>OY997378.1:1327440-2527440 GCA_963921505.1 Phakellia ventilabrum | reverse complement strand
TTTAGTTAGAATACAGCTGCCTGTGCTCTAAGCTATACTTAGAGCATGGGCAGCTATGCTCTAATTACGCCGAGGCGGAGCCGAGATCTAGTTAGAGCATATAGCTGTTTAAGTATATGTACACATTTCCTGTATTTCTAGAGCTTCCTATGCCTCTATGCTATACCATGCTAATATAGTAAAATATTATTTTAAGATATACTTAGTGGATCATTCTACAGTTAGTAGCCGTCTGGCCAGACCTGGGCGAAGTGAGCTGCATTCCTGACCGAGGTTCCGGCGGGAGTGTGGGTGTAGTAGACCGGGAGACGAGTCTGGGATCAGAGAGGAAAGGAGAAATGACAGGTTGTAACTGTGGGGGCAAGCATTTGTGAGAATCATGAAAGAAGATATAATATGCAGTGTTCTGCCCAGGATTGTCAACACTGCAGCCAGACGTTCGCAGATGCCATGGTACACTATTATCGCGATATATGTCACACACTTGATGCTACCACGCGTTTCTGTCTACAAAAAATGGCATACTGAAAGTCGTAGTGCAGTATTTAGCTGTTTGTTCACTTGCCAAGCCAAGTTAGCAATGGAATCTTTGCTGTGTTTGTTGGAATACTATCTACTACAGCCATCCAAAGCAATGAAAGACAGCGGATATGACAAATCCGGCTTCTCAGAGTCCAGCATTGATCGCTTGTGCACACAGTAAGTTTCACTATGGTTAAGCTTAGTGCTGGTCGGAGAGAGGTAAGTACTGGTCGGATTGCGACAGAGCTGGTCGGGGCCGACCACCACCGACCATCATGGGCAGAACCGTGTATATACTGTGTTCTGTTCTGCCTCTATCGTAGGCTTTGTCTCATCTTTCCGATTCCTTTGCCATTATTTGGCATTCCGCAGCAGTGCAGCTCTCTCTGTGCTTTGCTGCTTACTCTCAAACTGTCACTTAGAATTTTTTTTGCAGGCTAGGTAGAACCATGACAGCAGGAGATATAAAAAAAAACGATGTCAAAGGTCAGTATGTCAGACAAACTGTAAAAAAAATGTAAGTGTCTAGAGTTTGGCTTCTGGCTTCAGCAGACACTAATTCCATGGATCATGTGTTCATGGGCTTGCTTCACCCAATTACTAGTGTGTAAGAGCAGTGGAGCAGTGTGTAAGTGGATTAATTGGTCAATCTTGGCCAACTTCTTCTTGAAACGAGCTTTGCAAGAGCTAGGTACGTGTTTCCACATAACTCACAATGTTGATGTTGTTCTTGTCGAAGCCACAGATGAGGAAGAGGACGTCCTCACAGACCTCTGCAGGGGCCATTTCATCCGAACACACATACTTAGCCAACCAGTCCAGCAGAGCGTCATTGGGTAGAAACTCTCCAACACCAATTATATCCAAGAGAAACTGCAGCAGTAATGGCAGAGAAATATTTACGTTCCCACACACTCACCACTGTTACAGCACACGTATTTACTTCACTGCACAAGCTTTATGACAAATATCGTTTCTAGTAAAGTTTTTGTCAGCTGTAAATATAATACATAGCAAAAAGAAAGTTTGCCCCAGTTAACAGCCTTGTTCCCGGGCTGCCCCCCATCTTTCTTCTTGCTTTATTTGTACACCAGGAGAGCTAGCCTCGTTCCCAAACAAAAGCGGGGAGGGGGGAGGGGGGAGGAACCTGGATGATTTAATCATGTATAGTGTCACATCTGCAGAAGGTTATGTTGGTTTTGTGGCATGCTCTCATCTGGTTGCTTACACACGATTTGTATGCTGAAACCGGTAAAATCAAACGAAAAGTGTAAGCACATTTCTCTCTGAGTACAAAGACTGTCCCAACTGAAGGAATGAACCAGCGGGTGAGCGTTAAACAATGCCGGCCTTAGTCAAAAGCCAGTGAGTTAGTGGCACTTTAGTTTGGCTAGTGGCACAGGCAAGCTACTTCTTTGAAAGTTGTAGCACTCGAAACAAAGCAGTTCATATAAACCTAGACAGATCACACCTTAGTGGCCAGGGAGCCATTGCGTTGTTGCTCACCCTCCAGCTTTGGCCTTCATCCCAAACGGTTCTCTCATTCTTAGAGAAGCGTAAATGAACACTTCAGCTACTCTTTCTTGCCTTGTGTGTGCAGTGCAGCAATAACAAAGCATTCCACAAAACCATGCACCCTTCCTGCTGATGTGACGCACTTCACTCACCCAGGCCCCTCCCACTTTGCACGTTAAAATAAAAGATGGGAATGCAATTTGGAACGACGCTAATAGCTGGGACTGAATGTTAACTTACCCTTAAACATTTGATGCGACAAATTGTGGTAAATATAAAACTGTCTATTAATTTAATTACCTGATCTACCTACCTCTATCCACTTGTAGTTGTCTGAGATTGACAGCTACCAAAGTCTTAGTGGATAGAAAATTACAGGTCCTTTCATTATTCTCGACTACTTGCATAGCCATTTCAGTTGTAGAAAATCAGAACCAGAGATTCTTCCACTCACGTACTACTCGCTGCCATGTGACTAAGTTTGATTACAGATACGTTTAGTGACCATTTTCCGTACATTCTTGCGCCTGCAAAGACAGTAGATACCAGGCCACTTCTCCGACTGCGTGGCCTGGGAACGAGGCTAGCTATCACCTTAATCGTTAATCCAGTTTCACCAAAATGTCCGCACGTGACACGAGAGACTCGGGTCGAAACGTGATCCTCACATGACTACGTTAGCAACAACTGTTAATAATTACATACTAACCCGCCCCTAGCTGGTCAAATGACGCTTATCCGTGTAGCTACTGTAGTAGTGTCCTTAGGCATCCTCTTGTCGACCTAGGCATTGAACGTCATCGCTTTTGTGTATCAAAATTCGACGGCAGGCTGCTTGCAGCGATACCGATGAAGTTAAGTAACTATTAATATTTGCATTTTCAAAAATTTCTCGCTGCTATGTGTTCGGATATTTTGGTGAAACTGTAATCCAGGTAGTCAATCTGATGTACCTCTATCCACTTGTAGTAGTCTGTGATTAGCTTGAACGCTCCTTGGATGTAATCTGCAGTTGTGACGGGAGCGTAGGCAAAGAAGGCCTTCACGAGTCCTGCCAGAGTCTTGTTGGTGGAGAACCCAGCAAAACCCATCACTGTCCCCTGCGTGGGCAAGAAAGTAGGATTGTCACCAAGGTTACATCTATGGGATAGGATATCTCGGGTACTAACTCGGTATATGCAGGGGCTAGTAGGGGGAAATTGATTCTCACATACACGTACATGTAATGAAGACACTTTAGGAGGGCATGGAGGCCATTGGCCAATCTCCCTATAAAATATTGCACAGGCTTTTACATGCTCTGACGCATTCTGCCAAACCACGAGGAAGATATGGGGTGGAGTTGGTGGGATTTTCAATCACGTGGCAATCTCTCGAAAATGGCGATGCTACTGAGGTGCGTATCTCTGGAACGGAGGGAGCTGTAGACTTCTAGTGTGGGATTCCTTTAGTTGAAGGATAGTACGTGTACTGTACCAAGAATTGTTGGTGTCTCACTAATGGTTAACGAGATATGCCAGCGTGAAAATTGACAAAAATTGAAAAAATTGTAAAATTGAAGGATATGGTCCCTTTTTGCAAATCTGGTCCCATATTTGCTTGGCCAACCTTTGGACAAGCGACAGTAGTAGGGATTGGTAGTCATCAAATATTTAACCAAATTCGGAAGTAGCCTCACCTGTGAGTGCCCAACATAGAAGAGTTGCTTTTGTTGTGAGATCCTCAGCACCTCATCCAGCATGGTCGGGAGATCGATGAGGGCATGCTGGTCGAAGCTGAGGGAGGAAAGAGAGAGGCAAGAGGTAAGGGAAGGCCGGGGGAAGGGACGAAGGAGAAAGGAGGAGAGAGGGTGGAAGAGAGAGGAAGGGAGGAGGGTGGAAAGGGTTGAAGAGGGAGGGAGTGAGAGGGAGGACATGTTGGGGTGACTGAAAGAAGGGAACCAAGATATGAGATAGATACGTAGGTAAGACAGAAGCATTGATTAAGCTGTACGTGTGGCAGTCCTGGGTAGAAAATGAACATTATTCTGTCGCGTATTTTGATCGCACTCGTGTGTTCAAAGCGCTGTATCTCTGAACTTCCATTAAGGGCGGGGCTTATTATTATGTGCTGTGTAGTAGCATCAATATGTGAGGCTTCTACGCAGCACATATGAGTGCCCCCCCCCTTAATGGAAGTTCTGAGATCGAGCACTTTGAACGTGCGAGTGCGATCAAATTTGCGACGGAATATTTACCCAGGACTGTCACATGTAGGTCAGTCTTCTTCATGTAGTTATGCCACCATGGCTCCATGTCTCTTCAACAGGACCTACGAAATGTCTGCCTGGATATCTATCTATCTAGTGGTCTATTCTGTCAGTCTATTAGTCTGCCAGTCTTTTCATCCACTGGCCTGTCAGTCTGTCTGCCTACCTGTCTGTCTATGCCGCTCAGCATTCAGCCACCTATATACCAACTACTGTAGTATCAATGCCAAGTCTGCCCCAGGGACTCTCACGTGAATTCCCAGAACTTTCTGTCCTTGGGTGACAGTGTGGTGTGGTTGCGAGAGTATGTGTTCCCCCTGATGTTCCCCATCCAGACATCGTAGCCGGCATCAGCAAGGAGGTAGGCAAAGCTCTCGTTCGCCAGGTTGGTGAGCCAGTTGGTACTGGAGCAGAGAAGGCCGTGCTGTAAGAATACCACTGGCCGGGGGATTTTACCTGTGTGTGAACATGTACGTATGTGTGTGAAGGTGTATATGAGGGAGGGGGGGGGGGGAATTTAAACGATAAGAGTGGAACTTGGGACTGGAATAACAGCCAGAGCAAGGGCTATGCTTTTGCCCCCCCCCCCCCTCCCTTGGGGATTTTCCTAAATGAACCCCTGGCTTCAATCATACCCAGGCCTTCTCACTAAGCTTTTAACTTGCGCAGTGTGTACACAGAAAAAAATTGGGTGGAGTGGCCTAAGCACACAGCAATTTGATTAAAAGGTTCTCAACAACAGTGCATATGTGTTCATAGCACCCACTTATATTACATACTTCAATTGCATAAGATATTTATTTAGACTACAAAAATCATTCCACCTACAGCAATCACAAACTGGCTGGGAAACAGAGACCATCAAAGTAACTGAAGTTGTTAGTGAGAGCGGTCAGAATTAGAATGGCTGTTCAGCTACGTAGCCTCCATTCCTATGGGTGTGTAGTACCCGCCCCCTCAAGTTCCCTTTTTTGGCTCACATCAAACATACAGGAAAAGGTACAGTAAAACTCTGGGAGTATAGTGACCCCCTTAATTACATTATCCCCATCAACAATGGGTTCTTGAACTGTATTACCCAATCAAATAGAATTACCCCATGAATATGTTTACTCATCAGACACAGTAAACCACCATGACAACTATAACATAAAAGCCTTGTATGTGATAACAGGAGCTGATGAGCGCCGAAGGCGCGAAGGAGCGTGCAACTACCGCATACACGCGAGTGCCATCCAAATCCTAATCATTAGCGAGTCAACTTCCAAATATGGAAACCAACCGTTCAATCAAGCATCATGATGACGACACAGAAAACCCACGTGTTCCGTAATAGCTATGTGAGAAATTTTACACTCACTCAGAGTGCTCTTTGACCAAGCCGCAGCGGTATGGCCAAGCGAACGGCTGAGAGTGAGAGCGAATTGCAGCCAATTGCAAAGCGTGTGAGATTTGGAGACGCCGGGATCCCTCATCGTTCGACTCCTGCTGTTGGGAAGCGGAGGCTCTGAAGACTCGATCGACGATAAACGTCGGCAAAGCGCTACCGCTTCCTTGTTCCGTAGTCGGCGCCGCTTCTTCGGTGGAGGTTCAGTTCCTACTTCGATCTCTTCTTCGGAATCTAACAGCAGTTCTGCCATCTCTTTTCTACATCGCTGCTTGTAGTTCTGCCATCTCGAGTTTTTCCCCACGTCGTCGCATGACTGTAATTAAGTAGGTGACAGACCGCATGACGCAGCGAGCGCCTCACCAAAACGGAAATACGTAGGTAATTTGGATTTGGATGGCACCAGAGTTACACGCTCCTTCGCGCCTTCGGCGCTCATCAGCTCCTGGTGATAACTTGCCCAGGGGATATGAGCATGAGCCTAAGGGCACATAATCCCTGCCTAATAATCAGACAGAATGCACTCTTAGTGATCTACCCACTGCTGACCTAGCTGTTTACCTTGTGTGCTAATTGAATGTACTATGTCTGCCTGGTGAGTAGACTCACATTGTACTTTGCTACTGTCTTTTAACCTAATGGTACTCAACCAATTACCCATGCAATAGCAGCCTCTAAAATGATTTTTGAATAGAGTGACTGGTCATTATACTCCAGAGTTTACAGTATCATCAATCATGAATATGCAGAAATGCAGTTAACTAAAACCATTTTACCTGGAAAAACATGGCGAGAGATCTAGGCACAGGGCCAGGTTATTCAACAGCAGGAACATGAACTTATGAGTAAGGCAAAGCACAGTACATATGTTCATACCACCCACTTTTACGTACATTTCAACTACAAAAACACTTTATTTAAACTCTAAAATCACCCCACATAGGGTAACCTACGTACACTATACACATGCATGTGCAAACTGGCAGGGAAACGGAGATGATCCCACAACTGACGTTTTTGGAATGGACGAACAGCTGGCCGTGCTTGCACAACTACAGAATACAGTATGTGATTATTTAAGTATTGAATTAGGTATGACTGCAGAATTTAAGTGAAACATTGATGCGTAGGTGCATTGTACTGCTTTAGAAAATTTGAATATTCAAGCTTTGATGTGTGCACCGCAAACGTGATTGAATATACGACTGCAAAATTTAAAATACGGAGGTATTCATATACACTAATTCAGGGTTTCATTTAGGGGGGGTGGGGCATTGGCCCCCCTTGAAAACTTTGTGCCCCCCCCTTGGGAATTGCAAACCTTCAAAATTGAATACTGCCCACTGTACGCCCCCCCCCCCAAATGTCTTCTGACGTGTTTTTGCCCCCCCCCCCCCTTGGAGATTTTCTAAATGAATCTCTGACCATGCATCACATGAACTTGAATCACGAATTTTCACAAAATTTTGGCATGCAAATTGACTTCCGCGAAATTGTGCATATTATTATAGTACTTAGCCAGTTTGCGAGCTTGCATAGTGGCTAAAGTCACCACGGAAACCTGCGAAGAAACCTGGTTTCACTGTCTAACTGTCACATAGTATTCTGAATACAGACACTCAGGAAGCGTACAGAGCAGGAATGAAAAGTCGCCAGTCACACAGTTGAGGCCAGCTGAACATCCATTTCAAAGCTGACAGCTTTCATTAGTGACTTCGAAGGTACATAAAGCAAGGTGGACCATGTTGTGGCCGGCTACATGTGCCATCCAAGAGTATGTTAAAGACTCTGGCTTCAATGTATTATTATGCAGCCAGGACCAAAAGTACATAGTATAGTCTTCATCTTTATCATGTGATGTTTTCATTTGTAAACAGAAAGGGGCTTTGCCACATGCAAAAATATCATAGCCTCGTACCCAGGGCTTCCCTTGCAGCTTTTTTTGCAGCCATGGTAAAAAAATTGCAAGGGAAAGCCTGGGTAGGAGCAAAAATGTCATTTGTTTGTGTATGAACTTCTCATGTGCTCGTGATAAGCAGGGTTTCTTACGGGAGTCGTTCTTGGGGTGGGGGATCCGGTGCATGGCCAGGATGTAGCCATCGCTGGTGTTAACCCAGTGGGTCTCAGCCGGGTAGCCTTTGGAAGTGATCAGCTGGATCTATTGGGGGAGGGGAGGGGAGGGGAGGGGAGGGGAAGGGAGGGGAAGGGAGGGGAAGGGAGGGGAAGGGAGGGGGAGGGAGGTCATGAGCATGCAGCATGCAAATATAAAAATACATTGCACGGTAATAGTTATCTTTGTGAATTTGTAACTAAAACATTTCAATATCACTGTATACATGTACATGTGTAATAGCAGGAACCCATATAGCTAGGGCACCACCAACACTGTCTGTACTACGAATTCTGCTATCAATATCTATTGTCCATCCTGAAATTGGTCCTTACCACAAGAGATTTGCTACCATTTCAAAAGAAATGGATTGCTTTAGCAATTAGACCATAATATGGCCATGCTGTTAGCAGGCCTGTCCAAATGACGCTAGGTTCATGTTAGAGGGGTAGCTACTAACTGTCCTTCATGCTTGCTACAGTTGCTGGGAGTGTTTTGCTGCTTGTAGCTGGCAATTGTTGTATACATGTACATATGTGTGAATATTGGCTTATAAATGCCAGGCCTGTTTAAACACTGCTCTCAGTTTAATGCCAGATCTAAAGAAATACTAATAAATGCCCTGGCCTTTTGTTCAAGAAAATACGGTATAAGGCTTGCATGTAGCCTTTCACTCACTAAGGCATGACCTTAAAAGGGACACTTGTACTAGAATACATGATTTGTACTCTAGCTCATATCAAAACGTTTACTCTCGGTTTGTACTCTAGCTCAGAGTTTTGGTTGCTCTTTCATTGAAGTCAGAAACTACACACAAGCTTGCTTTCACTTTTAATTTATACTAAACAACTTTGACAAACAATGACATACATGCAATGAAGTGGTGCCATGTCCAAGGCTTTAAGCATTTACACTTCAAGAGATCATACTATTTCACTGAAAAATTGGAAGCCATTGAACTGCAAGATTGTATTGCATACCATATCTGGATCAGTAAGGCAGTTAAGCAGTAAATTAAGTTAATTGCAGCAGAGCACACCCCAAAGCAGCTTACAGACTATGGGAGGATTTGCACTCCCATTGGAATACTAATTCCAATCTCTAAGATCATCACTCTCAAGAAATCAAAAATTATGTAAATTATGCTTGCTTTTTTTTATAAGCCAACCTACTTAAATGAGGGATTGGCCTGCAAAACAATAAAGCAGCCTTTAGCAAGTGGTCTTACTCCCAGACTACTTTTTGCCGGAGATAGACAAAAGCTTTGAAACGAGACCGTAGGTTACTCACTGCCCATTTAATAGTCGGTTGTTAATAGTACCTTGATAGTACAATGGATAATATTGCATGGCGGGTGGGGAGAAATCTAGCCTAGGGGGTAGGGCTGAGACAACAGGAAGCTCAGATCCCCATTCTTGCCCATATCGCCGAGCTTGACTGGACTTACGGGAGTGTAGTTGACCTCCGGATCCAGAGCGAAAGCGAAGCACAGCAGTGCAAATATCACTACCACTGGAAAGGATAACACGGAAGCCATCGTTGCTGCCTTCCTGGAGTTCCTAGAACACAGTCCTCGTTGCCCAAGAGATGCTACTCAGCAGTTGCCTCTAATCATCTGACTGCACTGAGCATGAGCTCACGATCTGAGAGGGCGTTTTCGTCATGTGACTCCGCCGACGCCCTAATTACCCCCCGCTGAGGCAGGGCAGCGCAATCGGTGTCCGTATCTATGGTCCGTACGGTATGCGGTCTGCAAGAATTTCCGTTCCGACAGCCTTTGGCATTACGTGCACGTGGGCAGAAAAAGAGATTACACGTACATGTGCTGCAGTGCTATCGTGGTCACATTTGTGTAAAAGCTAATACCCTACCAGTAAGTTTCTAGCCACTTTACAAATCCTTCAGGTAATCTTGCATGCAACACACCTCTCTGCTCCCCAGCATTGTAGCTACATGTAGCTAGCTGTTTGGCTCTAAATGCCCGACATTGACAGTAAACTTTTTAATCTCAAATTCAAATTCCTTGAGGTGTATGTGTACAATCAATTAAATCAATCAAAACTTTAATATCAACTGTATGCAGCTAGCTCGTGAGAGCTTATGAGAATATAGAAAAGCACAGTTACTGCTGAGTAGCTACATGAACATTAGTAATTAGAAATATTATACATTAAGTTCTGTCGACACACATACATACGATACAAACCAAAACGATACAGTGAATATGCTGTTGTGGATTTATCTCGGGGAGTGTATGAAAGAAAACAAGGATCAACAAAATGTGGCAGATTAAATAGCTTACATGTATGAGCTTGGTATACAGTATTGCCTGGCTATGGCAAACCTGTAGTACCAGGTACTTAATTAATTTCAGCTTGTGTGTAGCTACACGTCAAAAACAAGGTAGCTAGCTAGCTGCAAAAAGCTACATGTAGACTAAAGAGCTGAACTCAAAATAAGGCAAACACTAGTCTGGTTGTGATCAGCTATGGAGCTCATAAAAATACAAAATCGGAGCAGTAGCTATGTCTATAATTGTGCGATCATATTGCATGCATGCCATATTAATATCAACCTTCTAGCTAAGTCTCTTTACAGTATGTTTTATATCGTATCTTCCCCCTCACCTGTTATTCTAGCTACTTAGGCATTTGTTGTGTATATCCTTACTTTACAAAGTAGAGTGTCATGGTAATCTTACCGCTAATTAATGACGCCAGATGTAAACTACATTACAAAAATGATATTAATACTCATTGCTGAACTGTAAAGAAAAAAAGGTAGCTAGTTAGCATTTGCATGTGTAGAGATAGCTAACCGGTGAGGTTGATCATCTGTGAATACAAAATCGCATGAAAATGGGCACATAATGCATATGCAGTGATAAGTATCCACGTGCATGCACAAGACAAGTGCATACACATTCAGGTTTCAGCAATCCTCTGATAGATCTAATAGGAGATCCGTATAGCGTCATCATCGTACATCTTATTAGACTTGCTATTCTTTGCTGTAGGTCTTCAATCTTCTGTTTATGTCCTGTTAAAGTTTCAAGTGCACCAATATCACGCCATTCCAGAATGGCTGCAGCCTGATAGATGACCTCACAGCTTAGCTACTTCAAGGTCACAGTGGATTACGTATGTACCTGTGGGCAGCCAGCGGGTGAGCTCCTGGCACCACGAAGGTTGTTTTTTTTGTATCGCAGACTCCACAAGAGTCAAACATACTGGCAATCATCTCTTTTGCAATAGAATCAGTGTATATTGCTAAACTATTACGTTTAAATTGCCCTTGATTTACCAATTGGAGTCACAAAGACAGGAAGGTCAAGCAATTTAAGGGTTAGGGGTTAGGGTTACCTAACCGTTTTTTATATCCCCCCACCAATGTAAAATCCTGAATGAAATCCTGTTAGCTACACTCTAACTCGCCAGACAATGATCTCTCTCCCTCCCTCCCCCACACAACATCACGCTGGGCGGTTTTGGTGTGGACAGGTTCTATCTGTAACACCGGGGGACAGCTGTGTCAGCTCTGGGAGGTTGGGGGTGTGGTCAATACGTGACGTCATTCTGGTCGGTGTGGCTTTCCTGGGACCTGCTGATGGCTTAGTATACATTTATTAGGCAGTGTTATTACAGTCATGAGGGAATTTCAAATTTCAGGTGTTGGCTCTAACTCGAAAGCTGAACGGGATTTCAGATTCCACATCAGCTATAGGACTCTAACCTGAAAGTTGCAACCAGCATCTGAATTTCACTATATTCAGTCATCAATGAAAGCTGACAGCAGATTGGTCAAAAAGTACACTGCATGCATGACCATTGTCAGGCCGTTGAAGTTTTTGAAATACTGCATAGTCAAAAGAGTATGATTTCTAGTTGAAGGTGCATGATATTCCATTATAGCTACATGTAGCTACACACGAACATTCTAATTATCACTATCAAATTCAGCAAGCAGGTAGTCTATTATAAATGTACTGTGACTGCATTTTTGTTTCGTAATAAATTAATATTGTGACTCGGTCTCAGGTGTGTCTGCTATAAAATTAAATATTAAACACTACTGCTTACAGTTAGTTAATACTAACTTAGCTACTGTGATCTGGCAAGCTTTAGGATTTGAACCTGCGATTTTTTTTGTCCACAATTAAATATAGTAACTATTTGCGGCCACATGTCACCTAGGCTCACCTAAGTTGAGAAGATCTCATCTGCAGCAGTGTCTGGGGGGATAGGGTAAAGACAAGGGAACCCCCACCCCCATTCAGAGCTTCCTCCCCAAACAAAAGCTGATCAAGTATGGAGTCGCACATGAAAGGTAGCTAGCTATGTCTGTCAGCTTATACCTACCAATTAATAATACTAAAAAAGGAAGCCTATACTGAGAGACTTACCTTGTCATACGAAGTGCCATATATTCCCTCAGGGCCCTCAAAATTAAGGGTGGCATGCCCTAGATATCATTAGCTATTGCATTATGCAGGCTAATTTCGAGGTGCGATGCACTAGTCTCCAACTTATTAGTACTGCATGAGATGAATGGTAGCAGGTGCATATATCGCTAGCTATACAGGACTAAAGGATGGACTTCAAGAGGGAGAGCCAAAACAGGTAGCATGAAAAAAACTGTAAAGTGGAGCCTGAGAACAAGGCTATGGCATTGCAATAGCCCATTAATAATTGGTGCTTATAATTATTAGTAATGGTGAATCAGACGTGATTGATCACGAGGCCGTACTGTAGTTTGTATGCTGTACATCCTGCATGTATCATGTATTATATATTAGTATGACTCCTGACTCAACAAAAGAAAGTAAGTCTGATAACGATGTGTGAACCTATTGTGGTTCAACACTTGAGGTTCAACGCTTTACAGGTATAACCTATTGAGGTTCAACTCTCAGACGGTTGGGGTTTATATAACTGAATTTGACACACGTTTGACGGATTGTCGAAATGGTGCGCTCGTTTGCAGACTGGGGTTCGGAGCGTTATCTCCCCAAGGTGATCAAGTCGGGGATTGGGCCCCCTGTACACATATTGATCTTCGACTTTCTACGACCTAGTAGCAGAACGCCGGTTCTTTCTTCGGATCCCGAAGCTGAATGGACGACTGGGCACGTTGCGGTGCCCACCGTGATTCCCAGTCTCGCCTATCCAACGCTTCTGGGGCAGCCATACCTCTACAAGTATATCTGACCCTGCAGGAGGGATGGGAAGCTCACTAGGGCGTTTTTTTTCTTCTCCAACTAGGCTAGGCCTGGGAAGAATTATTTGTAAGTTTGGCTATCCAGGAGGGAGGGAGGCTAGTTGTTTTTTTCAACTAGGCCTGGGAAGAATTGTTTATAAGATTGACTATCCAGGAGGGAGGGATGCTAGTTTTTTCTTCTTCAACTTAAGTTGTTTCTCTTTATAGAAATACCACGAATAGTCATCTCTCTATCAGTACTAAGCCTGGGAAGAATTATTTGACCGTCCAGGAGCTAGCTACAGGCTTCTTTTCCCCCCTCCAAGTGAAGTTGTTTCTCTTTATTGAAATACCACAGATAGTAATCAATACTAAGCCTGGGAAAATTGTTGACCGTCCAGGAGGGATTGGAGCCAGGCTAATTTTCCCCCTCCAACTTAAGTTGTTTCTGAAATACCACAAATAGTCATCTATCTATCAGTAGTAAGCCTGGGAAGAATTGTTTGCCCATCAAGGGGCTATAGCTATAGGCTTCTTTTTTTCTCTCCAATTCAGTTAAGTTGTGCCGAAATACCACAAAATTTAATAGACATCTATCTATCACTATAAGCCTGGGGAATTTTTTTCAAGTCTGACAGGCTGATGGCTACTGAATTATTCATTAGCTACAACCCGCTACACACACTGAATACTAACAAAAGAGCTGGAATGGCAATTTTAAGTCATTAGGTAAAGCATACTAGCTAGCTTGTGGTGGGTTCGATGAGCTCATTTTTTATATTGAAGCTGAAACAGGCAAAACATGTTCAGCAGGGTCCAATAGCATAATATTATGGTTGTTAGTGTTAAGGAACCACGAAAACAAAATAAAGAGCAAAACAAATTTAAAAAAGGCAGTTTTTAAATGAACTAATGGTAAAATATGATACAAATTTCTGGAAATAGATCTGAAGAGCAACATGTCTGATGACTATCTGGTGAGAGGGTAATGGATTTAATCCCATCAATGTGTATTGGGAATTAACAGGAGGGGACCAACCACTGAACCTTGCCAGATAGCACTGGGAGAGCATCTGATGAACTAGCATTTACCACCACCTGTTGCTTCCTTCCTGAGAGGTAACTGTGAATCCATTTTACAAGCAGACTATCGACTCGCAAATTTTCTAGAAGAGCATGGTGAGGAACTGAATCAAATGCTTTTCTAAAGTCAAAAAACACTGCTCCAACTTCTTTTCTTCTTTCAAGCATCTCAAACCAGTTGTGAGTACTTTCCAGTAGGGCTATTCTGTTATCTTCATCACCTAGCAAGTCAATTATCCTACTGTGAATCAGAGATTGGCTGCATCTCCATCAGATGTTGTAACAAGAGATTCACAATATGCCTCTCCAGAAGTTTGCTAATATTGGAAGTAAAGAGACTGGTCCGTAGTTTGCTGTTTGTCACCATATTTTGGAATAGGTACTATATTCGACTGTTTCCGCGTCACAGGGAAACATCCAGTTGAAATTGACTCTTAGTGACCGCTTGCAGCGGTGAACTTAAAACATCCCACCCGAAATTTGGTCAGGGCCACTTGCTTTAGAAACATCTAATAGTATTGATTGCAGAAGACACTTATATAACCTCCTCCTCTGTACATAACGTCGGCCTATTTCAGGCAATTCCAGGCCTAGGTGTTCAGCAGACTGGAAGGAGCCATATTGGGGTGGCAATGAGGTAGTGAAGCATTTAGAGAAATAATTGTTCAACATGTTTGCATTGTCCAGCCTATTGTCTACCATCAGAATATGCTGCGTTGATGGTATTGTGGCTGAATCCTTCCTGAAGATCTTCATTGTTTTCCAAAACCAGTTTTTGTTTCCAGTGTTAATGTGGCCTCGATAAGAATGACTGTTTCGTTCTCCAGAGCACAGTTGACCCTGATGACTTTGCCCTTCGAAATAAAGTGCTTTGAAATTCGCTTTTATACATTGTACTTTTAAGTTCTTTGAAGCCAAGGGAAATGCATGCGTCTAGGTAGAACACCATATGGGATACAGGTTTCCGGGATAGTCTTGAAAGCATTTTCCCAGCTTTGTAGAGCTTTTTTTACATCAGGGGTATCCAGCAAGTGTTACATCAGCCAGTATTCTGTTTGCTTTGTCAAAATCCTCTTAAGAATACCTCCAAACTGGTTGTGATTGTGGCATAGTACAGTTATAGGTGAAAGTCTCCTAAGAGAGAGATCATTATGGTCAGAGTTAACAATAGGGGGTATAGTGAAGCTCTGCTTAAGCTGTGCAGGGGTGGATACAAGGGCAATGTCTAGCAAGTGGAAAAAGTAATTGTTTCCTATGCGATGCTCTTGTATGTTATTGCTTGAATTATTGCTGGTTCTCTTGACTTGCTACCTGTATAAAATAATAGAATGCACTTGAAATAGCTATATTCAATGTATTGAAAGTTGTGGTGTTGTAATATAAAATGCATAAAATTCTGTGCAGGATGGAACATGATCTGCTTGCAGGAACTAGCCCATAGTTCCTATGCTTCTCTGCCCAGCACTGTTTTGCTATGTTTTTCAAACATGCAAAAGCGCTTGAGCTGGAACTTGAGCCTCATCACATTGAGAGGAGTATAACAATACAAAGCGTACTAATGCAAGCTTGATGAATTTCTGGGAGTGTACCCAGAAATGGATGAGGCTGTCAAACTACTGGACTTCATTCAGGTTTTTCAGAGAGCTTATAATTATTGCATATAGCTATATAGCGTCTTACACAACATGGACTCTCACAGACTATTCTGTATCTTCATCACACAGCAAGTCAATTATTACTGGGTAGAGTTAGTTTCAGAGCTCTGTTTGGAACATGCAATTATCAGTCTGCGCAGCCAGACTGTCACATTAAGAAGCATGCAACGGATTATGTGAAACTATTTAATAGAAAAGTTAGTCTCACAGGCCAGATTTATGTGAGCTAGGGTCTGGCCTGTGAGACTGGAAGCGCATGAGCTGAAAGTAGCTATCAATAAAAAGGATGAGGGAAAGGCTGCTTCATGCAATGGTGCTGGGCCAATAATCCAGACTCCTTGAAGTTTTAATGTAGCTAGCTATCTGATCAGAGTCTCTTTAGCTAAATACTAAAGGGGTATATCTGTGATCCAGTCGGCACTGCAGCCGGCTACCCTCGAATGTGCTTTAGCATTACAACTATAGATCTATGTTTGTGGCATGACATAAAAATATATATCTACCATGACCATACCTGCGTTTATGAATGACCACGCAATCGGAGACTACAGTAATGGACAATAGATCGATGGATGAGAAGCAGTCAACCCGCACTATTGGAGGTAATTTGTGCAAGCTCAAGTGAGGCCAATATTAGTGGAAGGCAACTGCACTAACAAAGTGTACAGTAACCACTTTTTTGAAGAGCTCGGCTTCTATATATATTGAGATGGACAGCCATGCCTGAATCAGTGTTTCCCTCAAGCAAAGTAAACGTTCCAATGACCACATCAAAGGAAACAAAGTTAGGAAAGCGGGGGGAGCACCCTGGTACCCCCCTTTGGGGGAAACACTGCTGAATGAACAACTTACAATGTCTCAGGTAGCTATGGAGAGTCAGTAGCTGGCTCACTATATAGTAGCTATTTCGCCTTCATTAGTTTCCATCAGATATACACCGTTCAATAAGACTACCAGCCACTTTTGGCTGTTACTATATAAGATCATTGCAATTGGCTTTTGATCTAGCTGTATGCTTGTGAGTTCCATTTATGCATATATTCATCTACTAATAGAACCTCTCCTTCAGGAATTTGCATTGTTTTCTTACAACTTAGCTAATAGTGGCGTATGTAGAACCCTTGATCCAGGTAGCCTCATCCTTAGCCTCATACCCAGGCCACACCCCCCTCTTCGTGCACTGGGAACGAGGCTACCTCGTCCTCAGACACATATGTCATGTGCACATTCTACGCTGCCTACGTCGTCCTCAGACACATATGTCATGTGCACATTCTACGCTGCCTACGATAGACTGGATACATTTTACCACGTGTGTGTGGCCAGGGACAGCGGCAATTCTCAGGACTTTCATATATACACAACAGCAGGCCAATAAATGTCAGGAATATTTCAAGTGCAGCCATCATTTTCCTTACCAGCACACAGTAAATCATATGAGAAAGTACTCCAGGTTCTTCAGTATCCAGCGAACTATACGTGAGCGAGAGTCTCAGGACAATGTTGAGTCTGCTCTGCCGATATCTCAACCAGCTGCATCTTTTGAATCCCTGGACTAGGAAGGACACAGTTTATGCTGTTTCGCCAACTGTGAAGCATTTGGCTAAGATATTGCTGTATGCTCAACATCTGTATGTTTGTGTGCTTAAGTGTATTATATATGCAAAGATGTGCATCATTCATTGCCATGCAACTGGACAGGATATATGGCCGTACAAGTACAATGCACTCTACAAGCCAATTAGTACCTTATTGTGCTGTCTTTGGTAAGTACTAATCATGCTGTTGTAGTGACTTTTGGTGAGTTGTGGCTACTAATGAATGAAGGCACACTACAAAATTATAACATCTTTCCCTGGGCTCTGTACTGGAGAGGCTGTTATATTTTATCACATAATTAAATTTTAACCACTAATTGCATGTGGGCAGGGACCAAATGAAGCACTTTTATACTCCTTGAATGTAATTGGCCAGTGATTTAAAAATCACTGCTTTGAAAACAAAATTAACTATGTGTGTTGTTATGGGAGATTACATTAACACACAAAGAATGGTCTGCAAAGTTACTACTTGCTAGGCTATAGTGCCATTGCCATCATATATAGATCTGACAGTAAACAGTAAAAATCAGCGATACAAACAAAAAATAAGGGTGCAGCTAATTAGTAACTTACTCATATTGCTGCCATAGCACTTACGCCATTGGCCACACACCCACAGACGTAGACGAGAGCTCCAGTCAGAGGACAGGAGCAAGAGCAACCAGAGACTACACCATCCTGATCTTCCTAGTATCTCAGATTGAACCCCCCCACTCCACTGCCTAACTTATAATTTCCATTTCCCATACCGCACATGCACTCGGCTCCTATCTTACACGGTTTGATCCAGCTATCAATGAATATCATTAATGAATAGGAATCGGTTTGCTGTAAAGTGACAATCTGACTTTTAAGCACTATATAGTGCTAGCAAGTCAGACATTGCTGACTGAGTCAATTAATCACATTCATTAATGAGATTCAGAGCCAATTAATTATATTCATGACTATCAACCTGGCCTGGTCAAGGTCTGCCATACCCCCGTCAAAGCTAGGAAAAAAAGCAGTTTTAGGCTACTTATTAATTATTCATAAGCTTGTCATTTAATAAGTTTTAAAGTCATACCTGTCCCAATTCCCACATCCTGAAAGAAAGCCTGGTTCATTAGACAGAGTGGGTATAACATGATAGGTATACCTCCCTCGCTTTGGGGCGGTTCCAACCTGTCCTGGCTCATGTCAAACATCTACTAATTAATCTGGACCATACATCATGCCATGTTGAACATCTACTAGTACATCATGGCATGTTGAGCAAACTAATCTGGACAGTATATTATGTCGAACATCTACTAATCTGGACAGTACATCATACCATATTGAACATCTACTAATGTGGACAGTACATCATCTACTAATCTGGAAGGTTTGGGACCAGCCCCTCACAAAATTAAATTAAGCGAGGGAGATGACCAGAGCCATTAGCATGGCCATAGGAATACAGTTGTGGCTAGGGTGGGGGTGAGGTCTCTGTAGGGAAATTATCCTAAAGCTGGATTGTCGTGTCTAGGGAGAAGTCATTTAAGGTGAGAGCCACACCCTGCTGACGGTCTGAGCCAAGCGTGCTCTGCAGGCTGAGTCAAACTATGATCTGCTTGCCATCATCTACATGCCTGTACAGGGGTTCATACAGGGGGGGGGGGGAAACCTGGGATATCCCCCCCCAAGAATCTTCACAACCAAATCTCAACAGTAGTACATAACAACAGCAGTAACTAAGTAACTGAATTAAAGCGAAATACGTCTATAAGTACCTCCAGAATGCCTCAGAATCAATCTCAGAGCATCTATTTGTCAAAAATTTCAGACCCCCCTAGTAGGGACGTGCTAAAACACACCCTACGTGTCAACGCCAAACTTTGGAATCCCCCCCCCTCCCCCCATCCTCTAAATCCTGTATGAATCCCTGCTGTACATATCAGGAGATAATTACAAGTGGAGCTTTGGTTTCCGTCTTGCGACCTCCCAAAAATTCTTGCTGCCTATGAGATCACACCAGAATTTATAATAACAAGTACAGCCTGTAACTTGGCTGACCGATTGAAACCTCCCACATGCACTAAAAATAGTACAGTCCTTAAATCTATGCACACACCTTCGTACCACGTTATTAAACAAACCGCAGGAGGTTGAGAAAGATGGCTGGTGTTTTGGCAACACTAATTCAAAAGGGCCATCTTTCAAAGTTGACTAGCCTCATGATCATTCCCAGGTCTCATACCAGACTCAGGCCTCATTCCAGACTCCACTCCCCAGGCTTCATTCCAGACTCCACTTCCCAGGTTCCATTCCCTGGCTTTTATTGTACAGTGTAGAAAAGCACTAAATTGTACGAAAAAAAAGAACAGGGAATTGGAGCCTGGGAACGAGGCTACAGAACTATATATGGTTAGAGACTGCACCTGCATGGCCTGTATTGAAGATTCAATTGCACCACAGGCTTAATTAAGCTGCTCTTAATCCAAATTATCAGACAAAAAACAACATGATCTTTGAGATATATCAGAAGGAGACGGTCCGACTAGACTAGGGCTATAAATTCAAAGTCAAAAGATGGCATGAATTGTTGATCTTCACAGGCCAAAGATCACAGTATTGTTTTTGTAGAGGTATAATTTGGCACAGTGTTCCCTAAAGCAGTGAGTATCGCAGTGACCTCCCTCTCCCCTCCCTCCATTCTATGGATAGAAAGGCAAGGACACTATAGGTAAAAGTGATTGCTCCTTAATTGATCATCTTGACGGCCTATCTTTTCCGGCCCCTCACAGAAACCAGACAGCGGTATTACTGAATGCACAGGAGTAACTCCCTGGCTTGAGAGTATGAATTTGAGTTCAATAGAAAGAGAGAGAGAGAGAGAGAGGGAGAGAGAGGGAGAGAGAGAAAGAGAGAGCTCAGTTCTGGTTCCGCGCTCAGACGTCCACGCCCTCTGTGCAGAGGAGCGTCTGGTGACTTGAATGAACAGTGTATCACAGACTGAACGTCTAACTTCATAGCTAGCAATGTTGCTAGCAGAAAGGTTACAGCTAAAATCTGATTGGGCCTTGGAAATTCCAGAGTGGAATGTGATCTGTAACAATTAAGGGGTGAATTAATTTTGAGAATAATAGGTAGTGTCTGTACTAATGCAATAATAACAACAGGCGTAAATATAGCTAGTGCATGCCTTTAGAGCTCTGGAGAAGGCACAGGACTCTTTACCGTTCTTGGGCTGCTGCACTACACCAGACACTCCTCCACACAGAGTGTGTGGAGGTCTGGACACAAGACAAGAGTACGTAATTAAAGCCTGATTCGGATCAGGCACAGTCTGATTCTTGAGTAAGATTATGCCTTCAGGCTATAGGCATGCAGTAAAGGAGCATTCTGTCTAACAATTAAGAAGCTGATTAGTGAGGAGGCTGGTCCTTAGGCTGATCTGGTGTGAGCTCCAGTGTGACCTTTGTCCTTGCGGGTTACATTATCTTAAGAAGGGGGGCTGCACGCTTCGCTGCGAGTAATAATCCATAGTGCCAAG
Organism: Phakellia ventilabrum; assembly: GCA_963921505.1. Lineage (NCBI taxonomy): Eukaryota > Metazoa > Porifera > Demospongiae > Axinellida > Axinellidae > Phakellia > Phakellia ventilabrum. Next base: position 2,506,606 of record OY997378.1, on the reverse strand, counting down.
TAGTGTAACCATGGCTGATATGTTACTGTAAATTGCAGTCCCCTTTAAGCAGACAGCGTGCCGAACATAATTATCAAACAAAAATTGAAGGTGGTGCATTAACAGTTGAAAAGAGCTAAAAGAAAGCTAATTGGATGAACTTGCTGCAGCGGTACTGGTCTGAGGGCAGCCGATGGCAGCTGAGTGGTGCTCAAAGGGAACGACATCCGCAGTATTCATCTGCGCAGACTCTGAAATTCCCGTGGACATCAAACACACGTTACTATAGAAACGATGCTATCTCTAGTGCTAGTGATAGCCCACATCCCATGGTCTGTACCACTAGAGCACACCCAGTACATGCTGAAATCTACACAGATTGGGCTAGCAGTTTCATAGCTTTGTTCCTAGGCTCTACTCCAAACCTTTTTTCGTGCTGTTTTTTTTTGCTTTACTCTAAAAGCTGGGGAGTGTAGCCTGGGAACGCGGCTAGCAGTTCGGAGTTCCATACTATTCTAGCCCAGTTTTATACTAGATTTGCAACAGTAACTGTCCTGATCAAGTGAAAAAAGCAGCACCACAAAAATTATGATCTATAAAGCATTATAGAGCCCAACCCTGGCCCTAAAACCTGACCATAAATCTCACGTGGGTATAATTTCGCGATGCCGTTTATCCATTATCCTTCCCCTCAGAGCTACTTTAGCAACATCATCATCCCCCCCCCCCCCGTTATCTTCAGTAACAGCAAACTGGGGCCTACATAACTGTCCTTCTAATCCAATTATTAGGGGTTCCAAGAATCCATACGAACTCCTCGCATCAATACTGACAACAGGAAGCAAATTGCTTTCTGGAAGTGATTTGACGTAGGCAACTCTTTGTGCGTACCGAGAACGCCGGAAATTGATTTGCACAGGAGGCATGAACCGCATGATCGCTCATTTTTCAATACGTCAAATTTTTTGCATGTAGCTATCGATACTGTCTGTGTAGCGGATCATTTGCTGGTTGAATAGCGAGCAGGAATCGATCCAAGATGTCTCGGATCGCAAAGGCTACCGGCCAACCGGATCAGAGAAAGGTCAGTAGGAATCAGCTGCAAGCTGGCACTCCGTAAATAATCATCTACACTGTATTGGTTGGTGTATTTGACGAAACCTCAATTGCCGATCTAGCGCGGCTGGTTGCATAGTAGTTGCAGTACTATTCATGTCTACATATTTAATAACATGTTCCATGTGGTGGCTATTACAGTCTTAATTGTAATGGGACGACGTCCTTGCTTTGGTATTAAAGTCTTATCTTATGCATATGGTAAACCTGTCGTGCTCGAGGAGCTTGGTTGTATTATGACTAGCTGCCACATCATTGATGGATGCGGCTACCAAATCTTCACGTATTAAAGTAGTTTAATATAGACATCAGCTGTGGCCCTTCAGCCAGAATTCATGCAGGATATGACTGCTATTGACAGTGAGTGTGAATGGAGATACAGCGGAGGCTTGAGAGTGAAATCATGCATACACAAGCCATCGCATATGGCTATGAATCCGCTACCTACCTAGTACCTGTATAGAGCTGCTGGTAGCAGCTCAGTTTAGCTAGCTACCATTTGCCATGCAAGTTTTAATAGCCTGATTTTAACAAGTCAAATATTATAGCTATTAAAACTGAGCTTGTCGTGTACAGCTAGTTCTTGCTTTGTGTGTGTGATGTGTGTGTTTCGTGTATATCACTGTGCCAGGTTAGCTATAAAAGATTCATGCGAGGGCTGAGCTTGCTGTTAGAGCATTTCTGGCTCGAGTGTATCTCATCTAGGGCTTTTCCCTTTACACTGGAGCTGGCAGATCCCACTGTGCTCATTTGAATAATCCAAAGGGTAGTATGCATGTGTCTAGTTTATGGCTGACAAATGCTGTCTTAGAGTAGCAGTATTGGGCTAATCAGCAGTGCACAGCTGACAACTGAATTATGTGCTTGTCGTACATTTGATACCTGTGTGTAAATGCTTCCCAAATGGCAAGCTATGGCATTGTTTGCGAAACTTGTAATTCAATGCCCTATCCGGTGAAGAAATCCTTCACAGAAATACACCATAGGTGTTTACATGCGGTGCGGTTTGGCCTCTCATGAAATTGAACTGCTTGGTATAACCAGTTTGTTAGATGGTGTGTGCCGAAATCCCCATTCAGTCAATTTGCATGCGGTCTCAGACCTAGACTGCTTGGCCCTTCGGCCTAAGCTCCGGTGAGGGGCGAGCAGACATGGAAATGAGATGAACTGAACACGTGTGAGAGTTGTACGGATCGGTACACATCCATTTGTCAAACTGTGTTAGGATAGTAATTGGATTGCTACGGGAAAACTTATAATTTTCCGGCAGGTATTCATGGAGCGTTTTTGTGCTGGTTATCATGTGCATAATATTTAATCAGAGATCAGAGGGATGAACTATGACATCACTTTCTGAGTAATGCACGGTCGGCCTCCCCTTATGCCAACATCCAACATCCATTGACAGCTGCTTCCTCAATGCAGTGGTGCACCTGTTACTGAGGTGCTGATGGCTGCATGTTTGTGACAGCATGCAGTGCTGTGCTCTGAGCCTTAGCTGCACGTGCCTAACTAAGGTTGGTTTCTGTTTTCCTGACACATATGTGTATCGCTGTAAGTTGTTGTTTTTTATAGGGAGCACTCAGGCCCCTGCCTCCCAGCGTTTATCGCTTGCAGTACGCATGTGGGGGGAGCCTGGGGACCCTGCTGCTAAGAGCACTTGCCGCATGTTTGTGACAGCCTTCAGCTATACTCTGAGCCGTATGCTTAGTTAGTAATTTTAGCAACTTAATTTGTATTATGCCTAAGATTGTTCACTGACTGGAGGCACTGCGAAATTGCTGTGTCAGCACGATTGCTATAAGTTTCGTTTAATAGTAGTAGATTGGAGCACTCGGGTCGCCCGCAGTGCGTATCGCCTGGAAACCCTGGGTGTGAGAGGTGCTTGTGTATGTAGCCTTTGATAACCTGCTGTTGGTAACACCTTACCTGTTGCTGAGCATTGCTTCCGATAAATCTCAAGAGTAGAAAATCTGCCCATTTTTGGAGGCCCGAGTTTTGGGGGTGGCTCACCAGGTAAACATCTGATGGCCCTTCAGGCACAATAGGATATATATAGGATATGGGCAGAGGCTGTGTGTAGCTCTGTAAACAGAGCTCAGGCTTTGTTTGTACAGTGGGTGCTGCTGAGGTCTTCAGTGCAGCTGTTTATAGCCCTATTTACACCTTGAGCTCTGTGCCATTCTTTCCACTGCTATTGTTAATGTGTCTGCTTTTGACCTGGTGCACTCCTTAATTAACAGTTCAAGGCAGCACTCTTGGTTCAGGTGGAACCCATATTTCAGCCACAGCCTTGTAGCTATTGCAGGTAGTCTCATTCCCAGCCCAGTCTTCAATAGTCTCATCCCCAGTTCGTTTGCGAAGGCTTGACGGTTGCATTCCCAGCCCGCTCATCAACGCCTATATAGATAGAGCACATGTAAATGGGTTGGGAATGAGACTGTACTTAAGCTTGTTCAATCAGATGCCAGTATATCTACTAGCCTCGTTCGCATGTCACACAGTCTGAGAAGTGGCTTGGGATCTACAGTTTGCTTATGCATGAACTACCCCATGAAATCATGCCACGTGTGTACCTTTCAGGTCATTATTCTGTTATGCATCCATTAATGTTTCCATGTCACGAAAGTAAAAAATGAAGACAGTAAACTTCAAGCCTGGTGCATGTAGATGCCTAGAAAGTGATTGTTAATTCAATTCTTTGCCTTTGAAAGGCCTGTGAGGCCCGATCTGGAATTGGAAGTCGAAAAGCTCACAGCCATGTCAGAGGAGAGGCACTTCTGAATTTCTACAATAAGAGAGCTAACACTGTCCTAGTGGATAGAGGTCCTTTTTTGCAATAGAAAGTAATTTCTTATTCTTCTGCTTACTATACTCATATACTGCCTCCGTACTACTCCTGGCCATGTGACTGAACTTGTTTTACGGATACATTAAATTACTGACCGTCTTCGGTAAATCACCTTGCGCATGTACAAACGGTTACCGTAGATACCATGCCATTTCTCCAACTGTGTGGGGAACGAGGCTGTGTACCATGATATTGACAGTAAAATTTGGGTATGCACTCCAGGAATTTGTGGCTTAAATTTGTGGTTTGTGTGTGTAACATACATATACGTATTGCTTACATAAAAACTCATGGTTTCCAAATTTTTTATGGTCTGTGCAAATATAGCGCAAATTTTCACCCTTTGAATATTGCCTGCTATATGGTAGTTACCTACACACAAACACCAAGATATGGTAGCTTCGTTATTTAATGGCCGTGTTGTTAATTCTCTGAGGCCCACACCTGTTGCTCGATCTTGTAGGGTTGTCATTTTCATTGGGTTTGCAGAGCCATTGTGGCTGTGTTCTTGCAAATTATGAGGAGCGCTATGTGCCTGGGTTATGCGCTAGTGGAAGCAATATTTCTGCTGATCGTCATTATAGGCAAGTTGTGGAACTGTTTAGCAAAATGCTACTATAAACATGTGCACAGCAACCCGTGTGATTGATCATTTCTAAGCAAGCTATCTTACGTTTACTCAGACAAAAGCACCATTTCCATATCTGTTACGTGATCTATTATATACAGAATCTCTGAGTGGGATAAGATTCATCAGCACTTGACAGGAGGAGGAAAGCTCTCCGAGAGCTTAAAAACTGTTTTTTACCAAAAGAAAGAAGAGGAAACATATGCTGTACATGCATGTGTGATGCATGTATGATGCACGTCCTGTTGTGGCTGCTGCGGGGTGTCTTAACTATGCACTGTACACGAGACAGTCTGTTAACTTACATGTAGTGGTGTAGATTACACAACAGATCTGTAAATGGGGCTCTTCCCTGAGTAAGCACGAGATTGCTTGCTTTGGAACTGATCAATCAGATGGACTGTTGTGCGCGTGTTTATGCCTGCATCTTGCCACGCTACTTCACAAATTGCCCATAGCGACGAACATAATCACCTCCACAAAAACCCTTCCCCCTTAGCAAATTTAACAAATCCCTTGACACCTAAGAAAATTGGTAATTGCCCTTTACCTAGCCCACCCCCCCCCCCCCCTCCTCCAGCATGAATTCTAGGCTGCTGTATCAAGTAGTATCTTGGGTCCCCATAGGTGAAAATTTGAAGTCAGAATCCCCTTATGGTTTACATGTAAATTGGCTGTCTGAGTTGTGGGTTTTGGTTAGTGTTCATGTAATTACAGTGGTTGTAAGTGGTGGCCTGTTAGTGTAACCTCAAGTTGTATTCTGGAGGAAGCTGGTTTGTACAGAGTCATCAAAGTCCAATGGTGGTGTATTCTGGGCTCTTTAAAACTGAAAGAGGACTTAATTGATACCTGGTAGATTGTCTCTCCTAAACAAATACTACACAGCCCTTTTGTGTATGGCCCAGGATCCCATGACCGGAAGCCCAGGGAGAACTTACATTCGCCCTTAGCTATCTCTTACGCCGTTAGTCGCTATGGCTACTTTGTATTCCAGGAAGGGTGCATTTTAGCTGCAGGTGTTTACTGAGTAATAGATGCCAGAAATTCTCGCACTTCAAAAGCGATATCTTCCTAGAAGAGGATGTCTCTACAAAGTACAGGAAGGTAGCATTTTATCTGTTTTGACATAAGCTCGTATCTGTATGGTTGGTGTAATGTGTGTGAGAATAAAGCAGCTGGTTTGGTTTAGCTACCTCTGTGGAGCACCCAGGGACATCATGCTAGCACGTGGCTGTAGTATTTCTTCTCTTGTGAGGTAGTTAGTTTTATTATGTGTGGGTGTGGGCATGGAGCACCGAACGGTGGAAGCCTTCCTCTACAGCTGTGTCCCGTCTTTAACCACGGTGGGCTCTGATGCGTAGCAGCTACAAGAAAACTACAGTTGCCACTTCTTTTCATCGCAACCGTCTTTCACCTACGATCGTTGACAGGGCTCTCGATATTTAGGGTCTGAGCGTGGGTTGGCACCTCGTGTGGGCGGTTGTGGTAGCTATGGCGAGCAACAGCCTCTGCACAGCTACTATTCAGTGGTCTCCAGAGAAAGTAGACAGTGTGAAAACTGCATGCTATATACAGTTCTGTTTGAATTCTGTTCCACAAGTGATTATGCTATTATGTATGCCAGACTGAGAAACACACTATGTTTCAACTTGAAGGAGGATCGCTCTTTACAACCTCCTGGCTGATATGCAATCCAGCAGTCAAGGTTACTGTATTATGGCTAGCTCAGAGTTGCGACTGGCTGCCTATGACTTAAAGTTGTACTCACAAACATTGGTTGCAGTTCACTACTGAAGCAGCTGGTCATCATTGTGTTCTGAGGGTGTGCTGCGTTAGCCTCACTCTGATGCAATCTCCACTTTTTGTACTACGTTTTTTCTATATATGGTGTGAAATAGCTTCTGTAACAGCTAGTGCACCCCTGCCTCATTCCCAGTCTCCACTCCCAGCTTTCCCCCCCGGCATGTACGTAGTTTTTAGTACATGCAAAAAAAGAAGAAAAAAAGCTGGGAGTGGAGACTGGGAACGAGGCTAGTGTATCCCGGGAACTATCTTAATGGTAGAGCTGGAATCAGAGTAAGTACTGCATGTACCCCAACCAGAGACTGGATAGGAGTAAAAGTTAGTCTCTACATATTCTGTTTGATTGCTGGGATGGCTGTAAGATGACGCTGGAACAAAAGCAAGGAGATCAGAGGGAATTTTTTTTTTTTTGAGTGGTTGAATTTGTGCCAATCTCCCGGGCATTCCACGCCCTAGTGTTGAGTTACCCCCTCAAAGGGTCTCGTAAGTTCCTGCGAGGGTAGGGCATGATGTTAATGGGGTGTGGCATGTGGGCGGGACTGCTGGTACATACCAGATTTATTGCTGAGGGGGTTTGTTTTACTACATAATTACATGTATGTAGTGGTGAGCTTCCACCTTCCTTGTGAGTGTGTATGTGTAGGCCTTTTTTTTTCTTTTTCATATGTGCCGATCCTGTGTAGAAGACAAACATTTTTCCGTTGCATATTTTGATCACATCAGTGCGTTCATAGCACTGTATCTTTGAACTTCCATTAAGGGTGGGGCTCATACGCGCTACGTAGTAGTGTCAATATGTGAGGCTTCTACTCAGAGTGTACGAGCCCCGCCCTTAACGTAAGTTCAGAGATACAGCACTTTGCAGTAGGACGATCGTGACAGAGTAATTTCCATTTTCTACTCGGCCTGTCATAAATGTTTCTGAGGCCATGAATGTTCTATTACAGTGGAAGCTCTATAATGTGGTCACCCTATAGTAGTAGTATTAAGGCCACCTCCCAATGTAATGTATTATGGACCTCTATAATACAGCCACCCTCTATAATGCAGCCATAAAATGTTGCTCCCCCACAATACAGAGGTTCCACTGTATACATGTATTTATCAAGCAGCCTCAAACTAGGGACTTGACCCTGTACCTTTGTGGGGGCACTGTTCTGTCTGGCTTAGAGCCATGCATCATTTTAGTTGTTGAAAATGGGGGACATGCTTTGGAGCCCAATTGGTGCTCATCTCTGACCATGGTGCAGTCTTCATGGCATCTGTGGGCTGTGCAGTTATTTGTAAACTGGCTCTTTTGTGTAGCTTCCATATTGCCCCTCTGGGAAGTAGCTGTAGCATTACTTGCTTCTGAAGCTGTATTCTTATCAAGTGAGCCCCCAGGTAGCAACTTGCCTATGTATGTACATATCTCTTGTGGGGTGCTTGCTGATCCAGTCTGGTGTATAACCAGGCATGCAGTAGCTACCTGTGTAAAGTGGGGACATGTCCAAGAGGTCAAATGGTTCACTCCAGTGGCTCTGCTTGTCTCAGTCTCTGGCTTTGAGTCTGGGAGGGCCGTCTCAGCCAACTGTTACCGCAGTAGTAGGTGTGTAGCTGGTATAGTATTCATCTGTGGGCTGCCCTTGGTGCTCAATCATGTCAGACTGACTCTTCTGTGTAGTTTTGCTCTTCAAAGCTGATCAAAGATTCTATTTTTTAAGCTCATCACTAGATCAGCAGCCTCTAGTGAGTGGTGAAAGTAGTAGCACATCCCACTTCTGTGTCTCATGTATCTTGAGTGTGGATATAATTACTTGTGCATGCATGTATAATGTGTGGGTATTAGTATAAGTAAGCTAGTTAGGGGAGGCCTGGGTACGAGGCTAGTATCCAGGGCAGTTTTGGAGCTGTAAAGGTGCCCAGTCTCGGTTACATCTCAAGAGGAAGGGGAGATGATGCAGTGACACCGACTGCGTTCTTCTAGCGCCGTAGAAACATGCAAAGCGCCAGTCTCTTATGTACCCACAGTTCTCACAAAGGCTTGCCCCCCCGCAATATCGTGGGGGTAGCTAGTATGGGTATTCCGAGATCCCAGGATTGAAACTGCATACACAATGTAGTTTAGCAGGCAATCAGATTCCCTCCAGTTTACTCTCTGGCACACAAACAGCATAGCTGCAGGCCATGTTGGTTTGATGTGGTTGCTAGGGAGAGCATAATCTAATCACTTTTCAGCAGAGGTGCCATCTGCTGCTGTTTAGCTTCAATTAGTAACTCTGTGAACTACTTAGTTTCCATGACGATGGATGTATTCCATTTATTGCCTTTCCATACAGCCTATAGTTATAACCACTATAGGGACCAGAAAAATTTGCATGTACATGTCCAGCATGTACCCCCACATCCACACCACAATGAATATGAATCCCCCATCCATGTATATACCCTGAGTGGTCATTTGTAGAAGCCTCAGAAGTTCTACTGTCTCTTAATTCACTCAAGGTAAACATTAGACCTGAAGTCTAGCTAATGCATCAATCCACACAAGTAATTGCCCGCTAAAAAGCCTCACAAAGCGGTATGTTTATGTTTTGAAGGTTCAGCTATTTCTGGAATGAGTATGTATTTGTCTTTAGTGTTGCTATTCTAAAGTTGTGTTTTGGTCTCCATATGCTGGAAAGCGTGTGTGGTATTCCGTTTGGCATGCTCTTTCAAATGCCGTACTGGTGCAGTATACATGCACATGTATGTACTTTGCAGTATTGGAAGGCACTTTATAGGAGTGGGCTTATACTCCTGTGCCTAGAGGTTGGCAGAGGTAGTTAGTTAGTACTTCAGGAGGACTAGTACTCAAGTGGAGGTCTACTCAGGGATGGGCTGACACTTACCTGGGCTTGTGCTCCGAGATGGCTTACTAAGAGTCATTCTGCAGTGTGTTAAGAGGGGGAGTTGTAGCATGTGTGGGGTTAATGGTTGCATTACACAAGCAAATTGGTAGGGGTTGGGGGAGGGGGGGGGGGGACACACCATGGTGCTTCAGTTTCTTTGATGTTGGTTCTCTTCTTGTTAGTGTGGGATATTTCCCCTCCCTTCATTGTTTAGAGCTCTCTGTGAGTGTGTATACATATTGCACAGCGTACAGGGAGTACCTGCCAACTGAAAGATTAACAAAACCAATGTTTTTGTTCTCGTATTTATCGCACAGTTGCTTTCACCATAAACAAGCAATGTACACGTTTAGGTGGATTCTGTAGAGGCTCTGCTACATGATGTTGTAGTAGGGGAGACATGCTTGCTGTTTTGATTTCAGCTTTCAGCCAAGAGGGAAACGAAAGCTACTGTTGACTAGGAGCAGAGTATTGGGTAGTATCTCACTGAGTTATTATCTCACTTGTAACAGCTGTTGCAGAAGCTAGTGGAGCTGCACTAGTTGCTTAATGAGTGCATGGAAAGGTGCACTCCATTAAGTATAGCTAAAGTACTTGTATCACGTCCTAAATGATGCACATGTGCCGGTTAACGTAACCTTGGAGATGGTGTAGGGCTAGAGCAGGTTTTCCACTGCATCATGATGGCTTTTCACATGACTTAACTGATTGAGGAAAAAAGGTATTCTGGGTCTGTCATGGCTCAGTTGTGGAGGAAGGAAGGCAGGAAACCGGTGATGTAATACCACTGTGACGCCAGCTGGGGTTTATACAGCTGCCTTAATTAACACTACCCACCTATCACGTACACATTACATCATTGCTGACTGTAAGCTAGACTGCCTAATATGGGTCTTCTTGTAACAGCCCCTATGGAGTAAGGGCCCTCCCCCCTTCATTAATGATTCGACTTGTCTTGTCCTCCACCCCCCCACACACTCCCTCCCTTTCTTCACTTAACATTCCTTCTTGCATAGAATGACCGTAATTATAGCACCAGAAAGAATTGGTTGGTGCTTCATGTTTATAGCGTCAATCGAATACAGTCCTACCCAGACCTCCTATCTTCCACAGTGGACAGGGCTCAAACAGCAATTCCATTACTAGGCACTGGCTACCAGCTCCTGTACGTTTTATCCATAGGTCGGTTTTACGTTTCAGAATGAAAGCACCAGTTAGAACAGTAAAAATTACGTTTGAGTGGAAGTCATTCGAATTAGGGTGGTGCTATAATTAGAACGATTATGGTACGGTATTTTGAAGGCAGCAGAGGACAAGCGATAACTGTAAAGCTCGCTATATTGTAGTGCTGCTGTGAGAGTGACGCTGGGGTTCTCTGCTAATACATCGTTTCATGACAATCAAGAGATTGTTACTTGATACCTCACAAACCTTGGCATATCACAGGGAACAGCTCGTTTCTGAAGAGAATATATGGTCTCTTAATTGGTCCAACACCAGCTCAGGCGGACAAATTTAGTAAAGCTTAACTGGTAATTTTCACATCAGTGTTTTAGAATGGGGGGAGGGCTTTTTTTTTAAATTATAAGACATTGCTTAAGAAATCAGAAATTGTAACTTCCTTCTCAGAATTGACCTCAGATATGGGTAAATCTCTACATATCCTATGCTGTGTGGTAACAATCCGTGTGTATCATTTGTCAGGAGCTCCATAACGAGCAAGAGCAGTGGTTAAATGCCTACTCACAGCAATGTTAAAGTGCTTGTTTCTCTGCCCACTGGAGTAAGTCGTTCACAGACAGAGCTATTCACGAGCCCTCCCATTCACGGCTTGCGAACAGTGGGCAGAGAAATTAGCGCTTTAACGAGAATTAAAATTGCTCAGCCTCCTACGACAATAGTTGGTGAAGGTATACTTGTTGTCATAGAGAAGACCCGTACAGTCCACCATTCTCCCAAGCTTGACTATCCTGACTGTCGCTATGGCGTAGGGATGCCCTTCCTTATATGGTATGAATACACAGCTGTTAGCAAGAATGTGGTGAATTAAATGCCATCAGCTATTGACCTAACAGATCACACATTAGCCAGAGGTTGAGTCTTGATTTGGTCAGTTTATGATGTGGCAAGAGCCCTCATCGAAGCCAAATATGGTATGATGCAGCATATATAGCTGCAGTAATCACATGGCTACTATAGAAACATTAGACTTTCACCATCTCCTTATAGTTGTACAAGTGGCTGTGTATATCCTCATTGAGTTCCTTACCGTTAACAAGACTGATATTTCATATCTAAATACCAGCCGGGCGTTTTTCAACTGAAGGTTGTGCTCAGCAACAGGTCAGTCTAAGCTAAATGCAGCTGTAGAATGGATCAGCTTGTTTAGACAGTCTCATCACGTACAGCTTCCAGCGAAAATGCTGACACAGCAATTTGATAGTATGCTTCAGAGTTAGTGATCAGAATTGCCCAAAGAAAATTATCATCGTTACCTACCAGTCTTTCGCTGTCTAGGCAACACAAAACTAATCTAGCTCGACGTACCTTGAGCCTGCAAACTTCCAGTAGCTTCCACTGCGCTCATGGCTATAGGGCATAGTAGCGGAATGACGTAACTTAGCGCACGTGATAATTGCGGACGAACACACAGACAGACCGGGAACGTAAAGCAATCTTAGTGCACCCGGCTGGTAAAAATGCCATGGTGACTATCAATCCTTCTCACTTGTCAAATTGAACTAATATGTGCTCTTCTGTAGTTGTGAGGGTGTGACTAGCATGGCTTGTTGTTTACTTAACGGGTAGTAGCCATTTGGTAATCTGCCATTGTGTAGAGCTGTTTGTCCTGAGCCATTTGGTAATCAGCCATTGTGTATGGCTGCTTTCCTCTCTGTAAGTTTATTGTGGTGGGTGAGATGGCAAGAGTGCGCCCTGGGGCCTATTGTGGCCATGGCTACTAGACTGCCAGTTTGTAGTGACACATGAAATACGCTTGCTTAGTGTGCTCAGTGTTTCGATAAGGGAAAGATTTCCCCAGAGAAATTCAAGCTTACCTGAGGCTGCATGGTTCTGAATATTTGTGAGTTGTTTTCTGTCGAGTGAAGCAGTAGTAGGGACTCCCTTTTATCCAACTATGGAGATCGTATCGGATATATGACCTCACCTCGATTGTCACATGACTTAGTAAATTATGTTGTTTGTGCTCTGAGATACAATTAAACTCTGTATATGACTCATTGACGGGTCATGCAGTGCATAGATATATCGCATTGCCTTATACCCACACCTATGGCATTATTATGGGTATACGATTGACTAGTGTATTCTCAGAAATAGACAATAAGCTAACTAAGGTTGCTTTGCGATTTCTGTGTCTGTCTATCTGTCTGTCTGTTTGTTTGTCTGTGCAGCCGCACTTATCGTATGTGCTAAGACAGCACCATTGTATTACTGTGCCACTGTAGTCATGTGTGCAATCGAAGCTACCGGAAGTTTGCCTAACTAATTAAGCTGATCTATTCTACGACTGCATGTTGTTTAGCCTCACCTGTTGCTGAGTCTAGCCTTCGGTAATTTCTGGTTTTAAATATGGAGTAGCAAAATTGTTTCAGCTGGTGGGCTCCAATACCACAAAGGCCTTGAGAGGAGAGGGGAGGAGGTAGTTAATAGCAGGTGCAGTCAATTGCCCACACGCCTGAAAGGGAAAGGTATGGGTCTGGGTGTGTTTGGTGACATTAGCAACTGCTTCTCCCCCCCCCACCATCATCCCACAGTATTTCAAAAAGGATCGACCAACCATTTCTGTCAAATGCCCGCCAAAACATTGACACCCCAAAACCAGTCTCTTGTAGCAATACATGACCTTTGTAGAAGGTGTGGGTGTGAGGTACATATGTGTACATGTGTGTGGGTGGGTTAGGAGGTTCATATGCTATGAGAGCTAGGCAACACATGGCATGGGTTAACCCTGTGACGGCATTCATTAATATTCATTTAACTTCTGCGTCATGCGATGCTAATTAGCAATTATTTCCAACGTTACGCTGGCAAACTCTTGTGTGGCTGCCAGCTGTTTTACTTGATAACCTGGCGATGATGGAGGCTAGCAGTGTGTCGGGCGGTGTCAGTTTGTGTATTATGGAGGGTGATTGTGTCGTCACTATCGCGGAATGGCAGGTAAACAAAGCTAAAATCGAAGCGCTAACCTTGGCTGTCTTTTAGTCTGCATACTGTCGATGTCCACCCTCGATCTAGTGAGCTGCTTGTTGTGGTAACTAATGCACCGATCCCTAGGGCCTGTACAGACGCTTTGAGCCCTGCCTCACTCCATTGCTGGTGTTGAAAGTTCACCTGTGCTGCCAGTGTAAAACAGCACAACAGAAAGTAGCGCTTAGAATACTTTCGATCAGGAGACGGAGCTTCAGATCGATTGTTCAAGTCGGTAGGGTCGTCCCCCTTACCTTCGTGACTGCTACTAAATTGGCAATGTCTGCCTCACTTCAGTTTGTGCATCAAATTGCAGTAGGCGTATATATATATATATATATACACACTGTCCACTCTATATGGAAATGGTTAACAGACGATCACACTCAAAGGGTTAATGAAATTCTCACGCTAGGTACACCTGTTGCATGACAATGCTATGAGCAGCAGCTGTGGAGTTTTTAAAACTTGGCAATAGTCTGGATATTTTGATGTGGGAGAGGGAGAGGTGAGCTGACTCCACTGGTACATACCCACAGAGGAACAGTTATGTGGCTTCAGTGCACCTACTTGCCTGTACTTGCCTATACATGCCACACACACACACTTAGGCTGTTTACGTATCAGTGACCAACCGCAGGAATCAAAATTGAAAGTTATGTTTATGCCTCCACAGTGGGACAAGCTGTCTGCTGGAGCATTAAACCTGGAAGTTCTAGTAGTGTGTTGGTATTTTAGTACATGTGACAGTCCTGTGTGGAATCGAATATTATTCTGTTGCGAGTTAGATCGTGTCGCTGCGTTCAAAGCACTGTATCTCAGAACTTTTGTTAATGGTGGCCGGGCCTCATATGCACTGTGTAAATGCATCAATATCTGACACGTCTGCGCTGCGTGTATGAGCCCCACCCCTTAACGGAAGTTCAGAGGTACAGCGCTTTGAACGCAGTGATGCAATCGAAATACACGATGGAATAATATTCGATTTCTACACAGGACAGCCACTCATGTATACCAATATGCAAACTTCTTTGTTCTTACTGGCCGTTTCTGAGAGGTAGCCGTGTACCAATTAATTCCCAGTACAACCTGTCCTGAAATACGGACACCTCAGCTGCGATTACGATCTTTCCAGACGAATAATGTTCGGACTTTTTACTAGCCAGGTGTGTGCTTCGTGTGTGCCTGGCTGAGACTCAGATTGTCCTGCGTTTGTCTGATTGTGCCATTCACTCTTGTCACATGTGCTTAGTTAAGTCATGTGTTACTATGCCACTGTAGCCACACGAGCGCGTGGAAACTACTGGAAGTTTGCTATGTCAAGTTAGTGTTCTACAGCTGCATTTAACTTGGGCTGAGCTATTGCTGAATTCCGGCCTTGGAAATTTACCCATGAGCTGGTAGCTAGCTTTCGAATACCATACCTTCCCAAATGTTGGCGTAATATTTATTACACAGAAATCTTACTGTGAACCTTTTTCTTAGGCATACCTTAAAATTCACTGCAATAGTGACTTGTATGTGTTGCCTTTTGGCTCTATAATGAATGAATTGCTTATGATGTCGTTGTGATGTCGTCTCGTATGTCTATAATGGATTAATTCTGGGATGTAAACTTTTATGATCGTCTGCTTCCATTAATGGGTAACATTAGGGTATTGTCTTCTTGAGCATATGTTGTCCAGCAACTGAGCATTATGTCAGTCATTTCGTAGTGCTGATGCCAGTTTGCTAACATGAGACTTGTGTAAACGGCGATATGAGGTAGATGGGTTGTGATGTTGCAACATGTGTTTGTGTGCAAGCAGAACATTGCATCCAATGGTTGGTATGTGCATATGTGTGTGTAACGTGTAAAGCTCCGTCTGTTTACTTATATTGCACGATCTCACATTTGTCTCAATTTATATGTTCTCTACCGAGCTGACATTGCTACTGGTCGCACCCCTTGTAACTGCATGTGATAATGGACACCACCGATCATGGCGTAGCTGGCATAGCTACTGGTCGCGCCCCTGTTCTGTGTTGTAACTGCATGTGTTTGTGTGTGGGCAGAGCATTGTGTCCATGTATGTGTACTAGCTATTACACCTGTAGTTTGTAGGTGTGAATTCTTGGCCTAAACCAACAACTCCTAATCTAGCTAAGCAAAGATAGCGGACACCACCAATGCTTTATCCTCGTGGCATAGCTGGTCCCACCCCCTTATCCCAGGTTGTCGGTGGTCACCACGGCTTGCCTCTGACTAGCTATCTGGGCTTCCAATTGGTCGCACCCCTGTCCATGGCATGCTCCCCTTTACCGTCCTAGTCCTCCAACCTGACTCCTACCAGTCGTAGCTTTGTTCCTGTGTTAGCTACCGGTCACACCCGTGTTCTGCAACACCTGAGTGTGATGTAGACTAGAGTCTATAGCCCACAACTGCACAAGATAAAATACCGTTTATTACACCTCCCACCAGTATGTTGATTAAGGTAAAAACAGAGTTTGCTGTAATGTGTTACTCCTTCAGTCACACCCAACGTTATATCTCGGCCTTACTCCCCCCCTCCGTCCCCCCCTCCCCCCTCCCCCTTCCCATGTGCAAAAGTTATGTAATGTACAACTGGGAACATAAACTCAGCTACACAGACCCTTGGAGAATTGCCGAAAGAAGCCAGACCCTCTCCCAAGAGTGTGTTTTTATGCGCTCTTGTTGTCCTCCTAGCCCTCTCGTCGCGAGGCTCTGGGTGCTGGTAACTAAGGTATAGCCCTCCCTCTTCAAATATCATATTCAAGGAGATATGGTGAACCCAGATTTGTGATTTTTGCCGCCAATGTAACCCCAAGCCAGTGCTTATACAATAACAGTGGTAACTCTATATCTGGCAATAGCCTTGATGTCTGATGAGACACCATATCAGTTATTCCTAAGCGGCTTTTGAGTTTATTTAATCTCAAACCTCTCTGAAGCCAGGGATGTTACCTCGAATAATATGGACAGTGTATGGGTCAGAGTTTCATAGCTCCACTCCCCCCCCCCCCCTCTCGTGTTAAGTCCACCTCCACCCCGGCCCCCAGGTTAAGTCGACCAACCTGTGCTATTAGTGTGCATATACAATATATTCAACCAACTAGATTGAAGGAGGCCCAAAATCATGGGAATGTTGAGGCACTAGAGCTTCTTCACAGAGGATTCTAGACTAAGCAGCTGCTAAGTACCAGTCTCTATTTCCCTTTCTTGGCAAGGTTTCAGGTCTTTAAAAGGCTAATCAAGAGGTCAACATGTATATAGCCATCCAATGGCTGCTCAGGTCCAACAGAGCACTCCGCCAGCCTTTGGCCGGTCTTTGATCTCCAAGTGCTTTCCCAAGCTAATTTAATGAGTGATGTAAGTGGTAGTCATGCAAACATGTAAAAACAATACAGTCTTTTGGGGGGGGGGGGGGGGGGGGATTGTGAGATGGAAAATCACTTTCCTTTTCTGTTCACTTAATTATCTATGACCTGAGGTAGTGTATTTCTTTACTCAAAAAGAACAGTATAAGCCCCATGAGAAGGCTCACCAACCATGATGATAGATAAACATTTACTACATACATGTAGTTGTGAGTATGTTATATATACCATGGCTCTTTGATGATGTGTGCTGCAATTGGAACAATGTGGTCATAGGACAAAAAATGTGGTTGGGATGTTCTGGGAAGCCTCAGCTACCTCAAACTGTCCTTTGACTTACAGCACTTGTAGTTGTGATTTCCTATGAACTCTGGGAAACCCTCTGCTGTGGTTTCCTGCATGGAAAGAGCGGTTGTTCTGTATCACCTAGGCAACCATCCTGCACTACGGATGCAATATGCTTACCACAGCTAATTTGCCTAAAATTGAAAGCCATGCAGATCCTATTACCACCAGGAATTAGTAGGAGGGTAGTTCATGGTAAAATACGTGGTTGTACCTGTGGGATATAAGGCCAATAGTCAGTCTAGCTAGTGTTGGAGTTGGACAAGTATAGATGTCATGATACTACTAAATATTGCTTTGTGTACAGTGGAACCTCTGTATTGTGGTCGCCCTCGGGCCAACATTTTGTGGCTGCATTATAGAGGGTGGCTGTATTATAGAGGTCCATAATACATTAGCAATATACACATTGGGACCCAACAGGGTGGCCTTTCTAGAGAGGTTGGCTGCTATAGCGTGACCACATTATAGAGGTTCCACTGTACTGCAGTAATGGTGATAATTATTTCCCTTCACAATAATTTCTTGGTACGTATGACAAGACAGTATTTCCCCCTAGTAAAGGGAGGGAAGGATATAACTTTCAAAAGGAAATTAAACGTTCCAATGACCACCTCGAAGGAAGTTAAGCTAGGGCCTGTAGGACCAGTGCTGTGTCCCATTGGCCCAGTGGGTGTTGTTAACAGGTCATTTATCTATGCCATCTCTTTCTTTTGAAGAGCCAATTATCAACTCCACTGTTGTTATAGCCTGCAGGGTGTAATGGAGGCAGCATGCATGTTTCCATAGCAACATCCAGCTTATCCTGTTTGGCTTCCTCGCTAATCTGATATGGACTTGCAGCTGTATCAACTGATGATGAATCCCCTCAGCTGCTTGCTTGCGTGTGGGCAATTGCAGTGGTATGCTGTGCATGTGCCGGTTGCTATGGGGTAAATCTGGAGAAAATAGGCTTGTGTTGATGCTCAAATATTAGAATTCTTCAATTCGAAAGCTTACCATGTTTTCTTGCAACAGTTGTCGAACAGTTTACCCAGTCGCTCTAGGCTACGCCGCACTGCCGCACTCGTCGACCTGGCTAGCTACCCTCGAGTATAGCTCATGTGCGTACAGTGTCTGTGAGGTCGATAACTACGTGTGCGCTACAATTCCACAGGCTTAGTGCAGGTGAGGAGGTAGTATAGTATTTATCAGGTGCAACAGAGGTTTGTGTTGGTAGGAAACCACAACACCTGCATAATGTGTACTGCAGTGTCCTAATTGGCCCTAACCCTATTACTCCCTATTACCTAGTTTTGTGGTTTGCTATAGTGCTTGCATGTAAACCACAGTGCAGGTTGCAAGCCAGTGCAGGTTGCAAGCCTGTCCATACTAAACCCTCACATTTGCTTGTGGTTTGCTAGTCTCTACACCAGTACAAAGTTTGTTTTTCGGAGTTGCTTCACTCTCTCTCAGTGTTACATCGTAGTAAATTGGTGTATGATATGTCAGTTGTGTGATAAATGTCCGCATCTTAAGCTGTTATAATTATTAATTAGTTCATGTGAATGCTATTATATCTAACGGAGAAACAAGTAAAGTGTCCATGGCACTCTTCTGTGTTGTTGGTGTTAAGTATGTGTTGGTAAACACAAACAACAGATATGTAAAACATGCCCCATTCCTGCTGTGGCTTCAAACACATTCCATAAAGTTTGTGTTACATTCTCTGGCAGTTGTCATGGCGTTATCATCACTGTTGGGCTTTAAATGGCATAAGAATGCACACAGTCCAGGTGACACCCTGAATATTTCCTCATAGCTGAGCTACATACCCAGTCAGTCACATGAGCATCCCTCATGGCTGAGTCATCAAGTTGGTCACATGTCAGTCACATGAGCATCCCTCATGGCTGAGTCATCAAGTTGGTCACATGAGCATCCCTCATGGCTGAGTCATCAAGTTGGTCACATGTATCTGTGTGGCTGTAGCATTAGAGGCCATGCAGAGATGTAGTGCTCTACTGTAACGGAAACACAGTTTCCTATTACAGGGATCAGCTCGATTATGCTGGGGCGTTGTCCTTTCAGGGATTGCGTAATGCACATTTATGTGATTGGGATAATTACGACAAGGCATATCTTTTCCAGTTGAGAATTTCACGAGTTAACATTGCAATTGCTCTTTGAATTCCTACAATTGAAGTGGTCAACTGGTTGAAATATAAGTACTATGCACCAGAAGCAAGCTCAGAGCATCTATTTTTTTTTGAGAGGGGGGGAGGAGAGGGGGGCATCTACCCCCAGACCTACTAGGGGGCGTGACTTTACAGGGCCATACCTTTCCAATGTCCCCAGTGAAGATTTCTGATGACTTGTCTGGGCATGAGACTACTGCAAAAAAGAGTTCCACTGTCTATTGACTCCAAACAGTTTTTTGATTGATACGTATAGTAGTCTGCTAAACAAACTGATTGCTGCTACAAATCATCTACATGGTGCTCTTCAGTGTTTGTCCACAACTGCCACTCGCCCCGTGACTGGTTATTTTTGGAAAGAGCAGTGTAGAATTTGTAGCAGATTGGTGTGCGATTGTCTGCTTTGAGACAGGCCGCACTTTCAAAACTCAGCGAGATAACCTAACAGAGATAACCTAATGTGCACGCATGTCCTTGTAAGTACGGCCCTTACTCCACTCTAGGTGTTTGGAGCGTTTGTTCCTGATCTCGGTCTGCCATCTTCTGATATTTTCTAGCTACTGACAAGAACCCATTGCTAGCGAGAGTTTACCTCCATCAAATGCTACCTCTATAGCTCTTCACCTGTTGACACCCTAGTTGTGAGATGTGTGTAATATTAATTAAGAACATCATTTACTGAGGGTTACACCCCCCTTCCCCCCTCACACACACACACACCCACACTGCTTACAGATCTACACGGACTGGGCGAACCACTATCTTCGCAAGGCTCAGTTCACTGAAGTGCTCTCTGATCTCAAGGATATTTCAGATGGAAACTTCTTACCCAAAATCATACAGGCCGTCGGTGAGTGTATGTGTGTGTCTGTATGTGTGTGCACTTATATTTGTGTCAGCAAATGCCTATAATTATATATGCGTATTCTTGCAGTTGGTATCTGTATGGTGCAGAAACTTGTGTACCACATGTTGTAGCAGTGTCTTTTGGATATTTTATGACCTTAATCCTTTTAGTACACATAATTATTAATTTAACACATCTACACCCCAATATACTCACACACACACACACACACACACACACAGTGCACAATGCAGTCCCTGGTGTTCACCTGCCAGCCAGCACAGAGGATCAGAAGGTGAACCACGTCAAATTCCCATTGCTGTTAACTAGTCAGACATGAATCCAGTCTGTAATAGTTACTCTCAATGATGTTGTTCTCGTGAGGCGAAGGTGGTTATACTCAGGAGTGAACTTGGACGTTGCCTCGTCCCCAGACTCTCCCTTGGAAGTTGCGTAAAACAGGGGAGAGTCTGGTATCTTTTCTCACGTGATTTAACTTGATTCTGCGTGGGCTGGGACCGATTAAAAAACAGCTGTATTTTTCTACCTTTGCTGGTTACACTACTTCAACACATAGTCTCTAAAAATTGATATTTGTTTTGTCTCATGTTTTAGTGTATTAAGAAACCTTGTGTGAATGTAGCAAAAACGTTTTTTTTTGGCTAAAGTACAGTAATACTTACTGGGCGATAATTGGTACTGGGAGATCAGTTACCCTGCCCATTGTGATAAAGGGGACACGCACTTTGAAGTGGCACCTAGCTTGCTTTCATCAATAGCAGGTGTTATGTACTACTGCAGCAACCATCTCTGCTTCCTCTAATGGCGGTTAGCTTGCTTTGTAGTAGGTGCCACAGAGGATGTCCAAGGGTTCTGTGTGACCAACATTGACAGGGAAGTCTAGAAAATTAGTGTGTAAGGCACAGTGAATGCATTTGAAAAACTTCTCCCAAATTCTATTCAACCTTCCCACATTCTCACTGCATTTAAGAAAGAATAGCTACTAGAAGTGTGAGAAGAAGTGCGCATTATTACAATAAAGAAGCCAAGGGTAAACTTGTGGTGGCTCAGTAAGCAGCAACTGAATCTAAATGGCTACATAGTCACTGTTTATTGCCGAGCGCAGTCAATAATTGTACACGTGAGCTCAAAATCTCCGCTAGCATTTACATATATCCATGGATCACGCTGCCCTGGCTTCAGGGGGGCAAGGCACATGCTCAAAACGGTGTCTCCAGCAGTTACAGGAATGCCATCTTCAAATTTGTGGCACACACAGAGTCCGAGATGTGGACAAGTCTAAGTTTTTTTATCAAGGAAGTAGAGATATGAGCACAGGAGACAGACGGCGAAATCTAGCATAGTAAATATGTCACCAGTAGATTTCTGACTTTTTATAGAGGTGAAAGGATTCAGAGGTCAGCTACCATGGCAGAGGGATACATACCCACAGATTAATGCAGTTCAAAAGATATTCGAAAATGTATTTGTCTCTGTCAATTTTTGTTGTTAGTTTTTGTCTGTTACTTCACGTCTTCTCCTTACCTTTCTAGCATGAGAACATTGAGCAGTGTGTGAAGTACTTGGAGACCACTGGGCTCAACTGCAAGACCTTCCCAGCAAAGGGTGAGTGAACTGGCGGATCATTTGTTGCCATTAGCTTGGAGGAAATGATTGATAGTCCAAAGCAGAGTTGTAGAAGCCCAGGTCAAGCTGTTGCAGGATTTTCTGATTGCTACTTCCGTGTTTTAGTGGCGGACTTAAACTCTGCCAGCGATGATCGTTTGGCTCACTTTATGGTTTCTCCTTCCACCAGATATCTTGGAAGGAAACATGCGATCCATCCTCTCCCTCTTCTACAACCTCTCGCAGTACAAGAGAAGTACCAAGTCAGGTTAGCATGTGATCTGCACATGACAAGCATGTGATCTGCACGTGACAAGCATGTGATCTGCATATGACAAGCATGTGACAATGTAATTTAAAGGTGGTACTATATATAGTCATTAATGGATTACAGTTACTAAAAGGGAATTCTTCCCTCGACCCCTATACTTAAAGGGAACTAATTGTTGGTACATACACGTATGAAGTACTTGTGGCTGTGGTACAGTCCCTACTATATGTCTGTCATGTTTTACTCTCTCCCTTAGGCACTACTATTGGTGGTGGTGCCGGTGGTGCCGGTGGTGCTGGTGCTCGGAGTGAGGGGGAGCACCCTCCCTCCAAGATCGGCAGACCCATCTCGCCAGGACTGAAGAGCACATATGGTATGCCTTTCGTTGGTTTTAAGAGAGTGTAATGCTGTTTGGAGCCCGTTAGCTGCTCCGCTGTGTGCATGATAGTGTGTAATGCTGTTTGGAGCCCGTTAGCTGCTCCGCTGTGTGCATGATAGTGTGTAATGCTGTTTGGAGCCCGTTAGCTGCTCCGCTGTGTGCATGATAGTGTGTAATGCTGTTTGGAGCCCGTTAGCTGCTCCGCTGTGTGCATGATAGTGTGTAATGCTGTTTGGAGCCCGTTAGCTGCTCCGCTGTGTGCATGATAGTGTGTGATGCTGTTTGGAGCCCGTTAGCTGCTCCGCTGTGTGCATGATAGTGTGTAATGCTGTTTGGAGCCCGTTAGCTGCTCCGCTGTGTGCATGATAGTGTGTAATGCTGTTTGGAGCCCGTTAGCTGCTCCGCTGTGTGCATGATAGTGTGTAATGCTGTTTGGAGCCCGTTAGCTGCTCCGCTGTGTGCATGATAGTGTGTAATGCTGTTTGGAGCCCGTTAGCTGCTCCGCTGTGTGCATGATAGTGTGTAATGCTGTTTGGAGCCCGTTAGCTGCTCCGCTGTGTGCATGATAGTGTGTAATGCTGTTTGGAGCCCGTTAGCTGCTCCGCTGTGTGCATGATAGTGTGTAATGCTGTTTGGAGCCCGTTAGCTGCTCCGCTGTGTGCATGATAGTGTGTAATGCTGTTTGGAGCCCGTTAGCTGCTCCGCTGTGTGCATGATAGTGTGTAATGCTGTTTGGAGCCCGTTAGCTGCTCCGCTGTGTGCATGATAGTGTGTAATGCTGTTTGGAGCCCGTTAGCTGCTCCGCTGTGTGCATGATAGTGTGTGATGCTGTTTGGAGCCCGTTAGCTGCTCCGCTGTGTGCATGATAGTGTGTGAATGCTGTTTGGAGCCCGTTAGCTGCTCCGCTGTGTGCATGATAGTGTGTAATGCTGTTTGGAGGCCCGTTAGCTGCTCCGCTGTGTGCATGATAGTGTGTAATGCTGTTTGGAGCCCGTTAGCTGCTCCGCTGTGTGCATGATAGTGTGTAATGCTGTTTGGAGCCCGTTAGCTGCTCCGCTGTGTGCATGATAGTGTGTAATGCTGTTTGGAGCCCGTTAGCTGCTCCGCTGTGTGCATGATAGTGTGTAATGCTGTTTGGAGCCCGTTAGCTGCTCCGCTGTGTGCATGATAGTGTGTAATGCTGTTTGGAGCCCGTTAGCTGCTCCGCTGTGTGCATGATAGTGTGTAATGCTGTTTGGAGCCCGTTAGCTGCTCCGCTGTGTGCATGATAGTGTGTAATGCTGTTTGGAGCCCGTTAGCTGCTCCGCTGTGTGCATGATAGTGTGTAATGCTGTTTGGAGCCCGTTAGCTGCTCCGCTGTGTGCATGATAGTGTGTAATGCTGTTTGGAGCCCGTTAGCTGCTCCGCTGTGTGCATGATAGTGTGTAATGCTGTTTGGAGCCCGTTAGCTGCTCCGCTGTGTGCATGATAGTGTGTAATGCTGTTTGGAGCCCGTTAGCTGCTCCGCTGTGTGCATGATAGAGTGTGTAATGCTGTTTGGAGCCCGTTAGCTGCTCCGCTGTGTGCATGATAGTGTGTAATGCTGTTTGGAGCCCGTTAGCTGCTCCGCTGTGTGCATGATAGAGTGTAATGCTGTTTGGAGCCCGTTAGCTGCTCCGCTGTGTGCATGATAGAGTGTAATGCTGTTTGGAGCCCGTTAGCTGCTCCGCTGTGTGCATGATAGAGTGTAATGCTGTTTGGAGCCCGTTAGCTGCTCCGCTGTGTGCATGATAGTGTGTGTTGTATGTCATTTTTCAGCCAGGCATGCGCTTGGCTGGAATTAAGATTACTTTTTGATCCGATGTCTGTTTGTCGGTCTGCACTTTTCTCGAGTCAGCGCTTTCATTGGAAGCTGTGCAAGATGAGACAACCTGATTCGTTCCACGGCTGCATTTAGCTTGGACTGACCTTCATTAATTTCTGTGAATATACCCGGCTGGTTTTAGATATGAAATATTAGCCTTGTTAGGTGGCTGTCATTGTAATCACACACACACACACACACACACACACAGGCACCAGTACTGCTCCCGCCCGCTCTGACTCGGACCATCCCCCCTCCCGCATCGGCCGACCCACGTCCCCCGGACTCAAGTTGGCCCTGGGGGTCTCCGCCCACGGCACGGCCAGCCAACAAGTAATTAAGTGGCAGTACACATACACATGTGTATATACCCCAGTGCTGGGGAAGATTAGAAATGTGCTCAGGATGTGATATTACTAAGATTTAAGACAAGGTCCCACTTTGCACATTTTTAGAAAATTTTCAATTTTTGACACTTTTCGAATTAACAACCAGCAGCAAGACATGAATGAATCTTGGTACAGTACAAGTATATACTAACCTTGAACTGGTAGCAACCCGTACTAGAAGCTTGCAGCTCTCCACCTCAGTAACATCGCCATTTTTGAGAGATTGCTGTATGATCAGAAATGCTGTAAACTCTGCGCCATATCTTCCTTGCAGTTTAATTGGCAGAAAGGCTACAGTAACGCCTCCTGCAAAAAACCACCCACGTTCATTACGAAGCATTACGGAGATATGCATCTTGAAGTGCTTGCATTTGAAAACGAGTGAAGTGTGCCCTTAGATCAGCTCACTAAGATACATTTCAGGCAACATTTAGAATTTTATTACCGCCACAGTTGCTTGTGTATGTCAATTTCATGAGACGACCAAGATGCTGAATGGTATTATGGCCGTCATGATATCATATCAATAATTGTGATATTATCATGACCTTCGAGTATCACGATATGATGATATATTGCCCAGCACTAGCACTGTATATATCCCTGTATATCTAGTCTGACTTGATGAACTGATGGTGACGCCCCTCCTCTCTTTTGCAGGTCACTGATCCCAGTATACCCTCCGGAACCACACCCACCAACCCCGCCCAGAAGTCCACACCCTCCACAGCCAAGTCTCCGGGTGTTAACCGCCGGACTGCAGGCTCATCGATTATGACCTCCACTAACCCTTACGGCCAGCGCAGGCCCTATAGGTATGCAGTGAGAATTGAATAAATACATGTAAATACAGAGAAGGAATAAGGTATCATACTCTTGAAATGTATTGGTGCACAAGCCTTCTCCCCAGGTTCTGCCCTTTAAAAATTGTAAAACAGGAGAGAGCCCTGTATCTTTTGCTCGCTTACTTCACATTGCTTCAACACGCGGTTTGTGGCAACAACAGGCCCTAAAGTTTATTTTCTAGAAGTGTACATTCACTGCCTTTGCTCGGTGTCTGAGAGCTACAGCTGTGCTCGCCTGTGCACAATTGAGTCCTTTCTACCCCCTCTCTACCCTGAATGTCACTCACGTGAGAAGAGATACCTGACTCTCCCCCATTTTTTGGGATGACGCTGTTTATGCGTGCACTATATGTGGCAGTCCCAGGTAGAAAACAAACATTATTCTGTCGCGTAGTTCGATCGCACGTTCAAAGCGCTGTATCTCTGCACTTGCATTAAGGGCAGAACTTATACACGCTGCGTAGTAGCGTCAATATATGAGGTTTCTACGCAGCACGTATGAGCCCCACCCTTAATGGAAGTGCAGAGATACAGCGCTTTGAACGCGCGGGTGCGATCGAAATACACGACGGAATAATGTTCGTTTTCTACCCGAGACTGCCACATAGCTGTAGTACACCTTACCAGCCACTTCTTCTGATAAGTACTGCTTCTTTGCATTTCTCTCTTTTGCAGGTCTCTAAACATCCTCGGTGGCGACAGCAAGCCGACCATCGACCCAAAAGCTAGTGGTACTGAGCAGAAGAGTGAAGAAGAAAAGATTGTCAGTCCGAAAGAGAACGGAAGCTTGCTCTTCCAAGACGAAGATCTCGAGGGTAACGATAGCGACAGCTCTTCTGTCGTTTCGGAATCAGCCACCTCCTCCTCTGGGGGTCGCAAGAGATCCAGTACCTCTCGACTTCAGTCCGCCGCTAGCAAAGGACACATCAGCGCTCGGACAAGAACGGTGTCTTCTCCCCATGGGAGCAAGCTAGCATCTCCTTCTTCTTCATCGTCTTTAGCCGATGCTTCGTCTTCTAGTGAGGGTACCCAGCAGACGGGGAGCCGATCGGGATTGAAGCAACCCAGTGGTGGGCGTATGACGCCCGGATTTAGCGGAAGAGCTACTCCGTCTGGAGATGGCACCGGCAAGTCTGGAATCGCCCGACCGTCTAGTAGACTCACCAAACCCGGAACGATTCACGAAAAAACCGGTACAACCAAAGGCGAAGACTCTGTTGTCGCAGGTGGTAGTGCAGTGGAAGGACTGCATAACGGCCCAAGCGAGCAAGTCTCAAAGCTGCGACTCATGCGAAAGGGCAGTGATGGTGCCTCGAAGAGGATAAAGATTGAAGCAGGAACCTCTAGTCTCCCGCGACACCTGCCAAAAGGCATCATTGACACCGCTACGCCGTCTCAATCCACATCTAGACTATCTCCTCTCAACAGCAGCAGGAAGCACATCTCTGAGTCTGTTGCCCCCACGCAGGGCAGCAGTGAAGATGCTAGTACCTCGAATACCGAGAAAAGTGCTTCCGAGAGGCTGCATGCGGCCGAGAACGGAGACGGCACTAGACCTGAGGGGCCAAAGAGAGGGCTCAGGAGACCCGGTGTTGCCAGTTCTGGGAGTCTAGGTTTGGGGGTTCGCACTCCAAATATTTCCTCAGAGTCCCCAGCGCCAAGCACTGCCTCGGCGACAACGGCAACAGCCAACGAAAGAACCCATCCGATTCAAAAATCCGGGGAACTGCTTCCCTCGCGGCTCACCAGAGGTGGCAGCGGTTTGAAGCTACTGAGCGAGAGAAAGCTCCCGCCACCACAGCAGGTTTTGAAGCCTCAGTCGAAAGCGGGCAGGGATTACTCCAGTAGCAGCACCAGCAGCCTGGATAGCAACAGCAGTGGAGACATAGCGACCGTGCAGTCCTCAGTGGTCGATGCAGGCAAGGAAAAATTGCATTCAGAAGACACGAAAAGGGCACCCACAAAGAAACAAGCCGGTGTCCCTGCTCAACTGAATCTGCCG
Organism: Phakellia ventilabrum; assembly: GCA_963921505.1. Taxonomy (NCBI): domain Eukaryota; kingdom Metazoa; phylum Porifera; class Demospongiae; order Axinellida; family Axinellidae; genus Phakellia; species Phakellia ventilabrum. The sequence continues at coordinate 2,479,048 of OY997378.1, read as the reverse complement.
AGTGAAAGAAACGGCGAGTCTGAGAAGAGCGACGAACCTTCCAAAGAGTTTCAGTCCAGTTCCAAATCTCCAAAGAGTCATCCCAACTGCAGTCGGAGAACCAGCCCCGAGGGCATGTCCCACGAGGAGATCGTCACCAGTCCGAAGGCGGAGACCAGCGACGGCAACAAGACAGTTGTTGAGCAGAAGAACCTCAAGAACGAGAAGGAGTTGGAAAAGGGAAAAGGAAGTGACAGCCAGGTGGTGATCAATGGGGACTTGAGCCCCGAGCAGAAGCGTGTCGCCAAGACGTCAAGGGATGCACATTCGGCCACTATCGCCTCTCCCTCGGAAGCACCCGCCTCTGACGCTAAGGAGTCAGTGAGTGACCAAATAAAGGAGAAGCCGCCCTCTACGGAGGGTACAAACAAGTCCTTCAGTCAGCCCGAAACAGGACAGCTTTATTCCGACAGCATGGCACAGCTCAGTCCGGAGACGAAACGTTCTGCCGTCTCCCCAGGAGAAAGGGAAGGAAATACCGAACAGCAGCACGGTACCAGTGGCACTCCCGAGCTGGAAGAGGTATCGGCAATAAAGCCCAGTTCCAGTCACCAGAGTCGCACCCATGCCCATGCGAAGCGAGCCCGATCCCTCAGCCCAAATAACTCACGTCGGATCTTTCCCCTCCCGCTGGAGGCAGTGCTTGCCCATGAGAGTACAAGTTCCCAGCCGACCACGCCAGCCAGTCTGGGCGTGAGTACTAAAATGGATTTTAGCCACACTTCTGCTCTGGCTCGAACCAGGAGTAGCGATGACCAAATTGAGGGCGCGCACAAGCCACTGCGAAGCTCTCTACGGAACAGCAAGAGAGCTGTAGTGGCGACCAGTTCTTCGAGCTCGTTGGACAATGGACACTCAAAGAGCCACCACAGCCAGAAGGTACGATGGCAGTGTCATTGCTATAGCTAACTTAATTTAGAGGTGTCTGTCTGTCTGTCTATCTGTCATCCATTGAGGTGTCATTTCTCAATTTTCGTCTGTCTTTTTATCTACTGTTTGTCCGTTAATGTCTGTCTGTCTGTCTGCATATCTGCTCGCCCAATTCCTAGTCCGATTAAAAGTTCCACTTCCCACCTCCCCCCAGGTCACCATCTCCCCACAGTCCTCCCAACTGATATACCACCCTGACGACGTCGGGCTCAAAGCCCCCCCCATCTACACCACAACGCACTTTCTTGCCCCGAGTGGCCACGTCCCCCACTTCTTGACCTCGCCCACTTCCCCTAGTTCCGGTGACCGCCCCCTGTCTCTCGCCGAGAGTACAACTACCCATTCTGGCTCAGATTCCAACTCGTCGTTGCTGGATAGCTCCTACGGCATTCATCATCGCTCACATACCGTAGACGCGGGTGATTTGCGAAGGATTAGCGCAGTCAGTGAGAAGCTTGACTACCGAGAAGAAGCCAACTTCCTGCGACCGAAACTAAAGGATCTCGCAACAGAAGACGGTTATGGCTCCACCCCTGAGGTGTGTGTGTGTGTGTTGTGTGTGTGTGTGTGTGTGTGTGTGTGTATGTATGTATGATAAAACCTCTCGCTCTCCCCTCACAGCTCCTAGAGTCATTCGAGAACCAGCTGAGTACCATGCGTCGTGACATTGAGAGCAAGGATCGCATGCTCAACATGTATGAGACGAGCATGGCCGATCTCAGCAGCAAGGTTCACCTTCTGCGTAAGAACCTGGAGGAGAAGGTGGGCACCAATTGGAAGTGTATGGTTGACTGCAGTGCAATAGTAGGATTTAATTGGTATCACATGGTCTGTAGGTTTATCCTACAATGTAGCTGTGCTTCTGTTGGAAGAACCTAAATGCAGTATATGTAGTGTCCTTATGATGTCAGTATTAATGTCGGGCTGTCAAGAAATTCCTTGAATAATAGGGACATTACCAACGAGAGACTTGTATTACACTTTCCTACATGCACACACACACCACACGTACCCCACACATACCTCCCCCACACACACATACATACACACACACACACACACACACACACACACACACACACACACACACACTAGGATGCAGAGATAAAACACCTAACGGATGTGAAGACTCACTGGTACGACCTCGACGGCCGTTCTCTTGCCAGTCGAGCAGCCTCAGAGGCCGGAGTGCTCTCCGATGGTTGCCTGTCAGACTCTGCCATGGACCACGATGGAAAGAGGGGCAAGAAGAAGAAAAAGCCGTGGAAGGTACGTGTGTGGATTTTCACACATACATCTCTCACTGGATGCCGATGACTCTAGCTGACTGAAGAGGATGTTCACTTTGACGAGACTTGACGAAACCTCAGCAGTATTCCGTCGCATTGAGGGCCCAAAAGCTTAGCAGTTGTGCATATATACATATGGCAGTCCCGGGTAGAAAATGAACATTATTCCCATTACGTATTTCGATCGTGTCTCTGCGATCATAGCACTGTATCTCTGAACGTATGTTAATGGCAGGGCTCATACGTGCTGTGTACAAGCCTCACATATTGAGACTTCTACATAGCGCGTGTGAGCCCCGCCCTTAATGGAAGTTCAGAGATACAGCGCTATGAACGCAGAGACACGATCGGAATACACGACGGGATAATGTTCGTTTTCTACCCGGGACTGCCACATGTATATTATGCAAATGCATATGGTACATGTATACATGCAGTCATTATAATCTATTTCTGGAAGATTGTACATTATGTGCGCGCACACACACACACACACACACAGCGGTTCTCTTTTCGTCGCAAGAAGGACACGGACCGCTATCATCTCTCGCCCAGCATTGAGACCGAATCGATGATCAGTGCTCGTTCCGGAAAGAGCGCCATCAGAAGACACAACAGCAAGGGCAAGGCGTAGGTTGACCGTAGCTTGTGCATATTCTTAGTCCAAATTTAATTTATGCTACTGAGCATAGTCTGAGAACCTTTTTAGTTTCAACAAGCACTTATTCTGCCCCCTCTCCTCCCCTCCCCTCCCCTCCCCTCCCCTCCCCTCCCCTCCCCTCCCCTCCTCTCCCCTCAGTGATCTAATGAGCATTTCAGAATTCTCTCCCGACCAAAGATTCAGAGATCTCGATGTAAGTTTCCTCTGGAGTATCGTCACAGTATGCATAAGCCTGCATACATGCATGTAGCTGTCTTGCGATACATGTGCATGTGCAGTGACAGCAAGTGGGACAAGGGGATCAATAGATCAGCAGTTGAACCAAAGCTGAGGGTGATTATTAGTTGCATTTGTGAGCTCAGACCTCAACAAACATATATTTCACTCTGTTTACAATTGGGTAGTTACCTTTTGTCCTCATATTCCTCTCCTCCCCCCCCCCCCCCCCTCCTCTAGACCAAGTCCAACTTTACTATACTGGACAACCGTAGTGAGTACGGTGGTCTTCCGCTGGAGATATCAGAATATGTGGTTGGTGGTAAGTACACCTTTACCCTGCATGTGACCCCGCCCTGCTGTAAATAATTTGCATGTTTGGAGATCAAGAGTGCGGACCCCTAGGCTATCTCCTCTGCGGTTCACTCTTCCTTTGTTCCAAGCACTTGCTCCTTGTGGAACTTACTACCTCCCTAACTCAAAGAACCTTCTCTCGTCTCCTTTAAATTTAAATATACAGATCCGAATTAAATATTTATTCTGATATTCATCATGTTTATATGATACTTTCCTTATAAAAGATTGTATCATGTAATCTGTATGCTCTGTACTAGCCATTGCTACTGAGCATTTCAGCTGCAGCCAGACATAGTTACATGTAGATGCGTTTTTAGTGCCTAGTAAGTTTTACAATTCAAGACATTTGTCTCATTCTCCCTTCTATATGTTGAATGTAATGCTCTATTATTGTTTTGGTGCATTACTAGTTTTCTTATTGACTCCTCAGTCTACGAAGACACCAGTCTTGGAGCCAAGGCACAAGTCGTACTGGAACCGGGACACAGTCGGTTTGGAGGCAGCGGAGCATTCGAACTGGGTGATTATTGCTGTGACCAGCTCGGTGATGAGTTTGGTGGCGTGCGGGCAAGGGAAGGCTGTCAGAAAGAAGAGAGAACGGCTTTGGGTACCCTGAGTATTGCACCAGAGATCAGCTGGGTTACCATGGATACCAAGATCTGTGACATATTCATGGTGAGTGTGTGTATATTTGTGTGTGTATGTATGTGTGGGTGAGCATGCATATAAAAACTAGCCTTATTATAATTTATTCCACCTCCCCCCATACCACGCACAAACACGCCATACATACTGATACAAACTTGAACACACACACACACACACACACACACACACACAACAGCACCACATCAACTCCATCGATCCAGAGAGCTTCCTAGGGCTCACAGAGGAGAGCATCCTCCACTACTTCATTGCTGACCAGCGGAGAGAAATAGGTAAGGGTGTAGGTAGGGTGGCAGAGAGCTGGGAACATGATGTACCACAACTTCTGCAGTTTAGTTTGCATTGCTAGTATACCTAAACAAAGTATCTGTGATCTTATGCCTGTCAGATCAAGCATTATTATTGTCTTTTCCCCCTTTTGTTGCTAGGCAATGCCCTGCTCCCACCCCTGACCCCTTACCAGGCCATGGCCGAAAAGAACTCTATTCGGATAGTTATGAAAGGTGAGGAAAGGGTGGGAGGGTGTTGGAGGGAGGTGGGGTGGGGTGGAAGGTTGTGGGGTGTTGGAGGGAGGTGGGATGGGTGGGAGGGTGTGGGGTGTTGGAGGGAGGTGGGGTGGTGCTGGGGTGTTGGAGGGAGGTGGGGTGGGATGGGAGGGTGTGGGGTGTTGGAGGGAGGTGGGATGAGGTGGGAGGGTGTGGGGTGTTGGAGGGAGGTAGGGTGAGGTGGGAGGGTGTGGGGTGTTGGAGGGAGGTGGGGTGGGAGGGTGCCGGGTGTTGGAGGGAGGTGGGAGGGTGTGGGGTGTTGGTGGGGTGGGAGGGTGCCGGGTGTTGGAGGGAGGTGGGGTGAGGTGGGAGGGTGTGGGGTGTTGGAGGGAGGTGGGAGGGTGCCGGGTGTTGGAGGGAGGTGAAGTGGGAGGGTGTGGGGTGTTGGAGGGAGGTGGGATGAGGTGGGAGGGTGCCGGGTGTTGGAGGGAGGTGGGGTGAGGTGGGAGGGTGCCGGGTGTTGGAGGGAGGTGGGGTGAGGTGGGAAGGTGTGGGGTGTTGGAGGGAGGTGGGGTGAGGTGGGAGGGTGCGGGGTGTTGGAGGGAGGTGGGGTGAGGTGGGAGGGTGCGGGGTGTTGGAGGTGGGAGGGTGTGGGGTGTTGGAGGTGGGGGGGGTGTGGGGTGTTGGAGGGAGGTGGGGTGAGGTGGGAGGGTGTGGGGTGTTGGAGAGGTGGGACAAAGGGATGAGTTCAGGAGCTCATTAGTGCAGCGAAGCAGTGTGTATGGAATTCATGGGCTCCTGGTTAATTTGAGTAATGGGACAATTTTATGTGCCCCCCCCCTCCCCCTAGAGATTTTGTAACTAAATATTGTTAATTCCCTCCAGGTGCCCCACAGGGGTCGTGTGACTCTCTTGCCTACAAGACTTTGATAAACACTGGCGCATTGCAGTCCTATATGTCTATGTTATTGGAGACGCAGTGGCTCATTGTCATGGGAACCAAGGGAACGTGCAAGACCAATTTGGCATTGGGGCTGGCAAGACACCTGGCTCGGCATGTGGACCAAGATGGGGAAGAGGAGGAGCACATCGTGCACTTTAACCTTGACAAGGATGGGATGGAGGTGTGTGTGTGTGTGAGAGAGAGATAGAGAGAGAGAGAGGTAATGTTTGGTACTAAATGCTAAGAGAGCTCATCCATGATTAAATTTTTTACTTAGCTTCACTTTTAAACTCTCATACATTACTCACCGCTCATTCTTGTAACTGGTAAAGTTTGTCGTCACTAAATGTATCACCAAATGTGCACTCTGGGCTTGATGTCTTTTTTAGCCTCCCTCCCTCCCTCCCTCCCAACCTCCCTCCCAACCTCCCTCCCTCCCTCCCTCCCAACCTCCCAACCTCCCTCCTAACCTCCCTCCCTTCCTCCCTCCCAACCTCCCTCCCTCCCTCCTTCTCTCCCAACCTCCCTCCTTTCCTCCCTCCTTCTCTCTTTCTCTCCCTCCCGCCCTCCCTCCCTACCTACTAGACGATTGAACGATTCTTCAGAAACGATTTGGCAAAGAGGATGCAACAGTGAGTCCCTCAAAACAATAGCCATTGCTCATTTGCCATTAGAGGAAGTGGGCTTTGCTTTCTTAGATATTTCTCTTTTTTATTGGAAGGCTGGGCTAGCGGCCTTGAGTCAGCTACATGTAATACACTCTGTTGATTGGTCACCCTGCAGCCAATTGCATCCTCCGATTGTTCTCCTTGACGATGTGTATGAGTGTGAGGCTCTGGAGCACATCCTTGGTACCGCCAGCCTGCTGAGCAAGAGACCGTACATCATTTCCACCCTTTGCTCCGGGACCACAAAGGGAATTCCCCTACACCAGCTGCTCTTTCATTACCAGATTAGGTGTGTGTGTGTGTGTGTGTGTGTGTGTGTGTGTGTGTGTGTGTATGGATGTGTGCCTGTGCATGTGTGTGTGTATGTGTCATGGCTGACCGTATCGATTTCTCCCTCCCTCCTCTAGAGTGGTAACGTGCAACCCTCAGAATGAGCCCATCGCAGGTATCCTCTCTCGAACTCTCAGGAAACAGGTCTACCAGCTCAAGGCTGAGTCAAGGTGAGTACATGTGCCTTGTCTGTGGGTCTCACAGTTGTAGTGCTCACAGCCTTGCTCTAAGATATCCATGAAACTTTGTGCACACCTCACGTCTGCTTCCTCCCTCCCCTTGCCCCCTTCTTCCTCTCGTTTCCTCCCCTCTATTTTTCCCTCCTTCCCCAGACCCCCAGACCCAGTCGCAGAGCGAATGCTCAATTGGCTACCATACCTTCTGGATCATCTCAATACCTACATCAACAAATTTCACTCAAACAACGTAGCACTAGGTAATTTTTTTGGTAGTATTAACACTTAAACAGTTCATATAATAATCAGTCCTGCATATAATATATTCTCTTATACCTGTCCTGTACATGTACATGTATGTACCCTTATGGGGCCAAAGTGAGTACTTAGTGGAAGGCTTTAGTCTGTTCATAGGTAGATAAGCAGATGGGATGGAGGAAAGAACTAGGATACAGTGGAACCTCTGTATTGTGGTCACTCTCGGGCCAACATTTTATGGCTGCATTACAGAGGGTAGCTGTATTATAGAGGTCCATACTACATTAGCAATATGTACATTGGGACCCAACGAGGTGGCCTCACTAGAGAGGTTGGCTGCTATAGAGTGACCACATTATAGAGGTTCCACTGTATTGGTATCATAATATGTTTTCTGATGCAAAGTAATTGACATAACTGTTCTGCTGCCTGGATGCATGCATGCAGGTCCCCGTGTGTTCTTGAACTGCCCACTGGAGCATGAAGGGAGCGAGATTGAGAGCTGGTTCATCAACCTCTGGAATCACTTTGTCACTCCATACCTCATGGGCACCATCATGGCAGGAATCGAGGTTTGTGGGTTTACTCCGCACGTGTGCAGAATTTCTAGCTTAGTCCCCAGATCCATTAGCGGTTCTAGAGAACAGACTAGGTGTATGATCCAGTGGACATTTTAGTTTGCCGTGTGGATGCTTATGAAGTTTCTTCAATTCCAACCAGAATATTCACATCAAAAGTATCATCAAATTGCCGACGTTTCAACTACATGTACAATGCTGTAGTCTTCTTTAGGGTAGCTATATCAATACAGAGCTAGGAATACAGTCACTTAAATACTAAAACAGAGAAGCTAATTAAACAAGCAGCTCCATTGCTGTTTTGAAGTGGACTCTGTTTAGCTTGCTTGTTTAGCTTGCTAGTATCTGTTTAATTAGCTTCACTGTTTTAGTATTTAAGTGACTGTATTCCCAGCTCTGTATTGGTGTGCCCTGAAGAAGAGTCAAACCGTCGGCAATTTGATGATACTTTTGATGTGAATAATCTGGTTGGAATTGAAGAACTCCATAAGCATGAAGTCTACTAGCCAACCGAGAGAATCCCTGAAGAATTGCTATGTGGATATCAGCAATCTTGGAGCAGTTTAACAAACTACTCTTTTCTTGGTCACTTCTCGCAATTGATCTGCGTGTCCTCCTGTTTGCCTGCTACAGACCTACACCGCTGACCCTCAGCTGGAGTGGATCGATGTGCGGGAGTGGGTGATTGAGACCTACCCGTGGCAGCCCTCCGTGAGCGTGCACAAACTGAGGACACTCAACCCTGAGGACGTCGGATGGAATCACGCCGTGAGGCCTCAGCAGAACAGATTCATGATCATCAAGGTAGTGTGTGTGTGTGTGTGTGTGTGTGAGACATACAGCGTGTGTTACTAGCAGACAGGTGGCTAGTCTTGTCCTTTGCTCTGATTGGTCATTCCACATACCAGACATGCCTTGGGACCGAGCAGCCTGCTCTATTGTCACCAGACTATTCTTTGGTAGTGATGTGGGCACGAGACTAGACAAACATGTGCATGAGGACCTAAATGGTGTAGCCTATCATTGCAAACTACGGACAGCTGTTTCAGCCTTGCCAGTGGCACTAAACTGAACAAGCCACTTCAGTGAACAGCAGCTGGACTTGTATTAGAATCTATATATCATGGCACAGTTCTCTTAGAGCTTTTCGCCCAGTCCAGATTGCCGTGAGAGAAGAATTCATTGCTACAAAATAAACACTAAATGACTGAATCGTGGTGTAAATGTAGCACTGTATTAATATTCCAAGTCATTGCTGTGTCTATTACTATAATGGCTATCTTCATTGCTCCCCTGTAGGATGATGACGACACAAGATCAGTTCTCCGTATCAAGCAGAACACTGAGGCTGCACTTTGAGTAGCTCACAATTCTACTTTTGTGTCTGACTATTTAAGACTGTTGTGTTTTATATTGTTAAAAATAATGAGTGCTTCTTGTGCTATTTTGGAACGACATTGAGCACGTTTTGGTTTTACACGGCTATGTTTGTTTATCCTTTGTATATATGTGCTAATTTTGTTGATTTGTTTTGGGTCTCAGATGACATCTTGCAAAAATGAAGATGGTCTTAAATTGCACTGTCAAGGGTCATATTGTCGTTTTAATCACTTTGTACAGGTTGCAATAATTATTATATATTATGACCAACAATACTTTCCTAGTGGGCGGTAAGATTGCACATGATTGTGCTGAGAATAAATCTTACAGTCATGGTGCGCTACTACGTATTATGTAAGAGACTTCATTTTCATCGCCTTCCCACATCAGCTTTCAGTCCGGACGAAATTGTTGATAGAATCAAGGGTAAGCCAGCAGAGCAACCTAACCTTTCTAGCTACCACCAATCTGTCCATGGTTTCTAAGAATAATATAATGCTGGAGTGACCAGTTGGAAGGTATGCCCAGGATTATAAAATTTCTGCAGAATCAGACAGGAGCATGCAAAGGTTGCAGGGCTAATATTAGGGGCAAATGGGGGCAATAGTAAAGGGACCATGCATGATATACCTGGTCAATATAAACCGTAACAAAATGTTAGAGAATACAGCCTCTAAACTATACAGTATCTAACATCAAGGTATCACCCAACATGTACAGTCAATTGCTTTATTATAGTTAATTGTGTTATTCTGATGACTACACATACACTACAGTTAGAATCACTGCTGAGTAAGTCTGAAAGACGCTGGTTCATTTGGCGTTAAGAACAAGACTTCGGGCTTCATCATCTTTTGTTCTGTGGATAGCCAGAAGCTTCGGACGATCTATGATTAAGCAATTGAGTACATGTAGTCCTCAAACTCATGTTTGAGCATATTTTTTTCACTCACCTGTGTCAGCAGCACATACAATTCCAACTCATGCAGCTAGTCTGTTATAGAGACTGAAAATTGAATATTAACATATAGCTAAAACAGATTAAATTCAGATTAGGCATTTGGAATATGAAATGTCTTGAAAATGTAGGTATTAAATGGAAGGTTTGAACTCACTGCGGTAGCTATATGGCAAACACCCACTTACTGAATCGTAAGCAAGCAAGTTGCAATTTGCTGCTATGTGTGAAATTAGTGATGCTCTTCAATGATAAGCACATGCACCCAGATCGACTGTTTAATTTGTTACTTTCAGCTAGTGGCGTGATACACACAGTTACTGTATATAGCTTGTAGCTAGGTACTATAGATTAATGCTCTGGATATAGCTTCATAGCTATAGTATCAGCTGTCGACATTTCCACTCATTTAATCCTATAATTATGTATCTACCACTTGCCCTTGTGCAAACTTCATGCTATTTGCAATCCTTATTCTCAAGTGCAGACACCAATGATGTTCAACACATTCAGTATCAGTTGCAATTTGCTGCCATGTGTGAATTTAGCGATACACTTCAATGATGAGCACATGCACTCAGACTGTTTGTTGCTTTCAGAAACATTACTGAGGGAGTGGCATGATACACATCGATAAAGTGACGTTCACTCTCACACAAACATCCAATACAGCTACCTTCATGCTTCCTATGCCCTTGTTCAAATTTCATGCCATTTGTAATCAATTCACACATGTGCAGACACCAATGATTTTCAACACATTCAGTATCTGTCACAGTAAGAGATACTACTCTGAAGAAACTTTACTGATCAAATTGTATGGAATTAGCAGAACTTTAACCATGTGTGTAAACAATACAAGCTTTCAACTCTCTGCTAATGCTGGGACAAAACAAAATTATGAGATATACTGTTGTATGAAATTAGCAGAAACTTAACTACTTACAGCCTTACAGCAACTCAGGACTGACAGTTAACTTTTACAAATACTGGTAGGCCAGTTTGGAGGTGGACTCAGTGTGTTGCATTAAATATAGGGTCCATAATTATTATAGCAATAGTAAAGGGGCAGTATATGATATTACTGGTCAATATATATGTAACGCTGGCTGTTGTCCGCAGGCTATCCGAACTTCCTTTGACAGTAAAACTTCATCTCTAAACATCACAAAACACGACTCTCCTACAAAAGTTACACGTTACTCTTTTATACTAATGAATCCATACATAAACTAATAGGGGTCAGGGGACATAAATGAAGGAAGTACCAGTGTTCAACACTCACAGCTACAAAACTGACAACAACTATAGTCCTGTTAACTGCTGCTAACTGTCATGAAAGTACTAGAAATCAACATCTATTCCTAGGAATTATGATTACATGTACACATCAATAGTATTCAGAATGCAGCCTTAAACTATACAGAACAACATTCCATTGCCAATTACTATAGCTAATTATGATAATCTTGTGTTAACATTTTGATGGCCACTTACACCACAGTTAGGATCACTGCTGGGTAAGTCTGAAAGACACTGGTTCATTTGGCCGTAAGGATGTGGCTTGTATCTTCTTGATCACTTCTTGATCTGTGGATAGCCGGAACCTTCGGAAGATCTATGATTGAGATTTGATCGAGAGAGTGTATAACTGTATGTCCTCAAACTCGTGTATGAACATAATATTATTTATTTCACTCACTTGCGTCAGCAGCACATACAATTCCAACTCAGCTAGTCTACGTCCTATAGGGAGAGAAATTACATTAATGTTATAAGTGTCATGACAAAATAATATTTACTCACCATAACAACCCCTTTGTCCAAACCCAAATGGGACAGAAGCGAAGACATCATGATTAGTTGTTTTCCTATCCCACCGTTCAGGCTTGAATGCATGAGGGTCTTCAAAGTACTCTTCACTGTGACTGATACTGAATGCATTAAGCACCATGGGTGTCTTCATGTGTGTGAATTGAGAACAAGGCTGGGTTAAAGAACTATATACATTTGCACTATAGCATTAAAATAGACCCTTTCCACGAAAAATTTCATTAGGGATTTCTGTAGCTATGGCAACAACATTCCTTGTATTTCATGCCCTGCAGTCATGGATGGCTCCTTTCAAGTTTGAAGTAAATTGGATGTTTAATGGAGTGGATATGACCTCACAAACGTATACACATTTTATATGGGCCCATATGGGAGATTTGGTCTGGAGGCGCCTCCAGTGCAAATCTCTCATATGGGCCTATATAAAATGTGTATAAGTTTGTGAGGTCATATCTATTTCATTAAGTATCCAATTTGCTTCAAATTGAAAAGAAGCCCCCATACCTAGAAGACATGAAATACAAAGAGTGTCGTTACCATAGCTACAGAAATCTCTCCTGTAGCCAAATGGAATTTTTTGCGGAAAGGGTCTATTGAGAACAAGGCTGGGTTAAAGACATTTGCACTATAGCATGAAAATTTCACAAGGGCCTAGGTAGGATAATAGACTTGATTATATTAGTGGACATGTCAACAGCTGATGCTAGCTATGTAGCTATATGCAGAGCCTCAGTCTATAGTACTTACAAGCTACTGATTGGTATATATATATACACTGCCAAGTAGGAAGAGGATTGAAACACAGAGCATTGAAACTTGCATGAAAATTAAGATTTCAACCTAGGGTTTCTCCACTTTCAGTTTCTGTCCAGAGTTATTGCCAAAACAAAACTAAATATATTTTTATAGCGGTGTATTGTTTCAAGCAGTATAAAAATTGTTTTTAAGCTACCCTATAGATGAGACTCCAGTGGTGTAGTGGTAACATCCTTGACTACTACGCTGAGCAGACATGCAGACCAGAATTCGAATCCCGGCACGAGGTCTTTGTTTTCAGAAGGTTGTTATCTGAAAGGGTCTATGGCTGATCAACATATCTACATAGCAGTGTAAGGTATGGTCCAACATGGATCAGATCTTTACAGTGGCTACGTACCTTTGCTGGGATATGATAGCCACTGATTTCTATATCTTCAGCAACAATCCTCGAAAGAGTTGCAGAAAGTGGCCACAGCCTGTATGGAAGAAATTTTAAACATTTCATACAGCTATATAGATGCATGCTGTATATGAATTAAAACCAATCTATCAAGCCACACACCTCCTTAGTGTACAAAGCATGCTTCATGTGTCACAACATGGATAGAGATTTAGATTAATGGACCATGCATGGAAGCAAGTCAGTAAACTCTTCATTAAGATAAAACAGAAAGTGCCACCATGCAGATAGTGCTGTGTCTGTCTACGCCTTTTGATCGATAACTAAATGGCCATGGCAACCAACAATGAAGGTAATGGTGACTGAAAAATATCCCAGGTTTTTGTTTTCAGTGGATGTAAAACTGGCAAGGTTTAGCACGAATAATTTGCTCATCTCATTGTCACAAATACTGGAGATTTGCAGTTCAGTTCCATTCACACGATTAATGGCAATGCTTTGATGGCCCCTTACAGATGTGGTACCATCATGAGCTACAATTGGCAAAGTACAGTTTTTGTACGCACCTGAGTGTCTCCTTCACAGTGTTCCTGACAAGATTCATCTTCTGTAGCTCCTCAAAGGAAGGATACCTCTTCTCTCCCACGATAGATGTGATTTCCTGGTGTATCTTCTCCTGCAGCTGAGGCTGCCGAGCAACCTCATGAAGCATGAAGGTAGCTGTATTGGCGGTCTGTGTGAGAGTAAATTTATCACTTTATTCTGGTGTGCATTATGCCACTCCTTTAATAATTAGTACAGTACATTGCTAACTTCACATGCAAATTACGTGCTTATAATTGAGTAAGTGTGGTGTTTCCTATAGCAATCATAGTGAGTCTAATTGTTTAAACCCTCCATTTATTTGAACACCCACAGTTTCCAAGAAGTCTCGTATTCAAGAAATTCAAATGACTAATTTTGAAATTATGTATTGCCCAAGTAGCTTATATGGCAAACACATATTTACAGTATCAACGCCAGCGCCAAGCATATCACAGCTCTGAGTAATGGCCTCTTCTTCTGTAAATTTCCCCTCAATCACCCACTGCTCCAGCAAACCTAAATGTTGTAATCAAAAATACGTTCTTTCTATACAGATGTGTGAAGAATGCGGAGTTAGAGTACTTGAGTACCATTTGACCAGCACTGCAGCCGAGCGTGCTAAATTTCTGCACCCTTTTCCCCACACAATTGTAATTATGGGCAACGGTCTTCAGCTACAGGTCGGACTAGCCTCATGTGCATGTGCAAGTAATTGTATTCAATTGTCACATGAGAATAATAATACGGAATTATGCAACTCAGTTTCACCAAAATGTCTTCACGTGACCCGAGAGTCTCGGGTAAAACGTGATTCTCACATGACTACGTTAGCAACTACTAATTAATAATTACATACCGACTCTGGCCCTAGATGATTAAACAACGCTTATCCGTGTAGCTGCTGTAGTAGCATCCTTAGGCATCCTTCTTCCCGACCTTAGCCTTGAACGTCATCGCTTTTGAGTATCGAATTCGACGGCAGGCTGCTACAGCGAAACGGATGAGGTTAAGTAACTATTAATAATTGCATTTTTCTAAAATTTCTCGTTGCTATGCGTACCTGCTGTTCGGATATTTTGAACTAAGATACGGAGTTGGCTAGATAGAAACTGCTGTAACTTGTTACAACAACAGGACCCAATGGGGCTCAACTAATTGGTTTAATTACCGTCCAATGGCTACAGTCCCTAAGATACTGCTGTAACTTGTTACAACAACAGGACCCAATGGGGCTCAACTAATTGGTTTAATTACCGTCCAATGGCTACAGGCCTAAGATACAGGAGAGGAGTCATATTTTAATAGAACGGTGATCATGGCATGCCAGATTCCGAATGCTGCCCATGCCATGCCATATCATCAGAAACAGACTCGGACTGTTCCCAGATATTTTCCTTCAGCTTTGGGCCACTGTCACATCAACATCAGACACAAATACATCTCTTCAAGAGAGTTAATACCGCAGCTAGTGTGGTACTGGCTTGCACACGTGACCTTGTCCTACCCCCCAGGCTGCATTGTTATTCACTATCACTATTCTGACTAAATATAAGTATGACTGACAGTGTCTTACTTCGATAAAGTACGCTTTATCAGTCTCTCAGCTGGTCTTGTTTCGCAAATGCACACTATTTTGTGTGACCACTGCTCCCATTTATTACTGACAAATATTCATTTTGGGGGGAGTAAGGCCCCCAACATTGACATTGGGGGGCCCTGTTCCCCCTCTCCCAGTTCTGCCACCCCTGTATAATTATCACATCTGCATGAATGGTACAGCTTCACAGATTAATTATATAACAAGCATGTTTTGTCACTACTGTCTAATATCAATGGTTGTGCTGTAGGATATATGTAGCTATAGGACTTACTGAGTGCTTCATTTTCATCCACCACTCCCTTCTCCGTTGCTTCCCTGAGGTACTCATGCCTTTTCTTCAAGATATCCCTGCCTATATAGGATATATACAGAGAAAGCTATTAGTATGCTAGACACATATGATATGCATAGCCTCATCCCCTGGCTCTCCACGTGTTTCACACTGGACAGCCTGGTACTTTTTCTCATGTGATTCAACTGACATATTTGCGCATGGGCAGGACCGCTTGAAAGACTGTTACACTTCTCTACCTTTTACTGGTGACAGTGTTTCAGCGCTCAGTCTGTGGTACAAACAGGCTCTGAAGAGTAGCTACAAGAAGTGTAGATTTGCTACCTTCTTTCGTTGTCTGAGAACTGCAGCTGTCCTCCTCGCCCATGAAAATTTTTACCCTTCTATCACCCTTCTATCCTCCGCATCATGCACGTGAGAAAACGTACCAGGCCCACAGAGTGAAACATGCACGTGGGCCTGGAAACAAGGCTACGGTATGCATACACTACATACATGTATATGCATGGCTGTGTATTTAATGGCATGCAATGCAGTATGCAGTTTCACTAAGACAATGTGCCCCTTGATAATCAAATAAATAATGTGCAATGGTAAGTAAACCATAATGTGCCTCATACAGCATAGCCTTCATGTCTGCATGTATACACTACATAATTGTGCACTGTAAAAGTACCTACCAATTGCATGCATCCTTGCAAAGCTTTTGACAAACTCCTTATATGGCTTGGTAGGGTATATCTTGTACAGCGGTGGTGCAGCATTGACGTCCCCAATTCCCTTTATGAAATCTTGTGCTGCTTTTTCGAATTCATGAGTTTTACCCTTGAAGTTGTTAATCCTCACACCAAGGATAAAGTAGGCACTTCCTGTAGGAACATAGCCAAGAAAGGAGATAAGTATGGCTGTCTGGCTCTGTGGAATATAAAAAAGTAAAGCAAAGAGGACATGTAGTTAGTCACGACATTCAGTGAACCTTGATATGGTGACAACTCATACAGATCTTGAAATTCTTGGCCAAAATAGCGGGTGAGAATGCATGCCGGGACTATCAAAGTTTTAATAGATAGCATGTTAGACTAGGTAAGAAGGATGCTGGCCTCTAGCTTTGCTAGCTAGCAGTACAAGTAAGCTTTGTAGCTGGCTATGAAACCTGAAACAAAGCATGTGTTACTCACTCGCTGGTTGTTTTTGTTTTTAGCCAGAATGGTCCTTCTACTCAATAAAGTCAGTGTACGATAGTGAAAGTTCCATGCCCAAACTGTGAAATCAAAAACTACCAATATTTTCGCTGACAGTCAGTATGAACATCTTTTCATACTTGGAAAATAACTGACTATATGTGTAATGTATGTAAAATGTACCATACTTATAGGCAGACTATTAAATATACCTTGAAATGCCCACTTTATGAGTTGAGGCCATGCGTCAGCAACGTTGCCTTGGTCAATACTAATAAGGTGATCCACCAAACCATCTGATATCTCAGACAGGATAGGAATGAAGTTGGCCACACGACGGGGTACAACCTGCTTGGATGCAGCAGATCGTATCTTCTTCCACTCAGGTCCAGTCCTGCAGTGCAAACCAAGAGAAATATATAATGCAATATCTTTTACAGCATTGTATATTTCACTAAAGTGATCCTTCAAGACATTCAGGAGATCTTAAGTGTGGAAAGTTTTAGTATGTAGTGGAGTGTAGAATGGAGTATACATTTCTGGATTATATCTCATTGTAACACGCATGTCAGAATCTACCCTACTCACAACTTGGATGGGGTGAGACTGGTCGCAAGCCAACCCTGTTGCAAAAGTAATAGCTAACCCGGAGCCATGCATAACCATGGTGTTGGAAAAGCTACAAAAAAAAGCGACTGGTCTTTGGCAGATTGCTGTCTCTGTTAGCAATATATTTTCAAGGATCAACCATGGCTGCTACAGGAGAGTGGAGAGATGAGCTGTGCTGCTCAAAACTCACATGCGCATCGCTTAATCATGCCGTCAGTTAATTTTTTTAACAGCACTCGTATCTCTACTTATAAAGAGGCTACACAAATTCTACTATCCTGGCAGCTGTATAGTAGCCATCCTTGGCAAAACTGTATAGTAGACTTGTCCAGATCTCTACTCTTCAAGCACCATAAGTTCAAAGACGGCATCCATGTAACTGCCAGAGATGCCATTTATAAAAGTTTTGTTTTGGCCATATAAGTCCTCACAGAAACTGAAAGTAGAGAAACCCTAGGTTGCAAATCTTAGTTTTCACTCAAGGTTCCCGATGGTATAAATTTCGATCCTCTATGATCCTCCTTCATATCAAACTATATTATATTATTTACACCCCCTTAAATCTTTACAGATGGCAGTGTATACATGAATTGCATCTAATAACTACGTGTTTATTAACCCTTGCACATGCGCGTCGAGGGTTGCTGTAGTCGGTCTGTCATTCTGTCAGTCATTCTGTCATCATGTCATTATGCAAGATTTCTCACAAACGACAAATGCTGATGGTACCAAACTCGATCTGAAGGACGAGGATCGCGGTCTCTATGCTCTGATGGGTTATTTTTGTCATTTATGGTGTTAGGTCAACAGTAAGCGTGCATACGACTCAATCAATGATACCCAAGATTTTTCGCAAACGACAACTGCTGATGACACCAAACTTGATATGAAGGACGAGAGTCACGGCCTCTATCCTCCGATCGGTTATTCTTGTTGTCGATAGTGTTAGGTCGACGGGCCTACTTATGTGGATGCATGCACTATTTAGGGGGCGTCTCCCCTAGCCCCTCCCCCAATGACAGTGTGCAAATGGCTGGATCATAGACAGTACCCATTACACCAAACCTTATAAGGAAAAGAATCATGATTTTTATCCTCTGATGGGTTATTTGTGTCGTATGATGTTAGGTCAATTGGCATATGCATGCACTATTTAGGGGGCATCACCAAAATTAATTTTATCACACTCAGCTGTTTACAAGTATGCAAACTAAAGCTGGCTGCATTCTTGTCCATACAATTCAGTGACCTGTGTGTTTCAGTGAGGGGGCATTCACAAAGTGGTCATCTCCAAAATGAATCATGGTGTGTAAGATTATCTCACGACATGACAGTGGAACCCCTATACTGTGCTCAGCTCCGGTAAACATAAATTTTTTAATGGCTGTATGCAATATAAGAGGTGGCTAAATTACAGAGATCCATTCTACAGTGGAATGGCTGCTACATGCAGGGTCCCTATTATAGAGATTCCACTGTATATAAGGTCATGCAAACACTATCTGAGGTTGCAGGCCTGTACTCTAACATTATGATAGTTGATGCCATATTATAATCATTAATGCTGTGCGAGGGTTTTGCACTTTTTAAGTGATTTCATTTATCTAGAGAAAGTTACTTCTAGTGATGGGCCCTTACTAGCTGGAGAATCCTTAGTCATTTGTTGATCAGGGAAGACCTTACTGGAGAAGATCGAGTGAATCCCAATATACTTTAGCATGCCCCAGTATAGCTTTACATTGCACTTACGTATACACTGAAATCATCGAAGAGGGACAATTATTTAAGACCTTACTGGAGAAGATCGAGTGAATTCCAACATACTTTAGCATTCCCCACTAACTTTACATCGCACTTACACTGAGAACATCGAAGAGCTAAAATTATTTTTCTTGTAAACCCATGTCAGATTTTCTTCAAATCCTCTGACAGGATACTTTCCATCAGCCCGCAACAAGGCTTCAGCACCTGCTGGGTCAGAGACCACCACCTGTAGCTTACCTCCTATAAGAAAAATATACACAAGGTATCAACTGCAAAGAATCACTGGTATGGGTGACAAAACTACCAACTCCAAGTTTTCTTCTGCACTGGCCAATATATGCTATTCAGCCATGGGATATAGCCAATTAAGTATTGCTCTGTCATAGGATCAAAATATGTCAACCAATATCGTGGCATTTGTGAATGGTTGCTAAAGTTTGATTGGCATATGTCATGTGAAGAAGGGTTTAAAAGTCGTGCACACTGCAAAAACATGAGAATTGTTTTAACCCAGCTTGGTTACCTCTGTTGCAATTCAAGGGTCACCTCATATGCATACAGTTACAGGAAAAGCAAGTAGTCGTGTTAGCTATAAGGGAAACTACTCAGTGACTATCTCATTACGTTTCCTGTGACTGGCTTCCCTAGCTGGAAGTATGTGGTTATACTAGCTTCTTGGTACCAGTATTATCTGAAAGGAAGCATTTTTAATTAATTAAGTGAACATCTGGTAATCAATTGATCTGATGCCAAAGTATAAAGTGCATGGTTCAGTTTCCTTTGCAGTTAGCAACAAGGGAAGCTCTAAGCTTGTTATTCCTACAATATACATTACATTGCTTCGCGGCGTGCACTGAGGCCTGCCATAAATGGCAGGCCTCAGTGCAGTATACTGTCAATATACTTATCACTGCATAAATGTGCATATAGAGCTAGATCTAGGCTTGAATTTTCATGGGAAGATTAAATTATCTGTAGTGTTGCGTATTAAATTTAAGTTCAATCCATTTTTTAAAATCATGAATCAAAAGAATAAGTGCATATAGCTAATATAGGATAGGGAATAAAGTAATATAGAATAATGGGACAGAATAGAATGTCAAGACTCAAGTAGCAGCAGTGACATGAGTTCTCCTGTCAGAAGAGGGGCTGCTGGCTTTGCCCCTTATCACCATCTTGGAGGCTGGGCTCCTTCTCCCCTTGCTGACTTTGAGTGCTGAATGATCTGGATTCAGAGTCAGCAGATCGCAGTGCCAACCTGGACAGCCATGGGGAAAGAAGAGTGGATACTATAGAGGCTCATACCGTATGTTAGTCGGTTGGATGAAGGTCGGCTGCTGGTCCGAGGTCTTCCAAATCACGACTGTCCGTGAACCAGCTTCTGGACCCACTCCACGATGGATGATGGCTGCTATCTCCGAGGATTCGTCACGCCAGCAGATGTGACTTTGCTGTTGGAATCATACTCCCATAGCCGTGAAGCTGTTCTACTTCCTGCTGCTCTGCCTAATACCCTATCACGGTACATTGCAGGCCAGCTGGCAGGAAGGGGCTGGAGGGGTTGCAGAACCTGCCATTTCTGCAGCACTGAGCGGTCTCCGTGGACGTCCGACTGACCCTGATGGCTCTCACTTGGTCTTGATGCCACCTCCGTCGCTCGGCGGAGGTGGTAGCGCCGGTTGGTAGCTTCGCTCGGACGTCTTTGAGCCATTCTTCGCTGCAGCATCATGCTCCTCATCATGCGCCTGTCCCCAAAAGCATGCAGTTGGTCCATTCTATACTCTCAATTGAAAACAGACTATCAGCGCCTGTCATCGACAATTATACACACTACTGATCAGTGCCAGTCATCGCTGGAAAGTGCTCGAACACTATTTACCTGTCATGGCTGGATTCATCATGAGGGCACGTGCGTTCACTCCGACGAGTTTTTACGTTTGCGGGTCACAGGTCAAAGTACATCTGGGAGCGCTTCCGTTTTCGGTTTCGTCACCCACGGACAAAGTCTTCGGTTTCGTCACCAATGGACAAAACCAATCGTAAGTATAGATATGAACAAAGTGACCCATCTAACACTCTGCAACTGCAGTAACCACTCAGTAGTTATTTATTTTTATAGTAAATACTACATAGGAAAACACAATAGTCTATTTCCGGAATGTACATTGAGAGGGTGTAGTGAGTAGCCTAGCCGGCCTCTTACCCCTGGGCAGCTTGTTTTCAGCACCCGTGTTTTTCTTATAGCTATGCATGATTGCAAAGGGGAGGCTTGGGTATGAACCACCTGTGGCATAATATGGGTATTCCCAGATACACTAGTATGCATCTCTCCTACTCAATCAAGTCTCTTTCGTATGTATAGCTAGTACTCTGCAGCTGAGCCACTCACAGGAACCTACCGAATACTTTGATTTTGTAGATGGATCCGAACTTGAGGTACCACTTGTGCCAGATGGATTCATCCAGAGGTTTAGAGATATTTTTCATTATCTCAGGGGTGTTTCCAAAGATAGGCCATGCTTTGGGACCTAAACAGAGAGACAAAGAGTAACAGGTAATGTATGGATTCAGAGTTAGAACTTTGTTGGCTTAATTCACTCTTAGGCTAATGCTAGTGCAATCTGTTGATCAGTTAAAAGCATGACTCACTACTACACAGATATAGCCAGTACAGTACACAGCTTTGACAAGGAAACAATGCTGGGCATATGACTCTGATAACGTAGATTTAGTTTATAAATGGACAGACAGCAATACCAGATAATATGTCCATTGTATATTATATTATTAGCTGCAACTCTCGTAAACCAAATAAAACATGTGGTAACCGTGCGATCCTCCACGATCGTCGGGTTCGTCCTGATGCGCCTCGGTGCCGCCGCTAGCTCCACCTAGCCGCACGTCTGCGCTGCACGCGGTACTACTGGACCGATTCACTGAACGTCTCTGACTCTTTCGTATTCTTTCTGTTCTTATTCCTCTTCTGAAACACACCACATACAAAGCACTATTTATACTACTACAGCAAACCAAATATCACACCTGAACTCAGACAGACAAACAACATACTACACCTATTAACAGACACTGGCACAAATACGTCCACAAAGACACTACATACTAACACATTAGCACACGTACACTAACGCATTAGCACATATACTACAAAACAACACTCAGGTTTTTACAGTGGCTAGCTAGCCGCTATATATATATATATAGTGTATTGTATGCAGTTCATAAGAATATGAATATATAGGCTCTTACGAATGGAATATGTGTAGTGTAAGTGAACAATTATTATGTAGTATTACACAATTATTATGTAGTATGTACTACATAAAAATTTGAAGGTACAGACACACACAGAAGCCTGACTCCTACATGCATGTCACATGCTCAAACATCTGGCACTAGAGTAACCACCAAGTAGTCATAACAACTTTTTTTTCTTCTTGCAGTGTATATATATAATAGCATTCATAGCTAGGGTATTCGTGGCAATTTTCAGTTCTTGATTTTGAATTAGCCCACTATAGCTACTTCTCTGCCCTTCAATTAATACACAAACATGACCTATTTTACTTCAGAATCCACCTGATTGATCTGCTTGTAGGCACATTGCTTTTAGTACATGTAAGGCTGCAACTGAGATAACTTAGCTGCACTATAATGCTGGTACAGCTAGTTGCACCAAAAGTGGTATTTTTTTGCTCAGTAAAAAGTGTCACTGAAAATACCGAAAATAAAAATAGCACTTTGTGTGGACTGTAGCAACCTATTCTGTACAGTGTGCATAGGGTTAAAAGGAACCTTTTTGTTTTTTGTAGTGATATGCATGTATAACCATGCATCATGACATCTAACAACACTGGATGGTAAAAACCATCCACCACCCTCTAGCTATAAGCTAACATGTTACCATATGCATATATATATATATACACACACCTGACAATTACCCCTATTAACGTACTCTGAGCTGGAAAAATAACTTACCGGGGAGCGCTTCAGCCGGTTTCAAAGAGATTGTAGAAGCGTGGCGGCAGACTGCGACTCTCGTACTCACTGCAGCTCTTCCCCTTAAAACACCCAGCATTCTGCAGTAAAAATCTGAAAAGCAGTCCCCTGAGTCGCTATCTATAAAGCTACAGACTGTAATCAGCTGTAATCATGGATAATTGAGGCAAGCCCGATGCGACATTGCGCATATACGCCACGAAAACACGTGACCAGGGATGCTATATTACGTGTGACGTCACACGTAATGTGAACGGAAGTTGTTGCAATACTCACACTAGTGTAGTTGGCAGATTCGTTGAATTTATTCTGCATGATCATGATAACTGCACCACAGCCATAGTTCTATTAATGTAGTCTTTAAGCTATGAATAACAGCAGCAACACTTCCAGATCTGAAGCACAACTCAAAAACACAAACAGAAATTATTTTTGCAATCAGTGGGATATGTTACACAACTAAATGAAGGTAGTAAACTAAGTAGTAAACTAATAGTAAACTAACGAAGTAGCTACAACAACAGCACTGTACAAAATCCTTATAACTCTTATGGCTATGTAGGTATACAAATTCTTTAAATGCTACAACATTGGAGTGCTACATAATGAAACTATTTATCAAAAATGTAATGTGATTTTCAGTGAAGTGGTACTAGGTAAGTGCCTCATATTCTTCCATCCGTTCTTCATACACCAGCTGGTTGACGACATAATCTTCTTCAGGTTGGTCAACTAATGCGTTGGCTTCAGCATCCTCATAAACCAGTTCGTTAACGACATATTCACCTACCTGCTCATGGCTAGGAATATTTGTCTGGCTTGGATGTTCTGCGTCTTCATAGATTATCTCAGTATCATCACCACGCTCGCTGTCAGTTGCAGGGTGGATATCTTCATATAGCTCCTGAACTGCTGCAATATTAGCCACCAAATTAACTTCTGGAAGTGGTGGTGTAGCCGGCAAATCTGCATGCTCCTGGTATGGCAATAGTGCCTCGTACTGAACCTCTGGGTCTTGCTTTTCAGTAGCGGCTGCACCAGCTTTGTCAGTCTCATTAATGGATATTTCCCTGGGGGCGGAGAGTGGTACCATAGAAATGGGCTGTGGAAGATATCGGACATCAACCGTCTCTTCGCCTTGGTCGATTTTGTAGCCACGGGAGGAGTCGATATCCCTGATCAGCGGCAGCAACATTACAGAAATGGTCTATGGGTACAAAGGTGACACATTAAAGGTTACGTAATATACTATTGCCTCTTCCCCCCAGTTTTTTTTTTGTACAGTGTTACGGCAAGGGTGTATCGCCGCCGAAGGTCGATGCGCCCTTGGTTACGGTAATTTTGAAGAGCTGGTTGGGAAGCAAAATCTGAGGAAAGAGATAACCCAGCTATTAATCAAACATTCCACCATTTTTTGGTCTGCATGTTTCTGTCACTAAGACCAAGAAGCCACTTCAGTTTCACCAAATCATCCGAACGCATAGCAACGAAACATTTTTGAAAATGCAAATATTAATAGTTACTTAACTTCATTGGTATCACTGCACACAGCCTGCCGTCAAATTTTGATACACAAAAGCGATGACGTTCAATGCCTAGGTCGACAAGAGGATTCCTAAGGATGCTACTACAGTAGCCACACGGATAAGCGTCGTTTGACCAGCTAGGAGCGGGGTCGGTATGTAGTTGTTGCTAACGTAGTCATGTGAGAATCACGTTTCGACCCGAGTCTCTCGTGTCACGTGCGGACATTTTGGTGAAACTGACTTGGCAAATGTAGTACACGCCAAAGCACATAAGGATCTGGGTATGGCTCACCAGTTGCAATCTTCCGCTTAGACTAAAATTAGCACAGTCCCCTAAGCACACACTTTCATGCCACATTCTTAAAACAGGTCGAGAAAGTGGCTAGTATTTCGGCAACACTGATGTATTATCTTTCCAAATTTAGCCATAGGAGGAAACCAAGGAATGTTACATCAGATCTATATTTAGTAACAGGTGAGACATTTTGATTGCAGTGTAGGCTTAGCTGTAGTTACTAGACCTTTTACCATTATAATACAATGGAGGGTAAATAAATTGAGAATATATTTACAAACAAAACTACATCAAAGCAGTAGTAGCTATTTTCTTAGCCTCGTCCCCAGGCCACACCCCCCCCACGAAAGTGTACTCTTTCGTGGGGGTGTGTGGCCTGGGGACGAGGGTACTAATATTTTCTCCAATCAGTGCTCGCTTTAACTGTGCACTTTTTGCATGCTGAGTTGTACTCATGCATGCAATGATTTGAAAATAATGCAGTATTTCAATAAAACTTGCAGCTTATTTTCTGATCCTATAGTTGATCTGATAGGCTACTATTATGGATAGACTTACGCAATACTACTATGTCACATCTGTTAACGACATTGCTGACAGTACATGCATGTGTGCATGACACCAAATACATAATTTGGAGAACAGTCCAGGCAGAAAACAGCCATAATTTCTATGAATATTTTAATATGAAGGCTATTCACAAAGACTGCAGGCTCAACAGAGGGCATTGTCAAGGCAGCAGCTTGCGCTACGCCTCTAAAAATAAGCAAAATGCTTAGTCGAGAATATATAATTCAGGCATGCACATTCGGCTGAGAAGCGTATTTTTACCTTTCCAGCTAGCTTACCATGCTTCTAGGTATTTGTATACCTTTTCATGAGTTGCTACCTTGACAAGGCCCTCCGTTCAGTCTTCAGCCTCGACAAAAATTAGAACTCGTCGTTTTTTTTTGCTGCCATTCAGCTGTCCTCTAAATGACGTCACAACAATGCACGTGATAGTGGGCCATTGTTTTTCTGTTTAATTTGCTTGTTTTTTAATGGAAATGAAGAGACAAGAATATTAGGATCGTCAAAGGATAGTAGTAAGACAATCACATAAGCATGCAATAGTAAAATTTAGTACATAATGGACTTTGTGACATGTTTTTGACAGCAGTATACAAGAGGCCCAAGCAATACTTGTCTCACCAGTGAGATCATAGATACAGCACATGCTGCAAACTCCAGCAAGAACTTTGCTTCCTTGTTCTCGACATACTGGTCGACCCAATTTGTGTAGACGATCACTCCTCCACTGGCCAAATACAGGGCATTGAATAAGTGTACCTTAGTCTTAGTCAAGGAAGTTATTTGTGCATACACATCAAGGTTTCATACAGTGGGAGGCTGGGATCCCCCCCCCCCCCCCCACCCTGAGATGGTTTTCAATACTGATATTTTTTGAAATTCATTTTTGCAGGCCCCAGAGCATGCAAATTCAAAGCATACAAATTCCTGGGGGGTGACTATGTGTGCAACATCTTTCAAATTCCAGCAAAAAATCCAGTACGAGAACCTACATCAAATGTCATTTTCTCTCCCAGCTATAACTAGATGTTTATAAAGTGACATGTTTGTGTCAGTTACTGTAAGAAATATAGATCACTGTGACTAGTTAATCTCTGTTGGAATTGATAACTGTGATTCCGATTCAAAGATTATAGTTTCAGTATGTAGTGGTATGCTAACTAGCACAGACTTACGGACTTTTGGAGATCCTATTTCTGTTCAGTAGCGGTTGGACCTTGAGACTAATTTAGATTATGGGTTTACGGGAGTACTGTTATTGCTAGCAAGATTGCAGTGATTAACTAGGTCCAATTTTCACATCTCACGTCTACATCAAGAGTGCATTGAAATGGTGAAGCTAGTGATGTGAAAGCTGGGATGGGATGGAGGCCTGGAATTGAGGCTTTCCAATACTTCCTATACGTGTAGCTCCAGCTATAATACATTAGGAGGTATTGGGTACTACACCACACCAACGAGGCCCAAATATACCAAAACGTCTATCTGCAGTTTGCATCAACTGTCTCTCCATTTGTCAAATCCCTGATGAAGAGGCAGCTTAAATTTCCTCGCTTTAAATCCGCTAGCTAACTAATGTATATATTTGCTATAGCTATAGCTATATACGTACAACAGGGTAATTATTATCACTGTAAAAATGAATGGGTAACTTTAACCCTTGGGTAGTTGGCACAGTTGCATGACAGGCTGTCCTGAATGTACCATAGTACAGTAAACTACAAGCTACAGACGTTCCACCACTATAAACCAGCTAGGTTCATAGGGTACATGACCAGTGCATGCCCACAGTACCAGTCGATCGTCGTGACCAACCTCTGAACCTGGAGTTGCACTAGCAACTCCCGTATGGCACTTCCAGCTGACCAGATTTGACATACCTAGGTCTGTAGGATCAGCATTCTTTAGAGACTTTGTCCTGCTCTCCTAATCATGGCACAATCAACCTATAATACAGGCTTCATTATTAGCAGGAGCCCATGAGGGCCGTGAAGTGGCGGGAAGGAGTGTTAGTCATTCCACCTGTTGTCAAATGACACCTATAGTAGAAACCTCCATACTATGGAATGCCTAGCGGTTATGCATGGCTGGCTTACTAGTGCTAAGTGAATTATAGCTACATAGCACTTATCATATAAGGAGTTTTGTGGAGTTTTGTGCAAGTGCCAATCAGCAACAGGTGGAATCAGCATACACAAGAAGTTTAACGCTCCTTCCCTTTGGGTTATGGGCTCCTGTGGTTATCATGGGCTCCTGTGGTTATAGGTCTCCTAAAAAATAAAGAAATTTAACCAACCCCAAAAAAACAGAGCAAGGCCACAAAAGCCAGAACCGTGTATATATATAATACAAAACTATAGGTAGAAGGTACCTATATGTACATACAGTTGCAGTGTATAAAATGAGGATACCAGCACAGCAGTACACCGGTGACCAAGCAACAGATGCACAATGGCTAGTGCATGAAGAACCAGCCCAGTGAACAAGAAACACCAGTGAGGGAAGTACAGGATGTCTATGCGGTCCCTGCGTGCAGAAAAAAACAAAATAGGCATGTACAATTATTGTTCCCCTCCTTTCCTGCTTTATGAGAAATTAAACTGACAAAAATGATGACAAGATTGTAAGTTTGTTATAGAAGTGGCCCTTTATGCCCGGGACTGCAACTTTTCCCAAGGCCAATCAGCCTGGTTTGGGAAAAGTTGCAGTCCCGGGCATAAAGGGCCACTTCTATAACAATAAGAGTACCAGAAGTGGCTAGATGGCCAGACAAATTTGATTTAGTTTGTTAACTTTGTTGTCCCCACCCGCATAGCTAGCTAATATTTTGGGAAATTCCATGTTACATTTGAACGTATCATCAGCATGGTATAATCAAAGAGATGGCTAGTGTGAATGCCAATCATTCAGTAGTTTCGATTCTCTAGAGTTTTCTAGAGCTTATCACCATCTTAAAGACATCAGGAGAACCGTCAGATGCCATTCTAGACCGTTTATGCAGTAATGAATATTGAAGGCTGTACTTCTATACCCACATGCTAAATTCTTCATAACTGCTGGACGATAATTAATAAAACTGTATGTCAAATTTGCCTGGCCTTTTAAATAGGAATTCGAGATCCCACGGTGTTTCCACTGTCTGCTGAGGCTCTACACCTACTTGAAGCAATAGACACACAAACAATCAGAGACTTACACCAGGATTTCTAGACAGAGTATAATGCTATACTGGAGATGGTGCGTAGTAAATGACAAGGATATTAACAATAAGTACCAGTAAATGCTGTGCCCTAGAGATACTTAATTTACTGTAAACACCATGCCCATGCTCATATAGCAACTTTAGTTTTCCTATTCAGGAGCACCTTGAAACATAGATGTGCCAAGATCCTATAGGATGAGCCTATACGATATACAGACCAGCATTACTACTATAATATGACCTACAAGCTGGCCAAAAGTCAACAATTTCCAAGTGTTATAAATGGCACATTTTGGTTGATAATGCAGGCCACATAATACAAAGCACTCTCCATTACATGGTTTTAAATCCAACTAACCTATTCTCAAAATTCAAGCCAAAGAATGGAATGTAGATGGCCCAGGCAATAACAGACAGAATCAAAAATGCGAAAGAAACCTGTAGAGAGACAAAGACAATCTTTATGAGTGAGGCAGTTCAAAAGGTCAACTACTATACACCTATTAACGGTCAAAGTGCCAACGTCTAGCAGCTATTAGCACAAATGTCTAGAAAAGAGGTAGCTACTAAGAGTTGGTTATGAACACTGTGATTACCCCCTCTAGCTGGTACGCTTTGTGCACTTTATTATATGCCACCTACATTGATCAAGCCCTGCTCTGGTGCCCGCCGGCCCGACCGGAAATTGCTCCCTATGCACAGGCCTGTTTATATCAAAACTGAAAGTGTCCTTGAGTGGAGCATTCTCGCAAAATTTTAAATTCTTCAAGTAATTAGATATGTAAACATTTCCTTTTTCATAAATTAGGAATAGCTTTCAATGTCAGACTGATGTAGCCTCATTCTCCTTTCCAGGCTCCATTGTGTTCTTCGCATATTGGAAAAACAGCAACATGCAATAAAATATAGGTGTTCCATCCCTTTCATTCTACTCTATAATCTACATTCAGTAGCTAATGAATCATGCTTAAAGTGTAGCCTATACCCAGAACATGGTCCAGGACAAATCTACTTTGACTAGTTTGATATATACATTGTGGTTTATATAGCTTAATGCAGTTAAAGATACACACACGTACACACAGTATACTTTATTCAAGTTGCCAATTAAACTCCTAAGCTTACTACTAGAAGCCTTACAAATAACTCCCAATTAACCTTTTGCAAGCGCAGTTACTAGCGCTAGCGCCCCTTACGTATTACCTTTCGAACATTGCCATCCAAGACCTTCCGTGCCATATCGATCTTTAATTTCAAGCTATAGCTAGCTAGAATCTCCACCACCCGGAGGAGTGTACCGGATACATAATACAACTAATTGAGATGGGCGGGCACTGTCGGGAAATCCCCTTATAGGACACCTTGTAATTATATTCATTGCAGTTACGGTCACGCCCCCTGGTGAGAAAGTTAAATTCCGCTCTATGGAGAATGGAGCGTTTTCGTGGCAGAACCAAGGATCCGTCCGAAGATTGCCTTTAGGCACTGCACCTTTGCATGCTGTGGCAAGCAGCATTCTCCAAATCGGTATTGCAGTACTGGTCTAGAGTTAAGTTTCCCACCAAGCTGCAAGGGGCGTGACAGGAAATTAGGTGTAGCTTCCTGAAAGTGCGATGAATATGATTAAAAGGTGGCCTTCACGTTCCTGTGTAAAATCCCTATACATGCGCGCTTGCAACAGAAAAACAAAAAATGATCACAGCAACAGGCATTAATTTTAACGGTCTGAAGTTACACTACTAGCCGTATATACTATATAATCCTTTATAATCAGTATGTTCTCTGCAAACTCTGAATCTTTCACGGCTTCCATCACGGAGTTAATGACTGAATTAACAAACATTTTCTGCTCATGAGTAAAGTGTTCAAACTCCCTCTTACGACTACGATGGAAGATAGAAAAGGTCTTCTGCAGTCGATTCCTCAATTCCATCTCATTGTACTCAATGTGGAGAAAGTCAAGCATCCTCTTCACTTCAGATGAGAGATCTCTCTTTAGGCTCTCGTACATCACGCAAAGCCTGCGATATCCTCTCTCACTTTTAAAGTAGTAATCAATCACAGCCTTCCACTTTGGAGCATATTCGTACACAAAGTCATTCCACTTTTTGTTAGAGCCTGAATGGGGAAATGTACCCCGCAGTAACATCCAAATACGTAACATCCACCTATTTTGCATTATCTGTCAGAAAGCATAGTATATGAAAATAACAAGCATTTTGCACTTAACATTAATATATTTGGCAAAACAGTTTTACCTAAATATCCGAACGCATAGCAACGAGAAGTTTTTGAAAATGCAAATATTAATAGTTTATCGGTATCGCTACACGCAGCCTGCCGTCGAATTTTAATACACAAAAGCGATGACGTTCAATGCCTAGGTCGACAAGAGGATACCATTACAGTAGCTACACGGATAAGCGTCGTTTGACCAGCTAGGGGCGGGGTCGGTATGTAATTATTAATAGTTGTTGCTAACATAGTCATGTGAGGATCACGTTTCGACCCGAGTCTCTCGTGTCACGTGCGGACATTTTTGTGAAACTGAAAGGGTTACCTTTATCATTAATTACCACACTTGCATAAATGACAATCGTGAGACTTAATCTCGTTCCCAGGCCTTCCCCACACGAACGAGCGAAGTGAGAGAGGTAATCTCGCACGAGGAAGGCCTGGGAATGAGGCTAAGTGAGACTGGCAATAGAAGAGAGAGAGAAGAGAATACTGCATGCAACATCACAACACTCACACAAGTTTGAAAAGCACCATTTCAATAGCTTTCCACAATTAATCCAAGCTAGCCTCACCCTTATAGGCCCACATGCATGCAAGTTTCATATTATACCATAATGGCTCTGATTATGAAGCAGACAGGAAGGAATCGAAAGATGGCTAGCTAGAGATATCAGTGCATTGTGTTCAATTTATGGATTAGTACAATACGGTATTGTGTTATGTGGCATGAGCAAAAAGGAATAACTAATGTCTTGCAGTACTTAATGAAAGCGACAAAATCTGGGGTGCAGGCCCGGGGGCGAGGGTAAAGTTGCTATAGCATGGATAAATAGAGTGCATGACCTTTGACACTGGGATCACTTATTCCTGCAGCTGTAAAGGCCAGTCACAAATTTCGGTATCTAAAGTCAAACTGTAATGACCTGGATATAGGGCTGCCATAGTGTCCGTAAAAACAAAGTAGTTGTCATATCACTGCCTGGTAGTTACCAATTATATACATGTAGGCTCTGTGAGTTGCCCACAGCATGTTAGCTCCTGTGTTTATGATAACAATTTATTTTAAAACATGGAATGCTCCAATGTTGAGTTTACATGTCAGAAACTTCCTCAATTAGCCTCGTTCCCAGTCTCCACTCCCAGCTAATGTCAAGTCCCATGCCAATGAGAAACAGAATTCACAGTACATTTATACTATGGAATTTGAAATTCTCTGTAGTATAAAGTAACAAACCACTCACTTGAGATCTTAGCTCCTACTGCATACTCAGACACCTGAAACTCAGGTAAACAACCGTGCATTCTTTGAAGCGTACAAGACTAGTAGCCTCGTTCCCAGCCCTTGACCCAAGGGGGAGAGCCTGGGAATGAGGCTAGACTTCCCAGCCCTCGACCCAAGGGGGAGAGCCTGGGAATGAGGCTAGACTTCCCAGCCCTCGACCCAAGGGGGAGAGCCTGGGAATGAGGCTAGACTTCCCAGCCCTCGGCCCAAGGGGGAGAGCCTGGGAATGAGGCTAGCTATAGACTTCTAATCAGTTTCACCAAAATTTCTTCACGTGACCCGAGAGTCTCGGGTAAAATGTGATCCTCACATGACTACATTAGCAACTACTAATTAATAAATACATCGCGACTCCACCCTTGGCTGATTAAACGACGCTTATCCGTGTAGCTACTGTAGTAGCATCCTTAGGCATCCTTCTTCCCGACCTAAGCCTTGAACGTCACCGCTTTTGAGTATTAAATTTGACGGCAGGCTGTGTACAACGAAACAGATGAAGTTAAGTAATTAATAATAATTGCAAATTTCTCATTGCTAGGCGTACCTGATGTTTGGATATTTTGGTGAAACTGTAATACAATATCATACCAAACTCGTTCTCTCCAAGGGAGTCAACATGACTGCTATTACTGTGAATATCGCCACTCTCTCTTCTGTTGTATTCCGCCACTAATGCATGAAATGGATTTCGAACAATGACAATAGCAGCACTGTATGTTTTGTGCACAGTGTGTGTGATGGTGTTAGATAGAAAAGGTTAATAATAGAGTACCAATGACAGTAGCAGCACTGTATGTTTTGTGTACAGTGTGTGTGTGTGTGATGGTGTTATATAGGTTAATGATAGAGTACCATAGTAGTGCTCTATTGAACATAAAAATGTGTAGTTATTTTGACTACTAGTAGTTACCTAAATTTCAGATGTCTGAGTATCAAGGTAGTAGTTGGGCCTCAAAGTGGGTAATTTGTTCGCTGCTATGTAACTTGATATTCCGTGGCGAGTAATGAACAAATTACCCACTTTGAGGCCTAATTCCTACCTTCATTTACTCAGACATCTAAAATTCAGGTAACCACTAAGCGATCAACACATTTTTTGCAGTGTATATACAAGGATACTTAATTACTAACGTGGATTGGAAACTACGTATGTTAATAATAGTGACGTGTGATGCTATCCTCGTTGCGCTGATCATAACTTCGTGTTAAATCCGAGGGTCCTACGAAACAGGTTCATCCAAATATGTCACCCCAATCTATTGCCAATACTCTAAACTGTGTAACCAGTTCACCTTTGTTCAAAAAAAGCATCTAGGTAAGTGCTAGAATAGGGAAGTTTCTGTTGTCCGTTGACCGTCGGTCATTTTGATGATTACTATAGCTGTTGGTTGTGTTAGATCAGAGGCTCCTGGGAAGCAGTTTGATTCGTGCTCCATTCTATTACCAGTACTCTAAACTGTGTAATCAGCTCACTGTCGTTCAAAATAGAGCATATAAAGGTGTTGTAGATCTAGAGTTTCTTTTATCCATCGACCATTCCTCACGACCGCAACGAGGATAGCGTCAGCAAATTTCCAGAAGTTTCCAATCCACGTTAGTAATTAAATATCCTTGGCATATATATATATATAGGCACAATTAGGAGTGCATCCGCCTAATTTCATGTCTAGAACCTCTAGAAACAGAGAGGGCTGGGTGGATGATCTGAGTGTGAGACATCACTTTCTCTGAAGCAAATTTGTAAGCCTGAGAGAGAAGGAAAACTATACGCACAGTAAAATAAGAATTGTCAATATGACTATACAGTTGTTTGTTATTGGGTTCAACTTGGAGATGATGAACACATTACACATTATATTGACACAGCAAGATAGTAAGTGTATGGGAGGAGTTGGTCAAGAATTCAGAAAACACATCAGTGCAAATAGCTCTGGAGGGAGTTGGTCAAAATACCAAAGCAAATTGGTCCAGAGTATCGGAAAATACACAGAGCCAATGTGTTTTCTGTATTCTTGACAAACTCCCTCCATAAACTCATACCATCGAGCTTTGTCCATGTATGTAACGTGTTCATCATCTGAGTGTAACTTGATGACAAACAACTATAGTCAAAATGACAAACTTTTTTTTAAATGTGCTTCCATCTTCCTTGCTCGCTCCACTCTAATAATAATACTTTTAAATGCACATACCCCCAGCGAGGTGTTGAGTTAGATGATATCGCATAGAGTCTTTCGGGATTCTCTTCAATGCCTTTAGTGGCATTGAATATCTTACGATCTTTATTAGTGCCTTCTGTGAAATGGAGAGTCTTAAGATCTTCCGTAAGATGAAGGGATGTAGAGCCTTTATTACTTTCTGTAAGAGGGAGAGTCTTAGGATCTTCTTTTAAGTTTTTCGTAGCATACAGTCTCCTGCGTTTCTTAATCTCTTCTGTGAGATTGAGTGTTGTAGTAGTCTCATTACTGCCTTCTGTAGAATGAACTATCTCAGAATGTTCCATAATGTCTTCTGTAAGATTGAGCATATTATGGTCTTCTGCGGCGACATTTGAAAACAACACAACTATTCCTTCAATAAATACGGGGTAGTGGGTCTTAGTGACTATGACAGCTCCACTTCGGACATTCTCTCCAGAAAATCCGCTTGCACGCAACCAGGGATCACAGTACACAGAACCAGTGCAAATGCCAGTTGCCTGCTCAAGCAATCCCCGTACCCAGGTACTGCCAGATCCTTGGAAACTGGCTAACGCTACTGGGAGTCTCAGTGTTTGGTTCATGAAGTGACAGGATCCTTTCTCACTCTCCACCCCTGCAAGTCTCCTACACCCATCAAATGCAGCTTTGTCATAGTGGGACAGTAACTGCATATGAAAACTTTGTGAAGAGTTGTTGGGCACATGTTGTACGATTCCTGCATGCCTAAAATGTGTGCTCAAGATTGAAACACTGTGGTTGTACATGAAGAAGATCAGTGGTAGAAACAGAAGAGCAAGAAATATCAGTATTCTCTGTGTCGATCCCATAGCACACAGAACTCTGTAAACACAGAAAGGAAAATAATAAACTCAAATACTTTATATGCATCTCTTACTGTGAACACATGCATGCATTCAAACAGGAGGGGTTGCAGTGACACTTGGCGATCCGATACGTAAAATAATGACTCATATGAATGCATAATCACACCTATGTTTTCTAATTAGTCTATACTGAGTACAATTATTTCTTGCCCTACGAGGGACATAACTGTAATCACTTCTAGCATGCAATTCCTTTGAAATGATTATATATGAGTTTTCCATACCTTAATCAATCACGCAATAAGGCATGCTGTCCAGCTCTAATCAACCCTGCATTGACAACTTACAGAAAGGTAACTCCAAAATTAATACTGTTATGCGACATACACACGTAGGTCTAGTGTATTCACACTATAGTATGATTAAGACACAAACAATTGCATAATCATAGGTCAACTTGACCACGGACGCTGTTGTAACTACAGTGCATCACTGCATATATTGTGATCACCTTTGCAATTTATAGCCCTGGAAGGCATAAAGATCATTGATCCAGGAGAGTGACGATTTATTGATATATGACAGCATGCTAAGTTCGCTAGCTGAAAGAACTTCCTGAGATAGCCATCGGCTATTGCAACAAACTTGCTCCAGTTTTCAAAGCGATTACAGGAAGCGATTACAGGAAGTCAATTGCACCCCTAGGTGGGCCAAACTGTATTACGTGGTATAGAAAAAAGCCACGTGTATGGATCTGGAAGGCACAAAAAACCTTCAGTTTTCAAAGCGATTACAGGAAGCGATTACAGGAAGTCAATTGCACCCCTAGGTGGGCCAAACTGTATTACGTGGTATAGAAAAAAGCCACGTGTATGGATCTGGAAGGCACAAAAAACCTTCATCCTTATGACAGCATGCTAAGGTACGTATACTGTGGCTAAAAGGATTCCTGAGATAGCCCCCTGATCCTCGGTGCATGCAACAAAGAAAACATGCACATTCCTATACGGTGTATTTCAGCCCACCAAGGGGAGTGTAACCGACTTCCTGTAAACTGCTTTGAATATCGTGCATGTACACCTAAAGGCGACTTTCTATACTACCTTCACACGGGATCTTCGGTACGAATATATTATAAGATCTATGTACTAGGATTGAACTAGCATACTGTATCGTACTACTTCTCCTCACCTTCACGACATGTTCTGTGTCTGTATCTGGTTCAGTGTAGCTGCCAATGTGGTCTCGTGCGTCCAGGGTGGCGGCCCGCGGGCGTGGTCTGGGCATGAGACAAAGCAGGTTTGTTTGTCTGAGCATGGTACGCGTACTATATTATCCATGGTCTGAGTTAGTCTCGTGCCCAGACCACGCCCGCCTCAGTAGGCGGGCGTCTGGGCACGAGACTATGTCTGAGTAGGCGCGACCCGGAAGTCATGTGATTTCTTAGTCTCGCGCAGCTAGCTTGTGCGATCGCCCCCTCGATCGCGATTAATCTCGTCCGTACTTACGTCGTAATGTCCCTAGGTACTAGTCTCGTGAGCCAGCCTCTGTTCCGCAGCACGATGGCGATCGGTGCTGCGGAACAGAAGGGGGTTGGCTCGTGAGAGCGCTACGATCTCACGTGAATACCTACAGACAGTAATGTGCAAACTGAATAATTTGAGGGTCTATTGATATTGC
Organism: Phakellia ventilabrum; assembly: GCA_963921505.1. Lineage (NCBI taxonomy): Eukaryota > Metazoa > Porifera > Demospongiae > Axinellida > Axinellidae > Phakellia > Phakellia ventilabrum. The sequence continues at coordinate 2,442,253 of OY997378.1, read as the reverse complement.
CAGAAAGACCAGCTACATGTATACTGCAAGAAATAAGGGTTTCTATAACCTATAATTCTATTATCCATAGTTTGAGTTCTCTCAGTTGCAGTCTACAAGGTGTAAGCGAGTGGATCACTTTACCACCATATAATACCACATCAGGGGCGGATCCAGTGGTGTTAGCTACTAGCAAGGAATTTAAATCAAGCAGACGCTCCTTCGCCTGGAGGGCGTAGACGTCTGGGCACAAGACTATTTGAATCCGGAAGTAAACGTCTGGGAACGAGACAGTGGCAAGGTTCCACCATATATTATAACTCCCGGGAGCTAGCTATAATATCTATGGTTCCACCATTGGAACTGCCACTTTAAACATTTCAGTGAGTATGTTACATTAGAATTACAAGAGATTACAAAGCAGTGTGTGACCCCTCGAAATCATGCTGGCAAGACTAGTACTCCTGGCTAAGATCGTATGGATGCATCAGTTTATACATAGCTATATACAATAACACTACAGTGCATGCTAGGAAGCAGCCTCATACCCAGGCCACAGGGAATGAGGCTATCTAGGAAGGTGCTCTAGCTATTAGCTATATACTGCATGTCATTTTGATCTACACGTCATCAGATTGCATCTGGGCAAATGGTAGCTTAGCAGTTTCTTTATTCCAACTGGCCGGTCTGTCACTCTGAATGGTAGCATTTGCACCTGGTCGGCTGCCACCAGCGCTGGCTGCAAACGCAATGGGAGTCATCACAACAGAGTGGCTGTGAGCAGTTGGCAGGTAGGTGGGAGAAGTGGTGGGTGAATACTGAGCATTTCTTGCTGAGACTTTAGGTCCCTCAGTGCTCCTCATCGTCATCAGCGGCATATGGTGATTGGTGTAATTCACGTCTTCAAAGAATGGCCAGCACATCATGTAGATGGCCTGTATACATAATGCCGTTTAGTAACATCTTTACTCACATATTTATTATAGCTACAGGTGTTGCTACCCACTGCAGGCCCCTCCCGTTCAACTCAAACCCTCCCCTTGGATGTATAGAGTGCACTTCTAGAATAGCTATAGCTACTGAATGGTATATATAGCAGATGGCCATGCAGCTATTGAATCTTAACAGTTCATGCATGAGAATGTAGACATGCAGAAGTACATCATTGTATATCATATCATTAAGCTAGCTATTATTATATATAGTAGCCTCGTTCCCAGGCTCTATCGAATGAGGCTAATATTATAGCTGTATGCAAATGCATGCATTGCTACATTCAGGAGCCCATAACCCAAAGGGAAGGAGCATTAAACTTCTGTATGTATGCTGATTCCACTTGTTGTCAAATAGCACTTGCCCAAAACTCCTTTTATGGTAAGTGCTATGTAGGCGCTATAATTTACTTAGCACTAGTCTAGTAGTAAACCAGCCATGCATAGCTGCTAGGCATTCCATATATGGAGTTTTCTTGCAGGTGGAATCACTAGTTCAATGCTCCTTCCCTTTGGGTTATGGGCTCCTGCTACATTGGATCCTGGAGAATTATTATATCAGATGGCTGTTCAGATGTACACTAATAATAATTGCAGTACATTCACTTACCCAAAAGAATGATGCTGCAAGACACCCGGCGAATTCAAGGGTGATAAACACTCCCATCTTATTCACCGTTCCGTTGGAGACTAGCGCTATCTGGGTAATTATTAACCCATCAACATAGAGAACACCACCTGCTGCTACAAGAAACACAGCAGAGCAAAAGTGCGCCTAAATATGTAGTGAAGGATTGTATGCACCATAGATATAGAGCTGTATGACAGCCTCATTCTAGGCCAGGTCCTTTCTGCATGGCCTCAGAACTAGGCTAGACATGAACACTTTTTATGTACATGTAATTGGACCAAAGACTCACAGTTAGAGTATAAAGGCCTGCACATGGTATGGTAAGGAGGGTGTGGGTGCCTGAACTTTTATAAGTTGCTTGTATATTAACAGCCTTCCCCACACTTTCCTGCATGGGTCTAGTGAGCTAGTCTAAGACTATGATGAAGGTTTAACTTAGTCTCTAAGCTATAGCATACATATGGCATTTGCATGTGCATAGATGGTAACACTCTTCATGATTTTAAAGGATACTGGTATTCCAATGCGCTGTTTACCGGACATAAGCTGAACAAAAGCCAGCAAGTACAGCAGCGGTCCGACTGCAGCAAAGCAGCAGAAAGGAAACCATGCCCCACTGCCAGTGTTTTCGTATCCATGGTGCACCAGCCAGCCAAATCCAGCAACATAGGCCGACCACCCGATGACCGATAGAATAAAGAATGGGAGAGATGCCTAGATAGAAGGAATCATGACTGTATAAGCATGAAAGGACTGTTGACACAGCTAAGGATCAGCTATGCTGTCAGTTACCTAGCCTTAATACCAGGTCTTCCCCGCACGAGTGAGCAAAGCGAGCGATGTGAAGGCCTGGGAACGAGGCTAGCTGTCAGTTCAGAATTCCCAAATAGACTAAGTGTCTCCCCATTCAAAACTTTAAATTCTAAAAACGACCTATAGCTATTATATAGTAGTGTAACACTAGCATTGCTTATTTGTTTCGTATGTGGCACTGTGTAGTCCGAGACCTTACTGACGGATAGTCTTATGGCTTAACTGTGTGTATCCTTGGCTCTTGCAAAATGGATACTAATCTGACTCTGGGCTGGTATATAGCCACATAGCTAGCCACACACTTTATAATGCTTACTATCTACATAATGCCATGCTAATATGAGCAGCAAGAACCACGGCATGGATGCATATAAAAGTCACCGGACCATTCTGTGGAGATGATAGTCTGCATATATACCTAGGAATGAGACTGGAATGACAGTCTGCATGTCAAGGAATGAGACTGGAATGATAGTCTGCATACCTAGGAATGAGACTGGAATGACAGTCTGCATGTCAAGGAATGAGACTATATAACAGAATTAATATAGGGTAATCACAATTATGCCTTCACCTCCAATAATTTGGCCCAATTTGGATGAGAATGCATGTAGCTAATTGCCTACTACTCATATACTTGTGTAATACATGTTACGATGAAAGCAAACTTATTATTAATACACAGTGCCGGAGTAAATTTCATCAGAATACAATTATGAAATCATTGTACCCTGCTCTTAGCAGTATACATATGCTATACTAATAAAGTATGTGATTAACATTGTAGTTTAGGCCGGTGCATATAGCTACTGTCTTATTTCTCTTTGACAGCATATTACACGTTAATGCATATGATACTCGTTGCTATTCATATTGCCTTGTACACTGTGTAGCTACAGTACAGCTATAGAACTCATACAATAGAAAACTCTAGACCACTGTTAGTTGTCATAGACGCAGTACATAACATGTTGTAATTTCATCAATTGAATAGAGTGACAGTTACTATTGCAAAACTTTCACACTCTCCAAAATAATGACCTCACACACTACACACTCTGTTACAAAAGCCTGCATGCTTAGTGGCTCGTTCCCCCAACAGGCCACGGCTCACATACTATCTACACAGCCCTCCTGTTAGTAAATGATTACGCCAAACTAGACTAGCAATTAATTATATTGGTTCGCAGCTTAAAATGGATGCCACAATGTCTAGCTCCAGCTCTTGAAATGCGACAAGTAGGAGGGGTAGCTATCCCACAGACTAAGCCGCATTAACAATTGTTCTATAAGCTCTGCAAAATATCGATAAGCAAAGGTAATATTTAAGTTGCTTTTGATAATTTCATTCGACCCTAAGGTTTTTATTTTGGAGGCTTCCTACATTTATAGCTATAGGACTAGATGCCATGCAAGAATGGCAGCTGTGTCCAGATATTCAATCTTGTTACTATCAAAGAAGCGATTACATAATGCACTGCCCCCTGCTTCACATATATTAATGTGTACTGTACAGCATTGAGCGAGACAGAGGAAGCAGGCCTAGGCAAGTCATGTCATGCAACCAAAACAGAAATTTGCATACAATTATGGTTGATTGTTGTACAAATACCTAAGCCCGTCAAAGCATAGAGCTATATTATCTATGGTCAAAGTGGGACTGAAGTACAATGGACCTCGCTAATGACCTTAGATTCAGTATTGGACATCTCACATTTCCATTAAAGTGTTTATGCCGCTACCTTTCGTCCACGGCCAACGAGCAGCTTCATCTTTTGATCAGCTCAAACTCGCACATATAGTGCTCGACGCGCCAGACGGCAATGTAAATCAAGTGACTATGAGCAACGTTACGTGATTGGTTACGCGTTCGCCTTCACTCATACGGGGAAGGCCCGGGAATCAAGGCTAGCGATTGCTACAGATATAACATCAGTTGCGCGATGTAATCAGGTCTCGTTCCAGCCCAGACTATAATCAAAGCGTAAGAATCGCTTACGTCACAAAGAGTGGCTTGGCACACGGACAGTAGTGTACTGTTTGCGTACTACTTCCTATCATTGGATAAAAGAGGCCGCGGTTATCACATTTCTGCGCAGGCGCTAAACCCATAAACGCTTTACGACCGTAAGTAGAACTGAACTTGTGAATATACTTAAGAACACTCCGTTATCGGCGACAGGTCTGATCACGAGACAAAGATACCGTACCGTTAGCGACTTCAATCACACGGCGTTTGAAATACGGCAGCAGTCTACAATTTACTCACTCATTCTAATAACAAGGTAAATGATGTCCCGTAAGAAATCTATTCTAGGCTTTGTAGCAGCAGTATGTACGTGCTGTGCATTCTGGTGGGGATTTCATATAAATGTCTCCCAATCTACTGCAAGACTGACTGTGGCCAATTCACGCCATCTTCATACCCATACTTTTGAGTCTACTATCACAACTCAGAATGTGTTGGCACAGACACGACAGAAGCCAGTTACCCCATCTGATCAGCGTACTGCCCACCATTCGAATTCACCACAACTCTCAGAGACAGATATTGAGGGTGTAGAAAAGTTTGTCTTCTTCATTGGGTATCCCAGAAGTGGTCACAGCATCATCGGTAGTATGATGGATGCCCACCCGAATATGGTCATCGCCCATGAGTATTTCTTGTTTAACCAGTGGGACACAGCAGTGCGTAACAGGCTCAAAAACAAAACCTACTTCTTTAATGCTCTCTATAAAGATAGCTTTGAGGACGCAATGAATCCAAGAGGGCTACGAAACATAAAGGATATGCATAAAGGATACACCCTTGCAATGAATTCCACATGGCAGGGCGGATTTACTAAGTTAAGAATAATCGGTGATAAATCAGGGGGACAGACGTGCATTCAATGGAACAAGAATGCAGAACAAATGAAAGTCTACTACCAAGAGCTATTGGCCACTTTGGAGATACCAATTCACGTATTGCACGTGGTCCGCAACCCATATGATATGATAGCAACTGCTGTGCTTTATGCAGCTCTGGGCCATAAACCAGATACAAAGTATCCCGCAACTGAGGACAAGAAATACTTTAATCCTACCCTGCTGAGAGATAAAGTGAATTACATATTGGAAATGGCAAATGCAGTGGAAGGTATGGTTAAGGAAATGGATTTCAACTTGCTGCAGCTCCATAATGAAGACTTCATTGCAGATCCCAAAGGTACGATAGGGAGGATATGTGACTTCCTTGAAGTGGAATGCACTGAGGAGTACTTACGAGAATGTTATGATAAAGCTTATAAGGTTATATCGAGATCCAGAAACTTAGTCGTCTGGACCACTGAAGTCCATGAAATGATTGAAAAGGCTATGGAAAAACATGCTTTTTTCCACAGGTATTCATTTCAATCAGATTAGAGGCTCTGTCGCATATACTAACAACTCTGTATGAACTATCATTATACTCTCATGTGATTATGTTTCCGGAAGTAGCTACCTGAGAATCTTTTAGTGTACAGCATACAATATTATGGTATGCACAAAGTTATATATAGCTAAGAGATGCCAGGAAATTAAATTGATGCACACTTCCAACTTCCACAAGCACACAAGTGTACTGTAGTGACTGTCTCATTGGGCCATGTAGTGCTCGAAACCCATTGGCCAATTCAAACTTCATTCCCAGTTTCCACTCCCAGCTTGTTTTCACATGCCACTTTTTTGCAAAATGAGAGTGGAGACTGGGAACGAATCTACTACGTTATACGTTTGCATAGTGCAGCTGTAGCCTCGTTCCCAGTCTCTCCGCTCCAGTTTTTACGTCGCTTGCAGTAGCTAGCTACTGGGAACGAGGCTAGTGCAGCTGCTATGCAATTGCCATTATTAATTACACGCATAGCCCATCCTGCCTAAAATTGCAGGAGACCTATAAATGACAAGTGACCTAATTAGTTAGCGCTTATGCGCACATCCTTTGTGTGCACGGTCTACTGTGATCGGATCAATAAGGGGGCGGAGCCAAGGTCTGGGCACGTGCACGAGGACGGAGCACGAGACTATCCGAAGAAATTCACGTGATCTGCCCCGTACAAGCGGTCTGGTCAGGTGACTAAGAGTACCGTATATAAGGCGAGATCGCGGTGCTGAAGGCTGGCTTCCGAGACTAGTAATGTTGTCCTGCAGAAGGCTTTCATTAAGCTTTGTGGCAGTATTATTAGTGTGCTATGTATTCTGGCTGGGATCTAACACCTTCCCCTCTAATAATGACTCCAACGAGGTGAGCAAGCAATCCGCTAGAGGACCCGTGGCCAATTTGAAACATCATGGCCCTACATTAGAGTCTATTACCGCGAGTGAGAGCATAACTGCTCAACAGACTGCTCAAAGCGTTTTGCATCAACTCTCAGAGGCAGATATTGCTGGTGTAGAAAAGTTTGTCTTCTTCATTGGGTATCCCAGAAGTGGTCACAGCATCATCGGTAGTATGATGGATGCCCACCCGAATATGGTCATTGCCCATGAGTATTTCTTGTTTAACCAGTGGGATACAGCAGAGCGTATCAAGCTCAAGAACAAAACCTATTTCTTTAATGTTCTCTATAAAGATAGCTTTGAGGACGCAATGAATCCAAGAGGGCTACGAAACAAGAAGGACATGCACAAAGGATACACCCTTGCAATGAATTCCACATGGCAGGGCAGATTTACTAAGTTAAGAATAATTGGTGATAAATCAGGAGGACAAACGTGCATTCAATGGAACAAGAATGCAGGACATATGAAAGTCTACTACCAAGAGCTATTGGATACTGTGCAAATACCAGTTCACGTCCTGCACGTGGTCCGCAACCCTTACGATATGATAGCAACTACCGTGCTTTATCACGTACCCACAGGTCATCCACCGGACACAAAGTTTCCTGCAACAGAGGATAAGAAATACAGTAATCCTACACTGCTAAAGGACACGGCGAATTACATATTGGGATTGGCAGATGCAGTTGATGGTATGATTCAAGCGTTGCATTTGCACTTACTTCAGCTCCACAGTAAAGACTTTGTCAAGGATCCCAAAGGTACGATGAAGAGGATATGTGACTTCCTTGAAGTTGAATGTACTGATGACTACTTGCAAGAGTGTTATGACAAGACCAACAAGGTTGCATCGAGGTCCAGAAACGTAGTCGTGTGGACTATTGAAGTCCGTGAAATGGTTGAGAGTGCTATTAAGAAACACACTTTTTTTCATGAATATTCGTTTTACTCGGAATAGTTGCTGTCTAGGTAGCTATATGCATGATGGATTGCTCATATACCTACACAAAGAGAGTACAATTTTTAGATATTTTTTTTAATTTTGAGGTTACAAAGTTTACAACCACTTTACTATACCCCAATATATACAAAAAAAATGGAATGTCGCAGGTTGGGTCACTGTTCTGCTATTTTGGGGAAACCATTGACAATGTTTTTAGGAGACTTACAAAGCCGATTGGGACAAAATCCATAAGCTCTTCAATGATTAGGGCCATATATACATGTATATGCCTGGTGTAAAGTCAAACAAAGCTATAGTTGCTGGTCAACTCTCTAAGTGCAGAAGATGGTTAGTTATAGCTAGGCATTTCAGGTAAACTCCAGGTGCTACACCACACTGAAGAGTATCGAGGCCCAAATAGGCCAAATACAATTTCAATTAGCAGGTTCTCCATTTTTTTTTTGTAGATGATGGAGTTAAGAATTGATAAGGGAATTCACATACCCTATTCATTGGTGAAGTACATATATTGAGATACAACTTCATAGGCATGTATGGTTATCCCAGACGGTGCCATGATGTGTGTCTTTGTGCTTGGGTCACAGTAGAAGCTAAATGTTCAACTGCTGTGGCAATATGTGATGCACATGAATTTGAAACAGAATGATAATAAGATTAAGAACATACAAAGTGGGTGTTGTTGTTATTAGCTCGAGCTAGTAACAACAACACCCATTTACACATCCTCGACTCACTCTAGCTCATGCATAACACACAAGCTGGAAAGTGCTAGCTAAGTGGGTGAATTATGCAGAGATTAGATTAGTTATGGCTATAAGTCACTTAGAGTTGGAACTCATAGCAGTGGCATGATCGTGCACACGCAATTGTTTGAATGATAATGTGATCTTCGAATTCATTGATGAGTACTGTGGATCTTGTGGTATAGATATTGATAAGAGGCTTGGAGGGAGGGTTACTGCAGAGGGGATTCAGATGATGTCCCATAAAATGACTGACGTCAGTAATTTGCATATGGTTAAATCACCTAGTATTTTTTACCTTTACATGTAATTGCATTCATTGCCCTAAATACATCCAAACTGTTAGAAAAATTGCTTGCACCAGTACAGTCCTGCTGGTATAAGAAGAGTGATGTGGTGTCTTGTCCTCAATGTATGGCTCTTATAGTAAACCTGAGCCGATCACTAGTGCACTGCATTAATATTGTCCCTGAAAACTACATGGATAGTCTACAGAATACTTACTTATGATCACATATATACAGTAACTGTGTTTTGCTAATTGAGCTAAACGTTAGCTGAGATCAGTCATCCGGAGCATTGAGTCTGTATACATACACTGAATCTGGATCACTCGTGCATTTATTAACTGTTCACTGTTCACTGTATATAGCAATTAACAGGCAAGCCATAGCTCTTTGATAAGCCAAACAGCTATATTATGTGGCTATAAGATTGGAGTTAATATTATAGAAATTGTAGCAGAGAAATGGGTATATAGCCATTACAATTAACTTGTTGTGTATATGGGTATGCTGTTTGTGATATTACTGCATAAACGCCATGTACACATTGGCAAAGGTTACATACCTTTCATTATTGCATACAATACACCTTCTGTACAGACTGTATATGCAATCTTTGCATATAGGTCTTGCATAACCACACCCGTTTTGTGTACTTCATAAATTGGCATTAAGTCAATATCATGGAATGCTTCAAAGTACAGTAATTGAGAAAAATATGCATTCTAAGTAGGGTGTGCCTGGCTATGTCTGGCAAAGAGCACAGGAAACGCCTGCTGCTCTAAAACACCGCTGCACCCACTCAGTCTATAACTTTGTTTGCTAGTCATTGAAGAAAAAAGTGAGTGAGTTGCCATCCAAGATGAAGCTGTTTGATGGAAGAGGCCGAAAGGTAGTATGAGGACATGTATATTGGCAGTAAACCTGTAGGTTTCTTTAATTATGTGGAGACATATAGAATCTATAGCTATATCATACAGAAATGTACATAAAAATGTATTAAGTCTTAAAAATTTCTCATACCATACATGCAGAGTTTGAATTTAGTAAGCAGCTAATTTTTAAATCACCTATATTATTGTCATTGAGGATTTAGTGTAGAGAACAATAGTGGATTCAGGTGTAGATTCTCACATGCGCATGCACCGTAACTGTTTGTACATATAGCAATCTGAATTATGCTTATAACACAACTTTAACCTATAGAGGATTGTGCATGCAAGATTTACCAGTAGCTATAGTTCTCAAGAATAGTACATCTTTTTATTATAGAGATACTGGCAATTAACCTTGTGTTTGCAGTAATAATTTAAATTTTTGACCAATTTTCTTGCATATACAGGTAGCTGTACCATTATTGGCTCTGTCTGTAAGTGGATGGATTATATACATTATTGCCTTTAGCTGGATAAATAAGAACTACTCACAAAGGACAACTTTGTAAGTACACTACGCATAATCTTGAGCTTGTAATGCCATAATTATATAGCATACACGTATTACTATCTATAATAAGCAAATACTCTAGAGATGGACAAGTTCAAGACTATGGCATACAGTTTGTCGTAAAGTGTATGCCATAATCTTGCACTCATGTGGCATGTGCACTTGAGAGTTTTATAGTTATCTGCTGTGAGAACTGAGGTGTGATATATTCTTCTAAAAATAATGCTACTGTCCCTATAACTCTAAATATTCTTGTGGCTGCACCAGCCTTCATTATTGTAGGCTATTCAGGTAATCGTACATGCATGAATAGTTTCATCCAACTGATAGGTAAACATGCGTGCAGAACATTTAATTTACACTTTATGATGAATTATCCATTATTACACCCAGCAATCTCCTGACCCCTTAAATTGATTCTGATCTTACTTATTTTGCTTTTTTAGCTTTCGGTTTCTAAATGTGGTTGACGATGAACACCGTCTGCACGAGAGGTGGTTTCAATTCTGGGGGTTTGCCATAGGTGGTCCTGTGTTCTACGTGTTGGCGTTTCTTCACCTCCTTTCCGGGCAGTGGTACATTGGATTGTTTGTATCCTTTTGTCAGGAACTTGCTCAATGCAAACAGCGAGCTGCATGGACTCCACAATCAATGCATTCAACTTGAATAACATATATTTCCTAACAATTTATGCATGGGAAAGAGGGTGCATTAGTTTTGTACAACTTCTAGTGACTATACCTACTATTCAATATGATGATATATGAATTAGCTACTTTCCTTTACCCTGTCTACCCAGTCAAACTTTTGTGCCACTTTTTATCTTGTAGCAGGGGGAGGTGTACTCTTCTACAATGGAAATCTGATCAACAATCTTGATAGGCTAACTCAGTCTGAGGAAGGACGGTTCTTTATTTCTGAGTTTTCTGGATGCTTAGTGGGAGTGGTTTTTGTGGTTAGTTAGTTAGTTAGTTAGTTAGTTAGTTATGAGCAATAATTGTTGCAGCTATGTAATGTATATTTATATAGCCAACAAATGTTTGAGTACATATATGGCATCATCTTAATTTCAGGCAGCCTACATGATGGCGTTACCTTTCTTCACTGATGTCAATGACTACAAGTGTGTTGGTTACTACGAGCGTGCCCCCACCCCTCCTGCCTCTGCTTTCCTGTTCACTTCACTTTCTAACCAAGTACAAATAACCCCGCCCATGCAACCTTCGGGTAACGTTAATCCCAACGAACAGGAGAAGACTGGTTTGGCCTTGACACCACTGGAAGCTGGGAACCGGCCTGACAGCTTTCGTCCTGCCAGTGAAGATACAAAGCCAGTGGACATTGGAACTGCATTATAACACACTTTATACCAACACTGCATAGCTAGTTGGTAATTTACGATATTAGTTAGGGCGGTACAAATCCACTGACATGTTTTTGATACCCCCCGTTCATTGACATGCATGCTACCAGATGTATGCACTGTTACAGTAGTTATTTGCAGTATTGTTTCTTAATTTTCATGGTTGCGATGGTTCAATTTGTGATTTTGATTTGATGAATTATTAATCTCCTGTATAGAGTCTTCATGAATTTTACACCCTAGTACATTACATACAGGACTTGCTCCATATATAACAGCATATGCTCCTAATAACTGTCGTGTATGAAGTTTATACACTTCTTTTTAGTATATAGTCTGTGGCGATGAACTCTTACTGTATTCTAGGTGGTTTAGTCATCTCGTACTGTTTATTTTTGGGGTTGTTTTTTGGTACTGTAATTTTTTCTGTAACAGTAAAACAACCATTTGTGCGCTATGCAATGAGCCTGTATAACTGGTGCAAAATAAAACACAGTTCTGAAAACCTGGTAAAAGGCATAATAGTAGGCAGCTGTCGTTACTGTATCTTGCTTAGTAGCTATACATGTCGAAAACATTCTGTAAATGTACATCATGTTTTTGAAATGCTTAATGATCAGCAACGTTTATCTAGATCAAAAGCGTAGAGGAGGATGTTAATTGGTACTAATTGCATGCCATGCAGTGTGTCCATTTATCACTAATGGTGATTGCATTCCCTAGGTTTCTACAGCATAGCAACCTTACACTCAGCGTGTGAAGTTGCATTTGTAGTGTAGTTTCAGAAGCTCTGCAGTGTACGTGTAATTCAATGAAGCTGCTTCCTGGACACTGTCGAAAGGTACATAACTATGAGGGTGGCTATAAACCTGTCATTACTTAAAAGTTGCTTTAATTAATTTTGCAGATAGCAGTAGCACTGCTGCCCCTGTCTGCAGCAGGTTGGATTGCCTTTGTTGTATCCTACTGCTGGCTTAATACCAACACATTTGATGAAGTACTTTCAAAGTAAGTTGCTCTATGTATTCCTTCTTTAAGCCTCGCAACACTGATAGTGTAGCTAACCATTATGCCATTACTGATTTCTCCAGTTGTTCATTCCTTCGAGTACTGGATGATGAGCACAGAGAACACGAGAGATGGTTTCCATTCTGGGCCTTTGCTGTCAGTGGTCCAGTGCTCTACGTACTGGCATTCATACATCTCCTCATTGGCCAGTGGTATATTGGGTTCTTTGTATCCTCTTAATGCCACATTTGTCGCTATAGTATAGCTAGGCCTGTATGCTGGTGTAGCTACTGCATGAGAGTATTTTTAATAGCAAGCAGACAGCAAGACTTGTGTGTATAGCTACCTCAAAATTATATATGTACTCTTGTACGTAGTGAGGTTACATATAGCTTTTGGCAGAGTAGCGATGTATCTGAGTATGGAACCAGTTCACCAACATACTGAGGCCACCTCTGTACGTAGAACTAATCATGACTGACTGTAGCATCGTATAAAATACAAGTAGCTATAGATTACATAGTAGAGTGAAACTGTCACCTACCACTGCTGTACACTAGCTAAGTAGATACCATCAGATATCTCTCACATTTCCTTAACTAACGCAAACAGTCAAATTTTTGTGCAGTTTTTTTCCTTGTGGGTGGAGGTGGCATTCTCTATTTTCATGGCAGCCTAATAGCTATGGTCAATCAACAGTCAGCTGAGTCAGACATGGATATGAATCTTAGAATCACCGACACTCTTCCAGGAAGGCTAGTCGCCACTGAGTTTGCAGGCTGCTTGGTTGCAGTATCATTCATTGTAAGTAACTAGAGGTGTTGTGTCTAAAGTGCACTTACCATTTTGCCAATCTCAGCAGCTTGGCACCACAGTACAGTATCGGTATGGCCTTATGCTCACCCCCATACTGGTAGCTAGTGTGGGAAGGTTCAATGCATTGCTACTGCTTCTTCCTTATCTGAATATGGTAATACATTAAGATGAAGATCTTTTGCACTCAGCAGCGTAACTATGCTAAATATTTTCACACTATTACTGCAATTCTGAATGCGTGTGAAATTTTCCACAGTACTAATTTTATGATTGGCTACATGCGCTGTACAACGTCGAACAGACTAGGTGCTAAATCGACTTTCAGTATACCGTAGAATCGGGATAGTAAGCACCCATAGAAAGTAAGCACCCTTTGAATATAAGCACCCAATTGAATTACAACAACCGCCTCCCGTTTATAGGCACCCGCACGAAAGTAAGCACCCTACATGTACAAGAATAGGCACCCAAGCCAAAGTAGTGTAGCAACAGAGAGAGACTACAGCACTTACCAGGAAAAACTGCCTTCTACAACTGGAAGCTTCACTATCCTAAGGAGAGCACACGAGCAAACAGCAAGTGCGTGCAGAACAGTGCGATTGATGAGTAAGGTCAATGGTATAATAAAATTCATGAAAACTATGCATACAACATTGCTGCAGCACCGCCTTCTTCACAGTTATTATTTTATAGTTGTAGCGCTTCTTGCCAGCTGTGCCTGTTAGGCATTGTAATGAGCCAATCTAGAAATGAATATCTTTCTACGCCATATATTCACGTGATTGTAAGCACCCCATTAAAGTAGGCACCCCTCGAATGTTAGCACCCATTCCTGCCGCTAATTTCGAAAGTAAGCACCGGTGCCTACTATCCCGATTCTACGGTATACGGGTACCTGCATCGATCCCGTTGACAATACCCTGGATCCAAAAGGTCCTCTGTCATAAGCCAGACATATTCAGACAGTGCTTCAATACACTATATATGCAGCAGCTTCACTTACACTGAATACACTCATATCAACCTACTGGGAGAACAACGCTGTGTGATACGAGCTGAGATGGAAAGGCCTGGGTATACAAAGCATAACTTGAAAAGTTACTGTGGAAAGAAGCAATTATTAAAGTTTTAACAATAATTATTGTTTTACAGGCTCCGCTCCATTGTTTTCTCGCTCAAAAACAACAACTGGGGAATGCAGCCTGAGAGCGAGGGTAATATAGCTAAATGTTGATTCAAGTCAATATTTTATTGCACTCACTAACATTAGGCCCTGTATGTGATGATCCAACCATTCTTTACTGATGTTAATCATTATGGATGCCTGGCACATCATCTGAAGCCTTCTACAACCACACTCCCTGTGAGTCCCCTTATCGGTCTCTACCATAAAACCCACAGTACACATCGGTGAATGGACACACTTATTGCATGTGAACAACAGTCACTGTGTGTGCACAATCATGTCACTGCTGTAAGAATCTGATATAACAATCACTACATAGTACAGTCTGTATGCTTGCTTTGAATCAGGAGCATAATATTATATGATTTGATACAATTGTACATGTACTACTAGATGCAATACCGTAAGCGCGAGCGCTGGTTATTAAGCGCATGCGCTGACGACAAGGAAGTATGTCGCTTAACGTCGTGATTACGTCACGTGCGTAATGCGTACTTATTTAGCGCATGCGCTTAACGCGTACTATGCGTACTTAGGATCCACAATTAACCATGCGCGCGGTAAGTTATTCAAGCAGATTAACTGGGCAACCGAATACTTGAAGAGGGGAAATTTTTATGCGTGAGTACACAGGTTGTGAAGCTTTTGTGCGGTTTGTGGTCACTTAACCGCGATTCAACCGCTTTCCTGTAGCTGTGAAAGCATAGTCTCAATACTGGACCTTATCAAGGCAGCTATCATGAAGCAGTCTGGTCGACTCTGTCTCGGACCGGATATCCATCGATGCAACAGCAAATAATTAGCGAACTTGTTGTATGAACTTCCTGTGCGGTCAAAGGTTATAGACGTGGGCGCACTAACTGCCTTCTGTGGTTTATGTTGCGTAACCAGTACTCATTTCACAAATTCACCAGACCGGCTTCTGGCGTCGAGACTAGAGAAGACTTTAATACTACATGTGTGCAGCTGCGACCGCTCCTTGACTCCAGTGCAGCATAAAAATTTCGCCGTGGCTATTGGTCCGGCAGGAAGTCAATACATTTATATTGGGAAAGGACGCGCATGCGCATACGTGCACTAGCCTGTAGCTAGCTCAAAACTGACGCGACGCAGCGAGCTCTAAACCCAACGGTTAGGCCCTAGCCCCTAGCCAAACCCTAGCCCTAACCCTAACCTAACCCTTCCCCTAAACTCTAACCGTTTCCTGCCGGACACTTCGTAAAAATTTCCCCTCTTGTATGAACTTCCTGTTTGTGAGAAGCCACGCGGAGGCGGTGCACGGGGCGTGAGCGCAATAAAGTCTCAAGTAAAAGTCAATCCGAGGAAAGCAGCGGCTAAGAAGATATTCCCTGACGATCATCTTGAACCGTACACACCCATACGTCCGTCATGGCGATGTTTCCGGGGAGAGGTCGCAAGGTAAGCCTACCGCGTGCTTAAGACTCGCATGGCTAACATGTAATGTTTACAATAACTTACATTCTATAAATTATTTTGGCTGCAACAATTTTTTATCATTAACCATCAGTCTGGGAATGCTCCAAAGCCTGGCCAACACTCCTTGCACTTCATGATAACTAGCAGATCAGCAATCGATTCTCACAGCAGCGAGCAATCCAAGTGATTGGGAATACACTGCGCCCTGGCTAACTAAACTGGTATCAATTGAATGGAAGCGCATTTTAGCTAGAGCTGGCAGCGACTGATACGCATGGTTTTGAGCATGTCCGAGAGACTTGAAGGAAGGCAAATGTGTGTGTGTGGGGGGGGCAAGCAGGGGTTCAAGACTTGCATGGTACCTCCAGCTCTTTATAATTCTTTGCTGCAAAATTTGAAACAGCCCGTGGGAGGGTGAATGATTAATTAGCCTTTGAAGCCCACACTGATACCTTGGGTCAAAGCAAACAGTGCCTTTCATATAATAAGGCTCTGACTCTGAACTAGGTCACTAATTGTGCCATATATGGTTATTGATTGCATAGCAACTAATTGTCAAAGTTATGTCAAAATGTTCATTAGCACTGATATTCCATTACTGTCAGATGTGCCAAACAAGAGCTATCTCAATGGTAGTCATATAAGCAGCTTGTAGTTAGTAACTGAAGCAACCTCTATCATGACAAGTACATTCAGCTGTACTGAAAATAATTTTTGTCATTTTGAAAAGAACCACAGTTGCCAAGCAACCATAGGATGTACCCTGGCTTCAAAGGAAGGCACCACTTAGTGGTCCAGAGCTGCAAACCTAATGGGGTAGATCAGTGGCGTAGGAACCATGGGGACTGGCCCATGAAAATCTCCACAGTTACACTGTAGGGTGTGCTCTCGTACACGCATGTGCACATATGACTCACTACTGTGGGCCAAACAGACAGTCCAGTGCTGCATGCCAGTAACCTGCTCTGCAAGAACTGATAGCACAGAGACAGATCAACTCATTCTAGATCTTGGGCTAACAAACTGCCTCAATATGCAGTAGATGTGACATCTACTGCCGCATAGCGGATGATAGTGTTTTTGTGCAGAGTTCAGAAAATTTTGAACAATTTTTCAGCTCTGAAGAAGCAGCCCTTACAGTAGCTTGCTACATTGAAGGTCATGCACTACCATCACGTAGCTATAATTATACTGTTTTCAATGAACTGCGGCAGCGCTATGGCTCCGTCCCCCTTAATAGCGAGATGCTATAAGGGCTGCTTCTTCACAGCTGAAAACTTGGTCAAAAATTTTCTGTACTTCGTGCAAAAACACTATCACCCGCTATGCGGCCTCTGTGCCAGTCCTCCTATATATCCCCAAACATCTTCCTATGCCACTGTAGGTTAATCATTAAGTAGGCTTTGAGGCTTCTATATCGATACTCTGCCTGCCTGGAGCCTTGATGATCAGAAGTAGCCATGCATGTGTGATCACTGAGTTCGCAGTATGGGGTTGACAAAGTTCAAAATTCATTTTAATAGCCCCGGCCCGTAGGGGAACGCTATGCAATGTAGGGGCTGGGGGTGTCTGAGCAATTATAAACAAAGCCAGAAAACAGAAAAGGTTTACATAGGCCAGTACATGTGGAGGTTTCTGCACAATAAAGCCTCATTCACGAGAATATTCTTGGAAAATGAACTGCTACAGAGGTATTGCCTGACGATCGCTTGAAGTTAACAATGTATATGTGGTATAGCTATACACACATATGTCCGTCATGGCGGTGTTTCCGGGGAGAGGTTGCAAGGTATAAACCTAACCATAGATAGTATAGTAGTCTGGGAAATTTTAATTGATATACACTGCAACCCGACTAGCTACACGTATACTACTTTTGGTTTTTCAATAGCGTGTTTATTTAGGCATCAATATTATTGCAAAACATTAGCAGTGACTACAGTTCTAAGGAGGTTATTATTAGTTTTAGTAGCTACTTTGTCTAAAAAAAAGCATGCATGATATTAGCAGCGACTCTATATATGGCAATCAGGAAGGTGTGATCTTTGGTTGTTCTTGCTCTCATACTCTGACCGGAGATCTTACAAAATCTGACAAAATCTGCCTGCGTCTGTGCATGGATGTGTGGTCAGTGGTGTAAACACTATGGCAGCAACTATCATAGCAGTACTGATACTTATGGTTTTGGCAACAAGGATGTCTTTGAATAGGAATTCAAGGAGTGCCACACATCTTGTCATGGTGACTGGAATTTGTGGTAGTTATCTCATATGAATTCCTTGCTGTAAATAAGTCCACCTCCGCAAACCACAATATCATGGATGACATCTTGACCACTCATTTTTTTTTTTTACATGGATTGTTGATTTGATAATTAAAGTCTGTCTCCCAGTGCATCAGTTCCAAGCCTTCATGCAAATGGCAGCCGGAATAGAAGCACAATGGCATGAAGCAAAGCAAGAAAGATGCCTCATATTATGTTCACTGTGGTGTGTGTAGTAGTGATTCTCGGCCTCTAGTGGAGGCATTCGTGACATCATGACTGTGTGTCTGCACTGCCCTTGCAATATGATCACAAATCCTGCAAAATTCAAATGCGTGCATACACAGGAAAATGGACCTATGTATACGGGATAGGATGGACATCGTTGCTGAAACTAACTGTATCTGGACCCGTATGCGTACCGTTTCAGTCCATTGTGAGACCACTTGACATGTTCTAAAACTGCGTAAATTTCTACGTAAAATACCTAAATGGGTTCATAGTTCACAGTAATAGACTTAAGACTTCGATCCTGCGATGTTTAGGTGGTGCCCACGAGAGACTGAAATGGTGCGCGTACAGTGCAGATACAGTTGGTTTCAGCGATGAGCGATGTCCGGTATATTCCGTACTCATAGGCCCATTTCCCTGTGTTAGTCTGCTGAGAATGATCGGCAAGTATAACTTTCTGAGTTGCATGGCAACAAATGATAGAATACTATGGGCCCCAAGTCTCACAGTTTAGATAGTATTGTGGTAAACCTAATCATTGATAACCATTGTTTAGTTTTTGCTGTAGCTGCAAACTATACAGTTGTCACTTACATCATGTAGCTTGTTATTATTTTCACAGGTGGCCCTGCCATTTCTGATCCTGTCAGGTGTTGGCTGGTTGGTCTTCATTGTTGGATTTGGGTGGATTGAAAACCAAATGTAAGATATAGGTAATTAATTACATTATGCTGAAGGTGATTTTATCAGATTCTGGTCAAATGAATAGTACCACTGCAGTGACTTTTATGGAAAACTTTGTTATTAAGTAAGGTTACGATATCAGCCATTGTAGTATCGTAGTACGTAGCAGGCTTTAACTACTTGGAGGGAGCGTGTGTGTTTGAACATGCACTGAACATATAAAGACCCTGTCATGTTGTATGATTGCATATAGCTGGAGAAGACCCAGTTGGGTCGAACAAAAGTTCGAGACTTTCTTGACAACCTAGAGACTGCCAATTTTCTTCATATATAGACTAACCGCAAGTATCTCTGACGTGAGACTGAAGCTGTAGTAGAGACCATGCCCTTTCCAGAGTCTTATAGTGCCTCATCTTAGGACTACATGCTGGTTTATTAAATTAGTATTAGCCTACCAGGTCTTTATTACAAATACTCGAAAGTTGCTGAGTGTATTTGCAATAAGCCAGTAGGCACAGTGTACTCAATTTGTCTCATGGCAACTGAAAGTTGCTGAGAGTCATTAGGTGTAAATCTGCGTAATTAATGCATAGCCTCATTCCCAGGTTCCACTTCCCAGCATTTTTTTTTTTGCACGTTAAAAAAACTCAGCTGCTTTGTGCATGTGTCAGGCTAGCCTCGTCCCCAGGCCGCTCCCCCCCCCCGAAGAGTGGCCTGGTATCCACTGTTTGCGCATGCGCGCATGCGCGAAATACCCCATGAAATCATGGGGTATCGTACTACGTATGGATATTGCCGGTTTATTATTCGGTTACGTATCTGTTTATGTATCCGTGTCACAAAAGTGAAAAATGAAGACAGTAAGCTTTTGAGCTGGTATTGCCGGCTTTTTCGCTATGTAGGAACCTAGAAAGGGACTACCGTAGACGCTGGTTGTTAAGCGCATGCGCTTATAACAGCTGACAACAAGGAAATATGCGCTTAATAGGAAGTAGTCGCTTAATAAATGATGTAAAATTAAATTAGGTGGTACTTCCGCTATTACCGGTACGATTTTACAAGCATGGCAGAGAGTGAAGAGTGTATCTTGGAGAGCGTCATTCGTGGCCATCACATCTACAAACGGATCTGGCGGCCGTTAGTTGGGGAGGTACTAACCTTGGAGCGGGAGGAGGGCAACAGCCATGACAGATTCGCCGTCAGTCTCCTCAAGGATGTTATTGTCGTTGGCCATGTTCCTCTCGAGTTTTCGCGGGTATTTTAGCACTTACTCAGGCACGAGGGACGGGTGTAACTCTTTCGCTTTCTGCTGGGGGTAGTTTGCAGTGCTAGTTCAGCAGCTTCTGCCATTCGCTGTTTCAGCTGTCGATCAAATATTATGCGCATGCGCTTAACATGTAATGGGTACGACCCTCAATAAACTATGCGCTTAATAAATAATGTGCGCTTAATAAAGATATGCGCTTAACAACCAGCGTCTACGGTATTAGCTCGAGTCTTCGATCCGGTTTGCCTCTGAAAGTACCAAAAGGTCCGATCTGGAATTGAAAATCGAGCAGTTTACAGCTACTGCCAGGAGAGAGGTGCTTCCGAATTTTTTGCGGTAAGACAGCTACCAAAGTTTTGCGGATAGAAAATTACAGGTCTATTTAATATTCTTAACTAGTTACATAGCCGTTTCAGCTATAGAAACTTGGAACCAGTGATTTATTCCCAGTTTCTAGTTTTTCCGCTTTCTATATCCGTGTACTGCCTCCGTACTACTCGTCGCCATGTGACTGAGTTCGCTTATGGATGCGTTTACTGTCCGTTTTCCGTAATTTCTTGCGCATGCGCGAGCGGTGGATACCAGGCCACTCTTCGGGGGGGGAGTGGCCTGGGAACGAGGCTAGTGTCAGGCATATACGAGCTATAGTCAATGTTGAGTTTTTGTGCATGTATTGTATAGGCAGCTTGAAGCTGTAGTTCAGTTTTCATACGTACGTATGTTAGGCAGCTGAGTAGCTTAGTTTCTGCAGATGTGTTAGGCAGTTTGAAGCTGTAGTATTAGCCCATACCCATGTAGATAAAATCTGACCCCTCATGCCCATACTTTCCTCCAGATATAAGCCTGGGTACAAGGCTAAGTTTTTATGCATACCTATAACAGGATTTCTGGTGTGGCATTAGCTAACATGTAATTACCTCTTAGTTGTAGCTACACCCTGTCAGGACATTTTTATTATTAGTATGGCTTTTCATGACATAGTTACTGAATAACTCCTTTTTTATACCTTTCTACACAGTGACGACATCACTGTCAGTGCTGATGACCTTAGGGATTGGTATTGGGCATTTGCAGTTGGTACTCCACTATTCTACTGCATGGCTTTTCTGACCCTCCTCAGTGGCCAGTGGTACATTGGAATGGTTGTATCCTCTTAATTGCAACAGAGTACAAATACAATGAAGCAGCTTATCATATTTTCGAAATGAGGTAAAGCATGACCATGCATGAGGGGGCTATTGGAGATACACAAAGTGATAGTCCAAGGGCAAAGCCTCCTTTGATCTTATGGCTTCCCAGAATACATATCTTGATATTTCATATCTATCTAGGTACAGAATGTTCAGAAACAGGTAAGGAATTGCTAGTACAGCTGTGGGGCATCCAGCTTTGCATTACTTATAGGTACTTAATGAGCGATAAATATGCTGTCGTTTGACTGGTTAATGGATCATTGGAGGTGCTATGAAATTGCTGTGCCAGCACTATCGCTGACTTCTCCCTCCCCTCCCCAATCCTCCCCCAGCATTTATGGCTTGCAGTGCATGCATGGGGAGAGACTGGGATCAAATGTTAGGAGTATTGATAGATACTCTAACATGCAACTTGCTCTGCAAATTTTTAGTAGCTAGCCTAGTAAACTATTGTTAGCAGTCATTTTACACAAGATACTTGCTGAGGCACATGCAAAAAAAAAACAGCATTAACCAGCTGGTAAAGACGTACTCAAATGTTTATAGTCAAGGCATTTATCATTGTTCTTAATATATCTGCCAGAGAGCCATTTCCCTTGACCTAGCGCACTAGTCCAACTTTGCCGCTGCCTTTGCCCTTGTTGCTGGTGGAAGCGTCCTTTATGGTGATGGAGTGCTCATTAAGTTAATTGGAGGTTCGCTTACAGACACTGAACTGGGAAGGCACTTTGCTGCTGAGTTTGCAGGATGCCTTGTTGCAACATTCTTTATGGTGAGTTCCACTTCCACCCTATAGTGGGGGTAACCTTGTTTCAGTAGCTGCTCTCAAGGAATGTTTGTGTAGGGCCGTAGCCTTGAAAATATCATTTAGCTCTATACTGGTAAATTATTATAGCTAGTGCTGCCCATTCATTTGCAAATTAAACTTAATATTTAAGTCTGCATAGATTTACTGTAGCAGAAATAGAGATCCATGCATACAGTTAATTTTAAACAGTGCATGATTTCAGCCAAAATGCCTGCAGTCTTAACAATTATGTAGATAGTACGAATGGCCATGGGTTGCTATATAGTGCTTCTTTTTCCATGAGAGCTAAGTACAAGTTAATATGGCATGGATTGGATACGGTTACGATATATACAATGACTAATCTAATCTGGTCAACGTACTTTTGATACATACACACAGGCTATATACCTGATGACGTGGCCTTTCTACACTAATGTCAACAGCTATGAATGTATTGGCTACCATGAGCGTCCAACAACTGCAGCGCAAGGCTCCGCCGACAATTACCCAACCACCTACACCCCCGTAGCTGTTCAACCAGGCATCCCAATGCAGCCAGTGATCTTTCAATCACAGGCTTACCCTCAGCGTGTAGTCTACCCTGTGAGCAGTGCTGCTCCCATGGCCACCTCTGCCCCTAAAGAGCAGTAGGCAACATTATTAAAAAGCTGAACTAAGAAGTTATACTCTGTACCTCCACAATTGTAATTATTAGAAGTGTTAGAACGTACTAACTAGTCCTAGTTGAATGCTGTTTACCCAGCTAAGCCAGTACTTTATTTTGCAATTTTTGACAGTGTATTACGATCTTGCAATCCTTGATGTTTACACCATTTGCTGCAATCTTCATACAGGGATTGTAAATATATAATTACTGCTTTTATATCTGTATTTTGGCTTGAACTAAAATTGTGGGCAAATGGAAAACATAGAGGAATTGCATAAAAGTGCAAATATCACGATTTAGGCATTCTTTTTTACATCTCTATGGGCTGTTTTTACTATATTGATCAGGTGTACAGTAGGAGTTTGTGGGAACACAAAAACTACATAGACAGGTGAGTCTGCATAACCTCGTACCCTGGCCTTCCACACCCAGATCTTGTCTCGCAGCTGTGGATTTTTCTCTACAGCTGCGAGATAAAATCTGGGCGTGGAAGGCCTGGATACGAGGTTAAGTCTGCATTCACTTCCTCGTATAGAGTGGCCGTATAGCTCCATGACATCACAAAACATGTAGCTATATATTATGGCATGCTGGCTAAGAACATGAGCACTGAAATGGCCTGTAGAAATGTGATCAATAATATCATTGCTGACGGAAACATTCAGGTTTGACCACTATAATAGCTACCGGAGCCAGTTATTAGTTTCATGCTGTGCCACATCAAGCGCATCACCAACACTCTAGACCACATCCTGAGGGGAAAAGGAAGGGAACCGTTACCAGAGCCAGAATATGACCAGCTATTGGACGCTCCTGGGCCATTTGGATCTCCCGTCTAAACCATAGGCTTTTAATCTACAATTACATGTTTATTGTGCTCACATAAACTTTGACTTACACGTGATATGGAAGTTGAACATGCACATGGCCTTTGGTGGCTCAGTGTGCTCCTGGTAGCATACATTGCAAAGTCAGACCACACTATATCAGTCCACCATTCCATGGGTTCACATGTACATGATACTCAGACCACACTGAGTGTTGGCTATAATCTTAGACTCCACAGCACGCATGCAGGGCCCTCGCTTCCGAGTTTTGTGAAACCTGATTTTTAGACAACAAATATAGCATTTTCATGTGACCATGGATAATCCTTTCTGCTTTGTTGCCTTCCTTGAGAGTACCTGTAAGCCATAGTCACAACTATTGGATGAGCTCAGGTCGCAATAGATAAATATATACACCTACTATAACCAAGTACCATATTCGTATGTGCCTTATCGAAGTGCATGGGAAATTATCGGTAAAAAGGGTTAACTATAGTAACATATGCTATAGTAACATAATATTATACTAATAGTCAATAAATCATCAATGGAGTACAGCTACACAAATCATCAATATTAATGCTTAGCTATATAGCACAATGTCATGATAATAATATATCACAAATGAAAAGTACTATGGTTGCCACTACCACACAAAGTCTAGTCCAGCTAACACAAGCAGCTATATATAATACAGCTAGGTGTATATATACATGTAGGTTACAACTCAGTTCCCAGTTATTCACTCGCTCACAAGCTTGGCCTTGTCTTCAGGAACATTTGGCAGGGTTGCAGGGTATGCCCCACTCTGGGTGTATGCCTGCTGCTGCTGAGTATACACCACTGGCTGCATGGGTATGGCTTGACCGTATGCATGGCCAGGAACAGTAACATAGGCGGGGGGTTGAGGTGGGGGGGCTCTCATTGTAGTTGGAGTATCTCGCTGATAGCCAATGCATTCATAGTTGTTGACATCAGTAAAGAAAGGCCATAAGGCCATTGCAGTGGTCTATGGAAAAACGTATGTGTGTGTGTGTGTGTATGTATGTATGTATGTATGTGTGTATGTATGTATGTGTGTGTGTGTGTATGTATGGTATCGTGTGTGTTCATGGCATGTGTTTGCATGTGTATTTGTGTATGTGTGATGAGTGAAGGATTATGTAATGGCACAATTTCATGACTATTATGGGATTAGAGTACCAACTCCACAACTTGTTTAATATTATAGACAGTTCTCTAACATTTATACTATGTTCATACAGTAATAATATAGCCTGGCTATAACTGTCCTCTGCATGCCTATAAGTGACTCAGTGGGTAAAAGCATCTGTCAAGTCTCTGGTATTCAGTTTCCAGCAGTGTGCTATATAGCTTTCTGCCAGGGCATTAATAACGTATTTCCTCGATCAGACAACCTGTCACGAAGTAACTCACCCCCCAAAGCAACCCCCCCCCCCCCCCCCCCTCCCCTCCCCCACGGTATTTTACTCCAAAGTACATTAGCCCCCTGCAAAGTTATTTGCCCCCCTGTCCAATGTAAAATTTCTAGACATGCAGCCCATATTTAATTGTAGCCATGTGGTACATGTTCTAGCTATAAGTTGCAACGCTAAACTTCGAGTATGGAGTTATTTTATATCTGCACTGGGTACTGTACATTATCCTCTGTTAACCACTGCTTGATAACTGCATGGACTCCACTGTCACAACCTTGTACCCAGGCCTTCCACGCCCAGATTTTATCTCACAGCCATGGAGAAAGATCGGGGAGTACGGCTGCGAGATAAAATCTGTGCATGGAAGGCCTGGGTAAAAGGTTACGTAATACTGTCAAACCTACCATGTACATGACTTACCATAAAGACCACAGCAATGAGACATCCAGTAAATTCAATGACAATTAATCGGCCGTCTTCACTGTCAATGATTGAAAAAAAACCTTCTCCAATGTCATTAATTATAGCAATAACGTGCCCATTCCAGAATAGAACCCCACCTCCAGACACCAGAAAGAGTGCTGTTAATATGTGGGACTACATTGCTCAAGTAAAGGAAAAGACATGATCACTTTAGCTGAATAATTTCCGAGAGGAGCTAAATACAGACCTTGTATGACCTGGGTAGCATGCATAGTCAACCATAGTCTTGCAAGCCAGCACCCTTGTGTTCCGCAGTGCTGATTGCGTTCAGTATCGGTGCTGCGGAACGGAAGGGGACTGGCTTGTGAGACTAAGTGAACCACTAGGCAAGGTGCGTAGCTAGTATTTGTATGTAAATATACTTTTATGCAAGTGGAAAGGATACACTTGTAACAATATCAATGTATATCAGCATTTTGGTGAAACTGATATTGAGGAGCTAAATACAGACCTTGTATGACCTGGGTATAGACACATACCAGGGTTCTATCTACTGTATAGTCAACCCACTAAGCCAGTTTTGCATAAATCTTCAGTTTTTTCAGTGCATCACATGCCTGGGCAACCACCTTGGAGTCATATATATAGACCCACCAGACCACGCTTTGGATGTTAAATAAATTGTAGAGCTCAAAATCATGATGCACTGATACACTGATGCATGGTGGCTGCAGCCGATATCCACTTACAATTTGAATTACGTGCGAGTTATGTCTTCCTGTTAATATAGACTCTATCTTTATAGTATTCAGTGCACTAGTGATTCTATAAGTATATTGGTTTACGTTAAATAGAGTAACCTTGTTCCCAGGCTTCTGCATTTGCAACTGAATAAAGCAGGAAGCTAGGAATGGCTGTTGCTGGGATACAAAACAGGATTCCCCCCATATATGGCAGTGGCTCATATACGCATGTGTAGATCTGATTCACCTGGGGTTGCATCATTTCTGTGAATATGGTCTAATCATTAATTGACATTCATAATGTGATAAGCTAAGCAATATGCCACCCTCACGCTCATTCATTATATTCATAGCCTACAACTGACAATATGGGATACCATCAGTCACATCAATAAGGGTGGAACAAGGTTTGCAAAGATTCTGCAAATTCCTGTACTACATGGCTGCTAAGATCTTGTCACTATTGTTACTGCAGTAACATATAATAATTATAAGATGGGAGGATACAAAGAATCCAATGTACCACTGTCCCGTGACCAGGTGTAAAAATGCCAGTAGGTACAGCACTGGACTGCAGACGGCAAAGGCCCAGAATGGGAACCATCTCTCGTGTGCGCGGTTTTCATCATCAGCCTCCTCACTGTAAGTAATAAAGACCGGTACATGATTCGGAATGTACCACGTGGGAGGGGAGCCTGGGGACGAGGCTATGGTTATATTACAATCATATCAACACCAAGCTATTGGTACCCTCCTAGACTCACAATACTAGCAAGACAATCGAAATATGCGACGGAATAATGTTCGTTTTTCTACCTGAGACTGCCAACAGAACTATTCTTATTTAGCAAGATACGTAGAAACCTACAATGGATTCTGAAGTGCAGTTCCTTCATCATATGCACCGTTGTTGTTTAGCCAGGCAAAGGCAACAACAAACATAATCCAGCCAGCTCCAGACAATAATATGAATGGAATGGTTATCTGTACATAGGAGACGCAAAATTTAATCATGAATTTTCATATTGCATGACTGCATTGATGTTAGTTGGTCTATACCCACACAACCTGACTACTGACCTCGTTCCCAGTCTCCCCTCCCACGCACGGAAAAAGTAAGGAGGAGGGAAACCTAGACGATTTTATCACGTGACTGAGCCTGTCTGACGTCATATGGTAGCTGGTTTTGCTTGGAATGTGCGAAGCGGTCCACTTCAAAGCCCTTTAAATCTTTTCTCAACTCTTTGCCGGTCTGTTATCATATAGTACAAAAATGTCTAAGGGTGTAGGGCCATGAAGTGGAAAACCTGGCCCAGTGTTGCAAAGATTCTGCATATTCCTGTACCATGTGACATCACACGTGCACGCTCATGTGATAAAATTGGCCAGGTTCCCCTCCTCCTTACTTTTCCGTGCGTTGGGAGGAGAGCCTGCATGGGAACACGGCTATATATACACTGGAAAAACAAAAGGGTTGCTGTAACCCAGCTAGAGTTGCACAACAATGTGCATACAAGCAGATCAGTCACATTTCTTGACCACTACAGGTCTCCAATTTCAGACGGAAGGTACACAATTAAGCTAAGTCACGTATTACAGGGTAGCTACAATTTCGGGAATGCCACACAGCTATAAGGTTATCTGAGATGCAAAATAATGTGCACACAAGCAGATCTATCACCACTACAGGTCTCCAATTTCAGACGGAAGGTACACAATTAAGCTATAAGTCACGTACTACAATATAGAAATGTTAGAAGTGAAGGTGCACTTACAACATTTCTACAGCTCCTGCAATTAAGAAACGCCTTAAGTGCAGCACTTCTAGCATTCCTCAATTGTAGTCACCTGTGATACGTGACTTTGCTTTATATAGTGGTCAAACAATGTAATTGATCTCCTTGCATGCACTTTCTTTGATATCGATGCTGAAACTCAGGTAACCCAAGCTGGGTTAAACCAATCCTTTTGTTTTTGCAGTGTACCCAACTACAATGTCATGCTAGGCCTTGTGCCTAGGCCACACGTAAATGTGTGGCCTGCATGTCGGACACGAGGCTAGTTCCTGCAGTCACTGTGTGGCCTGCATGTCGGACACGAGGCTAGTTCCTGCAGTCACTGTGTGGCCTGCATGTCGGACAGGAGGCTAGTTCCTGCAGTCACTGTGTGGCCTGCATGTCGGACACGAGGCTAGTTCCTGCAGTCACTGTGTGGCCTGCATGTCGGACACGAGGCTAGTTCCTGCAGTCACTGTGTGGCCTGCACGTCGGACACGAGGCTATAGTTCCTGCAGTCACTGTGTGGCCTGCATGTCGGACACGAGGCTAGTTCCTGCAGTCACTCACTAAGCATGATTAGTGATACAACACTCAGGAAGAAATGAAACCGTATATAGTGTATATATATATATTATGTTGATGGGGGGTGAAGGATATGTGCATGAACTTAATTGATACCGTGATAGCTAAGCAAATGGAGCTTGGGAGCAGTTGGGAGTGATATTTGTAGCTAACAATTGGAAACTGCTTTCTCATAGAGGTGATGTAATGACTTAATATGCCAGGAATGCTGAACGGAATTACAGCTGTAGCATATATACAGTCACTCAAGTGCATGTGCCTGATGCAGCTCCATACAGTCACTCAAGTGCATGTGCCTGATGCAGCTCCATACAGTCAATCAAGTGCATGTGCCTGATGCAGCTCCATACAGTCACTCAAGTGCATGTGCCTGATGCAGCTCCATACAGTCACTCAAGTGCATGTGCCTGATGCAGCTCCATACAGTCACTCAAGTGCATGTGCCTGATGCAGCTCCATACAGTCACTCAAGTGCATGTGCCTGATGCAGCTCCATACAGTCACTCAAGTGCATGTGCCTGATGCAGCTCCATACAGTCAATCAAGTGCATGTGCCTGATGCAGCTCCATACAGTCACTCAAGTGCATGTGCCTGATGCAGCTCCATACAGTCAATCAAGTGCATGTGCCTGATGCAGCTCCATACAGTCACTCAAGTGCATGTGCCTGATGCAGCTCCATACAGTACAGTCACTCAAGTGCATGTGCCTGATGCAGCTCCATACAGTCAATCAAGTGCATGTGCCTGATGCAGCTCCATACAGTCACTCAAGTGCATGTGCCTGATGCAGCTCCATACAGTCACTCAAGTGCATGTGCCTGATGCAGCTCCATACAGTCACTCAAGTGCATGTGCCTGATGCAGCTCCATACAGTCACTCAAGTGCATGTGCCTGATGCAGCTCCATACAGTCAATCAAGTGCATGTGCCTGATGCAGCTCCATACAGTCACTCAAGTGCA
Organism: Phakellia ventilabrum; assembly: GCA_963921505.1. NCBI lineage: Eukaryota > Metazoa > Porifera > Demospongiae > Axinellida > Axinellidae > Phakellia > Phakellia ventilabrum. Next base: position 2,412,440 of record OY997378.1, on the reverse strand, counting down.
TGTGCCTGATGCAGCTCCATATTTTACTCACTGCCATATTATGTATCACCACATATTATGTAAGGTGATGCAGAAAGCAAGCACAACACTCCCAGTGCTACGTGCCAACTGCCAAGTGGAGAACGTAAATTATGTCATGAATCGGTTTTAAAACCCACCTCCCACCAAGCAATTTGCATGTATCATGCTACAGGCATGTGGAGAATAGGAATTATGTAATGAATCCATCTAAAATGTCCACCTCCCTCTAATGAATATTTCCTACTTCAGCTAGCTACTGGGTATGTGTGTCCAACAACTTGGGCAAATTGCAATGCATGAATACATTTCTTACTGCTATTGCATGCAGTGCATAGTGTGTGTACTCATCAATGTCTTTAGCATATCACAAATTTGTATAAGTAATAAGTAAGGTTTTAGGGGAAAATTGGGTTCAGAAATTGGTAGTTTGGTTGACAAAATTGTACAAACGATAGTGAGTACAATTTGATGACCAAATGCTCATTTCAGAGCCCTATTTTTCCATAATACTACACTAAACCAACCTATCACATGCTAATAGTATACACTCTTTTCAGATACCTATCTCAAACTCGGACTGAAACTAACCACGTGAGCTGTTCCCAGGGCCTAATAAGTTATTCTATAGCAACTAGCCCAAACTACTTGGAAGGTAAGTTTGCATAAATTAGACAACTTAATTAAAGAAAAATTTAGAAGTTTAACTGCTTTTTGTGGAATTTTAGCCTCTGATCTTTTCTTATATCAGAAAAACTTTGTAAAGCATTCTTGGCCTTTTTGGGAGGGAGTCATATAGCGCCCTGTCGTACTGTGTCCGAGTTTATCACTGATACTTGGCAGTAGACCAGTTCCAGGCCCGTAGGCAGGGGGGGTTCGCGCGAACCCCCCTTCCTGGGAAGGCTAAAAATAATTACACACATGACAACCTAGCTTCACAAACTCTACTGTTTCTAGTCGAAGAATCACCGTCGTCTGAACAGAAAGGCGGTTCGCAACTCACATCACGAAACGGCATATCCTCATTCCCAGGCGCCTCGGAACGTAGTCTCGCCCCCCGACCACGCCCGCTGCATGCACTGCACTGCGCTATATAGCGCTACTATACTATACTATACTAAAGACTCACGTGATAGAACAACGAGAATGTGTCAACGTCACGCGCGCACGTACGCACGCGCTCGTCATTGCAGCAGCTGTACGAGACACAAGATATTCTCTTAAACTACACGCAGAGTACTCGAGTAGCACTGTCAGGCACGCCCACGACACGTTCTGCTAACTAGTAACTAATTACGTACAGAAGAAACGAGGTTACTACTGCTCAACTGCACATATTGAAACTGGGCCATTTTAAGGCTATCAAAAAAGGCATATTTTCTACGCTTCCGCGCTTCGCGCGGGAGGGGGGACACCCCCCTCCCCCCCCCCCCCCCCCCGCGGCCGCTGCGCGGCCGCATTAAGCTACGCCCGATGTAACCCCCCTTTTGAAAATCCTGGCTACGGGCCTGAGTTCCCATAATATTATTGGAAGTTATAAGTCAACTAGCCCAGTGATGTATGCACCAGCCTTTGAGCTAGCCAGAACCCTACTTATTAGACCCTGGGCTGTTCCTAGATGGCTGCAGCTTCTTCAGTAGAGTTTACAACACGCGATTAGGCTCGAACTTGCCACGCCCCTTTCGATCATACTGGGTAGGCCCAGATGTAGCCTGGTCCCCCAAAGGTTATTTAGTTGCATGGCACGTACACCATGATCGAGTGCTCAGGTAAAGATATTATAATTATAACCTTGGGGGCTTGTCAGTCTTACCTTGCGAGCTTTCCCGTCAAGCAATTTGATACCGCCCATCTTGCTCTTCAAAATTTAATACTTGAACTGAGCCTGAGGTATTAGGTAAATACGCGTACTCAATACGTGTGCATATGCGCATATGCAGCTGGTTTATATTTGCGGCAGTAATCGATATCGACGCGATATTGATATATCGGGCAAGGTAGTCTCGTGCCCAGACCACGCCCGCCGGGTTGGCCTATAAAAGGAGGAACGGGAAATGAAGTTATTATCACGACCCAGCAGATCTCACATTGAACTGTAACTGAGTGTCGTGTTGCTTGATGGTTATTAAATTGTTTCATGTCTGAACCCTGCTGGGCCATCATGTACAAGACACAGACATACAGTATACAGCTGCTATGCAGTGATTGTGCCGGGCATGCACGATAAGGGTGGTGGTGGGGGGGGCATACAGGGAGGACTGGGTTCCAGGTACTTGGAGCAGGGTCTAGCTACATGTAAATTATACATATTCTTTCCGTCTTTTCCACCAATCTAGTAACTCAAGCAACAAATACCGATCAATCCTGTCCATCACCTCCTCATCTACGTCTTCCAACCTCTTCCCCAACAGTATGTCACATTCACTTCCTTATCTCCGCTTTCATCCTCCTCAATCAATCTCAGCTCCATCCATCCCCTCAATCCTCTGCTTTCTCCTCCACATAAACTCCTCACATTATGTCCTACATCTTCACCCTCTCCACACACTATAACTGACACAGCCATAATCGGATAGAGATATGCACTAGCTAGAAAGCTACACCCTGACCAGCTTGACATCTCTATTTTGAGCCACAAGTGACAAGCCGGTCGCGTAGTAAATGACTTAAAAATTCCATGGCGTACTCATGGGAAGGTTTTAGGTCAGCCAAACCATGGATTACTCATGGGGTGGTTTTAAGTCATTTATACCTTGACTTAATACCCATGGGACTGATTTAAGTACGTGGACATGACTTACTTTGCTTCCAAGTAAGCACTTCACGAAGCTATAAACCAGGGATGATTTTAAAAGAAAGAGTGAGCCCCAGATCAGTGTATTGATTAGGGGGAGTTCCTGCCATTTATTTCTTTAATATGGACAGTACGGTATTGACTTAAAATGCTCCCTGGATAGGTAGGCGTATAATGCTATTGAAGGGATGATTTTAAGTCAAGCTAGAAAGAGTGAGCCCCAGATAATCATATTAATTAGGGGGAGCTTTCTGAAATTAATTTCTTTTCAGCAGTGATAATATGATAAGCTGTTGACTTAAAATACTCTCTTGGTAAAGCACCACGCATCTTTAGGCCCACCCACGCCCACGGTGGGGGCGGTACCAGACAGTGTAGTCTCGTGCCCAATACCTACGCTACATACAGGCAGTGTACATAAACTGCCTCCGGCGATGCGCGTCTGCTGCGAACTGAAAAACAAGGACACTGTGTATTATGTGAAAGGACCAACGCCAGCATCTATGCTACAACAAATAACGAGTACAGTATAAGGAGACAAAGTATAAAATCAATCAGTGAAACAAATGTGGATGAAATGGAGTTAGTTTCATGTGTACATGCCATTGATTAGGTAGTCCACATTGCGGAACTTTCTTCGCCGTCGAATCGCAACGACTCTCCTCAGCACAATGGCAACGACGACCACCAACATCACCACACTGATGGCACCAATCACCGCGACAGGAATAACGCCGCCGCCATTACACCCAGATTCACCGCAGACATCTCTGCTACCACTGCCCTTGTCCTTTGAAATGACAGGCCTCTGCTGATTGCCTTGGTTCACAGCTTCGCTACTGTCCTTACCGGTATTGTTACCACTTGCGCTCTCCGAGCTGTCATCACTTTCACTAGTCTCGCCTCCTTCGTCACCATCAGTGGGAGCTTGGTCTGATTCTGGAACCAAATTGGGGTCAGTAGCAATGGAATCAGATCCCCCCGTGTCAATAGCAGTTGGCATGGTTACACTCTCCTGAGTCAGATCCAAATCGCTCGGTGACTCGGAACTCTGAGAAGATTCTTCGTTAGTGGTCCTACTGGGCGTGCTAGCTCCAGTACTCACAGTCGTAGCAGTAGCAGGAGACGACGTGGAAACGGTTGCTAGGGGTTGCTCTGTGGCTGCAATTAATGGGTGGGAAAGGGAGGGAGGAGTTATTTAGTAGTAGGAATCAAAGCTACATGTACATGTACATGTGTTTTGGTTTGTTATGTAAATGCACCTTGACTCACCCCCGGCTCACCCCATAAACCCCCCCCCCCAGCTCACCCCATGTCGGCTTAGTATGTATGTACATATATACACTACAACTAGCTCGTATTCGGGCAAGTAGACTGCAGATATATTGAACATGCACCTCCAAAGAAACTTCACAATCTTTACCTCTGCCTTCAGTGGAGGGAGGTGTGGGGTGTGTGAGGGGGAGGGTGGGTCGTGTGAGGGGGTTGGTAGGCCTCGACCTCGTGGGGTACTGGGACTGGTCTTCTCTGTCGGGTGAAGGATTAGCATTCTCTCTCCCTGGACCTGGTGGGTGTGGAAGGGAGCAGAATTACAGGTGCCCTGGGCAACACACGTCTCCCAACCTGCATTCCACAGGCGCTTAAGCACATTTTACATAACCTCCTGTGTATATCTATGTACCTGCATCTACCCATTCAACGTTACAAACATGTGCAATAGAACCTTTTCCACTAGCTGACCCATGCACTAATTGCGTGGAAAGACTAATATCGACATAGCTTCCGCTGCTGAAAGGACTGCTCAACAATGGCTAATGTACAGCACTCCTACCTCATGCTGTCACTGTCTTTATACGATAAACAGTCTGGGTCCAAAAAAGTATTAATCCTTAGCCTTTTTCCAAGTTCTGCTCTTGATGGATGCTGTTTTTCTTTTCCACTAAGTAGGAACTAAAATATATGCATGCTTTTGTGCTTTCATGTAACTCTTTTGCATGAAAGCCCAAAAACAGGCATGTTTTCGTGTATTTTATCCATTTAGTGCCTACTTTCCCCCCATTGCATCATAATACGTCACATCTACATGTACTGTACCATTGCATTGCAGAGCTAGAGGCAAGCACATGGAAGTGAAGTTCAACTTTTCTGTAGACTGTACCACCCAAGATGGAAGTACAGTTAAGTTAATATTTTCTAACATAGTGTCTACATGTATGTGTGTGACTTCACGCTATAGTCAACTCTGACCCTTTTCTGTAGGGTCATGTACCTAATTATCAGCCTTACTCTAGACCTAAACTTTAAGCCTGGATTGGCAGTGTAACACAACTTGGGGAATTTGCTGGTGGTATGGTGCAAAATAGTGTGGGAGTACTCCGGGCTAGCAGCAAGTCACAGAGCAGTAATTTTATGGCATGGTAGGCATTGAGTTAGCTATGCAGGTTAGTGTACTATTATTTCACGAGTGATGCGGATAGAAAAACAATTATGTGAAGGTGCTATCCCAGAGATAAGCTGATTCTTGGTACAGAGGTAGAACTATTATGACTTCATTCCCATTAATGGTCCACAATAATTACTTCCTTCTTGCCATTTCCTTCTCAAGAAGGAAGTAATGATGGTGGATGTTTTGCCATTTTGAACTGCTCTGCAAAGGAGAAGACCCTGTCAAGCACAGAGCAGAACAAAGCAAGCTTCGAGACTACATCCTCTCCTGCTTTGAGGAACAACAGTTTGTCACTAATACAGCTAGACCTGCCATTTGGTACTTATAAGACACTGTTGTATCTGCATCAATCTGTACCTGTTGTTGTTGCTACAAAAAGAGTGTATCCCTACACTAATTATTGCCTCCATTACATTGGGAACGCGTACCCCTACATTGAACACTGCCTCCATTACATTGGGAAGAAAGAGTGTGTACCCCTACACTATGTTCTGCCCAGCATGCCTCCATTACACTGGCAAGAAAGAGTGTACCCGTACACTCTCTTCTGCCCATTAGTAATGGGCATTATTTTGGTCATCAAATTGTACTCGCTATCACTCATACAATTTTGTCAATCAAATGCCAATTTCAGAGCCCTATTTTTCCATAATACTACACTAAACCAACCCATCACATGATAATAGTATACACTCCCTCCAGAGACATAGCTATTTCAAACTCAGCCGCCTATATAGCTATTTCACTTGTAACAGAAGTATACAACATTTGTACATGAAAACATACAAGTATGGTAAGGAAGTTGTAATTTTATCTGCAGAGAACAGAGAGCTCACCAAAAGTGGTTGTGCTGCTTGTGCTACCGACAGAGGCACAGGTGAAGCCGTCGTGCTGGACCATCTTACAGTTCTCAGACCTCCCACACTTCACCAGGTAGCAGTTCTTTTCGCTAACGGAGAGTCCCGCCTGCTTGAAGAGGGCCATGTCACAGCCAGTGGTCGAACAGCAGCGGCTCACACAGGACTATATTCGAGGAGGAGGGGGGGGGATGAGGTGAGGTGAGACAGAGAGGGGAGAGATATTCAGTACTATTACTATAAATGTTAGCCTCGTTCCCAGGCCCACGTGTGTGTTTCACTTTATCGTAGCTGTGGGCCTGGTACTTTTTCTCACGTGCGTGACACGGAGGGTGGAAGGGAGGTACATGTAGAAGGGTAAAAATTTTGTTCTTTTGCCTCAGCTCACATGGTTGCCTTTCCTTTTATGAGAAGCTAACAGCCTTAATACGGAATGTCCACAAGCCGCTGTTAATTGCCGAGCGCCTTAGCGCGAGGCAACTAATCGTGCAGTGTGGGCTGAAATTTCAGCTAGTGTATATATATATGTGCGCAACTTCCGTCACGCTTAGGAATGCAATTAAATCTCCGGTTACGTTCCTTATACGTGTTATTACTATGTCTGTACGTTCCGTATACGTGTTGTTACTACAGCTGTGACAAAACGCTTCCGGCCCCGGGGGCACCCCGGGGGGCAAGCGCGTGTTCAAGATGGCGTCCTGACGAGTTACATGGATGCCGCCTTTGTACTTCTGACGCCCGAAGGATTAGAGATCTGGACAAATCGATCACTTCTTTTTACCCAGGTAGGCTTACTACAGCTCCAACGCGATTAGAGTTTGTGTAGCCTCTGTTTCAGCAGAGATCTGACCGCTGGAGACAGACGGTACGCGGATCGATCGCCAGCGATACGAACGTGGGTTTCAAGCAACTCTGCTCTCGTGTAGCAGCCATAACTGGTCCTTGGAACTGTGTTGTATACAGAGACATTCGTCTCCTGAAGGCCCATTCGTGTAGAGTAGCTTCTCCGGCAATTGCGTGGGCGATGAGCTTCTAGTGGGTGTGATTTTGTGCTAACTAACCATGGATAATATAGTACCCTCTGCGCGAGGCTATCTGCGCAATGCGTATGCCTAGTATTTACTACACCTCCCATTTCCCCTACCAAACACATGCAATCATTTCCTAAAGTGCCACTTGAGAAAATATGTTCTTTAATCTTTAATATGACTAGGCCTGGGAACATTGTTCCCAGAAATTTCACTTATTATTCTATCAAGAATCCTCCTCTAGTGAAATAAAAGCTCAACTAAAAACATGAATGATGTAACACCGTTAGAGACCGAATTCCTCAATAGTACTTGAAAGCTGTGGGAATAGGTATGTTCTAAGCACCAAATGCTCATTACTGACACCAACTTTCTGAGGCACAAAGTCATCTTGCATTCCTTCACAAAATGATTCCTAATTCTTTTTGGTACCTATAATTAATCCTGAAATAACATATAGTCCACCAAACTCTCTAAACAATGTCAATGAACTTAGAGAGAGAGAGAGAACAGTGTCAACTATATCCACCTCATCTTGCTTCCAGACGTGTGGCATGTGGTATAGAATTGTTGCTTTAGTGAATTCTTGTTCACTTCCTATACTACAAGTACAAATTGAATAACTCCCCCACATTTTTTTTATAGTAGAGTACACATGACAAATCATGGCTGCCATTTAGGGTATAACACCACAAGTGTGTAAAATTAACGTGTGTACAGTATGGCCAGAAAACCACTTAACGGGGATTTGATTTGGCATATTGGTCTTCGCTGCATTGTGAAATCAAGTTGGCGGATTTTAATTTGGTAGTTTGGTTTCACAAGCAATGACGTCACAGAGGACGTAACCCGAACGCCCCATCCAGAGTGTTAATATTGCGCTGCAATGGAGCGCTATCTATAGAAAGCTGTGCTTGAGGACAGCATGTCTAAAGATCAGCCATGGCTGCTACGGGAGAGTAGAGAGTGGGGCCATGCTGTTCAAGAGTCACGTTTGTATTGCCATGTGTCTCCAGTACTCTTATCTCTATTTACACAGAGCCTACACAAACCTGGAAGATATAGTAAGCCTTCATTGGTAAAACTATGTGATGAGCTTGTCTAGATCTCTGACTTCATGCGTCATGTCCAAACCCCACCCACCAAAGATTACAAATTATGACATCATGCATGGAATTTGATTTCGTTCACCAATCCACCCAATTTTCCGGCCATGTACTTCCTTTAATATGTACAGAACCTTTGAGCCACCATTACTGCCAGCAGGTTTACTAATGGAGGCCCACCTGAAAGGACTGTTCCATCGCTCCGTCAAGCAGCAAGGCTCCAAACGTAACCGACGATCGGATGTCGATGATTATCCCCTCTGTGACGACGACATCATCGGGGCAAGCAGACGGCTGGCTGGCCGGCGCACCTATCTCGAGATCTGGACGTCCATAGCGGCTATCAAGACTGTTTCTGCTGTTACCATACCCGTTTCCATAGTCACCATAGCTGTGACCATACTTGTTGTCAGTGTGGTGTGGCTGTGGATATGGATAAGCATCATTGTAGGAGAGTACAGATGTGAACAGGAGGGCCAACGAGGCCAGGATGAGCAGGGGACGGTGGGAACGCATACTTGACCGGCGGTATAAACACAAAATCTCTTTAACAGCAGCTTCCAATTCTGCGCGTTGTTTCTATGAGACCGTTTGGCGTGATGCCAGGGGGCAGCGCAGACGACTGTCTGGATTCTTGAAGTCTATTACTAATAACTTCAGCCTCGATAGGTCGGGGCTATCAGTGTTTATTTACACTTTCTTATCAACCAGTCATCGGTTAGCGGGACAGAAGGACAAACAGCCGCATCTCCCAGCTTTGTATTCCTGACGATACACAACTTTCTCTTTCTTTCACAGTTCTGCGTGTCTTTTCACGCCTTCAGATTCTTTGTTAGCTGTGCTTAGGGACGATGGTATCTGTCAAAAACTGAGCGAGAGAAAAGTCGAGCCAGGGTTCACGAATGAAATTCACTGAGGAAGCTATTTCCGGATACGCGTGGGAGGGCTTCAAATTTGCAATAAACATTTGTCACGTGTTTAGCTATTCGTTAATTTAGGTTGGGGCGAATTAGAGCACGAAGACTTTGCAATTCGGTATACAGTCAGCAAGAAGACACAGACATTGCCTTGAGAAAACGGGGTAGAGAATGGTAGGTTTGAAAAAGTTTATTTATCCAATGAAATTATTACTGCGTTCATGTTTCAAAGCCTAAACAGTGCAAGAAATTTTGGAGCATGCAATGTATGTGGTGATGTGCTTTAAATGGATCTTGCAGCCACATGGCCCATGGCCGTTTTGTATGAGTATGTATATGGCATATGCACACCTTTACAATTTACTGCAGTTTCGCAACCAGTACGACAATGACATCACAATATGGAGTCCACAGGTTGGTACAGAATTAAGTAATACACTGTACAGTTAGGCGTATATGTCTTGTCACGGTACAAAATACTACGTTGACGAAAGGGATTATTCACGTGATAACGTAGCATCGTTGAACATTTGATGGGGCAAGAAATCACATGACTTCCGGGGCACGCCTACTCTGACATATTCGCCAAACTGTGTAGTAGTCTAGTCTCATCCAACTGCATTGGGCTCTTCCGTTTAATAGCCATACACCCCCCCCCCCCCTCGGATGATCATTAATTGTGTCCTGGGGGTGTGTGTCTGGGGGGTAAAAACACTAAAATAATAGTGTCCTGGGGGGGTTAAATTCCCAAATTAATTATGTCAGTGGGGTTCCAGAGCACTAATTTGCTGTCTGAGGGGGGGATTGAACTCTACTCATCTGAGGGGGGTGTGCGCCTATTTAATGAAATATTGCTATCACTTCAGTTTCACTCTTGAAGAAGCAAGCAAACTGTGCGTTAGTCTAGTATGCATGTATAGTCCTTTGACCAGGGCTTTGGAAGATTTGATGGTCTGTACGCAATGGTAATATTAACCTTCCTGGTATTAATTAAGGTTAACCTACCAAACACCCTTTTTCATCCTGGAATATTAGCAGTGACTAGCGAAGTACACTGCAGAACGTAAAATATATAAAGTGGAAAGTTCCTCCATTTTTTCTCCACAGCTGTGAGTGGGTGTAGGAGGCCTGGGTAAAATGTCCATTACAACTCCATAGCTACGGTAATTTGGTTCCCTTCTGCAGGGGCGGATTCACCAGATTGAGTACGCCATGGAAGCTGTGAAGCAAGTGAGTAAACCTCAAGTGCTAATTAGAGTGGCCGGGTCCTTTGCTGATTGGGTGGACTGAAAACTGATACGAAACAGATGAAATGACACGTGTGCCTCACTATTGTGTGTGATGTCATGTAAAGCTAATAGCACTCCTTTGAGAAGAAGGCGGAAGTTATGCAGAGTTATATGGTATCTGGCCCAAAGTAACGCTTCGTAGCTCTGCAACCTTTGAGGGTACGTTCCCTCAAAAACCTTGGCTTTTGAGTGTGGAGCTATATTACGGAGGATTTGAATTGATTCCAGTTGGTTCTCAGTGAACTTGCAAAATACTTCTTGGAAGTTTTTGCTGTGTACACTGTACATGTGAAATAGTTAGAACCTGAGCAGTAAAACTGCAGTCATTCCTTCAGTAGCATAGCTTACATATCACTCACAGAGCTGCTCTCTCTGCCAGAAAACTTCACAAGGTGTAGCACACGTGATGTCTTCCAACCTCCATGTCTGATTATGAAGCCATTCACAAATACCCATATGAGCTTTAAACCCATAAGAACTTATACTTAGCCAACCCCCTTCCACCATTTCCTGCTGGTCAGATATGTACTACTGTAAGACTGCACTACACTGTGCCTAGTAAAAGCATTACAGCTGTCTATATGGCCCACCAGTTACCACTAACAACCGATGGTGCTGTCGTATACATGTAGCTCCGCCTATACCCGTCCTCTTCCTCCCTAGGGCTCCGCAACGCTGGGGCTGAAGTCTCGCACCCACGTGGTACTGGTGGCCCTCAAGCGCTCCTCCTCAGAGCTCTCCTCCCATCAGAAGAAGATCTTCCCTGTGGACAACCACGTGGGAGCCTCCATCGCCGGACTCACTGCCGACGGGAGGATTCTCATGTGAGACCAGTAGCCGCGTTAGGTCAATTCAAATTGCTTTTTTATTTCACGGGCCTTTAATTGAAAGCGCTCAAACTTGTAATTGTTTGTAATGTGCTTGCAAAAGGAGTTAAGTGGCAGTAATACACCAGAAAGAAAAAAGAGTGTTCACCAGCTGGGTGTGTCTGTCTGTTTGTTTGTGTGTCCGCACTTATCACGTGCGCCAAATTACATCATTACGTTACTATACCACTGTAGTCACAAGCAGAGTGGAAATTTGCAGGCCAAGGTGCGTCAAGCTAGCTTAGTTTAGTGTCAACGTTGCCTAGATGATGAAAAAGTGGTAGGTAGTGATGATAGTTCTGTTTTGGCGAGTTCTGGCAGCTAACTGACTATGAAATTGCCGAGTCAGCACTTACACTGGAAGCTGTGCAAGATGAGATAAGCTGATCCGTTCATGGCTGCTAATAGCTTGGACTGACCTGTTGCTGCTGGTTGATTTATGTGAAAATGCCCAGCTAGTTTTAGATATAACCTTGTTGAGACAATTACAAGCTTAAGGTATGGGCCACTGCAAGAAAGATCTGGTGGTATTTATAGTCCTGTCCAGGAAGTAATCACATCAAACCACTCTTGTAATTTTCATACATATTTTATACCACATCAGAGGAAATGTATTGCAAGACTTAAGGAGTGGTTGCACTTTTAGGGACTTTCCCTTGTGTAACTTCCTGTTCCGTTAGGGACTTTCCCTTGTGTAACTTCCTGTTCCGTTAGGGACTTTCCCTGGCATAACTTCCTGTTCTGTTAGGGACTTTCCCTTGTGTAACTTCCTGTTCTGTTGTCACCCCCTCTCCAGTAAGTTCATGCAGACAGAGTGTCTGAATTCTCGCTATGTCTTCGACCTCCCCCTTCCCATCTCGAGGCTGGTCTCTGCCGTGGGCGACAGTATCCTCCCCGTCAGTCTGTAGTCATGTGATCTAAATATTCCCTTACCGAATGCTTCATGCCCCACCTGATTGAACGGTGGTCTGGGATTGAGTCAGACTTGGGTTGAATGTAGTCTCGTTCCCAGCCGAATTTGCGCCCTCTGTTGGGAAAGTTACGTCTGGTAACCCCCCTATTCCATTTCGGTTAACGTGTGATGTCACGTAAGATTGCATTGCTGTCAACGTGCAGTGAACATCACGTAAGCAATGATTATGCGACGCAAACAATGATTGAAATACCGTGAACCGAAACGGAATAGGGGGGTTACCAGACGTACTTTTCCCGATGGAGGGCGGAAAATCGGCTGGGAACGAGACTAGGTTGAATGGTGGTCTTGGGTCGAGTCAGACTCGGGTTGAATGGTGGTCTGGGGTCGAGTCAGTCTTGGGTTGAATGGTGGTCTTGGGTCGAGTCAGACTCGGGTTGAATGGTGGTCTGGGGTCGAGTCAGTCTTGGGTTGAATGGTAGTCTGGGCAGACTCGGGTTGAATGGTGGTCTGGGGTCGAGTCAGACTCGGGTTGAATGGTGGTCTGGGGTCGAGTCAGTCTTGGGTTGAATGGTAGTCTGGGCAGACTCGGGTTGAATGGTGGTCTGGGGTCGAGTCAGACTAGGGTTGAATGGTGGTCTGGGGTCGAGTCAGACTCGGGTTGAATGGTGGTCTGTGGTCGAGTCAGACTAGGGTTGAATGGTGGTCTGGGGTCGAGTCAGTCTTGGGTTGAATGGTAGTCTGGGCAGACTCGGGTTGAATGGTGGTCTGGGGTCGAGTCAGACTAGGGTTGAATGGTGGTCTGGGGTCGAGTCAGACTCGGGTTGAATGGTGGTCTGGGGTCGAGTCAGACTAGGGTTGAATGATGGTCTGGGGCCAAGTCAGACTTCTTACCGGTGCAGTCCTTGACTCCTGGTAAGAAATGCAGGTGTGTACGCAGATGTATGGACGGAGACCGTACGGAGTTGGCATGCTCGTGGCAGGATATGATGTAAGTGCTATTTTTAGTTACCAAAGTAAGCGCACATGTATATACATATACCCTCCTCCTACAAAGAGGGAAGTGATTGTCAGAGACAAGGCAATGAGTAATACACAATCTGGCTCCTGTATGTAGAGTCTAGCTTGCCGAGACCTATGCTCAAATATCGTTATGTACGCAGCCCGATTTTCCTCTATGGGTGCATGCATGCTAGGAGATGATTATGAGTGTGGCTTCAGAGTGTTTCATTTTAGAGAAGTCCCCAAGGTGGAGCAAATGCCTGTTTCAGAAGCCTTAATTTTCGGTGCTAATTTACTACATGCATGCTGTACACACACACACACACACCTACACACACACACACACACACACACACAGTCCCAGGGCCCCTGCTTGTACCAAACCTGTCCATCCTCCAACTACTATGATTGTAAAGCAATGGCCATAGGAGCAAGGTCACAGGTCAGAGTTCACCTATAATGCTATAGTCTGTCACAGATCACAACTCCACCTGTACATGTATACATGTATGTAGCCACATGTACAGTATTATACATGTACATACATGTGTACAGTACCTGTACGTATGCTATTGCATGTTTCATGGAACATATACTTTTGCAGCTTCACTCTATTTCCCTTCTCTTCATACCCCCTTCCCCCCTCCCCCCTCCCTCCTCCCCCTCCCCCCTTCCCACCTCCCCCCTCCCCCTCCTCTCCCCCCCTTCCTTTCTCCTCTGTAGTCTGCCCGTACCTACTTGGAGAAGCATCTGGATCTGTTTTCAGACTGTGAGTCATGCAACCTTTTGAGCTCACATTGGAAATGATCACATGATAGAGACATACACATTAGCACACTTGCAATGTACATGCACATACGCACATACACACACACACACGTGCACACACGCACACATGCACAAACATGCACACACACGCACATGCACCTGCACAAACAAACACACACACACACACACACACACACACACACACATATACACACATGCACACATGCACATACAAACAAACTCACACACACACACACACACACACACACACACACCCCAGGTTCCCTAGACGAGCTGATCCACCACGCACTGCTAGCACTCAGGGAATGTCTCCCCTCCGAGGCAGAACTCACAGCAAAGGTACACACATTACAATATGAAATTTGACTAGCCTCGTCCCCAGCCTCCCCTCCCACGCGCGGAAAAGTAAAGGAGGAGGGGAGCCTGGTCGATTTTATCACGTGAACGTACACGTCTGACGTCAGATTGTAGCTGGTTTTGCTTGGAATGTGCGAAGCGGTCCACTTCAAAGCCCTACACCCACACGTTTTTTTTTAGTACCGGACAGGCAAAGAGTCAGAGAGTAGAAAAGAGCGACTGAAGGCTTGTTCAAGCTTCTCGAAGAGCGGAAGAGTCGAAAAGAGTGACCAAAGACTTGTTCACGCTTCTCGAAGAGTGGAGCGACCGTTCCGGCTGAGAGAAAAGCCAGCAGCAGAGGCAGGTTAGACAGGCCTATGTTAGCTAGTGCGTTTTATATTGTATGCTAACCTAGTAGCCAGCGGTATAAATAAGCTACGAAGGAGGCTACAGAGCCTGAAACATTGCCGTAGTGTATAGGCCTAGGCTCTTAAAACCGTAGCTCGATGGCCTATGGCGGCTAGCTTCAAACTTAAATTGTAGTTCCCGTTGATTACTCACCCACTGGCGTTTCTTTCAGCCAGAACGGTCGCTATACTCTTCGTAAAGCTTGAGCAAGTCTTCAGTCACTCTTTTGGACTCTTTCTCTTACTTTTTGCCGGTCTGCTATCGTACAGTACGAAAAAAGCGCGTGGGTGTAGGGCTTTGAAGCGGACCGCTTCGCACATTCCAAGCAAAACCAGCTACAATCTGACGTCGGACGTGTACGCTCACGTGATAAAATCGACCAGGCTCCCCTCCTCCTTTACTTTTCCGCACGTGGGAGGGGAGCCTGGGGACGAGGCCAAAATTTGACCCTCTCAGTGTACAGCTACTACAGAGAATATACATGCAATTTATGATCAACCAGGCCTTCTCCCACTTTTAAGAATTTTTCAAGCTGCATGCTTACTCAATTCCCTTGCTTTGCCCTCTCTCCGTCTTCCTCTGTCCTTCGCAGAATGTCTCGATATCGGTGGTGGGGGAGGGCCAGGACCTCGAGGTGTGGGACGACGACCGAGTACAGCCTCATGTATCCTTTTAAGGAATTTTTTTTGCTGGCAAGATGTATGAATACAGCAATGATATTACCATTAGTAGAAGCTTATACGTATTAAGTAAGAACGCATGGACGCTGTCTTCAGAGTTGTGATGCATAAAGAGTCTGAGATGTGGACATGGCTATCTCGTATTTTTCCAGGGAAAACTTACTGCTGTAGCAGCTCCTGGGTTAGCCTCATTCCCAGGCTCTAGTGGAGGGGAGAGTAGAGAGCCTGGGGACGAGGCTACTCCTGGGTTAGTAGCCTCTGTAGCCTTGTCCCAGTCTCCACTCAAAGCTTCTTTTTTTTCTTCTGTATGTAATGGTTTACCGATCGCTTCCTTGACTGGTCTCAGCTGGACACTATGGAGTCGACCAAAGGGGGGAGGATTGGTGCAGCCGAAGGAGAGGGGGAGGTATGAGGTGGTGTTGTCGGGATCATTACTGTATTTGGGGTCCTTGGGTTGTACCGGCCGGGGGTCGGGATCACTGATTTACAGGTATAATTACAGGGTTAATGAACCTTTTACGATTATGATGTAATGGGGGGGGGGGGGTGAAAGTGAGCACTAATTGGAGAAAATGCATGAGAACATGTGCTTTGATGTAGCTTAACACGTATAAGAACATACATGTTTTTGTGTATTTTCTCCATTTAGTGCTCACTTTTACCCCCCCCCCCCCATTGTACCGGATACCCTTTATAATGATAAGGGTATCCGTACCTATCAAACCATTCCGACCCTTAGAAGGAAAAGGTGTGGCCGTTGCACAGAATATGTTGCATCTATGTGGAGTACATACTAAAATATATACACTGCTGTTTCAGAGTGTGTATAGCCTCGTCCCCAGGCCACACCCCCTGAAAAATAGTGGCCTGGTATCCACTGTTCGCGCATGCGCGAACAAATTGCTAAATGTACCGAAAAAGGTCAGTAAAAGTATCCGTAAACGATATTAGTCACATGGCGAGGAGTAGTACGGAAGCAGTATGCGTATATAGTAAGCGGAGAACTAGAAATCAACCTTGATTCTGACTTTCTGCAACTAAAATGGCTCTCTAACCGGTCTAGAATGGTAAAAGAACCTGTAATTTTCTATCCGCTATGATTATGGTAGCTATCTTACCACAGAAATTCGGAAGCGCCTCTCCTGGCAGTGACTGTGAGCTGCTCGATATTCAATCTCAGATGTGGCCTTCTAGGCTTTTCAGTGGCAAACGGGATCGAAGAATCGAACTACCGATCACTTTCTAAGCATCTAACTTACGAAAGACCATCGCGGCAGGCTTGAAAGCCTCCTGCCTTCACTTACAACTTCGTAACACGGAAACATTTGCGGATTCGTAAGCGAACGTGACGTAATCATACGCGGACACGATACGGCAATATCCTAAATTCTCAGAATTCTGAGAAATTAAGCGCATGCGCAAACAGTGGATACCAGGCCACTCTTTCGGGGGTGTGTGGCCTGGGTACGAGGCTAAGAGTGTGTAGTGCTACATGGATGATTGAAACAGGATACTGGGGCAGTATTGCAGGATCAGCAATCCATTCCAGCCGGCATCAGAACGTGCTCCAACATGCTGTTACAGAATGGTGACCTAAAATGTGCCATCCATTTTTTCATTAACCCCAATTGGACTATACCCCCAATATTCTGCTGCATGGATGGTAAACACACTGTTCCAGGTTGTATTTCAGAGGGTAGGAATTGGGTTTGTAAGTGTAGAACACTTAACCTTGCACGCACCCAGGCCTCCCTTCGCACCTTTTTTCTCATGGTTGCAAAATAAGTTATGAAGAGATCGAGGCCTAGCTGCGTACGTAGGCCCTTCTGATTTTTAGGAGTCTAACGTCTGTGTATGTTCACAACGAAAACTTTGTTAATTTATGCTTTCATTCCAGGATGAGGGTACCATGGACCAGGACAAGGAACAGGTTTGTTGAAAACTCATGACTAGTAAGATGCTGGTAATCATCGAGGGGCGAGCCTGATCAAGCATGGTGCGTCCACTCAAACGAATGATACATATTCAGGACTAAAGCATCACCCAATGACACCCATGCTGGTAATGTTGGGTGGTTGTTGTTCATTGTTCAAGCAGTTAGGGCATAAACAATGGTGTAGCCAGTTGGTGATAATGGGATGTAATTAATAATTAGTTCCACCAGGTTTTATGATATAGTATGGGTGCGTGGTCAATGGCGTAAGCGCTACGGCAGCAACATGAGTATATTATTATTCAGGACATAAAAATAGTTTAATGATGCAGCTGAAATTGGCAAAAGCACTCATTCAACTTCAAAGGTACCCTAGCTGCGATGGTATCTTCTGCTGTCCTCTATTCTTTGAGTCTAAACTTGAATACGCACATGAGCACATGTGAACTGTTGTTGGCTATTTGGAGCTTAAGCGCATATGTGGTATGGTGGAAGTACAGACTTACGGACGGACAATGAAATTGTTCCACTATACACACTAGTGTGGTGTTCGCTCAGGCTTGCCCCAATAAGACTGAAATCTGATGAAGAACCAGTTTGGATTGAAACGTTTGTACAAAGAAATGATGACTCGCAGACTGCATGTACAGTACATCATTGTTTATAGAATTTTACTGTAGTATCTAGCTATAGACCTAAGCTCTAGTGAGTACCGCCTTCATTTCGCATTAGAGAACGACTTACGCCACATAATTTGGGAGCTCAAGAAGCGATTAGTGACTAGCGTAGAATACACATGTATAGTGTAGTCTATCCAGCATGTACATGTATGTATGTATGAGGGCTCAAGTGCTAACTGTGCCACAGTAGCAGTGCAGTGATGGCTTGTCAGACAAACTTATGGTGATCTGTACATCCCATATAATATACTGCAAGTGGGCTATCTATAAGTTGTGTTCCATGTATTTTCCGATATCTACACGTATGTACTAGTCTCGTTCCCGGGCCATGCTGTCGGTGTGGCCTGGGAACACCTACACCCATGCCACCCATTAGTCTCGGTTACCTAGACCCTCGGAAAATTGGAAGGAGGGTCTGGGGAATTGCCAGGCACACGGTACACTTTGCCCCAGCCTATCGCCCAGACCCTCTTTCCGATTTTCCAAGAGTCTGTGTACCCGAGACTATGCACCCATACCTACACACTCCCACCCATGTCACACACACTCATACCCCATATCCCCACACCCCCATACCCACACCCACACACCCACACACCCACACACTCCTCAGGGGGAGACTAGTGCAAGTACAGGCGAAGAGAAGCCAACTCCGATGGAGGAGGACTCATCGCTTTCATAAACACTTTATTTAATTTGTAGCAAGTTAGAAGTGTAAGAGAATATTAATATTCCATTCATCCACCATTGCTTTGTGTCCTGGCTCATAACAGGAGCCTTTTTTTTCGACGTTAAATCAGCGTATGTTGCACATGCAGGCCTGTTGTGATGATTTTGGTCCTCCTCCCCCCCCCCCCCCCCAAGGCAATGGTCCCCCCAGATCAAATTCCCCGATAGATTTGGGCCAGGGATCGAGAGGAAAATGGATCTGCACAAACGTAATGTAGTCCTCCCTGTGTGGTCCTGTCTCATGCCCAGCTCTTTCGTGGGGTCTTCTTTTATTTCTTGGCAGAAATGTTAGGATATAGGACATACAACTTGTCCTGTTGCAATAATTATTCATTCAGTCACTGTAAGGATAAACGTATCATGAGCTCATCAAACCTTATCACAAGGGCTTAAACTGCAAGCAAGTGTGCATTTGAATTTTCCTATATAAATGACTTATCAACTATTCAGTGTGTGTGTGGCTGTTGGTAGCTAGCTACTGAATAATTCCCAATCGGCCTGTCTAACTCTGTGAAAAGAATTCTTCCCAGGCTTAGTACATGTAGTGATAGATAGATGGCTATTTGTGGTATTTCTATAAAGAGAAACAACTTCACTTGGAGGGGGGGAAAAAGAACCCTATAGCTCCTGGACGGTCAAACAATTTCCCCCAGGCTTAGCTACTACTGATAGATTGATGGTAGCTATTTCTATAAAGAGAAACAACTTAAGTTGGAGAAAAAATATGAGCCTGGCTCCCTCCCTCCTGGACGGTTAAACTTCTAAACATTTCCCCAGGCTTAGTAGCAATAGATGGATGACTATCTGTGGTATTTCTCCAAAGAGAAACAACTTAAGTTGGAGGGGGAAAGAAGAAAAAAAACAACTAGCCTCCCTCCCTTCTAGCTGGATGGTCAAACTTCTAAACAATTTTCGCAGGCTTAGCATTGATTACTATCTGTGGTATTTCAATATAAGAGAAACATCTTCACTTGGAGGGGGGAAAAGAAGCCTGTAGCTAGCTCCTGGACGGTCAAATAATTCTTCCCAGGCTTAGTACTGATAGAGAGATGACTATTCGTGGTATTTCTATAAAGAGAAACAACTTAAGTTGAAGAAAAAAAAACTAGCATCCCTCCCTCCTGGATAGTCAATCTTATAAACAATTCTTCCCAGGCCTAGTTGAAAAAAACAACTAGCCTCCCTCCCTCCTGGATAGCCAAACTTACAAATAATTCTTCCCAGGCCTAGCCTAGTTGGAGAAGAAAAAAAAACGCCCTAGTGAGCTTCCCATCCCTCCTGCAGGGTCAGATATACTTGTAGAGGTATGGCTGCCCCAGAAGCGTTGGATAGGCGAGACTGGGAATCACGGTGGGCACCGCAACGTGCCCAGTCGTCCATTCAGCTTCGGGATCCGAAGAAAGAACCGGCGTTCTGCTACTAGGTCGTAGAAAGTCGAAGATCAATATGTGTACAGGGGGCCCAATCCCCGACTTGATCACCTTGGGGAGATAACGCTCCGAACCCCAGTCTGCAAACGAGCGCACCATTTCGACAATCCGTCAAACGTGTGTCAAATTCAGTATTATAAACCCCAACCGTCTGAGTGTTGAACCTCAATAGGTTATACCTGTAAAGCGTTGCACCTCAAGAGCTGAACCTCAATAGGTTCACACATCATTCATCAGACTTTCAGTCAGGAGTCATACTAATATATAATACATGCAGGATGTACAGCATACAAACTACAGCACTGCCTCATGATCAATCACATCTGATTCACCATTAATAATAACTATAAGCACCAATTATTAATGGACCATAGCACGGGAGTACACAATCGCTGGACTTGACTGGTGGACTGGACTGGTAGACTGGACTGGACTGGACTGGACTGGAACTCATGGAGAGTCTAATCCAGTCCAGTCCAGTCCAGCCCAATGATTGTATAGCCTTGTTTGCAGGCTCCACTCTGCTGCTATCATGCTACCTGTTTTGGCTCTCCCTCTTGCAGTTCATCTGTATAGCTTGCATCCACCTGCTACCATTCATCCCATGCAGTACTAAAAGTTGAATTGGGGTGAATGAGGCTAGTGCATCGTACCTCATAATAATGAAACTTGCCTGCATAATGCAATAGCTATAGGGCATGCCACCCTTTATTTGGAGTGTCCTGAGAGGCAATATGGTGGCGTCTAAGGCACTTTCTATGGCAAATTGAGTCTCTCAGTATAGGCTTTAATTCATCGTTAATAGCTAGCTATAATGGTAGGAATAGGCTGACTAGCTACCTTTGATGTGTGACTCCATGCTTGATCAGCTTTTGTTTTGGGAGGAAGCTGTGGGGGTTCCCTTGTCTTTTACCCTATATATAGTTCCGGACACTGCTGCAGATGAAACCATCTGAAGTTAAGTGTAGATATGCTTATATAATTATTAATGAATAGCTAATTAGCATTGGATCCCTGTCTCAGAAAGGGTGTACAAACTGTGTACCGTTGACAAGGTGGAGAATGAGTTCCATTTTGTTATGCAATGTCCGAGATTAAGTGAACCCAGAACTCTATTTTTTCAGGAAGTTCAAGAAGATGACATAGCTAATTATTAGTAAACGTTTTACAGTTAAATCCTACAGACAAACTCTTATATAATTAGCTATGTCCTGTGTTTGATGCTCATTGCATTAGTAAGCGCTTGGGGACTGCTGGATTAATACTGTTTACCATTAAACTATGAAGAATCTCCCTAGCATGAAAACACCAATTCATTTGCCCTCTATCAGCAAGGTCACAGGACCACGGAAAAATCTACTTAACTAATCTACTATTCATATCGATCAGGTTCTCTTTCTACCAACCACAAATTGGCTCAAATTGGCTCGCAAACAAATCGATATGTTTGTGAGCCAATTTGTGGTTGGTAGAAAGAGAACCTGATTGATATGAATACTGAGAACCAACCGAGATCCTCTTTGAAGTAATCTACTATTTTCTAGCTACAGTACAATCCAAGTTGCACTGTAGACAATAGTAGATTACTTTTAAGTCTCTGCCAGAGCTTAATGACTACCAATTGATGTCTAAACTGAACAGGTAGCTAGCTAACCATCCCATATCTCCTTCTTTTGCAGAAATAGGACAATGCATAGGAAATCTTCTTTCTCTCTTCTTGTGTTTGGATGTAGCTACATGTACCAAACCAGCCGGACTACCTAGCTAACTAATAATAATTAACATGAGACAGTATAGTTAAGCATCATACCTTCATAGGCTGGTTGAGAGTTTAATAGCATACGATATACTGTAGGCTACTGACGTAGCTAGCTATAGCATTGTTTTGTATTGGAAAATATTTGTAACCCCATAGCTATACCTGCAGAGTAGCTAATCCATAACTGATGAGTTATACAGGTGTAAGTAAACACCACTTGGAGGGAAACGGCCTTCTAAACAGTTTTTTGCTGCAAGCAATCCCACAGCCTTACGGGAGCTATCTAGAACACAAATGAGATACTCTCATTCAGGTCTAAAAATTCTTTAATCATAGATATTTACATAATTGTGCCATATTCCAGGGCTCTAGCTACTACCGCAGGAGAATCTCCATTCCGATCTATGGTCACAGCTGAGCCTTAGGTAGGTTCAGAAAGGTACGCTCAGTGGGTGTAGTCACCATGATGCGTCAGTAGCCTACAGTAGATCGTATGCTAGTAAACTTACATGAGTCTCAACCAGTGATTAACTATACTGTCTCTTGTTAATTATAGTTATTAAAATTTCAGCTGGTTTGGTACATTCAAACACAAGAAGAAAGAAGATTCTACGTGCATGCCATGTGCATCCAACCTCGGGACATCTCTCAGGGACCATTTCCTTAACAAATACATATTTTATGTTAAACCTAAAATTATTGGGGCGACCAAATTCTATTCCTGAGGGATTTTGGGACCGTGTGTGAGGGGACCAAATTTTGTGCGACAGGCCTAATCGCGGGGTCGACCCAGATTTCTGTTCGCCCCCGAAGGCTAGGTAAGTAGGAATTTCCTCAAGAATGCGTAATTAGAAACAGGTGTGGCTGCCGATGTAATTTAGGGATTGCGTCCTTTTACCGAGGTCAACAACGAAAGTATAATAGCCTACTCTTCAATAGTCCAGGGCGAAGACTGGGTAAACAGGTGTGAGCTGCAACTACGCACAGTGCTAGAACACCCGTTGGTTGTGATCGAGATCAATTGGCTGCCATAGACTTTGGCACCTGGGCACGAAACACTGAAAGGTGAGTTTACAAGTATACGCAAGTCACGTAGGATCTAAATCGGAGCCAGGGAAAATGAAATATGTGTAATTGACTACTTTGTCAGCTAAGCGGTGTGGGATTTAATGATGTGCCCATGTGTACATATAACATATTGATTAGTAGCTTATGAGCTAGTGGGAATGGAAATCAGGGCCTAGCTGGAGATCATGTAGGACCCAAGTGAAACACTCTTCCCCGCTGATCTACTGGAGACCCTGAGCAACAGAGTGGTGGGAAAAGCTGTTTAAGGCCAGGCAAACTGCATCCATATATAGTTTCGCATCAGCGCCCGCATCCCCGTCAACCCCCCCACCTCTAACCAATTCGGGACGCATATTTATCATGTGATCCGCCTCTTACTGCCGCTGTGTTTGTGATGCGGCTAATCTGTAGGGGGGGGCGCTCTGTACTCTCTTGGACTCAAGCAAAACGCTGGAACGTACCGCCTGCCTGCACGTAAATCGGAAAAGTAGCTGATGCGAAACTATATGTAGTTTGCCTTGCCTAAGTCCAGCACTTGCCAAGACCTGTACACGTATGTGTAGCTACAGTTGGTGTGTACCGCAAGTCCCTCACTAAGGCCACGGTATCCATCACATTAAGGGTAAAATAATTATGAGTAAATATTAGACATAAATAGCATGCATGAGTAATCGTATTTGAGGTAAATGCATGCAAACATAGTGCTTCCCACCAAGTGCATGTAAGTAATTATGTTGGAAACTCAGACTACAGTAGTCTTGCCATAGTACATGTATGTCTACATACTGTTGTGTCACAGCAGTGCAGATACGTTATTTCCGCATGATTTCCAGATCATTTTCGTCAGGCCATCTTAGCAGACAAGCATCAACAGAAGGTCGTATTGGCAGCACCGTTCTGAAGTCCCTGCGCTAAGCTATTGCATACATGTCATAGCTAGATAATACAGGTGTTAATAGCTTGTATATATCAACAGATGCGAGTTGCAAACACGCTCCCTATACGTGCAAATTACTATGCGCTGGGGTTGTCTGAAAATGGGGCATTGATGGAGCCACCACGCCCACTGAGAAATAGATTTATAGCTTGTATGATCTTAAATGTAGTAGTGGTGTGTGTGTGTGTGTGTGTGTGTGTGTGTGTGTGGTCAGAATTACATTCGCGTTCACATGTTGTGCTCATTCACGAGATGACTCCACCAGGCCATGGTTGAGCACAGACTAGCGCACTTAATTTTTTGCAGTAATCTCTAGTGGGTGTAAAGGTTTATCACTATAAATAGTACCATCGCCCCCCAAGTGCATGTGTGTAATATCTGTGTGTGAGTGCAAACAGAGATCGTCTATAAGGCTTCCACCCTCATGGCTGTGTCTGCAGCCCTCGACACACCCTCCATAATTGTTTCCAGTACGTACCTGCATGCACACGCATGTGGATGCTTTGTTGACAGTGTATAATGAGTCTATACTTGCGCGAGCATGCAGGTGGGTAGGATAGATATATCAAATGTTGAAATTAGTGGTTATATAATAGTGTCTGCCGCTGGAATAATAGCATCCATAAAAGCTGTTGGGATAAGAGTAAGCTTCGGCGCTTGCTAGCCGCTTTCCCAGACCCCTCCTCTGACACCGCAAACACACACGCATGCACGCATACACCTACACGTAATGTAAACATCGAGTGCCTCGGAGGAAGAAGCTAGCATGCAGTTGTCACAGTCTTATTGTTTTAGTCACTGGACTGGTATTGTGTGTACCACAGAGCAGTATCAGCTATGGTCTCGTTGAACGAGGCTGCGTTAGCTCATCTGTATGTCATACTCTTAGCGCTGGCTGGGCTTGCTGAATGCCAAGTTGTAGGGTTAGGCTGGCCCTGAAGCTAATCCAAGCGTGTGCAGTACTTCTGGTGCACTCCGAGTGGATTAATAAGCTTGGTGGTTATCACTAAATGAAAATCAACAACCAAAAAATTGTTGTCCTTAGGGCAGTCCCAGGTTCCCAAAGGGACTGAAGGCTAGCTTTGGTGCCAGGCTCTTAACAGACACCCTGAAATGTGGATATCTGTAGCCTAGCTTTGTGTGGGTGGTCTTTAGTCTCAGGTCTGTTCACTTTAGGTTTGTTTGAGAGAGAGTGCCAGGTCTGATTAGAGCCATAGAAGGAACCAGGTGGTGCTAATTGGATTTGGGCATAAATATAGTGATGGTATTTCCTGCATCACTTGTCAATGTCTGTGTGCTGGTGGCTGCCTGTACACACCTTGAGAAGTGTGTGTGTTGTGGCTTCACTGTTTTGGCAGGCACCTGACTCTTTCAATATGCTCGCTAGGTGATAATAGGTGATTTATCTGAACAACGGCTTGATAGACTGCAGGGTACACATTGGCAGCAACAGTGAATGCGAGGCAGGGTGTCCCTGCCACTGATCCTATTAACAGACGTCTCTAATTAGTAGGAAAGTTTGTAGTGTTGTGCACGTGGACATGCACTTACCCGAGTCTGGAAGGGCTGTCCATTTCATATTAAACCGTGAAAATGGATACCTCGCCGTCACCGACAAAATGAAGTCACATTGCTATCCAATTAGGAAGAGGTCTCGACTTGAGCCCTTTGTTTGTAGCCAGTTAACTGTATGTTACAGCCACAACCCAGTGCCTCCATGGATCTGTACGGCTCGTTCCTTTGAAGAGCAACGTTTTCGATAAGTAAACCACGCCGTGATTGTCGATAAGTAAACCACCCAATTGGCATGTCATGGTAGTCTTTTGACAAGTGTTGGAGTGATGGGCAAGCCACGTTGTGCACGTATATGAAGCTATTAAACAGCCTTGCTTAGTCATATCCAGCTGCTAGAGAAACCTGGTGGTTTGCCTGGCTTTGATGGCCACCGAATCTTCTTTAAAGGGCAGGAACATAGTCTTGGCAATTTGGCAGGAGCTTCAGCTCCTGTGGAGTAAACACCGACCACTCTGCCTGCCTTATACTGCACCACTGCTGTGTGTGCCGGTGTTTCTAGATCTAATTATCCCTGAGGTGTGTTAGCACACGCCTGAGCCACAATCCAATGAGGGGTCTTGCTCTGAGACAGTCTGAAGTCTGCCCCACTCACATCTGCCTGCACTGCCAGCAGTAGTACGTAGTGTAGTGTAGTGTAGTGTCGTTGTGTTGGCTTTCTCATTGTTGTGCAACAAGAGCACATTCTTTGCTCTCGTAGTGGCACGGTTAGAAACATGAGCTAGGTGGTGCTTATTGCTTTTACATGCTATGTATTAGCTATCAACCATCGTGCTATGTGTTAGCCTCGTCCTCCGGGGCCTACTAAAATTGGGGGGGGGGGGGGGGGGGGGGGAGCCTGGTACGTTAATTGTATCTTTCTCATGTGAATAACATTTTGGGTAAAGAAGTGGTAGAACGGACTGACATATAATAGTGTGTGCGGGTCCAGTACCGAGGAGAGCCAGCAAGTCAGTTCTTGTGGCTAATCTTTAGAGCCTGAGAAAGAAAGGTTCTCTGAATGCTAACTTTAATTCGGAAAGAAACTTTGTCGACGGTTCGACTAGATATCTCTCTTTGGGTTGCTGTTGAGGTGCCTCTAGGACTTACTGTAGCTATGTGGATGCCTCAACAACTGTTGCAGCAACTTTCATCCACTGGCCTCTCCTTGCATCTGTCAATGTCCCTAGCTTCTCTCACTGTGCTCTATCGATGTTATATATCAGCGCTGCATAGGACGATGTAATGCCGATGTATGTGTACCACGAAGTATATATAGTAGTTCCTTCTCAAGTACATGTACAGTGTGTGAACCTTCTCAAATACAATGTACAGTGTATGTAGAACCTCTGTATATTATGATCAGCCGTGGACCAAATACGTATGGCTCTAGTGTAAAGTCTGTGCGGGCAATAATATATATATGTACCTATAAATAGGGTGACCTTTATGTTTATGTACATGCATGTATATTGCCCAAGGCTCATATTACGGAGAGATTCTACTGTATGTACACATGCGATCACCAAGCTGTACACCTGCTAATTCTATACACTGGCTTCAGTAGCCCTGATACACTGGCCAAGCATTGCAGACACTTCAAGGAATGCCGGGGAAGGCATGTCTGGAGATGGAACCGCCTGGCACCACTGCCCTGCATATATTATTCTGGACACAGGAATGTCCTAGTGAGGCCTCACGGTGCATACTCCGCATACCATACTGCTCTGCGTCGGTAGTTACACAGCTTCTGAAGCCTCCGCATCTTCTGGCAACATTATACTGTTGCACAATCAGCTGACAGTTGTGTGTGAACCAGCCACGTAGCATATCAAATTGCATACTCGTTTGAGTACATCATGTAAGGAACAAATTATTGTGTTTCGTATAGTGTGGACAATGCCATAATTAGAACACTAGAACAAAATCCATAAGCACTTTGAGCACTAGCATATATATATATAAGCATTATAAGCCTCAGAGGCCTGCCTGGAACAGGAGCTGTAGTTGCTGGTAAACTTCGTCCAGGCGCTACACCACGCTGATGAGGCCCACATAGGCTTGAAACAGATGCTACCCTTCATGTAAGTCTATCTATCGTTTGTAGTTCCAATTTTTGATTGGTGTAATATTGCATTAAGTAATCTTGCCTCGGAACGATGTTCAAATATCTTTATGTTATATAGCCAGCTAGTATTTCTATTCGTTTCTTATGGCCGTATCAGTAGTTACCATTCCAGGCTAAAATTCCGGATACTCCCATCCGCACATTTGCATGCTCAATGCTTATGGCAAAGATTAACGTTGGTTAGTTACATGTACATGTGTGTGTTTCCACCTGTCCTTCCTCCGATTCTCATTGAAATTCACGATTTTCGTTCTTGTTTCTAAAACAAAATTATTCAAAAAAAGTAGACTATGTAATTTGTCATGACACAAAGTCCTAGCGCTGTAGCATCGTTCCGAGCCTCAGTGGCAAGGGATTGGTGAATCAGAGGCTTAGCTAAGAGATTCCTTGACTTGAAAACAGCTCCAAAACGTACTTGTAGGAGAACATTTGGTGGTCCAGGTGGAATGTATGCCCAAAACATGTATGTGCATACATACACACACACATACATACACACACATAATACGTACATACATACATACACACACATACATACATACATACATGCATACATACATACACACATAATACGTACGTACATACATACACACACACATACATACATACATACATGCATACATACATACACACACATAATACGTACATACATACATACATACATATGCACACACACACATAATACATACATACATGTACAGCCTTTACTTTCATAGCCGTGGACGAAGCTTACCTTTGCAGCTTTTTTACAGCTGTGCATGGTTCCACAGCTGCGAAAAAAAGCCACAAAGAGAGGCCTGGATAACGAGGCTATGGTGCGGCAACTGGCCAAGTATTCAATGGACTGCTTTGGCCATCGAATATCTGAGGATGTTTTTGCCAAGGGTTGTGATAACTCTACATCTTGCTGTAGTAGTAGTACTCATTGTGCTTACAAAACACACCAACTGGCAAAAGCAAAACATGACTAACAAACAGAGAATAACATGGCTAAATTTGGGAAAATCAGATCTGGCCTCTGGTCCAAACTTGTAGTGTGATTGAAAGTAAACTGTTATTTTCTGGCAGCTGTCCCTAGAGGGTTCAGAGGGACTCAATCACACTATTATGATCACACACATCTGCCATCCTTTCTCTTACAAAACGGTAATTATGCCTTATAGCTTTGCTCAGAAGCATGCCTGTCTAATCTCGGTTGCCAGAACAACCTATTTAACCCTAATGCAGTTCACTCCGGCCTCGCCCCGCCCCCTAGTGAGCTTTGGTATACATGTAGTTACTGCTCGACCCTCCACAAAGGCATTGCTGTCACCTCTGACCTCTCAGAAGCCTCATAGCCCCCTAGGGCCAGGGGCTGTCAGCTACATGTAGATGGAGATGCCTACATACATGGAGTAGGTGTGGTTCTATAATATGTGTTTTATCCTCATATTGCTGCTGCAGCTGTGACGTGTTGACACGTTTGGTTGTTTGCGTAGAACACTGCTGCTGCCAGCCGCCAGCTGCAATCCTCTCCCCACCCTAGCAGCCACCGTAGCAACCGTCTAGTATCAGTTAGCAGCACAATGTCCTGGCATGTGGGAGGGGGGTGTTAGGGCATTGAGCGAGAGGGAGGGTACTGCAGAACAAGGAATGACCAGAATTAAAATCGATTAGGATTTGCCTTTGTGTGTCTGATCACCCCTGAGTTTTGGGGTGATTATTGCCCAGAGTGTAGTAATTAAGTAAAGCTGGGCTAACGAATTGAGCAGAATTGCGCATGCATGTACATGTGTGCTGTGCACATCGTATATTGTACAGTTAGGCGGATACATGTATGTCTTTAGCCATGATACTAAGTAGTACCTTTGCTAAAGGGTTAAATTTATTCATGCATTTTTAATCGTTGCTGGGGTGAGAAATCACATGACCTCAAGGCCACGTCTATTCAATATGCCTTTCATGCAAAAGTGCTATTTCAAATAAAAATACTTGGGGTGGGGGATGACAATAACACTTGGAGAGGAGCACACAAAATGCATATTTGACATCCAAGAGTGGCAATTCCCTTTTCCCTCATCCCTTACAACTGGTATTACCATATATAGGCTAATTCTCCCAGATATCAGATCCTCTGGTGTGTGAAGTCGACCTTTGACCCCCACTGTATCTACATGTACATGTATAGCCAAGGTCTTTACAGCGATGGAGAATGCTCCCAGGGAATTATAGCCATATTAGGACTAATAGCTAGGGTGGGGACAGCCCATACTCAAACCCTAGTCTCAGTTACCGTCCTTATTGGGGCGATGGTAAGACTGTGTGTGTTGTAACAGGCCACAACAGAGGTGCCTCTTGACCACGTTTGATTTCCTAATACTCTGGCAGGATTTGCCGACATGCTGGTATGTTTAGCAAACTGGGGGGCAGTATGTGTACATGTACATGTAAGTACATGTACAAGAAGTATCAAAGCCATATTTGGTCAAAGTTCATGAATGATCATAGTGAAAGCTATTTGCAGCAACAGAGTGTGTGCAGTTGTGAATGCGTGGCATCTGCCCTGTATGACAAGAACTTGACCTTCGTACTGTTGTTAATGTGGCAGGCAAGTGATCTCACGGCTAGCTAACTTCCAAGCCCCATCATGAATGGCAATCAAACCGCAGCTGTGGCTAGTCTCGGGTACCCAGACCCTCAGAGAATGTGGAAGGAGGGTCTGGGCGATAGGCTTCAGTGGAAATGTACACTCCGGAATGTTATTAACTCTTAATTGCCTCCCTGCTAATGCTAGGTTAGTAGATTTCTTCTATCACTTACCAGTTGATGTCAGAGGAAAGGCTGACACTCTGTAGCACAATAGCGCTCTAAGCAGCTTTTAAAACGCGATTCAAACGCAACTTTTCCAATTAATGCACGTTAGAATGTAATTATTAAGCCGATTGGAAGTGCGCCTGGAATGCAGGCGCACGGTACACTTCCGCCCCAGCCTATCGCCCAAACCTCTTACAATTTTTCGACGGGTCTGGGTACCTGAGACTAATCTGTGTCAGCAGTAACAGCTACATTGTGTGGCAGCAATGGTGGTAGTCTCTGGGACATTGTGTGGCAGCAATGGTGGTAGTCTCTGGGACATTGTGTGGCAGCAATGGTGGTAGTCTCCGGGACATTTCATGGCAGCTGCACCTGCCATTCTTTTCAAGATAAAGTTGACCCCGATCTGAAGGGGGCTACGTGAAGTTTGCTGCAAAATCGGCTGATAGAAGGCTAAACATGTTATTGTTAGGGCAAAATTCACTGTTTGTGTGGGAGGAAGTCTGGTGTGTTTGTCAGTATAGCCCCCCTCAAGTTGCCACTGGAGGAGCTATTTGCAAAGAGAAAGTCTGGCTATAGTTGCTTACCTTGATTTTTGAAGCAGAAAGAAATCACTAATATGGCTTTGCACCAAGATTTCAGTGGGCATAGTCATGCCATTTCTTTCATGATTACACAGTATGCAGTGTTTCATTTAAGAAAATCCCCAGGGGGGGAGGGCAAAGCCAACTGGAGGACATTTGGGGGGGGGGGGGGGGGTGCATGTATATAGTGAGAAGCATTCAATTTTGAAGAGTTGAAATCCTGAAGGGGGACACACGAAGTTTCCAAGCCCCCCCCCTGCCCCCCTAAATAAAACCCTCCTTTGTATGTCTATTAAACTCTAGCTGCATGTAGGAAGGACATCAAAGCCCCTACTGTATGTAGGTTCATGTATGTCCACAGGAAATTTGCATGCTGTGGGTTTCTTTCCTCTTCCATTGTTGTGGGAAGTGTGCAGGAAGCCGCTGATCATAGCATTGTTGCACTCATGTACACGCACATCGTACAGCTGTATGTAGCCTCGTTCCCCCAGGCTCCACTGCCCAGCGTGTTTTACACTTTGGAAAAACACGGGCAGCCCGTGTTTTTCCAAAGTGTAAAACACGCTGGGCAGTGGAGCCTGGGAACGAGGCTATACCAGCCCTTGACTCAAAAGTGAGATATGCCGTTTCAAGGCTAGTAGCTTACACGTATGGGGAACCTGTTAGCTAATGTTTAAACACTCTACCCTGAAGGGCGTGGTTTGATTTATGATCTCTTCTGCTCCAGAACACAGCTGACTTCTTGAGAGTCCAAACCCGGCCCCTAGCTATACCAGCTGTGAATCTGTGACTGATGGCCAACC
Organism: Phakellia ventilabrum; assembly: GCA_963921505.1. Classification (NCBI taxonomy): domain Eukaryota; kingdom Metazoa; phylum Porifera; class Demospongiae; order Axinellida; family Axinellidae; genus Phakellia; species Phakellia ventilabrum. The sequence continues at coordinate 2,380,596 of OY997378.1, read as the reverse complement.
GAACGTCACCAGAGGACAGAGTTCGCATTGTGGCCAAGTACGACCTGGTGAGGGAACATGTTATGCATTAATTCTAACAAGTGCCCACCTGGTCCCAAGCATTTTGTCAGTATATAACAGAAATGGACTCCTAATTTTATACTGGTGCCAGGAGATGTGTGTGTGACCATTTTGAATGCTGTCACTATGACATCATATCCTGTCTATCTCCATGACAACCACAGGGTCGAGAGGAGGGAGCAGTGATTGAAGACTGGGAGGACCCCGACCTCTCCGTGTACAAGTCCACCGACAGATATGGCTTCATGCAGTGAGTCTCTTAAACCGTTGGCTAATCCCACGTCCCCAGGCCCCACATGTTGGTTTTTGACCTACTGTGCACGTAGCCTGTGGCCCAACCGATGGAGGGCGTGGGAGTCAGCCTCATCCCCAGGCTCCCCTCCCTTACTTTCCCGCTCGTGGGAGGGGAGCCATTGGGGACTGGGCTACCTGGGAACAGTGCTTCAAATTTTTGTTTGTTGAACCTGTGATTATGGGAGTGTTAACTTCATGAGGACAGTAAAGTTAGCATTCTTTTTTCTTTCTGTGTTTGTATTGTGATAAATTGGCTGCCTGCTACAGGGGCAAACCCTCAATTAGTTTGCTGATTATAGAGGGGAGATTTTTTTTTTGTTTCTGACCCTGTGGTTAAGGGAGTGATAACTTCGTAATATCATGTGAACAACAGAAGTTAGCATTTAGATTAATTGGCTGCCTGCTACAGGGGCAAACCCTCAATTAATTTGCTGATTATAGAGGGGAGATTTTTTTGTTTCTGACCCTGTGGTTATGGGGATGATAACTTCATAATATCGTGGACATTCAAATTTTATTTGTTGTCACATGATCCATGTATTTACCCTCCCGTGGACCAGGGGATCACGAAAAAAGAATTGTAGCTACTGCTCGCAGGCCCTGCCTTCTTTTGCTGGTTGGGCCGTGGGCTGCCGAGGGTACTGATGACCTGGGGTAGCGAAGAGAAACACGGCCCACTCTTGAGACTCGTACCCCGAGTGCCTAGCGTTAGGTGCCGGAGAATAGAACTAGGCAGTCATGTGCTTTCTGGGGGTGGACTCGAGAACCAAATGTGTATGCATGATTGATACTAGTGTTAGTGCATGTACACGTGTGTACGTGTACTTGTGCAATGGTCTTGGCTAGCGAGCCAAGCCACTTCCCCATTGCCAGCCACCTGGTGCAGCTGTGGCCAGGAAGTGTGCCCAGTACTCAGGTGACAGCACACACCCTTGCCAGCTGCCAGAGCCACATGTATGTACATGTACATGTACATGTACATATGCATGTAGGACTGAGGAGGTCCCTTTTGGGGTAGCTTGCGGTGGTGCATATTTAGCTGCGTGCAGGAAGGGCTCAGTGGATGGGCAGCTAGCTGATCCATTATCTCTCTTCCTCCCAGCACGACCCCGCTGCCCCGCGTTACACTGCCGGAAAAGGTAGGTGAAAGTCTAATACATGCATGTACATGTACATACATGTACCCCTCATTTGGTATGGCACATGTATACTTGTGGGCATTCTAAGTTGGGCGCATGTGAAAGAGTATAGTCTCGTACCCAAACCCTCCTCCCACCCACCCAGGTATTTGCAAGTGGGCCTTAGGGTAGCAAGTATTTTGTGCTCATGAATTTATTCATAAGCTCAGGCTCAGTTTTCCCCAGCTACACATGTATGATTTCATATAGCAATCGTGCCTTTTATACTTACACATAGACATGCTCTTAGAGTTATAAAAAAACAACCTGCATGCATAAATACGTACTGTAATCATCAGAGACGTCCTGCTATGAGGCAAAGGTATGAGTAATAGGGAAGAAGTTAATTCAAATCTCAAAATCAAGAGATTTAATAATATGTATCGCTAGACAGCAATGATTAAATTCTGTATGTACAGGTCCTTTTTCATTTCTACCCCATTTCTCTCCTCTCCTTCGCTCCCTCCTGCTTACTACAGGTGATACAAGTGGAACGTGAGCGTGCGATGAAGTGGGGCAAGATGATTCAGGAGTGGCCCCGGTTCATTGGCACCCCCGTCCTGCACCGCCGGGTTAACAAGGGCATCCCCAACTCTGTGAGAGGTGCCGTCTGGAAGCACGTGCTGGACATCGACAGAGTTCGCCAAGATGGCATTTACGAAGTGAGGGTTGGAGCATAAAGTTTAGAGTGTGGTTGCTGGTTCCCAGCGTGAAGAGGGGAGACATTGCATGCTTGAGCACCTGCTAGTGTAATCCCATACAGTACTCACACGCTGTTGAGCGCATTTCGCTTATAAACGCATATTCACTGTTAGGCACTGGTTTAATTCTGTTATCAAAATATTTTTTATTAAGCGCACCTTTATAGACATGGTGCCCTCGAACGATACTCTCTAATCGAAAAGAGAAGTCCTATTCCAGCTGATCTCTGACGATGACTATACGTACTTCAAATAAAGCACACTCCAATTTAATATTCGTAATTAAGCGCACCTCGCTATTAGGCACTCCTCTCCTTCCTGTGGAAGTACAAGCGTGTACGCTTAACAACGCATGAGTACGGTAATTGTGTTGCTCACCTGCTTCTCAACTCTTTCTTTTGCTTTTCACGCCATTATGCACTCCTGACACAACTTTGGTGTGTTCTTTACTCTCGGTAATTTTCTAAAAGAGCTTGCATAAATTTTTCCCTGCTCCTTCCTTTTGTGCAGACGATGAGAGACCTTGGTCGACAAACCTCTCCCGACATCAGACAGATCGACATTGACGTGCTCAGGACATTCAGAAGCCACATCATGTTCCGGGACAGATACGGCATCAAGTGAGTGACCACAGCTGTACCGGCAGTGATGTCATGTACTTTGAGCAGCCGTGCTCACTGTACAGAGTGCAGAATAGGCGGTACTCTCCATACCTCCCTCTCTCTCTCCATCGCAGGCAACAGGCACTCTTTCATGTGCTGGTAGCCTACTCCATGTACAACCCAGTAAGTCACATACACTCACACACACACACACAACCACACACAACCACACTTGTATTTGTACACGCCGTACATCTACATGTACATGTAGGTACGATGTATCGTATCATATATACATGTTGTTGCCGGCTGCAAACTGTACAAAATAGTTGCCACTCTCGAACAACGCCATGGCTAGTATTCAAGTACCCCTCAAAAGACCTCATGTCAGTGAAAATTATTGTAGCTGCATGCAGGCAAAGAGGGAAGAGTTTGCTAGCTACATACAACTATCATCCAAACTCTCCTTTGCCTTCCTCCCTCAAGGTCTGTGACGGCAACTCTTGGTAGTCTTGCATGACAGACCGACCAATCAAACTGTCCAGTGCAGTAGACTCCCCCCTTGAATAGTAGCCACACCAAAATCCATGATACTTGATAGCCACAATGTCTGGTAGTAGAAATACCATGCATGTGTATACCCACATGTACATGCACCTGGTACTGCCACGCACAGTACATACATGTACCGGTACATGTACATTGTACATACCCAGTTTGTCATTAATGATTCTTTCCAATGTCCAGAGTCTTGGCTATTGCCAGGGGATGAGCAGTATTGGAGGCGTCCTTCTGATGTATCTTAATGAGGAGGTGTGTCCAGATCTCATGATCGGCATGTGTTTGTCACATGATTAGTTTTGTCTTGCAAAATACATAGTTTTATATGATATTATCGTCCACAGTGTTTGTTCAATAGAATGTGTTCATTGTAGGAATATCTACTGTGCACATAAATGGATCTGCATGTAATACACATGCACACACACATACACATGCACATGCACACACATGCACACACACACGCACACACACACACACACACACACAGGATGCCTTTTGGGCTATGGTGGTCCTCATCGGCAGTCCAAAGTTTGCCATGCACGGGTTGCTCATCCCGGGACTGCCCAAACTTCTCGTCTACTACGAATTCCACGCCAGAATACGAAGAAGATTTCTCCCCAAACTTCATAAACACCTAGTGAGTCCCTTACATGTAGCTGTACCACCAGGGACTTGGTTCTGATTTCTGATCTTTAGCTAGTCTCTCATCGGTGCACTTTGAGCACCATACGTAGCTCAGTATTGTCCAGCAAATGATATGGCAACACAACTCTGCAACAGCTAAGTTTTTTTTTTTTCATACACATTAACCCTCGAGCATGCACGTCGAGGATTATTGTAGTCAGGCTGTCATTCTGTCTCTCTTTGTCATCATTTATGCAAGATTTCTCACAAACGACAAATGCTGATGGTACCAAACTTGATATGAATTGCGATCTCTGTGCTCTGATGGGTTGTTTTTGTTGTTTATGGTGTTAATTTGACGATAAGTGTGCATACGGCTGGATGGACGATACGCAAACGACGGGATTATAATGGGCTAACCCAACACAGGACATTGCAAAATAAAAAACACCCATAGTATGTACCCCTATAAGTGTACAGATAAAATTCTTGCATCACCAGCAGCTCCTAGACGCCAACGTGCATGTATAGGATTGCCCAAGAATGGACATGCATGTATGGTAACTGGAGTTCCTCGTTCTTCTTCCCACCCAGATCACAGAGCACGTAGAGCCCTCGGAGTACTGCACACCATGGTTCGTCAAGTGCTACCTTGACTCAGTGAGTTGCTAGCTGGGAGGGCGGTGGTCTGGCATGTTATTTCACACTCTATGATTGAGAATGAAGGGGTCTGCGTCAGTTGAATGAAACTCTATGAAATGGCCTCATTTATTATGCAACCTTACTTCCACTCTCTCTCGCTTCACCTTTGCTCCCTCCTTCTATCCTCCCTTTTCTCATGCCTTCCCTCCCCTCCCCTCCCCTTTCCCTCCCCTCCCCTCCCCTCCCCTCCCCCCTCCCCTCCCCTCCCCTCCACCAGCTACCCTTCCAGCTTGTTCTACGGATCTGGGATGCCATGATGTTCACGGGAGAAGGGGTGCTCATTGCCATGTCTGTTGTGCTGCTGAAGTTGCACAGAAGTAAGAGCACACAACAGTATTATGCACGTCGCGTATGCATGTGAAATTAACTCCACTGCAGTGAGATTCACTCATACACGCATTAATGCATATTGGTACTGAAAGTTGCTCGATGGTGTAGAGGGATGGTAGTAAAATATGCACGAGGCGGTGAAGAGATGTGGTATCGATGCTACATCAGTGTAGTCATGTAGTCTATCCAACTTATACCACATTGAAATCTGTATACATAAATGAAGGCTTTGTGGTCAATTGGTAAACATATTATATGCAACAACAAATTCATTTTTTTGAAGTTGGCCACATTCCATACTTCCCACGTATCACTCAATAATTGCAGTCCATGACTTATTACTTTTAAATACCCTCCTGCGGAATCACTATGGTTCATTTACGTAAAGCCTTACTGGAAGTAGTGAAGACAGTTGTCTTCGATTCCTTCCAATAATGTATTTTCACTTTTATACTGTAGAAACCCTTCTACGTCAGCGTGAAGACGGTATACGGATCTTCATCCAAGAATTCTCACAGCTGAACTTCAACGAAGACGAGGTCATCCTCGACCTCCAGGCCGCCTTGGCAGAGCTGACAAAAGCCAGGATGGCCATTCCGCCGACTGTCGTCGAGCTGCACGACCTCTCGGAATTGAACAGAATAGCGTTGGAGAGGGCGCAGGCTCTTCTGACCTCCCAGGAGATTGGTGTTTCTCACGAGAGTATACACGTGCGATTCTCAGACTTGACTCCTAGTCCCGAAGTATAGGGATGACTACCTGTCTGTATACACACTCTAGATATTGTGTTGTATTCGCTGCTGTCCACCGATTTTTTGTTTTTTGTCGTATGCTTTTTATGTGTGTAACCTTGTGGTATGGAGAGTTATTGTTTGGTTGTTTTTATTACATATGTAACTGTCTTCCATCACTCTAATCAGATTGCTTTCATAATTGATGGAAACTGTCTATTTAACAAGAATAATTATTGTCGTCTGTTTTGTAAGAATTAATGCCAGTGATTCTGAATCTCGTTTACTGATTTGTGGCCTAGTGAAGTGAAATATTCATAAACCACAGGAGCAGCAGTAGTTAAAGCAGGAGCCCATAACCCAAAGGGAAGGAACATTAAACTTGTGTAGGTATGCTGATTCCACCTGTTGTCAAATGGCACTTGCACAACACTGAAGTTTTCTTATAGTCACTAAAACTGGTGTAGCGAAGAAGAGAATCAGTCCTTGAATGGCTGCAGTGTCCCTGTCCAAGGCTTTATGCCAAATACGTAGCCAGTACTTGATGTTCAAAGCGTATTATAGGGACTAATATTCTCTTGCCATTCCCTCTTTGTTTCATCTGTTCAAAATCTGTGTGGACATTGAGAACTTTACAGACTCTGTCTTTGTACACCAAAGAGCATATCCGGGGGGGGGGCTATCTATAAACTTTCAACTTTGAAGGATACCTTCTCCCCCACTTCAACTTTGAAGTGGGGGAGGAGGTATCAACTGTCTACCCAGAGCCCTCAATGAGGTCTATGAATTTCAATAACCCCAAGAAAAGTGAGGGGACTGCACCCCCTTCGAATCCCCCTTTAAAGGCCCTTTAAACCGCCTCGTCTGGATGTTTCAGTGGAGGAAGGTACATGAAATAAGGCCCAATTTGGTTTTTCCCATCCGAAAAGCTGCTCGTTGGAAAGAAAGAGCTATAGAGCATTTCCTATTCCCAGGAGATCCACTACAAGTCTACAGGGACAAAACGACGACTGTAGCTACTCATCATTGGGCTTAAAGGGTTCAGGTAACTACAGATATCAGTGCATATGCATGTGTGAGGAGTATAATAGCTATAAAGTAATTGGTTAATTGCAGACATGCACATTTACTTTTTCATTAACCTCTAACATGAATTATACTATCATTGCAATTGCATACAAACAATACAATCATTATTTTCATCTGCATCTACTATTATAATAGCAATTTTGATCACCTAAACATACAGAATTGAAGGTCCAGTTTTTAATATTGTAGATGACCTGCTAACAAGGAAGCACCCTCGTCCATATTCACCATTCTCTCAGGAAGCAGTTCTCTGAAGTCATCTTCTCTTTCCTTGCAACAACAAAATACTTCACTGCAGAGCTGTTGACACAATTCCCATATGCACAACCGGTGACCAAATAGTTTGAAAAGAATAACTCCGATGATATATATCAAAGGACATAATGATATCAAACCATAAGCAATAGTTGAATGCTTGTGAAATTGAACACTACTGGAGTAGGCCATAATACCTGCTATAGATGAAATTATAAGGAGCATCATCAGAAACACTAAATAGATGTTAATGTAGTAATGAACAGGAGATTTATTTGGCTGAGAAAGAGCTGTTAAAAGAAACAAAATTAGAATGAAAGCTGCAAAAATAGCCTGCCAAAAATCAGAGGCCGTCAATCCTTGTATTGCTAGACATAGCTAACATCTGAGTAAACATGTACAGTCCAGCAAACCAGCGACAATCACGACTGCCATTCGTACCATCCTTGTAACAAGCCTTGAAATGCGTCCATGAAAGTGTGTAAAGCTTGACTTCGCAGTCTGCAATGGTTTAGGCATTGTGAAACCACCTACTGGGATACAACCACATAAGTAGTAGTGGGAAAACGTTGAACAGTACCAGTACGCATATGGAAGATGTTTCTTTCCAAAGTATTCAATAGTCCCATCCCAAAACTTTATTATTTATTATTTACTCAAAGTTTGACCATGAATGTTGTATAGGCGAGTAGACTATATGACACAGAGAGGAATTTCATGTACGATAAAAGAAGAAAAGTAGCAAAGGCATCGATCAGTGAAGTTTTGATATTCCAGTCTCTCCTGAATCGTACAAAGCATCTATGAATTGGTCTCCACAGGCACACAATGAATTTGAAGCCATGGTCATGAAGTTTGACCAGCAAGTAAGCCACGGCAAGCAGTACTAGCAGATAGGCAGCTATAGCATAGTCCAGTGCTAAGATCTGAACAGTAGTCACCTCAGGGTGTAAGCAAAAGGATGGGTACAGCAGGCAGAAGAAATCCAGATTCCAAATACCATAAAGTGAGATGACAACGCGAGCAGCTGTAGGTGGCTGGACATTTGTTCTGCTGCCCAGTTGATACGGCAGTAAGAATGCACGACTTATACTGGGAGCTGAGAATATTTGGGATGTTAAAATGAAAACATTCATCAGGCCCGATGTTATCCTGACCCTGAAAGCCACTATAAAGATAAAGAAGAGTGTAAGAGGGAGGAAAGCAGCAGCTACATACTTCACTCAATTATACGCATAGTTACTTTCACATTCCACGCAGGTTAACTCGTAGGAATACACTGGCAATGCGAATCCATCCTCACAGAGCTGCCCCCTCCTCACATTTGCCGCAGAGCTGCCCCCTCCTCACATTTGCCGCAGAGCTGCCCCCTCCTCACATTTGCCGCAGAGCTGCCCCCTCCTCACATTTGCCGCAGAGTTGCCCCCTCCTCACATTTGCCGCAGGGCTGCCCCCTCCTCACATTTGCCGCAGGGCTGCCCCCTCCTCACATTTGCCGCAGGGCTGCCCCCTCCTCACATTTGCCGCAGGGCTGCCCCCTCCGATGATACTGCACACACAATTCCTGCAATTCAGAGGAATTTGATGGAAGACGGTAGTAAGGATTGTAGCTGTTTCCTTTTATGTCTCCAAAGATGCAAGATCCAACCACTAGCATGGATTCATCGACATTGAACGTCATGCAATAGGTACGAAGCAAATCGACCCTCTCAATATCAAAGAATGTGCATAGGTAGTTAACAATTAAGCTGAGTCACGTATTACAGGAAGCTACAATTGAGGAACACTAGTAGTGCAGCTGCACTTGTGACGTCGTAGTCATTAAATTACGCACATGCACAGCTGAGCTGGTATCACAGGAAATTTGATCCGGGCTTATACCAATCATTTTAACCCATATAGGGTTACCTCAGTTGCAACCCAGGCATCAGAGAATGTACGGTTAAGTGCAGATCAATAAGATCATTTTACTTAGGGAAACCCAGCCAAATATATTTTTTTGTGGGGAAAGTAACAGGTTGGTATAAGATATGTGTTGTTAATTGGCCTTTCCTGAAATTGAAAGAACTGTGTGTAAAGTGATCCACTTGTTTACTCATATCTCTGGTGTTGATTGACTGAGCTGAGCAATGCTAACATCCAGAGTCATCTTGCCTGACTGCTTGTGCGGGATTGAGTGGCTGGACAACGCTGTAGCACAGATATTTTCCTTTGACTTTCTTGAAAAAATAAGAACTCAACGGAACTCTCTCGAACCCTTAGCATACCAACTCTAACTCTGGCAAGGTACTCTCCTGATCTGCTGATACACTTGCAAGAGGTGACAGACTTTCACTTTGATCCAAAAGGCATACTGTTTCGGTTTTTTTTCATTTTTCCATTGATACTGAAAATATAGTGGAACCTTTGTTAAAGGATATTTCAAGTATAGTTCACCTACTTATTGTATTGTCTCAATTACCATCTCTGAATCAGCACATTGTTAATTTATGATCTGTCATGGCTCACTAGAGCTCAATAATAAATACTAGATCATAAACAAAATATAGAAGTATTATTGGTTAATTTAAACACACTTTCAGAAACATTGTAAGTATGTTTTATATACTGATCTACTACGTGTACGTGTAGTTTGGGATTCCACTGCCATGCTCTTTTTGGGGAAACTTTTTCTGTAGTTGTTTGTCGTGGTAGCTAGGTGAAATTTTCATAGGCTGGCTGCTGTTCCCTTTTTGAAAACAAATCTTCTTCTGTCGCTTATTTTGGCTTTGCAGTATACACACAGTCAGTAGCTATGCACTTCCAAACGGAAGTTATTACAAGAGTGTACACTGATAGATGACTGAGTGGGTGGTTGCAGCTGTTGTCATAGTGAGTGTTCCCAGGAGAACTGCTGAATGGCTAGTCATTACAAACTATAGCTGTGGGAAACTCCTCTTGACACACGAACTCTGGCAGATTTCCCCTCTCAGTATTTCCGCCATGTAAGGAATTTATGTGGACAGTTATAAGGGTTCAAGTGTTTGTCATGCATATTGCATATCACTGTTGTAGTAGCTAGAGCCTACCATGAAGAACGTGTCTGTGTGTTTTGTAGCAGCTGTTGCTTTGCTGCTTCTAATCAGTGATACCATTGGTGGAGTTGTAGTCCAGATTACAGGACAAGAAAGTGATCTCATGAAGACAAACAGCAATGACATCATATTATCTTCTCAGTCAGTGGGTGACTATGGCATAACTGCTACTGATTCATTTTCCAACAGCACTGCAGAAACAGACCTCTCTGTTGAGAATGCAGACAAGACCTGCTCTGCTTCTTGGTTCGTCCCTACAATATTCAGCAATGGCACTACCAGTTGTGAGTGTGGCAGTGACTTGGGTGGTGTCATTGAATGTGAAAATGGCTCAGAGAAAGTTGATTTACTTCGATGCTACTGCATGACGTTTGGCGTCAATGACTCTATGTTAGTTGTAGGATCCTGCATATATGGGTGCATCACAGTACGTCAACAAATCCCTTCTAATTCTTCTAAATTAAGTGATTTCTTTTGTGGGAAGTATCACCGTGAAGGGCAATTGTGTGGCAAGTGTGAGGCTGGATTTGCAATGCCAGTGTATTCCTACTATTTGGGCTGTATAAAATGTGAAAGGTCGCAATATTCCAAAAACTTGCTGAAGTATATAGCTGCTGCCTTTTTCCCTCTTACCTTGTTCTTTATCATTATTGTTACATTTAGGATTAGAGTAACTTCTGGAATAATGACTGTTTTTGTTTTAACTAGTCAGATAATATCTACTCCTATGTTTTGCCGTATGTGTTCACTGATGTATCATGATAGAATGCATGCTATACAAGATATAGTTGGTGTAATTATCTCATTGTATGGCATGTGGAACTTGGACTTTTTTCGCCTACTATATTCACCATTTTGCGTACACCCTGATATGACTACTATTCAGATATTAGCTCTGGACTACCTGATAGCTATCTACCCATTAGTGCTACTGACTATAGCCTACCTTCTGGTTAAACTCCATGATTCCAATTTCAAACTCATTGTGTGTCTGTGGAGACCATTTCACAGAGGATTTATACATTTCAGAAGAGACTGGAACATCAAAACATCACTCGTTGATGCCTTTGCTACTTTTCTTCTCCTATCATACTTGAAGTTTCTTTCTGTGTCCTTTGACCTTCTTGTTCCCACACATGTATACAATACTAATGGTAAAGCACTGAACAAGCAGTATCTCTATTGGGATGGAACCATCGAATACTTTGGCAAGGATCATCTGCCATATGCCATCCTGGCAATTACAGTTCTTACATTCTTTAACGTTATTCCAATGTTACTTTTGTGTTTGTACCCCAGTAAGTGGTTTCAGAAATGTCTAAACCATTGCAGATGGCCAAATCATGCTCTGCACACATTTATGGATGCATTTCAAGGCTGTTACAAGAATGGTACAAATTCCAACTGCGATTGTCGATGGTTTGTGGGACTGTACGTGTTTACAGAGATATTGTTTCTAGCAGCCCATGGAGTGGTTGGATTTGACTATTGGTTACCTGTATTTGGATTTTTTTTAGTGATTTTGCTTCTTCTAACCATTATATTCCAACCATATAAGTCTTTGACCCACAATATTATTAATACTTCTCTGTTATTAGTACTTTTGTTTATCATCACATCTTTAGCCTATGAGGTGAGCAATTCTCTAACCACTCAATTCAGAAATTCCTCAAATGTGCTATCAAGTTTAGCAATTTTAATTCCATTGATATACTTTGTTGGGGTCATTCTTTATCAGCTGTTTGGCCGCCAGAGACATATGCAAAAGTTGTGTCAAACTGTCCGAAAATATGTGCCATGTTATTGCTGTCTTCGAGCTGATGATGAAGATTTTGAGAGAACCCTACCAGAGAGAATGGTGAATGTGGAGGAGTGTGCTGCCTTGCTAGCTGATCCTATGCACGTCAGTGAGTCAGATGAAGAATTAATCAATGAGTCTTAATGTATGAACTAGACTACAATTATTAAGTTGGTTGTAAATAAATGCTGTAGCTATGTACTATAGATCTGAAAAGAAAACTGTTAAAGAAAGATGTTATTATGTTTGTAGCCTGCATAGTTTTGTTTATTTTGGTGTAGCTACTGTAAAGATTTCCAAGTATCGTATTATTATATTATATGGTATCTGTATGTATTTCATCATGAGCTTCAGTATGCAGTCAATTTCCCCTAATGTCGAGTATGATGTAATCATAACATGTTATGGCCATATGGATGTTTACACATTACCGTAATTTTTAAACTTGATACCATTGACAGCTTAATTTCCTAGCTGAAAAAGCTTTCCGTTTTATAAATGACCAACCGTATACCGGCTACAGCTAACTTCTAGTGTAGAACTTGGAACCAAGACGTGCAGTTTCCTTAAAACTATTATTTTGATAGATTTTCAGGTATACAGTTGCACTTCAATGCTACTTAGCTTAGTAACTACGTATGGTTTCAAGTTGGCATTGTGTAGTAAAAAAGCCAATTGCAAACAAGCAACGTGACCATTAGCTAGTAATTCAAATTGACACTTGTACTTGTGCTAGGTAGCTATCACTACCGTAATGTGCTTTGTGTAAAAATTTCCAAAGAGCAAATGATCATGAGGTCTGTTGATTGACCAATTAATCATTCTTCAGAACTAGTTATATGTCACTGGGCCTTTCTATGACTATATTTAACATTGCCTGGCCTGAATAGCCTCAGATAATTGATGTGAAAGAGTGCTTGCATGGTTGTTTTGACCAAAAAAACACATTTACTTTCGTGTTTTGTTGCTTGCAGTAGTACAACTAGGAAAACAACCCACCTGACAGTGACAGCAGACTAATTGTGCAGGATAATTTATCAAGAGTTGCAGGTTAATTGGCGTCACTGTATGTCATCATGGAAGCTATTGGGCATGGCAATCAAGGTCCCGAATTTTATTATTTTATAATCACCTAGTTGATTGGAATTACTGCAGGAAAAGTCCTGCAATTGCCAATAGGACATGAGCTGTAAGTAGAAAGCTGCAGGGCTGACATGTTTCACTTTACAACACCATAGAGCACTGTCTTCAGAGGTAGAAATGAAATGGCAGTGCTAAGGAGCATATTGATGTCATTTGAAATTACTAAAGATGCTATCCTATAACTTTGTTTACAATAGTGAATTTAATCATGATAACCGCAGCAATAGCAAAACAACAGCAGCAATGACTATACAGCTATGCCTAGCTAATTAGCTATCATAGGTAGTCTTTTAATTGACTCTACTATTTATTAAGTACAGAGGGTTCTTCATTGGATATATTGACCTGCATAGGATCAGCTAGCAAGGCAGCGCATTCTTCCACATTCACCATTCTCTCTGGAAACAGTCTATCATAATCTTCATACGAACCATCTGCTTTCCTGCATAATATATGACACAGCTTTTGACGCAATTTCCGCACGCACATCCGGTGGGCAAACATTTTGTAGAGAACAATTCCAACAAAGTACGTCGGAAGAAGAGAGAATGATACTCTTGCGATCCAATTTGAAACTTTTATAAATTGTACAGTTCTGGAACTGGCCATGAGAGTTGCCATACTTGCTATAACCACAAAAGTGATTGCCAAAAGAAGAAAGATGTTAATACGATTGTGGGCAGGACACTTATAGGGCTGCAATAAGGCTGTTAAAAGAAGTAAAAAAAGGACAAGTAAGCCACTCAAGGGAATAAAAAAATCAGAAACAGTTACTCCAAGTGTTAATATGAAGAGAATCCGCATGAACAAATATAATCCTGCAAACCAACGGTAATCACAGGTGCCATTTGTTCCATCCTTGTAACAGCCTTGAAATGCATCCATGAAAATATGTAGAGCCTGACTTTGAAGTTTGTAGCGGTTCAGAAACTTTTGAAACTTTCTGCTTGGATAAAGACACATTAGTAGCAAAGGAAGTAAAGTAAATATTATTAGCACTGCCAGTGCTAGGATGGCATATGGTAGATGTTTCCGTCCAAAAAATTCTATTGTAGCATCCCAATAAAGATACCGTTGGTTGAGTTTGTTGCTGTGACTGTTCATAACCTGTACAGGAGCAAGGAGGTCTAGGGAAACAGAGAGGAACTTTGTATAAGACAAAAGAAGGAAAGTAGCAAAAGCATCGACCAGTGAAGTTTTAATGTTCCAATCTCTTCGAAAATTTACAAAGCATCTGTGAAATGGTCTCCACAATAACACATTAAAATAGATATCGGAATCATGAAGTTTAACCAGTAGGTAGGCTACAACCAGCAGGACCAGTGGATAAATGGCTATAACATAGTCCAGTGCAATAATTTGAATACTAGTTGTCTTAGGGTGCAAGCAAAAGGATGGGTATAGCAGGCGAAAGAAGTCCAAATTCCAGATGCCACACAGTGACAAGAGAACAGCACCTAAAGAGAATGTAGTTCTGCTGTATTCACGATACTGAGCTACCAAGACATACATACGACTTAAAGCTGGAAGAGTGATTACTTGACACACTAGAATGAAGGCATTCATCACACCTGATGTTACCCTTACTCTGAGGGTCACCATGATGATGAAGAACAAGGTAAGAGGCAAGAAGGAAGCAGCTACATACTTCACCCAGTTGCTGGCATAGTGGTCTTGACATTCCACACAAGTTAAATTGTAGGAATACACTGGCAGTGCAAACCGATGCTGACACTTGCCACAAAGTTGCCCCTCTCTGTTGTAGTTGTTGCAGAAATTACTTAGTTCAGAGGTGTTTGATGGGAGAAGGTAGCGAGGATTAAAACCATAGTGCATTACACACCCGTACATGCATGGTCCTACAACTAGCATGGATCCATCAACACTGAAAGTCATGCAATAGCACTTTAGCAATTCCACATCCTTTGAGCTGGCATTGCATTTGATTATACTTCCCAGAGAACTACCACACTCACAGCTAGTACTCCCATTACTGGATTGTCTGGGCGTGAACCATGTTGCAGTGCAGGTCATGTTTTCAATAGATGTAGGAATGTCTACATAGCTATGGAGTACTTCATCACCTGCTAAATTTGTAGAAAACTTTCTGTCTTTGTCAGTGATCATTTGGTTCGACTGATAAACTTTAGAATGGCGACCAGAGCAACAACTGTCACTGGAATTATTGATGCCAGGCCCATCAGTGCCACCAATAGCCATTAGAAGAATCAAACTGCAGCAAACAGCATTGCAGCAAACCTGTAAAACTTGTCTTCCCATTATTTCAGACAGTATGAAGCTTCTGCGATAAAAAATACTCAAAACTGCAGTGCATAGGTCAATTAATGATTTCACAATTGTTGATAGTAGAGACAAGATAGTTTACTTTCAATTAGGTGTAAGTCTAGATAATCTGTACGATTTGTAATGCTATAACAGTCTTCTGTATACACAACAATTATTGCTAATTCACAGTTACAGTTAAGTGATGTCCCTTTAATAATATGTGAGTGCATGTAAAAATTACCATAAAAGGAACATCAGCACAACCTCCCTCGGAAAGTCAAAGGAATTCTTTGACTATGCCTAGCAGACAATGATCAGGGGGATCGAATATGGAACCATGATAGGACTCCTCCTGACCTTAGCTGTCATATTAATAATAATAATACTAATAGTATACTAAGTAGCTGACAGGTAGCATATACTGAGTTTACATGCTCAAAAGTTATAGTGGCATATTGTATACTGCCTACGTAAATGCAGCAGAAGAACAGAGAAAATAGCCTTGTGCCCAGGCCATTTGGATGAATTCAACTATGAGACATCTTAACCAAAGAGACCAGACCTGTTATGTTCTGCTGCACTTGCTTTGGCAGTGTACGTTGTAGTGAAAGCCTGGGTATAAGGCTAGAAAAAATAAAAATGAAGAGAGTAAAGAAACTCCGGTAGAAAAAAATGGTGCCCATGAAGGTGGAGATTGAGCCCAGGACCTTCTGTGATGAACTAGGCTGTCTCACGCACAACTGCACTGAATTATCAAGAATTCTGACACAGCTTTTCAGTTAGTATTCAGTAGGAAAAATTCTTTACTTGTAGCAACAGCAGTCATCTTTGTGAGTTTGGGACTGGTGTGTTTCGGTATTCACTATTTTCAAAAACTGGGGCAATATTATTACAAACTGGATACCCACACTACTACTCATGAGAAAACTCATATCAATGGCCACACACTCATGCGTCATGAACCTAAACAGCTATTTAAGGTAAAATTCCCACCAGGAGCTAAAAAGGATAAATTTTGAAGTGCACTGAAACTGTACATTACCATAACACTAAGGGATATATCTACAACAATAATACACCACTGGTATACTATTATAGCAATGTGTAACGTAAACTAGCAAATGGACCTACTGTGCCATGTACACAGCATATGGGGAGTGCTACATGCCTTTATTGGATGATTGGAACAGGATACTGGGTTGTACTGCTGGATCAGCAATCCATTCCATCTGGTATCAGAATGTGCTCCAACATGCTATTACAGAATGTTGACCTAAATGTGCCATACATGTCCCCCATTGGACTACCCCAGTATTCTGCTACATGGATGACAAATACGCTATTTCAGGTTGTATTACAGAGAATTCAGGAGTGTAGGAATTGAGTGTGTAAGGATGTGATGGACAATGGGGAGTGCATATTGTCATCATAGCATATTCAACATGATGGGCTTAGAAAATTGTAATAGTTTACTTTACCAGTACCATTACACTCAGCACTTAATAAAATTGCATTTTCCTGGTTATGTTAAAGGATGTTACCCTTTGCAGTTATAAAGATGTGAAGAGATAAACAAATATGTATTAATATTTTGGTGAGCTATTCACAGTCATGCATTTAATCAAATTTCAGTCTACCAGGATAATGTGCACAGGTATAGCGGTAATGCAACCTTGCTTACTCCAATACTGTCATCATTTATGATAATTTTGGAGATCAAGTTTTCAATAATTAGACAGATTAATGACAAACTTAAAGCTCATTTTACTCACTAGACCTGGATGGCATAACTACTGTGAAACTACCTTTTCCTAATAAGGTAGTGCCCCTAGCTAATATTTTGTTGTTGTTCATTTACTATAACTTTTGATACACATGCGCTTGCATGTTTATAAAGGGACGTCGCTCACATAAAAAAGATTACTGTTGTGTATACACAGAACTGTTAGTTATATCTTTGCCAGCTGCGATCAGACTGATTTCAACAATTACATGTAACTGAAAGTAAACTACCTTGTACCTTGTCCTCCAATATGGTCTATGGGCAGGCTGTATATAATAAGTTTGGGATAAAACGAGTAAGTGTTGACAAAATACATTTCAAATACACAAGTTGTTTATGGAGTATTACTTGTGTTCTGAAATCGTACACCCAGTCTTGGTCCCAGTGGTGTCAGTATTTAGCCAATAAATACTATTGAAATTAAAAGATGAGTGTAATTTATAAACAATGGTAGCACTTTGGCAAAGGACTAAAGTACTGTTGGAAGTGAACACATGTCAGTGAGTGAAATAGAATTAGGTTAGTAGTGTATATGCACTGCGTGACTTCTGATCACAAAAGCTTGCTTGTATAATGGAAAGAAAATTTTTACATGTTTGCTGCAATGCTGTTTGGTGCAGTGTGGTTCTACTACTGGCTAGTGGCAGCACTGATGGACTTGGCATCAGTACCTCAAGTGACAGTTGTTGCCCCAGTCCCCACTCTGAAGTGTATAAGTTGAACCAAGTGGGTAAAGACAGACAAATTTCTAGAAATTCAGTGGCTGATGAAGTATTGAGTGGCTCTGTAGACGTCGCTAAATCTGCGAACTTTGGTGAAAACGTGACTTGTACTACAACTTGGTTTATTCCAAGCACTGGCAGCACTAGCTGTGAGTGTGGTAGTTCTCTGGGAGATATAGTCGAATGTGATACCAACTCAAAGAAGGTCAATTTGCTGAAGTGCTACTGCATGACTTTCAGTATTGATGGATCCATGCTGGTTGTTGGTCCATGCTTGTACGGGTGTGTCATGCAGAATGGTTACAATCCTCGCTACCCTCTCCCATCAAACACCTCTGAACTAAGTATTTTCTGCAACAACTACAACAGAGAGGGGCAACTTTGTGGCAGGTGTAAGCCCGGGTTTGCACTGCCAATGTATTCCTACAATTTAACTTGTGTGGAATGTCAAGACCACTATGCCAGCAACTGGGTGAAGTATGTAGCTGCTTCCTTCTTGCCTCTTACCTTGTTCTTCATCATCATGGCGACCCTCAGAGTAAGGGTAACATCAGGTGTGATGAATGTCGTCATTCTAGCGTTTCAAGCAGTATCTCTTCCAGCTGTAGCCCGCGACTTTGTATTAGTATCTCAGTATCGTGGATATAGTAGAACTAGAATCTCTTTAAGCGCTGCTTTTATGTCACTACTTGGTATCTGGAATTTGGACTTCTTTCGCCTACTGTACCCATCCTTTTGCTTACACCCTAAGACAACTATTATTGAAGTCATTGCACTGGACTATGTTATAGCAGTTTATCCACTGGTCTTGCTGGTTGTAGCCTACCTGCTGGTTAAACTTCATGATTCAGATATCTATGTTATTGTGTTATTGTGGAAACCATTTCACAGATTTTTTGTACATTTTCGAAGAGATTGGAACATCAAAACTTCACTGGTCGATGCTTTTGCTACTTTCCTTCTTTTATCCTATGCAAAGTTCCTCTCTGTTTCCTTTGACCTTCTTGCTCCTGTACAGGTTATGAACAGTCACAACAAAAAAATTAACAAATGGTATCTTTATTGGGATGCTACAATAGAATTTTTTGGACGGAAACATCTGCCATATGCCATCCTAGCACTGGCAGTGCTAATAACATTTACTTTACTTCCTTTGCTACTAATGTGTCTTTATCCGAGCAGAAAGTTTCAAAAATTTCTGAACCACTACAGACTTCAAAGTCAGGCTCTACATATTTTCATGGATGCATTTCAAGGCTGTTACAAGGATGGAACAAATGGCAGCTGTGACTGTCGATGGTTTGCAGGACTATACTTGTTCATGCGGATTCTTTTCATAATAATAATAGGAGTATCTTCTTCTGATTTTTATCTTCCCTTGTGGGGCTTACTTATCCTCTTTTTGCTTCTTTTAACAGCCTTATTTCAACCCTATAAATATCCTACTCACAACCGTATTAATACCTTCCTTCTTTTGGCAATCATTTGTATCGTTATAGGAGGTATGGCAAATCTCATGGCTTATTCCAGAACTTTACAATTTAGAAAAGTTTCAAATTGGATTGCCGGAGTATTATACTCCATTCTTCCAATATACTTTGTCGGATTTATTTTCTACAAAATGTTTGCCCACCGGACGTGTGTGAAAAAATTACGTCAAAAGCTGTGTCGTATATGGGGTAGGAAATCAGATGGTTCAAATGAAGATTATGAAAGCCTGCTTCCAGAGAGAATGGTGAATGTGGAAGAGTGTGCTACCTTGTTAGTGGATCCTATGCAGGCCAATGAAGTATCCTCTTAATATACTAAACTATAGTACCTATAAGAGCTAACTAGAATAGTTGCTTCTGCTGTTTTTTTTTTATATTGCTGTTATTGCGTATGATTTAATATACAATACAGTATTGTCCAATTGAATTGCTATAGATAATCATCGTGGACCTCAATATCCTTTTCTGGAAGTATTGCTATATCATTACCTCTGGTGTGTTATTGTTGTGAAAAATATAATCTTTAGTGTTATGAAAATGTAGCTTCAGTGCACTCCCCAATTTTTTAAGGCCTGGAGGGGATTTTAACCTGACTAGCTGTTGATTAAGCATAGGTTGTTATACTTTCATGATGGGTGCATGAATGGCCACTGATATGAGTTTTCTCATGACATTGAATACCCAGTATTTAAAGTGGTGTTATAGTTATTGAAAATAGTGAATATTGAAACACATCAGTCTCAAAGTCACGAAGATGATTGCTGCTGCTACAAGAAAAGAAAAAAATTCACTCAGTCACAGCTCCCCAGTGGCATTGCAATGGCCCATCTTGAAAATTGTAAGAACCCATAAATGCCAGTAGTTCAGATCCATTTGGACAGGCAAGGAATGGTTAAACTAATGTTGTAATAATAAGGGTTTAGCTACATCTTCAGTAATTGCCACATGACGTCAAATATGCTCATTAGCACTGCTGTTCCATTTCTGCCAGTGATGACAGTGATATAAAGCAATGTAAGGTGAATTGTGTCAGCCCTACAGGTTCCATCAATTTTTCAAGATGGGCCATTGCAATGCCACCGGGAAGTTTGTGATGGTGTGAAAATTTTTCTTGTAGCAGCAGTAGTCATCTTGTGAGTTTGAGACTGATGTGTACTATTTTCAATAACTAGGACACCACTTTAAGCACCATGGATAATCACTGTCATGAGAAAACTCCTATCAGTGGCCATTCATGCACCCATCATGAAAATATAACAACGTATACTTAATAAACAGCTAGTCAGGATAAATTCCCACCAGCCCTTAAGATAAACTTTTGGAGAGTGCACTGAAGCTAAAACTAAGGATGTACTCATAACAACTACACACCAGAGGTATATACTGATATAGCAACACTTCTGGAAGGTCCACACTGATTATAAAAGAAAATTGTTTTTTTTGCGATTGAGTTTGAGACTGGAGTATTTCTATTTTCAATAACTGGGACACCACTTTAAGTACTAAATTTCACTGCCATGAGAAAACTCATATCAAAGGCCATTCATGCACCCATCATGAAAGCATTACACCCTATGCTTAATCAACAGTTATTCAGGATAAAATCCCCACCAGGCCTTAAGAAAAACTTTCAGGAGTGCACTGAAGCTACATTATCATAACACTAAGGATTACTCATGACAGCTATACGCCAGAGGTACTGATATAGCAATACTTCTGGAAAATGATTTAGTGGTCCACACGGATCATAAAAATGTTGGTTTTATTTTGTAATTTCTAATGTTCATTCTGTCAGGACAAGATATTTACAAGTGAATGCAAAAAAAAACAACCTGATGTCTCAGCTCTTAATCACTGTTGCAGTACATCTGCAACTTATTATGCTCATCTGGCAAGCATGGACTTCCAACTCAGCGGAGGTGAGCCTGTATTATGTTACCGGTCAACAGTGTGCAAATTACTCGCCATGTCACACAATGTCTGAGTATCTAGAAGACCAAGCCCATTGGATCAAACCCAACACAACCTTTTACTTCCTCCCGGGAAGTCATACCGTCAAGAACAGTATTTCAGTGTCCATCAAGCAAATTGAATCTTTCTCACTGGTGGGATTCTCACAGATTACCTCCGGCAGTATTCCTCCAGTTCGCATTCAATGCAGTGGGATGCTTGAGTTTTGCTTCAAGAATATAACAAATGTGTATATCTCAAACATAGTATTCCTTGGATGTGGGTTGAAATATCCAAACCCACTGCAAGAGAAATCCTTTGCCATAAAAATTCCTAGGGTTGAGACTTATCATTTGAATCACATAGTACTCAATACCGGGGAAGCTTTAGTTTTTTATGACTGTCACGTGCTTTTGCTTCAATGTGTTCATGTACTGGACAGCAATGGCTATGGAATGATTGTGGTGAACACACTAGGGACATCGCTATCACTGGTAGCGAAGTGTAAGTTTCACAATAGCACTAATGGTGGGAATGCACTTTTTATACTATCAAACATGGTTAATGGTGCACACACACTTAACATATCATCGTGTACTTTCTCTAATGGAATGAATACAAATGTATATTTACAATTGCTGATAAGCTGAATGGTATCTTAACTTGTGGATTATAGTGGATGATTCCTAGGCCACCTCCTCCCAGTGAATCAGTGATCAATATCAGAGAGTACTTTCTCTAACAACAGTGCGATTCACGGAGGAAACATGTTCATAGTAGCATATAATTTTATGAGGCCCCCTCATCGCACTTATGTCAGACAAAAAATTTATATAGATCTACAAAATTGTACATTTTCTACAGGTAAGGTGAATTTGAGTGGTGGTGGAGTGTATATTAATGCCATTAAATCAAGCTCTGGATATATTAAACAAGAACTCATATTAAATGTAACTGCATCCACATTCCTTGGCAATACAGCTGAAGTAGGTGGTGCCCTGGTCTTGAATCGTTCTATGTTGGCTGGTTTCATAAAATTTACAATAAAGAGATCTCAATAGCAATCAATGGATCCAGTCCTGATTGTCAGAATTACCAAATAAAGTACTCTATTTTATCTTTTCAGTGACTGTAATTTTGTAAGCAATGCTGCCGTTGCATCACTATATAACTCTGCAGCTCTCCATTTACAAAACACTTATTCCCTTAACATTACCAGCTCCAGTTTTACCAACAATAATATCAGTGGTATTTATTTAAAAACATCTACTCTGTTTCTGCAAGGAAATATTAGATTTATTGGAAACAGAGGAGTCAGTGGTGGTACCTTCCATATTGACTGTCACTTGGGAGAATCCCAGCTGCAACTCGGGGATGTGAGTCTAGTCATTGCAAACAACACAGCAGATCAGTATGGAGGTGCAGTGATTATCGAAGAACAGTGCAACCATTACGGATCGTGTTTCTTCAAGAGTACATGAGCAATTTCATTCAGGAGCAAAAAATCGTGATGATGAATAACACTGCTGGAATTGCTGGACATTCCATCTATGGTGGATTTCTTAATTCTTGCATTCTAGACATAAAGAAGGGTGATCCGGCGCCCTTAAATTCAACCACTTTTCAGAAAATATTTGGGGTGAGTAATTCACAATCTGCATCAGAAATTTCCTCCCCACCATTTAAAGTTTGCTTTTGCAATGAACCCATAGCTGGTAGCCAGTGTACCACAACAGTGAAGAAGGTAGCCTTTCCAGGTGAAGAAATCAGTGTATTAGCTGCAACTGTCGGTAAATATGGAGGGATTTCTCCTGCAATAGTGCGTACAGATCTATTTACTTCTGATAGAGCCGGGAAACTTGGGCTAAGGCAAAAGGTTCAGGATCTTGATCATGAATGTGGAGTGCTCACATACTCTATAACTACTGCTGCAGATCATGCTGAGTTCCATCTGCATGTTGAGAGTGTCAAAGGTTTACAATATTCTCCCTCAGTCATTAACATGACATTCCTTCCCTGTCCATTTGGATTTGAGCTCTATGGAAATCCTCCCAGCATGTGCGATTGTGAAACTCATTTAAAGGTACCAGGCGTCACGTGTAATATCACATCTCAAAATATTTACCATCCAGCAAGTATGTAGATAGGCAACTTTTCTGGTGACATTACTCTTCACAGAAACTGCCCTTTTGATTATTGCAAGCCAGGAGACGGTAGTGTTAGTCCTAACAAGCAGGATGATCAATGGTCTTTCAATCACTCTGGAGTTCTGTGCGGGGGCTGTTCAGCTGGGCTGAGTGCTTCCTTAGGATCTACTCAGTGCTTAGAGTGTTCCAATGTCCACCTGCTTCTCATCTTTTCATTCGCTTTGGCAGGAATTACACTTGTTTGTCTATTGCTGAAATGTAATATCCTAAAACATGGCTCCAATTCTCATTTCCGGTGTACATTTGGATCTTAGTCCGCACTATTATTATTATTGCTAGCCGATATTCTTTCAGTGTTTCGATGCTAACTGGAAAAAATGCTGTACCCGTTTTAGCAACCTTGTTTCTCCTATCTTATGCAAAGTTACTTCGTGCTATCATCGCTGCCATTGCTCCCATTACCTTGCTGGACAAGTATGGATCTCCCTCACTGGTCTGGCTACTTGATGGAAATGTACCTTACTTAAAAGGAGCTCATATTGCTCTCTTTGGAATGGCTCTATTGGCAACTTTGCTGTTCATAGTACCCTTCACACTGCTTGTCCTGTTAGCACCTTGTCTTCAGGCCCACTCTGGCCACCGGCTGTTGCGATGGGTGAACAGACTTAAACCATTGCTAGATGCTTATGAGGGACCTTACAATATCCACTTTCGCTTCTGGACCGGAGTTATGCTATTGGTGCGAGTGATTCTATTTGCTATCTTTGCTGGTAACGCTGTTGGTGATCCTCAAGTAAATCTTCTAGCAATAGCAATAATTATTTCAGGAGTACTAGTACCTTTCTACTCAGTGTTTATAAGAGGCGCTTTGTGCAAGTCATTGAAGTATTTTTTCTTTGCAATTTAACAGTTGCCAGTTTGTTCATAAAGGTTTCAGAAGTTTCCCTCAGAAAGCAGGAGTATTTGACCGGTGCAATGGTCGGAAGTGCATTCATAGTCTTTGTCATCATCATGGTCTATCATTTCTACCTACAAGTAAATGACACATCCACAGTGCGCAATTTCATAGCTTGCTGCATAGGTGAAAGGCGTGTGCACAGTGGAGATATTCAGCTACAACACACTCACCACACTGACACTACAGCTCGTTCATCGAATGTAACTGTAGCGGAACTCAGAAGTTTTGAGTTGTGTGAACCACTGCTTACGAATTAATTATCCTAGTAGTAGATGCTGTAAATAGCTTGTCACTTATTGTTAGCTCTGTATCAATGCTGTGGTATTAATAGTTGTTGACTTAGTTCTTCTCTTTGAGTGTTTTATTACCTTTAACTTTCTTAGCTTTTGCAATATAAATCTCTGTATTAACAGCTTGTCTAACACATTCAATAGGGATTGAATGGCCATTGACCACAATGTGATCTTAGCTATAATTATACAGGCACATACAAATAGTAATACTGGTAGCCATCCTCCTTGGTGTGTATAATTCTGGAATGCCACAAAAAGATGAAAGAGAGATAAATCCACTAGACCAATACTGCAATACATTAGCTATTTATCCCCAATCTTGTAACAAATAAGTGCACGAGGTTGAGTACAAAATCATCTATAGCAGATATTGTTTTAATGTCATGGCAATTACCATACAGTACGAGAGGGCAGGATTTTTATTTAATATTCCTCTAGTTTATAGCTACTAATCCTGTGAATGTGGAGAAGCATTACATTGTCACTAAGCTGATAGCTTATCATCTTTTCTGCAGAGCTGTATATATACATATATATAGTCTACAGTTATGACAACAATCTAGTTTCATTTTCTGATTACATAAAAGGAATCCCTACGATGCTTAAAATAGCAGCCAGGTTCAGTATAATGTAATTCGGTCTATGTTTTAGGTTATATGGTGGCATCATTAGATGTATTAGTCCCCAGAACAAGACTTGGTTGCTATATAGCTGATGACCCCCAGTAGAATTTTCATATTGGATACTATCATAGCTATAACAGAAAGTGTTTTAAGTCGTTGTAATATTATATTGAATGAGCATGAATAGAATCTCAGTGTACTCTGCAGTAGCAGTATATTTCTACACTATTGTCGGTACTGGACTTACAGGGAGGGGTCGTAGTGATTCAGAATCTGACATTAGCAGTCATGGAAAAACGGAATCCTTTGTTAATCATCTGTCAGGCCAAACCGTCAAACATGAACTGATGTCTAATAACTCCATCAGTGAAATGCTTGGAACTCATACAGACACAACCCTGCCGATGGATTTAATAAAGGATACAATCTGCTCTGATACTTGGTTCCTGTCCAAACCTTCCAGCAATGGCAGCACAAGTTGTGAGTGTGGCAGTGAGCTGGGAGGTGTAGTTGAGTGTCACAATAGTTCAAAGGAGGTTGACTTACTGGACTGCTATTGCATGACATTCAGTACAAATGGAACTATGCTAGTTGTCGGACCATGCATTTATGGGTGCAAAGGGAATTCAGCCTCTTACTATCCACTCTCCTCCAATGCCTCTTTATTAACTGAATTCTGTAGCCAATATCATCGAGAAGGACAACTTTGTGGCAAGTGTGAGAATGGATTTGCATTACCAGCATATTCCTACAACTTAGCCTGCGTGGAGTGTTCGTATCACTACCCAAAAAATGTGCTAAAATATGTTGCTGTTTCCTTTTTGCCTCTTACCTTGTTTTTTATCGTCATTGTGGCTTTAAGAGTTAGAGTTACATCCGGTGTGATGAATGTGTTTGTTTTAATAAGTCAGGTTCTATCTGCTCCCACTCTTGGTCGGCTCCACAAACTGCAGTATCAAAGTGGAGACAGAACTCTGGTGTATATAGAATCAGCCATTAGCTCACTGTTTGGGATTTGGAATCTCGATTTCTTTCGCCTGCTATATCCATCTTTTTGTTTGCACCCAAAGATGACCACTGTTCAGATCTTAGCACTGGACTATGCTATAGCTGTCTATCCGCTGGCGTTGCTGACTGTGGCATATTTATTGGTTAAACTTCATGATTCTGATTTTAAACTCATTGTGTATTTCTGGAGGCCATTTCAAAGATGCTTTATACACTTTAGAAGAGATTGGAACATCAAAACTTCACTGATTGACGCCTTTGCCACCTTCCTGCTTTTATCCTACGTGAAGTTCCTCTCTGTGTCCTTTGACCTTCTTGCTCCTGTACACATTTCTAACATCTATGGTCAAACACTGAGTAAATGGTATCTGTATTGGGATGGGACTATTGAATATTTTGGAAACAAACATCTACCATATGCCATTCTCGCACTTGTAGTTGCAATTGTATTCAATATTCTTCCACTGTTACTTTTGTGTCTGTATCCCAGCAGGCGGTTTCAAACTTGTCTTCACCAATGTAGACTTCAAAACCAAATTCTTCATACTTTTATGGATGCATTTCAGGGCTGGTATAAGGATGGCACAAATGGTAGCCATGATTGTCGATGGTTTGCAGGATTGTATTTATTTATACGGATTTTGTTTCTAACAATGACTACGGTAATTCCCACTTCTGCACTTGTATTTCCTATTTACGGATTTATTGTTCTCATTTTACTTCTTTTAACAGTTTCATTCCGGCCTTATAAACTCCATACACACAACCGTGCTGATATATTTATGCTATTTCTATTCCTATATATTGCAATTTCGGGTATGGCAAGTGCTATTAGCAAATCCCAAACTTCTTTCGATATGTTTGTAAGATGGATGGCAGGATTGTCGATGTTAAGTCCACTGCTATACATTCTTGGTGTTATCCTCTACAGTTTGTTTGCTCACCAAAGATGCATACAAAATTTATGCAAAACCTTCAGTGCCAAAGTGCCATGTAGGTGTACAGTAAGAGAAGATGAAGATTATGAGAGATTGCTTCCAGAGAGAATGGTGAATGTGGAGGAGTGTGCTGCATTGTTAGCTGATCCAATGCAAGTGAGGTATACCAGTTGAAGAATGCATCAACTCAAATTGAACGGTAGACCCTTATACACCCATACCAGAGCACTAAATAGTTGTAACTGCTTATGTACAATACCCTATAACAGTGTTTGTTTGTTCATTGCTACTGCAGCAATTTCTGCTATTGTTCAACCATTTATCCTTTTTGATTTAATGCTAACTGAGGAGCTGCATTTGCATGATGGAATTAAGTTGTTATTAGGTTGCTGCCCACTTTATGGAGGACAAGTTTCTAACACTGACACACTGCATGGCTTTCAGGCAAACAAGAACAAGAAAACCAAAGATAAGTACACGGAATAAACAAATTCAAAACACTATATTCCACCTGTAGTAGGTGAGCAGAATGAATAGTACATTTGTAATATAGCTGGACTCCCTTTCAGTGTTTCATATGCTAATAATGTACAGGAAAAGTATTCAAGGAAGTGATTATGTAATATGAACAGATGTTTGAAAATATTTACTGTGCCATGTTTTTGAAACCGTATACGGTATGTGTGTAGCCATAGTATCTTTGCTGCTGTATATGGGGGCGTACGTACATGGTTTTTAAATATTGATTTTGTGTACATAAAATTTGAGTCTTTCATAAACATGAATAAGGAGTATACACAGTCTTGCAACTCATGTTGATTTCCATGGAGAATGTGTATTTCCCATTAAATCAAACATAAGTTCCATTCAGCTAATTTAAATGGGGAAGTTATCATGGTGATAAAAGCCATTGCATCATTACTTATAGCAATACTCTACATATGTAGGTACCCTTAAGAAAGTAATGAATTATGTCACAGCTAGGATACAGCTATGTAAACTGGACAAAGTCACTATGGGAAATTTGGTTACAAACTGCCATAATGAATTGATATAAATGCCATATACAGGCTAACGATTGGATCTTGGAAATGTTCACAGCACAGCAAGATAAGCAAAAGTATGCAGGCTTTTTCTCTTAGAAGAGTCATAGTCATGTTGACATGATCTCATGGCCTATTCCAGAACTGTACAGTTTCAAACAGTTTCTAATTGGATTGTCAGAGTATCATACTCTCTTCTTCCAATATACTTTGTTGGACTTATTCTCTTCAAAATGTTGGCCCACCGGGTGTGTTTACGGCAAATGTGTTCAACGTTTTGTCATATATTGTATAGGAACACAGACAGTTTTGGGTGGGGGTGTGGGGTGGGGGTGGGGGTGGGGGGGGGGGGTGGGGGGTGGGGCATGACTGTAAAACACAACGCAGCACACTCCTCCACGTTCACCATTCTCCCCGGAAGCAATCTCTCATACTCTTCATCTTCTCTTCCTGTACACCTACACGGTACTGTGGCACTGAGGAGAAAGTACAAGATATTTTACTTTAAAGTCAGGTGATTTTAATCCGTCTAGATAATCCAGATGGCAGCTGGTAATGTTATACAATGGAGTCACAACATCTATGATCGTGAGAAGTTTCAAATTTAGCTATGTTCCTTTAAAAACAAATATAAGTTCATATTATAATTATGTTGTGAAAGAGGTAGATAAGAAATAGTATAGCAAATAATAACAGAACATCCATTAGGAGCAATTTCCATATAAGTTAGCTGATCCAGTACATTGTCAAGTGAGGTATATTAGTTGAAAAATGTATCAACTCAAATAGAACCGTAGACCCTTATACACCCATACCAGAGCATGCACTAAATAGCTGTAACTGCTTATGTACAATACCCTATAGCAGTGTTTGTTTGACTGTTGCTACTGCAATTTCTGCTGTTGTTAACCATTCATTCTTTGTGATTTAATGCTAACTGAGAAGCTGTATTTGCATGATAGAAATAAAGAGTTATTAGGTTGTTGTCCAGTTTATGGAGGAAAAGTTTCTAACACTGACACACTGCATGGCTTTGAGGAAAACAAGAACAAGAAAACCAAGGATAAGTATACAGACTATCCAAATTAAAAATGCTATTTTCCAATGAGTAGTACGTTTTTAATTTACCTGGACTCCCCTTTCAGTGTTTCATATGCTAATAATGCACAGGAAAAGCACTGAAGGAATTGATAATGTAATATGAACAGATGTTTGAAAATGTTTACTGTGGCATGTTTTTGAAACCATGCAGTATTTGGGTAGCTATAGTATCTTTGCTGCTGTATATACATATGGGGGTGTGTGTACATGATATACGCTGTTTGAAATATTGATTTTGTGTACATAAAATTTGAGTCTTTCATAAACATGAATACGGAGTATACATACATGCACAGTCTTGAAACTCGTGTTGATCTCCATGGAGAAAGTGTATTCCGATTAATTCAAATATACATTACATTATATTACATAAGTTGCCTCCTAGTTCCATTAGGCTAATTTAAATGAGGAAGTTGTCATGGTTATAGAAGCCATTGCATCATTAGATATAGCAATACTCTACATATTTAGGTAACATTTATTTTATAGTATCATCACAAAATAAGAAACTCATGAATCAAGTCACAGCTAGGATACAGCTATGTACTCTGGACAAAGTCACTACGATATCAATGAACTTATTAAAGGAACATAGCTAAACTGTAACTTCCCACGATCATAGATGTTGTGACTCCATCGCATAACATTACCAGCTGCCATCTGGGTTATCTAGACTGATTATAATCACCTGACTGTTGTACTTTCTCCTTCAAAGTTTTGAAGTAACCTACGCACTGCTGTATTAAGTAATCACAGAAGCTTGATACTGTGAGGACTACTGTGTCTAGTTGATTACAGCAAAACAATACGTTCAACCTGTATGTGCTATCATAATGGGAAGAGAAGTTGTAGTTATGCTCTTTGCAGGTGCAGTTTGCTACAGTGTGGTTTTACTCCTGGCTGGTCATGGAACTCATGGACTTGGCATCAGTGTGGAAATCAAAAGAAGTTCAAGTAACTCAAGTGACAGTTGTTGCTCTGGTCAACTCTCTACTCCATATCAGTCAATCCAAATGAATACTAATGAAGACAGACAGGTTTCTGGAAATTCAGTGAGTGATGAAGTATTGAGTGGTTCTGTAGACATCACTATGCTCAAATTCGGTGAAAACATGACTTGTACTGCAATGTGGCTCATCCCCAGTACTGGTAGCACTAGCTGTGAGTGTGGTAGTACTCTGGGCGGTATAGTCGAATGTGATACCAACTCAAAGAAGGTCAATTTGCTAAAGTGCTATTGCATGACTTTCAGTATTGATGGATCCATGCTAGTTGTTGGTCCATGCTTGTACGGGTGTTTCATTGAGAAAAGTATTAATCCTTACTACCCTCTCCCATCAAATACCTCTGAACTAAGTATTTTGTGCAACAACTACAACAGAGAGGGGCAACTTTGTGGCAGGTGTAAGCCCGGGTTTGCACTGCCAGTGTATTCCTACAATTTAACTTGTGTGGAATGTCAAAACCACTATGCCAGCAACTGGGTGAAGTGTGTAGCTGCTTCCTTCTTGCCTCTTACCTTGTTCTTCATCATCATGGTGACCCTCAGAGTAAGGGTAACATCAGGTGTGATGAATGCCTTCATTCTAGTGTGTCAAGTAATAACTCTTCCAGCTTTAAGCCGTGGGGAAGTATTATGGCTTCAGTATCACAATTCTGGTAGAACTAGTATTACACTCTCTTCAGTTGCTATTCTCATGTCACTGTTTGGGATCTGGAATTTGGACTTCTTTCGCCTACTGTAGCCATCCTTTTGCTTGCACCCTAAGACAAGTATTATTGAAGTTATTGCACTGGACTATGTTATAGCAGTTTATCCACTGGTCCTGCTGGTTGTAGCCTACCTGTTGGTTAAACTTCATGATTCCGATATCTATGTTATTGTGTTATTGTGGAAACTATTTCACAGATGCTTTGTGCATTTTCGAAGAGATTGGAACATCAAAACTTTACTGGTTGATGCTTTTGCTACTTTCCTTCTTTTGTCTTATACAAAGTTTCTCTCTGTTTCCTTTGACCTTCTTACCCCAGTACAGGTTATGAACAGTCACAACAAAAAAATTAACAAACTATATCTTTATCGGATGCTACAATTGAATTTTTTGGACGGAAACATCTTCCATATGCTATCTTAGCACTGGCAGTGCTAATAGTATTCACTTTACTTCCTTTGCTTCTAATGTGTCTTTATCCAAGCAGAAAGTTTCAAAGATTTCTGAACCGCTACAGACTGCAAAGTCAGTATCTGCACACTTTTATGGATGCATTTCAAGGCTCCTACAAGGATGGAACAAATGGCAGCTGTGACTGTCGATGGTTTGCAGGATTATACGTGTTTATGCGGATTCTCTTCATATTAATACTTGGAGTAACTGCTTCTGAATTTTGTATTCCTTTGTGGGGCTTACTTATTCTCATTTTACTTCTTTTAACAGCCTTATTGCAACCGTATAAGTGTCCAACTCACAATCGTATTAACATCTTCCTTCTTTTGGCAATCACTTTTATTATAATTGCAGGCATGGCAGAGCTCATGGCCTATTCCAGAACTGTGCAGTTTAAAAAGGTTTCTAGTGGCATTGTTGGAGCATCATTCTTTGTTTTTCCATTATATTTTGTTGGAATTATTTTCTACAAAATGTTTGCCCACCGGAGGTGCGTTCGGAAATTGCACCAAAAGCTGTGTCGTATATTGTGCAGGAAACCAGATGGTTCGTATGAAGAGTATGACAGACTGCTTCCAGAGAGAATGGTGAATGTGGAAGAATGTGCTGCCTTGCTAGCTGATCCTATGCAGGTCAATTTATCCGATGAAGAACCCTCTGCAACTACTGAATAGAAGAGTTAAAGCCTCAAACACATGATAGTTAATGTGGTAGCTATAACTAGTAAATGCAAATGTAGTTATCAAGTTGTTGCTGCTGTTGTTATTGCTGTTTGCTAGCGCTGTCATTATACAGTATTGTGTATAAGAAAGTGCTGTAAGAATGTTATAGTATTTTATCTTTAGTTCTAGCTTTAGACTGTTATATAAGAGGGGGAAAAGAATAACGTTATGACTACAGTACAAAGAAATTGGTGTACCATGGTCCCATTAATGTGTGACCATAGCAACTGATTACCTAGATAATATGAAACATGCTCATTAGCACTGTCCATTTCTGCCGGCGAAGACAACACTTATGGTGTTGTAAGGTGAATTGTGTCAGCCTTGAAGCTTTCAAAATGCTTACAGTTCTAGCTTGTACAACTACAGGACTTCTCCAATTAACTAGTTGAACATAAATCAACAACATTAAGATAAATCTAGATTGCGATTCTCATGCCCGATAGTGTCCACAGCAGATTATACAGAGCTTTACATTTGAGACTGCTGACTGAAGTTCACACTGACCCCAAACCACAATCGTCACATTTTCAGCAATACTAATATTTGCAAACTTTTTGTGGGCTGTTGCAATGCTATACTAATATTCTGGGGGAGTTTATGACGGAGAGTAATAAACTCATTGTAGCAACAGCAGTCATCTTTGTGAGTTCGAGACTCAGTATTACTGTATCGAGGGCTGAAGGAGCTCATATTGCCCTCTTTGAAATGGCTCCATCAGCATCTTTGCCATATATAGTACTGCATGCACTGCAAAAGCATGTGGGTTGTTTAAACCCAGTTGGGTTACCACAGTTGCAATTTTAAGGATCAAAAACAACCCTCACGTTTTTGTGTATGCACTCTACAATAACATGAGGGTTGATTTTGAAACTTAAATTGTGTGCATGCACACTGCAAAAACATGAGAGTTGTTTTTCACCCTTAAGGTAGGAAGGGAAGTTAAGTAGGTTTGAAGCCGAACCTCCGAACCAAGTTGATGGCTATGTCGGCAACATCCTAGCCTACACCCACATGACAATAAGTAAGCACCTAATATTCACAAAAAGACCTCTTTTGCTAAAATTCCAAATATTGCATTCCCCGCACAGTTTCACCCCTCATCGTCACCTACACATAACCTACACAGGACAGGCCAAAATCCTACGCATGCTTTTTCACAAAAACACTTCAGATCCGGTTTTACAGCCAAATCTACCTTGCTATTCACAACTACACCAATTTCACAATCCGGACTCGCCAATCAAATATTGCGACAATCCACGCCTGCTACAGTAGATTGATCCCAGGGTTATGACTACTCACAAGAAAACTACGCATGCTTTTCTCCCCTAACCCCTCCCTTGCTATGTTACACACGCATAGAGACTAGCTACAACTCACCACTGCTTTTTGCCAGGGCCCCACAAACGGCAGCTAGACGTGAAAATGGGCGGAGTCTACGAGATAGAAAGGTCACTTTTCTAAAGACAACTGACTAGAGAAGACTAGATGACCATCTGTCTGGCAAGCTGCTTGCCAGTCTTTCAGCTACACTCTACCACAGACTTCAGGCTGGATTTTACATACAAACAGCCTACTCAGCACTACAGACGGCCTAAACGGCTTCTTATTAAAAAAAAGAAAAAAAGAGTGTTGAAAGTGAACATCAAATTACCGCTCGGCCACATCAAAGTGCTGAATTTGCCCTTGAAAGTGCCGCTTTCCACATCAAAGTGACCCCCCACCCCCCCCCCCCCCCCTGTTGATTCCGGTTGCCGCCATGGGAAAATGTAAATAGTACAATGAATCTCATTAACTTTACGTAGCTCACGTGACCTTGCTGATTGCTCATTAATTATTCATGAGCAGTTTTACGGGGATTTTTTCAACTTCCCTTCCTACCTTAAAATTGCAACTGTGGTAATCAAGCTGGTTTAAAACAACCCTCATGTTTTTGCAGTTAAAAGGGTGTTAACCATGCATAAGTGCTCGATTAAACTGTTGTTTTTTTTAATACGGAATGGACACCTTAAATTTGGGGCTTTCAGCCACCACAATTCATTGAATTTGCTTTTATAAAGCTGTAAGGAGCTAACCAAGTATGTATTAATTTGTGGTGATCTACTCACATGCAGTTAATCAAATTTTAGTCTACCATGATAATTATAATGCGCACCAGTGATGCTTTTGAACAACCCTCCTTATCCAAAACTGTTGTGGCTGATGATAAGTTTAGAGGTCAAGTTCTTTAGAAACTGGAAAGTGCTAAATATCAAAGTAGCATGGGCATCAACATAAGTATGCAATTGCTCAAGCATAAGCATTATTATCAGAGTATAAACCAGAATAATAGGCAGCAGCACAAGCAGAAGCAAAAGCAGGGGGGGGGGGGGGGTCACAGCCTAAAAATAACTGTAATTCCATAGCCAAGCAGCACAAGCAGAAGCAAAGCATTTACCACGAGGGGCTTGAAGCCATGGGTCAGGGCATCTCATCTTAACCGGTCATATATCAGGATGTGAAAAGGACCAAAGTGAGACCAGCATCTGAACAAACTTGTATCTAGACATTGCTGGTGATACAGCTCAAATGGTCTCAGTAGACTCTGTGGTCAAAATGTGAGGTCATTGAGAATCCACTTTGCACCAGCATAATATCCATATTCTGAGGGGAGAGCATGTCACCCAGCAGGCTGTCACCATCAAGCTTCCCCTTGTTGGGGTTGTGTTGCCTCCCCCACAACTCCTTGTGCATTTACCCAACCTCCATCTGCCATTAGCTATGGTAGTTATGGAGTGATCTTGCATATGTATCTATCATGTCAGGTGCTACACAGCAGTTGCAGGTGAGTGGCCCTGTATCGGGGGTTCTTGGTTAGGACTGGGTCAGTTTACACCAGAGATTGTTAATTACAAACTTAAGCTCATTTTACTCCCTAGATCTGGATGGCATGCGTAACTACTGTAATGCTGCTTTTTCCTTATAGGGAAGTGTCCTTAGCTGATGTTCTGCTGATATTCCTTTACCATAACATTTTAAGGAATATTGCTAAAATATGATTGCTGTTGTGTATACAAAGGACTGTTAGCTATAACTTTGCCAGTTGCCATGTGAAAAATTATCTAGACTGATTACAAAATTTACACGCAATTGAAAGTAAACTGCCTTTCATCTCTCCTCCAATATTTACATATATATATATATATATATATATATATATATATAGTCTGTATTTTAATGGTGTTTTGGCTATGGGTACACAAGGGATAAAACTAGTAACTATTGACAAAATACATTTGGGAATACAAAAATCTTTTAGGGATTACTTGTGTTTTGAAATCATACACCAGCCTTGGTCTCAATGGCAATTAGTCACTAAATACCATTGGAGAATGAGTGTCATTTCAAACAATGGTAGCTCTTAGGAATATAAAGTGCCATTTGGAAGCAAGTACATCAATAATGTCTAGCTGAGATGCAACTGATGTAACCATTATTAGGTATATGTACTGAGTATTTAAGTTTGATCACACAGAAGCTTGCTAGAATAATGGAAAGCAAATTTTTACATGTTTGCTGCAATGCTGTTTGGTGCAGTGTGGTTCTACTACTGGCTAGTGGCAGCACTGATGGACTTGGCATCAGTAACTCAAGTGACAGTTGTTGCTCCGGTCCCCACTCTAAAGCATTTCATTCGAACCAAGGAGGTGAAGACAGACAGTTTTCTAGAAATTCAGTGGGTGATGAAGTATTGAGTGGCTCTGTAGACGTCACTATAGCTGCCAACTTTGATGAAAACATGACTTGTACTAAAACCTGGTTCATCCCCAGTAATGGTAGTGCTAGCTGTGAGTGTGGTAGTACTCTGGGAAATGTAGTTGAATGCGATACCAACTCAAAGGAGGTTAATTTGCAGAATTGCTACTGCATGACTTTCAGTATTGATGGATCCATGTTGGTTGTTGGACCATGCATATATGGGTGTGTCATGGAGAATGATCACAATCCTCGCTACCCTCTCCCACCAAACACCTCTGAACTAAGTAATTTCTGCAACAACTACAACAGAGAGGGACAACTTTGTGGCAAGTGTAAGGACGGGTTTGCACTGCCAGTGTATTCCTACAATTTAACTTGTGTGGAATGTCAAGACCACTATGCCAGCAACTGGGTGAAGTATGCAGCTGCTTCCTTCTTGCCTCTTACCTTGTTCTTTATCATCATTGTGACCCTCAGAGTAAGGGTAACATCAGGTGTGATGAACGCCTTCATTCTAGTGTGTCAAGTACTAACTCTTCCAGCTCTAATTCGTGGCTATGTGTTAGTATCTCAGTATCGTGGATATGGTAGAACTAGATTCTCTTTAAGCGCTGTTTTCATATCACTGTTTGGTATCTGGAATTTGGACTTCTTTCGCCTACTGTACCCATCCTTTTGCTTGCACCCTAAGGCAACTACTATTGAAGTTATTGCACTGGACTATGTTATAGCAGTTTATCCACTGGTGTTGCTGGTTGTAGCCTACCTACTGGTTAAACTTCACGAT
Organism: Phakellia ventilabrum; assembly: GCA_963921505.1. NCBI lineage: Eukaryota > Metazoa > Porifera > Demospongiae > Axinellida > Axinellidae > Phakellia > Phakellia ventilabrum. The sequence goes on along the minus strand of OY997378.1, from coordinate 2,343,694 downwards.
TCAGATATCCACTTTATTGTGTTATTGTGGAAGCCATTTCACAGATGTTTTGCACATTTTCGAAGACATTGGAACATCAAAACTTCACTGGTTGATGCTTTTGCTACTTTCCTCCTGTTGTCTTATACAAAGTTTCTCTCTGTTTCCCTAGACCTCCTTACCCCAGTACATGTTATGAACAGTCACGGCAAAACAATAAACCAACGGTATCTTTATTGGGATGCTACAATTGAATTTTTTGGATGGAAACATCTACCATATGCCATCCTAGCACTGGCAGTGCTAATAATATTTACTTTACTTCCTTTGCTACTAATGTGTCTTTATCCGAGCAAAAAGTTTCAAAGATTTCTGAACCACTACAAACTTCAAAGTCAGGTGTTACGTATTTTTATGGATGCATTTCAAGGCTGTTACAAGGATGGAACAAATGGCAGTCATGACTGTCGATGGTTTGCTGGACTATACTTGTTTATGCGGATCATTTTCCTAGCAATAATTGAAGTAACGGCTTCTGAATTTTCTATTCCCTTGATTGGCTTACTTATTCTCTTTTTACTTCTTTTAACAGCCTTATTGCAGCCCTATAAGCGTCCTGCCCACAATCGTATTAACATCTTTCTTCTTATTGCAATCACTTCTATGATTATAGCAGGCATGGCGAATCTATTGGCCTTTTTCAGGACTATACAGTTTAAAACAGTTTCTAATTGGATTGTTGGAGTATCATTCTCCATTCTTCCAATATACTTTGTTGGTCTTATTCTCTTCAAAATGTTGGCCCACCGGGTGTGTTTACGGAAATTGTGTTCAAAGTTTTGTTGTATATTGTATGGGAATGCAGACGGTTTGAATGAAGATTATGACAGACTGCTTCCAGAGAGAATGGTGAATGTGGAAGAATGTGCTGCCTTGCTAGCTGATCCTATGCAGGTCAATATATCTGATGAAGAATCCATTGCAGCTACTGAATAGAGTATCAAACTATAGTATATATGATAGTTAATGTGGTATGTAGTTATTACGTTACTGCTGCACGTACGTACATGATACACACATACTGATTTTGTGTACATAAATTTGTGTTTCATAAATGAAGGGTTCAGAACCAGAGTGGGCTAACCCAAAAGACAACAGCCATATACATACTGAAAGCCTGAGTAGGAGTTAGAGATAGCAATCGAGCATACATGTACTTTTTTTAGAGTCAGAATGTCTAGAAACACTGTAATAGTCTACTATGCTTTGATGCAGACATTGTTGTAGCTATCTCTAACTGCACTTTCAGTGTGTATATTGGCTGTTGCAAACTCCTACTCAGGCTTTCATACGCATGTTCAATCTGCTTCTAATATGCATTTTGACAGCCTCAAACTCACACTCAGGCTTTTAGCTACACACATCATGCATATTTCGGTCTCTACTCCTCTTATATTATTGACTATCTTAATGTACATATAGGCTGCCTCATCCTCCTACTCCGGTACAGTTACATAAATATACACTTGTTGGCTAGAATTTTGTACCCAAGTTGATATATTATGATCACCGCCTCCCTACACAAACTTAACATTGTAACCTATAAGTGCATATTAGGAGCGACAGGTGATTAAGAATTTCAAATTTTGACTATATATATGCTCATACTCATATTTCATGATTTTGGAATTAGCCCACTGTGGTTCTGAGCCCTTCAAATATGAATAAGGAGTACACATACATACACAGTCTTGAAACTCATGTTGATATCCATGGAGAATGTGTATTCCCATTAAATCAAACATAGGTTACATTACATTACGTACATACGTTTCCTCCTAGTTCCATTAGGCCATTTTAAATGAGGAAGTTATCATGGTGATAAAAGCCATTGCATCATCAGTTACATGTATAGCGATACTCTACATATGTAGTACCATTTAATTCAGAGCTTCATCACAAATTAAGAAAACTAATGAATTAAGTCACAGCTAGGACACAGCTATGTACTCTGGACAAAGTCACTACAGTACATTTGGCTACATAGATCGCCATAATTAATAGATATAAATGCCATATACAGGTTAACAATGGAATCTTGGAAATGTTCACAGCATAGCAAAAGTAAGCAGGCTACTTATCTTATAAGATTTTTCGACTGATATACCTCACTTAACAATGTATTGGATCAGCTAACTTATATGGAAATTGCTCCTAACAGATGTTCTGTTGTTACTCCCTATACTATTTCTTATCTACCTCTTTCATAACATATAATATGAACTTATATTTGTTTTTAAAGGAACATAGCTAATTTGTAACTTCCCACGATCATAGATGTTGTGACTCCATTGCATAACATTACCAACTGCCATCTGGATTATCTAGACTGATTATAATCACCTGACTGAAAGTAAAATATCTTGTACTTTCTCCTCAGTGCCACAGTGCTATGTAGGTGTACAGGAAGAGAAGATGAAGAGTATGAGAGATTGCTTCCGGAGAGAATGGTGAATGTGGAGGAGTGTGCTGCATTGTGTTTTACAGTCATGCCCCGGCCCCCCAGCCACATACCCGGGTAAAAACGTTAGTTTAGAAAAAATGAAAAAAGTCAATACAAAACACAATTCATTTAGAAGAAATATAAAGTACCAAATGTTATGCACAGTTTTGGCATATGCAACTTATAGACGTTTCAGTTATCTTCACCATTTTGCCTGCACACTGACATGGGATTAGTCATTTCAATTTCATTGATCTACTTCACTAGAGTCATTCATTTTACCAGCTATATACATATTAACATTTGGACACCAAAGACATATGTAAGGGTTGTGTCAAACTATATTTCGAAGATAAACACCATTAAAATTAATTTTCGTGGCTGTATTTAAGCTTTCCTAATGAAGACTTTGATAAGGAGTTATTAGGTTGTTGTCCAGTTATGGAGGACAAGTTTCTAACACTGACACACTGCATGGCTTTCAGGCAAACAAGAACAATAAAACCAAAGATAAGTACACGGAATAAACAAAATTACATTCCACTTGTAGTAGGTGAGCAGAATGAATAGTGCATTTGTAATATAGCTGGACCCCCCTAATGCTAATAATGTACTGGAAAAGCACTCAAGGAGGTGATTATGTAATATGAACAGATGCTTGAAAGTATTTACTGTGCCATGTTTTTGAAACCATACAGTATGTGTGTAGCCATAGTATCTTTGCTGCTGTATATACATATGGGGGCGTACGTACACGGTTTGGAAATATTGATTTTGTGTACATAAAATTTGAGTCTTTCATAAACATGAATAAGGAGTATACACAGTCTTGCAACTCGTGTTGATTTCCATGGAGAATGTGTATTTCCCATTAAATCAAACATAAGTTCCATTTAAATGGGGAAGTTATCATGGTGATGAAAGCCATTGCATCATTACTTATAGCAATACTCTACATATGTAGGTACCATTAAGTCACAGCTAGGATACAGCAGTGTACTCTGGACAAAGTCACTACGGGAAATTTGGTTACAAACTGCCATAATGAATTGATATAAATGCCATATACAGGCTAACGATTGGATCTTGGAAATGTTCACAGCACAGCAAGATAAACAAAAGTATGCAGGCTTTTTCTCTTAGAAGAGTCATAGTCATGTTGACACACATAATAATGTCTTTCTGTTATAAAAGCTTCCCAGATCAACATTTGAAACTACACAGAGCGAGCTAGCTACAGTATTTTCATGCATTTACAACCAACTCAATAATTACCATACTTTAAGAATCCTTCACTGACCAGTGAACCATAGGATCAGCCAACAAGGCAGCACACTAGCTCCTCCACATTCACTGTTCTCTTTGATGGCGATCTCTCAAAGTCTTCATTATCAGCTTCAATACAGCCACAATAATTATGGCATTTATCTTCGGATAGTTTGACACAACTCCTGCATATGTCTTTGGTAGCCAAATGTTAATATCTGGTTAAAAGAATGACTCTAACAAAGTATATCAACAAACTGAAATTACTAATCCCATGTTAGGGTGCAGGCAAAATGGCGAATAGCTACAGTAGGCAGAAAGTTTAAGTTGCATATGCCATGACTTTGCATAGCATTTGGTACTTTTTCTAAATGAATTGTGTTTTGTAGCTAACAATTTTCACTTTTTCATTTTCTAAACTAACTTTTTTTATCTGGTATGTAGCTGGGGGTCATGGGGCATGACTACTGTAACACATTTACATGAAAATTGCTTCTCACAGGTGTTCTGTTATTATACCCTATACTATTTTTTATCTACCTCTTTCGTAGCGTATAATTTGCACTTATATTTGTTTTTAAAGGAACATATAGCTAAACTGAAACTTCCCACGATCATAAAACTCCATTACATAACATTATTAGCTGCCATCTGGATTATCTAGACTGATTATAATCACCTGACTGAAAGTAAAACATCTTGTACTTTCTCCTCCAAAGTTATGAAATAACCTACGCACTGCTGTATAAGTAATCACAGAAGCTGATACTGTGAGGATTACTGTGTCTAGTTGATTACAGCAAAACAATAAGTTCAACTCGTATGTGCTATCGTAATGGGAAGAGAAGTTGTAGTTTTGCTCTTTGTAGGTGCTGTTTGCTGCAGTGTAGTTTTACTTCTGGCTAGTCATGGAACTCATGGACTTGGCATCAGTGTGGAAATCGAAAGACGTTCAAGTAACTCAAGTGACAGTTGTTGCTCTGGTCAACTCTCTACTCCATATCAGTCAAACCAAATGAATTCTAATGAAGACAGACAGGTTTCTGGAAATTCAGTGAGTGATGAAGTATTGAGTGATTCTGTAGACATCACTATACTCAAATTTGGTGACAACATGACTTGTACTGCAACGTGGTTCATCCCCAGTATTGGTAGCGGTAGCTGTGAGTGTGGTAGTACTCTGGGCGGTATAGTCGAATGTGATACCAGCTCAAAGGTTACTTTGCTGAAATGCTATTGCATGACTTTCAATATTGATAGATCCATGCTAGTTGTTGGTCCATGCTTGTACGGGTGTTTCATAGAGAATGGTTACAATCCTTACTACCCTCTCCCATCAAACACCTCTGAACTAAGTATTTTCTGCAACAACTACAACAGAGAGGGGCAACTTTGTGGCAGGTGTAAGCCCGGGTTTGCACTGCCAGTGTACTCCTACAATTTAACTTGTGTGGAATGTCAAGACCACTATACCAGCAACTGGGTGAAGTATGTAGCTGCTTCCTTCTTGCCTCTTACCTTGTTCTTCATCGTCATTGTGACCCTCAGAGTAAGGGTAACATCAGGTGTGATGAATGCCTTCATTCTAGTGTGTCAAGTAATGACTCTTCCAGATGTACTTCGTGGCTATGTGTTAGTATCTCAGTATCGTGGATATGGTAGAACTAGATTCGCTTTAAGCACTGCTTTCATATCACTGTTTGGAATCTGGAATTTGGACTTCTTTCGCCTACTGTACCCATCCTTTTGCTTGCACCCTAAGACAACTACTATTGAAGTTATTGCACTGGACTATGTTATAGCAGTTTATCCACTGGTGCTGCTGGTTGTAGCCTACCTACTGGTTAAACTTCACGATTCCAATATTGTGTTATTGTGGAAACCATTTCACAGATGCTTTGTAAACTTTCGAAGAGATTGGAACATCAAAACTTCACTGGTTGATGCTTTTGCTACTTTCCTCCTGTTGTCTTATACAAAGTTCCTCTCTGTTTCCCTAGACCTTCTTACGCCAGTAAAGGTTATGAACAGTCACAGCAAAACAATAAACCAATGGTATCTTTATTTGGATGCTACAATAGAATTTTTTGGACGGAAACATCTACCATATGCCATCCTAGCGCTGGCAGTAGTGATAGTATTTACTTTACTTCCGTTGCTTCTAATGTGTCTTTATCCAAATCGAAAGTTTCAAAAAGTTCTGAACCACTACAAACTTCAAAGTCAAGCTCTACATATTTTTATGGATGCTTTTCAAGGCTGCTACAAGGATGGAACAAATGGCAGCTGTGACTGTCGATGGTTTGCAGGATTATACTTGTTCATGCGGATTCTCTTCATATTAATAGTTGGAGTAACTGTTTCAGATTTTTTTATTCCCTTTAGTGGTCTAATTGTCCTCTTTTTACTTCTTTTAACAGCCTTATTGCAGCCCTATAAGTGTCCTGCCCACAATCGTATTAACATCTTTCTTCTTTTTGCAATCACTTCTATGATTATAGCTGGCATGGCAAATCTCATGGCTTATTCCATAACTGTACAGTTTCAAACAGTTTCTAATTGGATTGTCGGAGTATCATTCTCTCTTCTTTCAGTATACTTTGTTGGACTTATTCTCTTCAAAATGTTGGCCCACCGGATGTGTTTACGACAAATGTGTTCAAAGTTTTGTCATATATTGTATAGGAACGCAGACGGTTTGAATGAAGATTATGACAGACTGCTTCCAGAGAGAATGGTGAATGTGGAAGAATGTGCTGCCTTGTTAGCTGATCCTATGAAGGTCAATATATCCGATGAAGAATCCATTACAATTACTGAATAGAGTATCAAACTGAACTATAATTATATGATAGTTAATGTGGTATGTAGTTATTACGTTACTGCTGCACATACGTACATGATATTCACTATTTTGAAATATTGATTTGTGTGCATGAATAAGGAGTATACACAATCTTGAAACTCATGTTGATCTCCTTGGCGAATGCGTATTTCAAACATAGGCTACTTTATATTACATAAGTTCCCTCCTAGTTCCATTAGGCTAATTTTAATGGGGATAGTATCATAGTGATAAAGCCATTGCATCATTAATTACACAAATAGCAATACTCTACATATGTAGGTACCATTAAGAAACTAATGAATTATGTCACAGCTAGGATACAGCTATGTACTCTGGACAAAGTCACTATGGGAAATTTGGGTATAAAATGCCATATTTAATAGATAAAAATGCCATATACAGGTTAACGATGGGGTCTTGGAAATGTTCACAGCATAGCAAGATAAGCAAAAGTAAGCAGGCTACTTATCTTATAATAGTGACAGTCATGGTGACACACATAGTAATATCTTTCTATTACAGAAGTTGTCCCGACCAAGATCCATATTTGAAACTACACAGAGCTAGCTACAGTATTTTCATGCATTTACAACCAACTCAATAATTACAACCCAATTCATACTTCACTGACCAGTGAACTAACGAATCACCCAACAAAACAGCATGCTCCTGAACATTCACTTGGTAGCATATCTCTCAAAGTCTTCATTAGGAAAGCTTAAATACAGCCAAGAAATGGTGTTTATCTTCGGATATAGTTTGACACAACCCCTACATATGTCTTTGGTGTCCAAATGTTAATAGCTGGTAAAATGAATGACTCTAGTGAAGTAGATCAATGAAATTGAAATGACTAATCCCATGTCAGTGTGCAGGCAAAATGGTGAAGATAACTGAAAAGTCTATAAGTTGCATATGCCAAAACTGTGCATAATAATTGGTACTTTATATTTTTTCTAAATGAATTGTGTCTTGTATTAACTTTTTTCATCTTTCTAAACTAATTTTTTTATCCGGTATGTGGCTGCTGGGGCATGACTGTAAAACACAATGCAGCACACTCCTCCACATTCACCATTCTCCCCGGAAGCAATCTCTCATACTCTTCATCTTCTCTTCCTGTACACCTATACGGTACTGTGGCACTGAGGAGAAAGTACAAGATGTTTTACTTTCAGTCAGGTGATTTTAATCAGTCTAGATAATCCAGATGACAGCTGGTAATGTTATGCAATAGAGTCACAACATCTATGATCGTGGGAAGTTACAAATTAGCTATGTTCCTTTAAAACAATTATAAGTTCATATTATGTTATGAAAGAGGTATATAGATAAGAAATAGTTTAGCGAATAATAACAGAACATCCGTTAGGAGCAATTTCCATATAAGTTAGCTGATCCAATACATTGTCAAGTGAGGTATATTAGTTGAAAAATGTATCAACTCAAGTAGAACCGTAGACCCTTATACACCAATACCAGAGTAATAAATAGTTGTAACTGCTTATGTACAATACCCTATAGCAGTGTTTGTTTGATTGCTGCTACTGCAATTTCTGCTGTCATTAACAATTCATTCTCTGTGATTTAATGCTAACTGAGAAGCTGTATTTGCATGATAGAAATAAGGAGTTATAGTACACAGACTATCCAAATTAAAAATGCTATTTTCCAATGAGTGGTACGTTTTTAATTTACCTGGACTCCCCTTTCAGTGTTTCATATGCTAATAATGCACAGGAAAAGCACTGAAGGAATTGATAATGTAATATGAACAGATGTTTGAAAATGTTTACTGTGGCATGTTTTTGAAACTATACAGTATGTGTGTAGCTATAGTATCTTTGCTACATATGGGGGTGTGTGTACATGATATACGCTGTTTGAAATATTGATTTTGTGTACATAAAATTTGAGTCGTTCATAAACATGAATACGGAGTATACATACATGCACAGTCTTGAAACTCGTGTTGATCTCCATGGAGAAAGTGTATTCCGATTAATTCAAATATTCATTACATTATATTACATAAGTTGCCTCCTAGTTCCATTAGGCTATTAATTTAAATGAGGAAGTTGTCATGGTTATAGAAGCCATTGCATCATTACATATAGCAATACTCTAACATTTATTTTATAGTATCATCACAAAAATAAGAAACTCATGAATCAAGTCACAGCTAGGATACAGCTATGTACTCTGGACAAAGTCACTACGATATCAATGAACTTATATTTATTTTAAAGGAACATAGCTAAACTGTAACTTCCCACGATCATAGATGTTGTGACTCCATCGCATAACATTACCAGCTGCCATCTGGGTTATCTAGACTGATTATAATCACCTGATTGTTGTACTTTCTCCTTCAAAGTTTTGAAGTAACCTACGAACTGCTGTATTAAGTAATCACAGAAGCTTGATACTGTGAGGACTACTGTGTCTAGTTGATTACAGCAAAACAATACGTTCAACCTGTATGTGCTATCATAATGGGAAGAGAAGTTGTAGTTATGCTCTTTGCAGGTGCTGTTTGCTACAGTGTGGTTTTACTCCTGGCTAGTCATGGAACTCATGGACTTGGCATCAGTGTGGAAATCAAAAGAAGTTCAAGTAACTCAAGTGACAGTTGTTGCTCTGGTCAACTCTCTACTCCATATCAGTCAATCCAAATGAATACTAATGAAGACAGACAGGTTTCTGGAAATTCAGTGAGTGATGAAGTATTGAGTGGTTCTGTAGACATCACTATGCTCAAATTCGGTGAAAACATGACTTGTACTGCAACGTGGCTCATCCCCAGTACCGGTAGCACTAGCTGTGAGTGTGGTAGTACTCTGGGTGGTATAGTCGAATGTGACACCAACTCAAAGAAGGTCAATTTGCTAAAGTGCTATTGCATGACTTTCAGTATTGATGGATCCATGCTAGTTGTTGGTCCATGCTTGTACGGGTGTGTCATGGAGAATGGTTACAATCCTCACTACCCTCTCCCATCAAACACCTCTGAACTAAGTAGCTATTTTGTGCAACAACTACAACAGAGAGGGGCAACTTTGTGGCAAGTGTAAGCCTGGGTTTGCACTGCCAGTGTACTCCTACAATTTAACTTGTGTGGAATGTCAAGACCACTATGCCAGCAACTGGGTGAAGTATGTAGCTGCTTCCTTCTTTCCTCTTACCTTGTTCTTCGTCGTCATTGTGACCCTCAGAGTAAGGGTAACATCAGGTGTGATGAATGCCTTCATTCTAGTGTGTCAATTAACCACTCTTCCAGCTTTAAGTCGTGGATATGTCTTAAGACTTCAGCATCACGATTCTGGTAGAACTAGTACTAGATTCTCTTTAGGTACCGTTCCTATTCTCATATCACTGTTTGGCATCTGGAATTTGGACTTCTTTCGCCTACTGTACCCATCCTTTTGCTTGCACCCTAAGACAACTATTATTGAAGTCATTGCACTGGACTATGTTATAGCAGTTTATCCACTGGTCCTGCTGGGTGTAGCCTACCTGTTGGTTAAGCTGCATGATTCAGATATCTATGTTATTGTGTTATTGTGGAAACCATTTCATAGATTCTTTGTACATTTTCGAAGAGATTGGAACATCAAAAATTCACTGGTTGATGCTTTTGCTACTTTCCTTCTTTTATCTTATACAAAGTTCCTCTCTGTTTCCTTTGACCTTCTTACCCCAGTACAGGTTATGAACAGTCACAACAAAATAATTAACAAACGATATCTTTATTGGGATGCTACAATTGAATTTTTTGGACGGAAACATCTACCATATGCCATCCTAGCACTGGTAGTAGTAATAGTATTCACTTTACTTCCTTTACTTCTAATGTGTCTTTATCCAAGCAGAAAGTTTCAAAAGTTTCTGAACCGCTACAGACTTCAAAGTCAGTGTCTGCACACTTTCATGGATGCATTTCAAGGCTGTTACAAGGATGGAACAAATGGTACCTATGACTGTCGATGGTTTGCAGGATTGTACTTGTTTATGCGGATTCTCTTCATATTAATACTTGGAGTAACCGCTTCTGAATTTTGTATTCCTTTGTGGGGCTTACTTATTCTCATTTTACTTATTTTAACAGCCTTATTGCAACCGTATAAGTGTCCAACTCACAATCGTATTAACATCTTCCTTCTTTTGGTGGTCACTTTTATTATAATTGCAGGCATGGCAGATCTCATTGCCTATTCCAGAACTGTGCAGTTTCAAAAAGTTGCTAATGGGATTGCTGGAGCATCATTCTTTGTTTTTCCATTATATTTTGTTGGAATTATTCTCTACAAAGCGTTTGCCCACCGGAGGTGTGTTCGGAAATTGCACCAAAAGCTGTGTCGTATATTGTGCAGGAAACCAGATGGTTCATATGAAGAGTATGACAGACTGCTTCCAGAGAGAATGGTGAATGTGGAAGAATGTGCTGCCTTGCTAGCTGATCCTATGCGGGTCAATATATCCGATGAAGAACCCTCTGCAACTACTGAATAGAAGAGTTAAATCATCAAACACATGATAGTTAATGTGGTAGCTATAACTAGTAAATGCAAAATGTAGTTATCAAGTTGTTGCTGCTGTTGTTATTGTTGTTTGCTAGTGCTGTCATTATACAGTATTGTGTACAAGAAAGTGCTGTAAGAATGTTATAGTATTTTATCTTTAGTTCTAGCTATAGCTCTACCTGACTGTTAAATAAGAGGGGGAAAAGAATAACTTTATGACTACAGTACAAAGAAATTGGTGTACCATGGTCCCATTAATGTGTGACCATAGCAACTGATTACCTAGATAATATGAAACATGCTCATTAGCACTGTCCATTTCTGCCGGTGAAGACAACACTTATGGTGTTGTAAGGTGAATTGTGTCAGCCTTGAAGCTTTCAATCTGCTTAGCTACAGTTCTAGCTTGTACAACTGCAGTACTTCTCCAATTAACTAGTTGAACATAAATCAACAACAATAATATTATTAAGATAAATCTAGATTGCGATTCTCATGCCCGATAGTGTCTACAGCAGATTATACAGAGCTTTACATTTGAGACTGCTGACCGAAAAGATCACACTGACCCCAAACCACAATCGTCACATTTTCAGCAATACTAATATTTGCAAACTTTTTGTGGGCTGTTGCAATGCTATACTAATATTCTGGGGGAGTTTATGACGGAGAGTAATAAACTCATTGTAGCAACAGCAGTCATCTTTGTGAGACTCATTATTACTGTATCGAGGGCTGAAGGAGCTCATATTGCTCTCTTTGAAATGGCTCCATCAGCAACTTTGCCATATATAGTACTGCTTGTCCTGCTAGCACTTTGTCTTCAGGCCCAGCCTGCATCTGAAGGCGGCATACTCTCAGCTACAGCATGGACACCAGCAGAGAAGCCATTTTTGCCGCATGTCATGTTTACGTAATACGCAAAAATAGAATTTTGGTAGGGTTTCCCGCGGTTTGTCTCGCTGCGCAACCGCCCACTCAATCTTGTAGCAACTTCCCTTGATAACAACGTCTGCGGGTATGGTACACTGCAAAACGGAAGAATTCTGTTTCGAAAGGAACAGCAGTCAGCCTATGAAAACTTTACTTACGCAGATAAACAGCTAAGGTGGAATCCCAGACTACAGTACCTGTAGTAGATCAGTATTTACTAGTAGCTATATATATGCTTCTCTCTAATGCAGGTGTCTTATTTAGAAAAAGTTATACAATTTAGTAATAATAGATCAGCCTCCAAAATTTATTTCTTAATGCTGACTTGTGATTATCCCATGGAAAGAATACTCGTAACCTTTGCAGTACTTTCTAACCTGTTTCTGATCAGCAATGGCATGGAGTTTGTCACTCGGCTGGAGATGCAAGCAAGTCAATTGTCCTCAGTTAGTGGTCATGAGTCAAATGTAACAGCCAAAGATAGCGGACTGCAAAATATCCCTGTTAACAATGGGATATCGGCTAACCTGAATACAACCTGCTCTGATACCTGGTTCTTGCCCAAAATATCCAGTAATGGAAGCACTAGCTGTGAATGTGGAAGTGATCTAAGAGGTGTGATTGAGTGTCACAATGGTTCAAAGGAAGTAGAACTACTCCCGTGTTACTGTATGACGATCAGTACTGATGAGTCGATGTTGGTTGTAGGACACTGTGTTTTCGGCTGTATTAAAGGAAGGAGAGGTTCTAAATATCAAGTCACATCCAATGTGTCTGGATTGAATGAACTATTGTGCGCTAAATACCACAGGGAAGGGCAACTGTGCGGCAAATGTGAGGATACATTTGCATTTCCAGTATATTCTTATCATTTAGGGTGTGTGAAATGTGAAAAACACCTTGCCAAAAATCTGTTGAAGTACATTGCTGCCGCCTTTCTTCCTCTTACGCTATTCTTTATTATTATAGTTACTTTTAGGATTAGAGTAACTTCTGGTGTAATGAATGCTTTCATATTACTAAGTCAAATAATATCTACTCCTACTTTAAGCCGTGAATATTTATTAAATCTTCATGTCAGCACTTTTGCTGAAGTAATAGGCTCACTGTATGGAATTTGGAATTTGGACTTCTTTCGTCTACTTTACTCACCATTTTGCTTACACCCGGAGACATCTATGGTTCAGATCTTAGCACTGGACTACACCATAGCTGCGTACCCATTGGCATTGCTAATTGTAGCATATCTATTGGTTAAACTTCATGATTCAGGTTACACACTGATTGTTTGGTTGTGGAGACCATTTAACAGGTGCTTTGTACGTTTCCGAAAAGATTGGAACATCAAAACTTCACTGATTGATGCCTTTGCTACTTTTTTCCTCTTATCCTACATGAAATTCCTTTCTGTATCTTTTGACCTTCTTTTTCCAGTACAACTTTTCAACATCCATGGTGAAACACAAGAAAAAATGTATCTTTATTGGGATGGAAGCACAGAATATTTTGGTAGGGAACATTTACCGTATGCTCTACTTGCAGTTACTGTGATCATCATTTTCAATACTCTTCCGCTGTTGCTTTTGTTTCTGTACCCATGCAAATGGTTTCAAAACTGCCTAAACAAATGTAGGCTGCAAAGCCTAATTCTGTACACTTTAATGGATTCATTTCAAGGTTGTTACAAGGATGGAACAAATGGCAGCCGTGACTATCGATGGTATTCAGCATTGTACTTATGTACTCAAATTCTTTTTCTAGTAGTATTAGCAGTGACTGATTCTGAATTTGGCTTGCCATTTATTGGAATTCTGTTTCTCATTTTGCTTTTTATAACAGCTATACTCCAGCCGTACAAGCTGCCGGTTCACAACCGTATTACTATCTTTATTCTGTTTGTGATGGTCCTCATTGCCTTTTCAAATACTGCGAGTATTATTGCCGACTCTAGATACCTTCACCATGCTGCAAGCTGCTTCGTTGGATTATCAATGTTGATTCCACTGATATACATTACTGTAGTTATTCTCTACAAGCTGCTTGCTCATCGAAATTGTGTGCCATGTCGTTATATCAAAGCAAAAGAAGAAGAATTTGAGACAACTCTTCCGGAGAGAATGGTGAATGTGGAAGAGTGTGCTGCATTGCTGGCTGATCCTATGGAGATTAATATATATACTAAATAAAATACTAGACTAGTATCTACGATAGCTAATGTAAAATTGAATGGCTTAAGTTGTTGTTTTGCTGTTGTAATGTTGTGATAGCTACAGATTGTAAACAAGATACTGCTAATAATAATAATAATTATGGTATAGCTTCAATGGCTCTATCTATATCACTCTACTGAGAGTGGAAAGTCATCCCTGATTCAGTGCGTATTGTGTGTTTAGTATATTATAGTAGGCAATACATGAGTAACTTCATTAACACTGTGCTTCCTTGCATGCATGCATGTGCATAATTTCCTACAAGTATAGTTTTAGCAATGCCCAGACACATGATTCATTACAACAGCATCTCTTCTCTCCCGCCATTCTTATGCTTAGCAGTGCAGTGTGATTATAATGCTGCAGTGGCAGGATACCAATACAGTATTTTGTGACCTCAAGTAATGTTCAACTATGAATATCTCATCATCTATACGTATCACATAGCTACCTATGTTTTACAGCACTATTACTACAATATGTGATTGCTTAGCACTCCAAAAGATATGTATCTTAAAAAACTACTGAGATATTGAAGCTGCAGCTGGTATGCTTAATCGGCACTAACTCTCTAACCTAAATTTTGACCAGACAGGGTGACTATCACAACCTATGAATAGTTTAGGGTATTTATTAGGGCCAGACAGAGAGTGTTTATCTAATATTACAGAGAAATAACAGCTGTAACCACTGTAGCGAGCGAAAACTCACCGTTTTTTTGACATTACAGGAACATAATTCCAGAAACCCACAAGTTATGCAAAAAAAACTCTCCGTCTGACCCTAATAAACACTCTTAAGTATTCACAGGTTGTGACGGTTACCCTGCCTAGTTGATCCTGGGGTCAAATTATGGTCAAAAAGTTTTAATGCCCATGAGGCACATGCTGTAGCTTTAATATCTCAGCAGGGCTGTGAGATAGGTAGCTACATGTACTTTGGAGTACTAAGTGATCACATATTGCAGTATTAGCGCTGTAAAAAGCATGAAGTTATGTAGTAGCTATTAGTAATGAGATATTCACAATTAAATACTGCTTGAGGCAACCAAATTATGTTTGGTATCCCGCCACCTTTAATGGGAAGTAGATATCATGGTGTATCATTTCTACAGTTTAAACTGTCATGGATGATGCTAATTTTGATGGTCACACTCTTGAAGTCTGTTTATTGTAGTATGGTCTATGTATCTCTTAAAAATCTATTCAGATCTGGATGGCTTATATAACTACTGTAACACACTTATTTGGGAGTTGCCCCTAGCAGATGTTATGTTATTATTTCTCATGCAATTTCTTATTTATCTCTTTCGTAACATATAATATGCACTCATAATTGTTTTTACAGCAACATAGCTAAACTGTAACTTCCCACGATCATAGATGTTGTGACTCCATTACATAACATTACCAGCTGCCATCTGGATTATCTAGACTGATTATAATCACCTGACTGTTGTACTTTCTCCTCCAAAGTTATAAAATAATCTATGCACTGCTGTATTAAGTAATTACAGAAACTTGATACTGTGAGGACTACTGTGTCTAGTTGATTACAGCAAAGCAATAAGTTCAACCTGTAAGTGCTATCATAATGGGAAGAGAAGTTGTAGACATGCTCTTTGCAGGTGCTGTTTGCTGCAGTGTGGTTTTACTCCTGGCTAGTCATGGAACTGATGGTCTTGGCATCAGTGTAGAAGTTCAAGTAACTCAAGTGACAATTGTTGCTCTGGTCAACTCTCTACTCCATATCAGTCAAACCAAATGAATACAAATGAAGACAGACAGGTTTCTGGAAATTCAGTGAGTGATGAAGTATTGAGTGGTTCTGTAGACATCACTATACTCAAATTTGGTGAAAACATGACTTGTACTGCAATGTGGCTCATCCCCAGTACTGGTAGCACTAGCTGTGAGTGTGGTAGTACTCTGGGCGGTATACATGTAGCAGATTAGTATTTGTGCATGTTTATTTAATGCTAAAGGTGCATGTGTTCTTTCAGGAAAAGTTTGTCTATATTTCTACTAATGCCGACTTGTGATTACTGTCTATAGCCATGGAAAGAATACTTGTAACCTTTGCAGTGCTTTATAACCTGTTTCTGATCAGCAATGGCATGGACCTTGTCACTCGGCTGGAGATGCAAGCAAGTCATCCCGTAGACTCAAGTAGTGCTTATGCCGAATTGTCCTCAGTTAGTGGTCATGAGTCAAACATAACAGCTAAAGATAGCGGACTGCAAAGTATCCCTGTTAACAATGGGATATCGGCTAACCTGAATACAACCTGCTCTGATACCTGGTTCCTGCCCAAAACATCCTGTAATGGCAGCACTAGCTGTGAATGTGGAAGTGATCTAAGAGGTATGATTGAGTGTCATAACGGTTCAAAGGAAGTAGAAGTGCTCCGATGTTACTGTATGACGTTCAATACCGATGAATCGATGCTGGTTGTAGCACTCTGTATATTTGGCTGTATAAAAGGAAAGTTCACCAGTTCTCACTATCCAGTCACATCCAATACATCTGCTTTGAATGAACTATTATGTGGGAAGAGGTTCCACAGGGAAGGGCAACTGTGTGGCAAGTGTGAGGATACACTTGCATTTCCGGTATATTCTTACGATTTAGGCTGTGTGAAATGTGAAAAACACTTTGCCAAAAACTTGTTGAAGTACATTGCTGCCGCCTTTCTTCCTCTTACACTATTCTTTATTATTGTAGTTACGTTCAGGATCAGGGTAACTTCTGGTGTGATGAATGGTTTCATTTTAATAAGTCAAATAATATCTACTCCTACTTTAAGCCGTGAATACATATTAAAGGGTCATCATGTCAATACTATACCTAAAGTGATAGTCTCATTGTATGGCATTTGGAACTTGGACTTCTTTCGTTTACTTTACTCACCATTTTGCTTACATCCAGAGACAACTATGGTTCAGATCTTAGCACTGGACTACGCTATAGCTGCGTACCCATTGGCATTGCTAATTGTAGCGTATCTGCTGGTTAAACTTCATGACTCAGGCTTCAAACTCATTGTTTGGTTGTGGAAACCATTTCGTTGGTGCTTTGTATGTTTTCGAAGAGATTGGACTATCAAGACTTCACTGATTGATGCTTTTGCTACTTTCCTTCTTTTGTCTTACATGAAATTCCTTTCTGTATCCTTTGATCTTCTTTCACCAGTACGTATTTTTAACATCCATGGTGAAACACAAGAAAAATTGTATCTCTATTGGGATGGAAGCACAGAATATTTCGGTAGGGAACATTTACCTTATGCTCTACTTGCAGTTACTGTGATCATCATTTTCAACACTCTTCCGCTGTTGCTTTTGTTTCTGTACCCATGCAAATGGTTTCAAAACTGCCTACACTGCTGTAGACCGCGGCAAAGTGTAGTGTTGCACACTTTCATGGATTCATTTCAAGGTTGTTACAAGGATGGAACAAATGGCAGTCGTGACTATCGATGGTATTCAGCGTTGTACTTATGTACTCAAATTCTTGTTCTAGTAGTATTAGCAGCGACTGCTTCTGAGTTCAGTCTTCCATTTATCGGAATTGTTTTTCTTATTTTGGTTTTTGTAACAGCTATGCTCCAGCCCTATAAGCTTCCTGTTCATAACCGTAATAACATCTTCATACTCTGTGTTATGATCCTCATTATCTTTACAGCCACTGCAAATGTCATGGCCATCTCCAGTGACCTTCACGTTGCAAAGACTGTGGCAGCCTGTTTCTTTGGATTAGCATTGTTGATGCCACTAATATACATTATTGCAGCTATTCTCTACAAACTGCTTGCTCATCGAATTTGTGGTTATATCAGAGCAGAAGATGAAACTTACGAGAGAACACTTCCAGAGAGAATGGTGAATGTGGAAGAGTGTGCTGCATTGCTGGCTGATCCTATGGAGATCAACATATATACTGAATAAAATACTAAACTAGTATCTAGGATAGCTAATGTAAAATTGAATGACTTAAGTTGTTGCTGCTGTTGTTTTGCTGTTATATATATAATGTTGTGATAGCTACAGATTGTAAACTCTAAGGCTCTATCTGTATCTCTCTACTGAGAGTGGAATAACGTATTGTGTATTTGGCATTATATATAGTAGGCAATACTTCGTTAATACTGTGCTTCCGTGCATGCATGCATTGCATAATTTCCTACACATATAAATTAACTAGCAATAATGTCAAGGACATGATTCATAACAACTGCATCTCTGCTCTCCTGCCCTTATGCTTGGCAGAGTGATTATAATGCTGCAGCAGTATACTTAATGGGAAGCAGATATCAGCAGGTGATGTGGTGATATATTATACCTCAAAAATTACCTATGTTGCTGCCATATCACAGTTTCAAGTGGAACAATAAATAATTGGATTGCTTTTTTTATGCCAATATAATAGTGAAAATGAACTGCATGCTCCATTTTAATTATTATAATACTTGCTGGACACACTAGTTTAATTAACAAATTCCTAAGTAGGAGTTCTCATAATATTATGACCTATGATAGCTAGTGTATGTTTGTTGCTTCTGCTGTTTCTGCTATTGTTATATACTACCAAGTTCCAAACACTGTATTCCTCCTGTAGTAGTTGAACAAAATGCGTAGTACATGCATTTTCAATAGAGCTGGACTCCCTTTTCAGTGCTTCATATGCTAAAAATGAGTACTGGGAAAGTACTAATAGAACTCCTGGAATGCATCCGCCCCACTCAATCGTGTGCTGGAACGTCTGCGGGTACAGTTCACTACAAAACGGAAGAAGTCTTTTTCAAAAGGAAACAGCAGTCAGCCAATGAAAAACATCACTTGCCGCCAGATAAACATACCCATAGCTACATCAATATATAGCAAGAAGCACCCCTTCAGCATTATAAACATGCACAAATACTAGTCTCGACTTCCCCGCGCGCCCCGTCGGAAAAGTCCCTACTTTTCCGACGGGGCGCGCGGCGAGGAACTTTCCGACAGGCCTAGGGAGGGTCTGGAGTCGAGACTACACAAATACTGATCTACAACTCAGTAAAAAAGGAATTGTCATATAGTTGGTCAAGAATGAGGAACACAGATTAACAGTACACATTAGCTTACTCAGGCATTAAAACGGTAGCCTAGTAATGGTTATTAGTTCTGATGCAGATGAGTGAGCATGCCTGATGGCTCGCTGGGAGTGACGACTTTTTAAATGTGTTTTCCGCATTCTTGACTAACTCCCTCCATACACTCATACCATCTTGGCAATTAGCTGTGTCCATGGATGTAATGTGTTATCATCTGCAACTAACAACTATAGTCAAGATGACAATTCTCTTCTTACAGTGATATATACATGTAGTTACTGTAGTTTGGGATCCACCGCTATGGGGAAATATTTTCTGTAGAGTACTTCCTGCTATATATTGATACAGCTGTTTATCTGTGGCAAGTGAAGTTTTCATAGTCTAACTGCTGTTTTCTTTTCAGTGAAAAAAAGACTTCTTCCGTTTTCCAGTGTACTGTACCCGCAGACGTACCGTTTCGACAACACGATTGAGTGGGCGATGCATTCAGGAAAGCTTCTGAATGGCTAAAATGTCCACAAAACGCGGGAGAACCCCATAATAGATCATCCATATATTTATATTTCAAAGTTGTTTAGTACCTCTGAAGCCATTTTTTGCATAGAAAGTGACGTATACGTAGAGCAGACTTCTACTATAGCCATGGAAAGAATACTCGTAACCTTTGCAGTGCTTTCTAACCTGTTTTCGATCAGCAATGGCATGGACCTTGTCACTCAGCTGGAGATGCATCCCGTAGACTCAAGTAGTGCTTATGCCGAATTGTCCTCAGTTAGTGGTCATGAGTCAAACATAACAGCCAAAGATAGCGGACTGCAAAGTATCCCTGTTAACAATGGAATATCTGCTAACCTGAATACAACCTGCTCTGATACTTGGTTCCTGCCCAAAACATCCATTAATGGAAGCACTAGCTGTGAATTTGGAAGTCATTTAGGAAATATAGTTGAGTATGACAGCTGTTTAAAGGAAGTAGAAGTGCTCCGATGTTACTGTATGACGTTCAATACGGATGAGTCAATGCTGATTGTAGCACACTGTATATTCGGCTGTATAAAAGGAAGGGTCTCCAGTTCTCACTATCCAGTCACATCCAATACATCTGCTTTGAATGAACCATTATGTGGGAAGAGGTTCCACAGGGAAGGGCAACTGTGTGGCAAGTGTGAGGATACACTTGCATTTCCAGTATATTCTTACAATTTAGGGTGTGTGAAATGTGAAAAACACTTTGCCAAAAACTTATTGAAGTACATTGCTGCCGCCTTTCTTCCTCTTACACTATTCCTTATTGTTATAGTTACGTTCAGGATTAGGGTAACTTCTGGTGTAATGAATGGTTTCATTTTAATAAGTCAAATAATATCTACTCCTACTTTAAGTCGTGAATACATATTAAAGGCTAGTCATGTCAGTACTATATCTAAAGCGATAGTCTCATTGTATGGCATTTGGAACTTGGACTTCTTTCGTCTATTTTACTCACCCTTTTGCTTACATCCAGAGACAACTATGGTTCAGATCTTAGCACTGGACTACGCTATAGCTGCGTACCCATTGGCATTGCTAATTGTAGCGTATCTGCTGGTTCAACTTCATGACTCAGGCTTCAAACTCATTGTTTGGTTGTGGAAACCATTTCGTTGGTGCTTTGTATGTTTTCGAAGAGATTGGAGTATCAAGACTTCACTGATTGATGCTTTTGCTACTTTTCTTCTCTTATCCTACATGAAATTCCTTTCTGTATCATTTGACCTTCTTTTTCCAGTACAACTTTTCAACATCCATGGTGAAACACAAGAAAAATTGTATCTTTATTGGGATGGAAGCACAGAATATTTTGGTAGTGACCATTTACCTTATGCTCTACTTGCAGTTACTGTGATCATCATTTTCAACACTCTTCCGCTGTTGCTTTTGTTTCTGTACCCATGCAAATGGTTTCAAAACTGCCTACACTGCTGTAGGCCGCGGCAAAGTGTAGTTTTACACACTTTCATGGATTCATTTCAAGGTTGTTACAAGGATGGAACAAATGGCAGTCGTGACTATCGATGGTATTCAGCGTTGTACTTATGCACTCAAATTCTTGTTCTAGTAATACTAGGAGCGACTGATTCTGAGTTCAGTCTTCCATTTATTGGAATTGTTTTTCTTATTTTGGTTTTTGTAACATCTATGCTCCAGCCCTATAAGCTTCCTGTTCATAACCGTATAAACATCTTCATACTCTGTGTTATGATCCTCATTATCTTTACAAACACTGCAAATATAATGGCTGTCTCCAGTGAACTTCACCTTACAATGAATGTGGCGGCCAGTTTCGTTGGATTATCATTGTTGATGCCACTAATATACATTATTGTGGCTATTCTCTACAAGCTGCTTGCTCATCGAATTTGTGGTTATATCAGAGCAGAAGATGAAACTTATGAGAGAACACTTCCGGAGAGAATGGTGAATGTAGAAGAGTGTGCTGCATTGCTAGCAGATCCCATGGAGATCAACATATCCGAATAAGAATCCTCTGCCTACACTGAATAGAGGAGTTAAACTACTAAAACTATAGTATAGCTAATGTAAGATTAAAACAACTTAAGTTGTTACTGCTGTTATGTTGTTGTTATTATCATCACTGTCATTGTTAATACACATGCAGATTGTTGTATCACTGTACTGAGACTTCAAATTTTTTTGCGTTTGGTATTATAGTAGTTAATTTTAAACTTATCCCTGTTCTGTTCATAATAAAATCAAAGTTCAGAATAGTATAATTACCTATGGTCCTTTCATGTCTCGGTGTTAGGTTTCCATTCTCAGGGATTTAGGTTTACACCTTTTTCATACCACCATTATTGCATACGGAAGTATTTGATGAGCAGAGCCGACTGGATATAAAGTATAGCAAATTGTTAATTTCATTCCCATGCTTGCTAAGTTCGCATGCATATGTTACGTATCACCCATGGTAGTTTCAGCATCAGAAAAATAAAAATTTGCGTAGAAAGTGATTATGTAAATGTTGTGTATTGATGTGTACAGAAAGATTGTATTTAATCGAATATAAACACAGTCTTCTCGTTACAATATTTATACACTACCACAGTTGATTCAGACGCTGCATGTGGCCCTTGCCGAAGGTAGCCCACTTTAAATGTAGGCTAGAGATGAAGTCATAAATCCCCCATTTTATGCAAAACTGTAATAGCATGCTACTGAAACATGAAACAGTGAATGTAGAATTTAAGGTATGCATATGTTTATCATGAAACCTCTTGTTTATCACCACAGTTAAACTGAAACAACACCTTCTACTTCCCAGGTATGATATGCATTCTTTTGCTTAGAGAAATCATGTTATGAAAGAGAACAGACGCCAAATATGAAACCTGCAGCTTGTTTCTTGTGATGGCAGACATGCATGCATGTGTGCCATCCCAAGAAACAAGTAGTAGACTACGTCTTGAGCTTGCATGGTTTATAGTGTTCTCCCCCATGTACCACAAATAAAATTTGACATAAAAGTTCTAATAGCTACCAGTGTGTGTGAAATGTGATATAGAAATTGTAATTTCTTGTTTAATATTGTGTTCCAATAGCAGAAGATAACATTGAGGCAACCCAGAACAAAAAGGAAACTATTCAATTTGTAAGCGAATCTTCTAAATAAGCACACACTTGATGTCCACCCTGGGTAGGGAGAAACGACAGATACATCTTTTATATATAACTATTACAAGCAAATTATATTCAAAATAATGTTATTCCTTTCAGGAAAGCGTCAACTTTAAATCATGGTACAGTTTATCATGAGATGTGACAGCGAAAGCATTTCATTATTGTGTTTCATAGATAACAATAGCCAGACTAAACAGCTTTGTTATTCCAAGGGATTGTAATTTTGTAATTCTCAAGCGATGGTAATATGTGTGTTTATGCTAGTAACATGTTTTTGATTTCAGTCAAAGCTTACTTAAAACAATGAGCATGTACCACAGACCGATACTGAGAAACTGAGACTGGTTGTTCCTATGTAGATGTGGCTTAGCAGACTGTACCGTTAGGCTCATGACTAGCAAACATGGTGAAAACAACTGCTATGTATACTGTAGCAATCTTGTGCTTATGTGTGGCTTTATTTGCTAATGCAAGACTATCACCCCCAATAAAAACGGAAGAAAGTAGTCCCAGTGAGGACGACCGTCAAAGCAAGGAGTCTCAACTTTCCAGTCAAGTACACTCTAATCTAATTGTAGATGGACAGATGCCTGGCAGACCTACCACTACTAAAACCCAAAGTAGTCCAGCTAATACTGCACTGTCTGTTGAGATTTCAAAAAGAGTGACCTGCCCTACTACTTGGATGCTACCCAAGGTATCTCCTAATGGTAGCATTAGCTGTGAGTGTGGTAGCGACATCGGGGGTATTGTTCACTGTACCGATTCAAATGTTTGTTTGCTCTTGGGTTACTGTATGACTTTCAGTGCTGATGGATCTATGCTGGTTGTTGGGCGATGCATATACGGATGCTTTCAGTCACTGTTTGATGTTTATAATCTTGAATCCAACTCTTCTAGACTAAATCAAATGTGCAACCTGTATCATCGAGAAGGACAGCTCTGTGGCAAGTGTGAGCACGGGTTTGCATTACCGGTGTATTCCTACAGTTTGGTCTGTGTGGAATGTAAGACTTCAAATTGGGCTAAGTATCTAGCTGCCTCTCTTTTCCCACTGACACTGTTCTTTATCATCATGGTGACATTCAGAGTTAGTGTAACGTCTGGTGTGATGAACGTTTTCATCTTAACAAGTCAAATATTATCTGCTCCTGCCATCAGTCGATATTATTTATTGCGTTCTAAGCATTGGAATACTCCATCCACTATAGCTAGTCGTGTCATCCTCTCATTCTATGCCATTTGGAATCTGGACTTTTTTCGCCACCTATACCCACCATTTTGTTTGCACCCCGCAACAACTACAGTTCAAATTTTAGCACTGGACTATATTATAGCTGTCTATCCACTGGTGTTGCTGATGGTAGCCTACATACTGGTAAAACTCCATGATTCCAATGTCATGATCATTGTTCAGATGTGGAAACCATTTCACAGATGCTCTTCGCGTTTTAGAAGAGGTTGGAGTATCAAAACTTCACTGATTGATTCCTTTGCTACTTTCCTTCTATTATCCTACATGAAATTCCTTTCAGTATCTTTTGACCTTCTCGCCCCTGTACGTATCTTCAACATCTATGGTCAGGCAGTAAGCAATCAATATCTCTACTGGGATGGACATATTGAATACTTTGGCAGTGAACATCTACCATATGCCATCCTGGCACTTACTGTGGTAATCACATTTAATATTCTACCACTTGTACTGTTGTGCTTGTATCCTAGCAGGCGATTTCACAGGTTATTTCTGAATCAGTGCAGATGTCAAAATCAACTTTTGCACACTTTCATGGATGCATTTCAAGGCTGTTACAAGAACGGAACTAATGGTAACCGTGACTGCCGATGGTTTGCAGGCTTGTTCTTGTTTGTTCGAATTATTTTTCTCGTAGTAGTTGGAGCAACTACATCTGAGTTTTTATTCCCAGTTTTTGGACTCATAATCCTCACTTGTCTTCTTTTAGCAGCTTTGTTTCAACCTTATAAGTCTTCGGCTCAAAATCATGCTAACTTAATTTGGCTATTCTGTGGGTTTTTATGATAATTTCATGTATGGCCAGTGTAATCGCTTCTTCCAAAGCACCTCACTTTAAGAACGCTGCAAATGTAATTGGGGGGTTCTCACTGCTAATTCAATTATTTTACATTCTTGGAGTTGTCATATACAAACTATTTGCTCACCATACGTATGTGCAGAGTGTTTGTCAAAATATTTGCAGTCGAGTACAGTGCTGTTGTATGAAAGCAGAAGATGAAGATTTTGAAAATTTGCTTCCAGAAAGAATGGTGAATGTGGATGAGTGTGCAGCCTTGTTGGCTGACCCTATGCACATTAGTGAATCAGGTGAAGAGTTTCGCATATCATCCAAATAAATGTTATACAATTACCTATACAGTACTTTTTTTCTCTTGGTGACAATTTAAGGCACAATATATAATTATGTGATTGCTAGTATTATTATCTACTCTCATTAATGGAATTCTGATTTGTCCTCATTGGATGGGATTCAGTACACCAGGTACATGCTAAGTGCGCCTGTAGTGCTCCTGGTTAATGGAATGCAATTATAAATTTCTCACTTCCGGCAGAGAAGGGACGTGGTTGGCAGTTGTCAAAGGATAGCTAAGTGCATGTTATCAGGGGTGGATATAAAATTTTGGAAAATGGGGGGGGGGGGGGCAAGGACAGAGGCTGCACAGCAGCTGATTATCCGCGCTGGAAAATTGTTTTCACCTATTGTTTTCGGCAAGCAACAAGTGTTGTCATTGCTCTTCTGCTACAAATTACCATTGGCTATATATTCATAATCTTGCCAGGTTCACTTGCTAGACATTGCCCTTGCATCCATCCCTGCACAGCTAAAGGAGAGCTTCATTATACCCCCTATTGTTAACTCTGACCATAATGGTCTCTCTCTAAGTAGACGTACCAACTGCACAGCCAGTTTCGAAGTATTCTAAGGAAACAGACTACTGGCCGATGTTGATTGGGAACAATTGCTGATGTAAAACAAGCTCTTAGACTACAAAGCTTAGAAAATGATTTCAAGACTACCCTGGAGACTTGTATCCCAAAGGGTGTTCTACCTACACGCATGGATCTCCCTTGGCTATCAAAGAACTTAAAATGTGCAATGCAAAAGCGGGAACACTTTATTCTGAAGGGCAAAGTCATCAGGGTCAACTGAGCTCTGGAGAAAATATAAAGGCATGCGTAATAAGTGACATCAATATTGAGAAACTCGAAACAGTCATTCTTTTCAAAGAACATTAGCTAAAACTGGAAACAAAAAAACGGTTTTGGAAAACAATGAAGGAAGGATTCAGCCACAATACCATCAATGCATCAGTCTACATGTGCAGACAATAAGCTGGACAATGCAAACATGTTGAACAATTACTTCTCTAAATACTTCACTACCTCATTGCCACCCCTATATGGCTCCTTTGAGTCTGCTGTACACCTGAAATTGCCTGACCCATGTTATGTACAGGGGTGGAGGTTCTTCTACAAGCAATAGATGATACAACATCTGATGGAGATGCAGCCAATCTCTGATTCACAGTAGAGTTTTCAGATGGCCCTTTGCATTAAATTTCAATAGTTACAGTGCCAAGTGATAAGAAAACATATTTTTTTGAAGTAGTTCTGGAAAACTGTGAAACAGTTTATTCTAGAATTTTGTGTCATATTCTACCATTAAAACTGCTGTGTATTGTTTTGTGTACTTAAACTTTGGGACCCTGCTTTTCCTATTTTGCCTGTTTCAGCTTTAATATAAAAATGAGCTCATCGAACCCACAACAAGCTAGGGCTTATACTGCTAGCTAGTGACGTGCTTTTCCTAATAACTTGCCATTCCAGCTATTTGTTAGTATTCAGTGTGTGTAGCGGGTTGTAGCTAATGAATAATTCAATATCCACCAGCCTGTCAGGCTTGAAAAAATTTCCCCATGCAGGCTTATAGTGATAGATAGATGGCTATTAAATTTTGTGGTATTTCAAAACAAATTAACTGAATTGGAGCCTATAGCTATAGCCCCTTGACGGGCAAACAATTCTTCCCAGGCTTACTACTGATAGATAGATGACTATTTGTGATATTTCTATAAAGAGAAACAGCTTAAGTTGGAGGGGGAAAAAATTAGCTTGGCTCCGATCCCTCCGGGACGGTCAAACTTCTAAACAATTTTCCCAGGCTTAGTATATCTGTGGTATTTCAATAAAGAGAAACAACTTCACTTGGAGGGGGGAAAAGAAGCCTGTAGCCAGCTCCTGGACGGTCAAATAATTCTTCCCAGGCTTAGTACAGATAGAGAGATGACTATTCGTGGTATTTCTATAAAGAGAAACCACTTAAGTCGAAGAAAAAAAACTAGCATCTCTCCCTCCTGGATAGTCAATCTTATAAACAATTCTTCCCAGGCCTAGCTGGAAAAAAAATAGCCTCCCTCCCTCCTGGATAGCCAAACTTACAAATAATTCTTCCCAGGCCTAGTTGGAGGGGGAAAAAACGCCTAGTGAGCTCCCATCCCTCCTGCAGGGTCAGATATACTTGTAGAGGTATGGCTGCCCCAGAAGCGTTGGATAGGCGAGACTGGGAATCACGGTGGGCACCGCAACGTGCCCAGTCGTCCATTCAGCTTCGGGATCCGAAGAAAGAACCGGCGTTCTGCTACTAGGTCGTAGAAAGTCGAAGATCAATATGTGTACAGGGGGCCCGATCCCCGACTTGATCACCTTGGGGAGATAACGCTCCGAACCCCAGTCTGCAAACGAGCGCACCATTTCGACAATCCGTCAAACGTGTGTCAAATTCAGTATTATAAACCCCAACCGTCTGAGAGTTGAACCTCAATAGGTTATACCTGTAAAGCTCAAGAGTTGAACCTCAATAGGTTCATATATCGACTTATTTTTTTTGTTGGTATACATCGAGAGTCAGGAGTCAAAATAATACATAATACATGCAGGATGTACAGTATTCAAACTTTTTCATGCTACCTGTTTTGGCTCTCCCTCTTGAAATTCATCCTGTATAGCTAGCGATATATGCACCTGCTACCATTCATCCCATGTAGTACTAATAAGTTGGAGGCTAGTGCATCGTATCTCGAAATTTTCCTGCATAATGCAATAGCTAATGATATCTAGGGCATGCCACCCTTTATTTTGAGTGCTCTGAGGGAATATTATGGTGGCCTCTAAGGCACTTCGTTTGACAAGGTGAGTTTCTCAGTATAGGCTTCCTTTTTTAGTATTGTTAATTGGTAGGAAAAGGCTGACAGACATAGCTAGCTACCATTCATGTGTGACTCCATGCTTGATCAGCTTTTGTTTGGGGAGGAAGCTCTGAATGGGGGTGGGGGCTCCCTTGTCTTTACCGGACACTGCTGCAGATGAGACATTCTGTGAGCCTAGATAACATGTGGTCGCAATTGTTTAAAGTATATTTTGACTGTGGACGAAAAAAATCACACTCAGTCAGGTTCAAATCCCAAAGCTGCCAGATCACAATAAGTTAATGGCAGACACACCTGAGACCGACTCACAATATACATTTTTTTATACAAGCAGCTATATAGGCCCCTAGAATGAAAATGCAGCCACAGTACATTTATAATAGACTAGCTACTTGCTTGCTGAAATTGATGGCGATAATTAGAATGTTCTTGCGTATAATAGAATATCATGCATCTTTTTGACTATGCAGTATTTCCATCTCCCCCCAGCACTCCAAGAACTTCATCCTGACACTGTCCATCTGCAGTGAATGTTGCGGATGTCTCGCTAGTTTCATGAGGTTGGATACACCTACAGGTCATAAAAGACCCGGTGTTCAACTTCATCACATGATTCCAGCAAGTATCAGCCGAAGGCACCATACCATTTCAAACACACTCTTGCAATTGAGGCCCTACAGCCAAATGTACAGGGACGTAGGGTTAGGTTACTAGTATTAGTCTTAGCTACTACCCTCAAAAGACTTTCTATTGAGCATAAAATAATACCTCAGTATAAAGTCTGATATCTCAGAAGAAAAATGCTACAAAGGTGTTCAATAGTAGTAGCTAAGTTGGTTAGTAGTAACGTAATATTGTTATGATTTGGGTTTATCGAAAGGGCAATCCACAATGCAAAAAAAGTACAATAATCACACCATTTTACTCTCTTTGTCTGGAGCACTGTACTGAGAACCATTCTCTTAATACAACCCAGGGGCGGATCCGGGATTGCATCAGCACGTGATCGAGTGCCGCAGTACAGTATATACAGTGCGGTAACCGATTCGACTGTACTGTAGGAGAAAACTGGAACCAATTTTAAATTGCAGTACAGTCACACTGACAGTAAGTATACTATGCTCATAAGCGCTAAAAAATAATAGACTAGGTTCGCGAGAGGCAAATTACTGTAGCAGTGTTACAGTATTAAATAGTGTAATAGTTGCCGCGAAAGGTACTACTAATTATTGTGTTTCCGCATAAATACTTAAAAAACAGTGCATGTGCAGTTTAGTGACTAAACTGCACTGGTGTACTTCAGCACTGTGTTTGTAGCTATGGTAATTTACTATTTGCATAGTTACATGCCCTAGCCCTTTTGGCAGCAATCGCCGGGCACGACCCTTTTCTGCTGAAAATATGTATACGTAATTGGAAAGGGTCTATTTCCCCGAGGCTAGCCTGTGGAACAGTAAGTTATGCTTACCGTCGGAACCCACACTGACAGGTTGACTTGCATGCGCTAATCTATAGATAATAGAGCACGTATTAAACTCTGGTTAGGAGTTATAAGTTCAAAGTTCACCCGATAGCCCCGCCTAGCGCCTATTACCAAACACGGCCACGTGGCTATTTATATGCGCATGCGTGCTAGAGTTGTACACAGCGGCGCGCGCAATGACCGGCTCAACTTCTGGCTCTGCAAATGGCGGGAGGCACGAGTACTCTCGTAAAGGAAGAAATTTTCCGCGTAGACGGCACACGGGAGGACTCTTTTTAAGCCCACTGGCTTGTTTCCCGAGCCTAAGCCACGTTCCACTCCTGAACATGGTTTTGTGGCCCCTGGAGAGTCTACGGAAGCGCCATGGCAAATCTTGACAACGGGGGCAATTACCAAAAGGAGTACCAGGCGTTTATAGCCAAGCTCTTCAAGTTCCATGCCGAGAATGGGTGAGTTAAAGAGCGCCGTTGTTCGTTAAATTATGTTTCTGACGTAAAGGGGGCGTGGGGACCGCTTTAAGTTGGGAACACAATATTTTTAGCAAAATCTCAAAAAAATGGGGCAATCAAAACCTAACATGAATTATTTTCTGATTCTGCACTGCCATGTTCTGTTACTACGGCTACTTGGAATTTACGCAAGCCTGAATTTTGCCACAGATATATAATCAAAGTGATATGTATCAGTATACAAATCAACTTTGGGGCGTGTGACCTTAGATGTATTTGTTAATCTATGAGCAATCAACGAGTCATACCTTTGAACAAAACTTTTACCTGAAATCACCCCTATATGCCTATATCAGTACTGGTATATGACGTATCTGTGAATTTTATACTTTGGTATGTAATGCTTATCTCTACAGCCTAATAGTAACTATCCTTATTCTCAGCCCACGAAAGAGTGGTCTGGTACACACTGTTCATGCATGGGCAAAAACTTATGGAGAATGGTCAGTAAAAGTGAGTTAAGTCACATGGCAATGAGTAGTGCGAAGGAAATATACGAGTATAGGAACAAGATTCTGATTTCTACGACTGAAGTGGCTTCATTACCAGTCACGAGTAGCAAAAGGCTTGTAATTTTCTGTCCACTAGGACAGTTTTACCCATCTTACCACAAAAAAATCGAAAGTGCCCCACAGTGGCTGTGAGCTACTCGATTTTCAATTCCAGATTGCATCATTTTATGTCTTTCAGAGGCAAGTGGGATCAAAGAAACAAACTAGCAAGCAATTTTTAGGCATCTAGAATAAATCATGAGTACCAGGCTCAAAGCTTACCTTCTTCACTTTCTTGATACACGCAAGAAGTCTAAGATATGATGCACAGTTCGCCCACGTAGCAATGCACGGTAAGTATTCGATTCCCCTAAAAGCCAGGAATAATACTTGCATGCACACGCAGTGTGTACCAGTCCATCGTTTTTAGCGGCCTGGGAATGAGGCTAAATACTATCATGTTCTGTACATGGGCCATGGCATGCATGTACATGTAAGTATATTTCAGTAGCTTTTTTTAACCGAGTTGATCACGTACATGTATGTTATCTCGGACATATGAATTGTAAATGAAGAGTAGAAACCTAGCGTGGCTGGACTGGGGCAACAGTGGTTGTAGCTATTCTTCTTGGGCCGTGCCTGAGCACTGGAGCAACAGGGTCTCCGTGCCTAGGTAGCTTGAAAGACAAGTCTGGCTTGAAAGGCAGAGAAGCTTAGCCATCGTTTTACGTTCCTACCCACACTTACCTGGCTCCTATGAGCGATAGTCTCTGTACTTAGCAAGAGCCTGGAAACGAGGCTTTGCAGTGCAGTTGTGAAGAGAGCCAGATGAAAGTGACTTCCTTGTCAAGCGCTACAGCTGCTTTGCAATATTCTTCAAGCGTCTGATTCATAGAGTGTCAGCCCCCAGTCAACGGATTTCAAACAATTCTGCAATTTGATTTATCATTACTCTAATAACACAAATTCTGCAAATGGCTGTATGAAGTAACCAAACTGTCTTCTAGCAAACCTCTTGCACTCCACACTATGGTAGCCATACCAAGGTATCATTTAGAAGTTACTAAGGGTAGAGCAAGGATGCAGTCCTGTGTATGTTCTGTGACTGTTTTTGGGGGGAGATACAATGTACAACAAAAGTGGTTAGCTACATGTATATGTACATGTATCTCTTAATGGGGAGAATCTTGGGGATGAGGGGGGGGGGGTTTCCCATTGTTGAATGGCTGGATGCACAGTTGCTCTCAGTTAGGCCTGAGCCTAATCTGCCAGCAGAAATCTGAGAAAATTAGGCAGGTTGGAGAAGGAAGCATAATGCTGGCAAAATAGGGACACTCCCTAGCAGAATAATTATTAGGCAAAAAGGCAGGGTCTGTCTAGTCAGTCTGCTATAACTAGGAGTGAGGCTTTGAGTGGATTCAGTGCAGCAGAGACTAGTACATTGATATAGTTTTATTCTGGAGCAATTGCAAGCTGTTAATCAGTGATATAGTAACAAGACATTGATGGCATATACGTCGTATACCCGTGTATTAATCGAGCATAAACGAGAAAAATAGGCTCTGCTTGGAAGCAATAGATTGTAGGAATTGCTGGAAAGAAAAACAGGAATCTGTCCGAGCAGATTGGGCTCAGGCCTACTCTCCGTGGTTTGTGTGTCCTGTAGTTCATGTATGAATGTGCAGCTGCTTTGATGTGGCTACCTGTTTGCATTAGGAAGCAAGCCAATGTACATACACACTTGTAGTGTTGTCTGTCCCCCTGTAGTAAACATAGTGCATGGCCTATAATAGCCTCCTTCCCAGTCTCTCCACTCCAGTTCCTACATCACTCGTAGTGAGAGACTGAATACTGCAACGTAAAATGGGAAGGAGGCTATGAATATACAATGTAATCTATAGCTGTATGTACTGTGTACCAGTGCTGGCTACATGTGGCTACATGTTGTATGTTTCCTCTCGTTAATTTCACATTAACCATAAATGTGTATTGTAAAAAGCCCACCCCTGAGTGTAAACTCACCTCCACAATGATGGTAAAATTAGCCCGCTTGATATGTTTCACTTCACAGTTATTGTTAAATTAAAAAGAAAACCTGTGCGGATGTTTTTTTCCATAAATAATAAACAACAACAGAGGAATAGGTACCTTGGAATGAGCCTGTGAATAGCCTCATCCCCAGGCCACTCTGGCTGTGTGCCCTGGGGACGAGGCTAGCCTGGGAATGTTCCAGGACTTGGCCGATGGTTATGATACTGTAGAACCTCTGTTATCAAATAAGGGACACCTCTTGTGTAAGGGGTGCTGTCCCAATTATTAATTTATATCTATCTGAGTTAAGGACACCTCTATAAAGATGTATGTTCGTCAAGTAGAGGTTCAACACCTCTATAACTGTGTGTTCCAAGGTCCACTTCCTGTATGGGTGGAGCAGAGATAGCCACTCGATGTATGTGTGGGACAGAGACAGCTTTGAAGTAGAGTTAGGTTGTATTACCTAAGGAATATGAAACCCATAGCCCGTGCTCTGTACCATCCCTCCAGGACCCCCATCAAACGTATCCCGATGCTGGGAGGGAGGGAGCTGGACCTCTACCACCTCCACTGTAAGGTCAAGGCCCTCGGAGGAGTGGAGACCGTGAGTCTGCCTATTGCTGCCCTGCCAGCCTAACTAACTGTACATGCTATTTTTTTTAGTGACCAGGGGTCTGCCCACACTGGTCGGCAGTGGTCGGATCTGGCCATCTTTCTGCTTTTTATGCCACATTCCACTTAGCTATCATTGCAATAATTACTAGTGCCTATACCCGTTGTTGATGAACCTCCCACCGATGTTCCCTTCTCTCCTTGCTACTACTACTTCGGTGTTGCTGCGCACGTAGCTTCCCTACTCACTGCCGCCTCTCTAGGCATCGTAGTGCAGTACTCTCCATTTGTTTGGTACTACACGTGCAGCAATGCCGTGCCCACAGGAAATATTTTTGCGTTAATTGCATTTCTGTAGCTTTACTTACATACATGTATCATACATGAGTCTCAATGCAGCACGATTAGTTGCCTCGCTTCCCGCTCGGCAGTATATACCTCATTCCACTCAGCTATCATTGCGTAATTAACATACATGTACAATAGGGAAAAAGTCGCTTTACCCAGAATACATATCAGATTTGACCACGGGTACCACTCAGAGTGACCAAGATAGGATCTGAGTGACTGCCCCATTTTAGAGAAAGTGCATATGAACGAGGTCTGTTTTGGCGTCTGTACTCACTCATGTCCAGATTTGCCAACAGTAGTCCTGTTCCTTTTAGGACTATCCCAAGTTCCCATTGGTGTTGAGGGATATCCCAAGGACTCCCAGGCATCCCACTGTCCTGTCTGTCCCACAGTCCCACCGGGAGTCACTGGGTTATCCCAAGGACTCCCACCCCTTGTAGGCATCTCCCACTCTCTGTACTGTGCCTTCAAGTCTTCTTGTCACTGTAGCCTGTTGCTTCCTTACATCATAGTGACATCATAGCGTACATGTACGTATCCACGTGTATCCACTTTTTGTGTGCCATCTGCAGGTAACCCGGTGCCGTTTGTGGGGGGAAGTTGCTCGCAGCTACAACCTTCCAGCCACCGTTACCAGTGCCTCTTATGCCGTCAGGATGCATTATTCCAAGTGTGTGTGTGTGTGTGTGTGTGTGTGTGTGTGTGTGTGTGTGTGTGTGTGTGTGTGTGTGTGTGTGTGTGTGTGTGTGTGTGTGTGTGTGTGTGTGTGTGTGTGTGTGTGTGTGTGTGTGTGTGTGTGTGTGTGTGTGTGTGTGTGTGTGTGTGTGTGTGTGTGTGTGTGTGTGTGTGTGTGTGTGTGTGTGTGTGTGTGTGTGTGTGTGTGTGTGTGTGTGTGTGTGTGTGTGTGTGTGTGTGTGTGTGTGTGTGTGTGTGTGTGTGTGTGTGTGTGTGTGTGTGTGTGTGTGTGTGTGTGTGTGTGTGCCACAGCAGTCAATAGCAGTGTTTATCCCAGGAGATAGCTAGCCTGCTGACCACAGTTGCAACCTCAGCCCTATACTAGGTGCACCGACTTCAACAACGCTGTCCTTGCACACCTCATGTATCTCTGCCTTTTCACCATCACTGTTCCCTTTCCCAGACTGTTGTATGGTAGCACTTGATACACACCCGTATTTCTACTTTTGAAGGTATCTGGAGAAGTTTGTGGAAGCCATGGAGACCGGTAATTTCCCG
Organism: Phakellia ventilabrum; assembly: GCA_963921505.1. Taxonomy (NCBI): domain Eukaryota; kingdom Metazoa; phylum Porifera; class Demospongiae; order Axinellida; family Axinellidae; genus Phakellia; species Phakellia ventilabrum. Next base: position 2,308,709 of record OY997378.1, on the reverse strand, counting down.
TCCAGTCACGCCCCCCTCATGCCCCGTCCAGTGCTTCGTCCCCTCATCCCATCGCTGTCCCGCACCCCCACTCCCACCCACCCTCCCAACCTCCACACCTCACACCCCCTTCAGGCACGGATCCCACTATTGCGAGGCACGCCTCAGGCAACTCATCTGCAGCGGCCAAAGGTTAGAGAAGTGCTGTAGCATATATACAAGTATCACGTAGTACTACCTAAATGTCACTAGTTTGTTGCCATAGTTTTGTTACGAGTGCACAGGCATGTACTACATGTACATGTAAGATTACTTTACATTCCCGTGTCCGTCCATTTGTTTGCTTGTTTGTCTCAATTTCTCACGTGCGCTAAGTTGCGTCATTACGTACTATGCCACTATAGCCACGAGCACAGTGGAAGCTGCTGGAAGTTTACAGGCCCAATAGGCCAAGGTACGGCAAGCTAGCTTAGTTTTGTGTTGCCTAGACCGCGAAAAAGTGGTAGGTAGCAATGATACTTCTGTTTTGGCAAGTGAGATGAGACAACCTGACCATTCCACGGCTGCATTTAGCTAGGACTGACCTTCACTTGTTTGATTTATGTGACTGGTTTTTAGATATGATAAAAATGGAAGGGAGCCTGGTAATTTTATTGCGTATTCCGTGATATAGGGTGCGTGGTTTGGTGTTTGGTTTACAAACCGAATTAGTGAGCACTCTGATCTTACTACCCTGCATGCTGGAACTTACTAGCTAGGGGGAGCTGAAAAGTGTTTTTTGATGGCTCTGATGGCTGAACAAGAACCCATCGTGACACTCTGCTGGTGAAAGGACCACAAGATGCCAACATGGATTGGTGAACTAGCCCAAACTTCCTCCTGCTTTTTGTATTGCATCCAAAAAAACTGGCACCCATCCAGCAACCTGGATCAATCGTCAATAGGATACTGTCCTTTGATCTCCCAGTAGTAGAGGTTGCAGTAATGAACACAGAAAGTGGTACATGTACTTGTAACCGCAGGCGTATAGCTATATATGTATAGCACGAGGTGGAACCAGTTTAGCATAGTTCACAGCCTACATTTTTGTTGGCTAAGTAGTTAGACGACACTGACTAACTGCCATACACGCCTCTTGGGTTTGTGCCGTATAAACGGCAGTTGGCATGTTTGTTACGCCTACGCAATGTACTGTAGTACAATATAGTCTCCACTCTAGGGAGAGTTGGCATACCGTCAAATTCCACCATAGCCCAGAAACAGCATAACTTCTCAGCCCAAAGGAGGTTGGAAGGCATATCACTTGTGCATCAAAAACTTGGCTTTTGATGTAGTGCAGAAGATTCGGCTTGAATGCAGTGGATTCTCAGTGAAGCAAATATTTCTTGAATCTATGCTGTTAATGATATGGTAGCGGTTTTACTACTCAAAGTGTAACTATTTTACTTTGTAAAAAACTGCTAGACTAACGTGACATTACTCACAGAGCTGCCTGTAATGCTCTCAAGATTTTACATTACATCATCAGCACGTGTGGCACACGTGATACCTCCTCTGTTCTCTATCCCTGTACGCCCACTCCTGAATACCAGCAACCTCTCTCTCTCTCTCCCTCTCTCTACAGGCTCCCCGGGATGGTGTAGACTGTGATCGCCTGGTACGCTCACTGCAGTGTGGGCTCCCTAACGAGGTGGACTTTACCCTCAACGTGCTGACAGTGCTCTCCTTTGGAGACGGAATGCCAGGGGGAGTGGTACTGCGGCTTGAGAATGTAGGTGTACATGTAATAATGTTACTGATAGCCATCAGGCAGTGAGATGATACATGTATAGTTCTGTGCAAAACAACCATTTTCCATGTAATGACATCACGATGACATCACTGTTTACTAAGACTAGATTGGGGTGATTTTTCCCCCTGAACTGAATCTCTGCTGAGCTTGAACCATATCTTAAATTTGAACGCTGTAGCTCATTTATATTGGAGATATACATCGCTGAAATTTACCCGTTTTCCATAGAGAATGTATGGGGGGGGGGGGGGGGGGGGTGTCCCTAGTACATTCTCTGCTATAGAAGATGGACATATTTCACTGACTAAGACAGGTCAGGTTAATTTGAAATATTACTTCTGCAGCACCATTATGATACCTGTATTTTGGGTGAATAGTGGCCATATTCAAAAATGTTGGCAAATTAGTATGTGCTCAGAAAATGGTCTATTGGAACCTGGGTGTGGAAGTACATGTCTAATCAATCTTTAATCATTAATCGGGTATGCATATTACATGTATGTCTTACATAATAATTATTATGGTTAGCCTAGTTCCCAGGCTCCGCCCCCAGTTGTTGTCGCAGTGGAGCCTGGAACGGGACCACACTGTGCATTAAATACTAGTTAAAGCACCGCAGCGAGTGCACTACGGGAAATATTGCACGAGGGCGTGGTCGAGAGGCTAATAGAGCACGAGGCGAAGCCGAGTGCTCTATTAGCCTCGAGACCACGCCCGAGTGCAATATTTCCCGTAGTGCACGAGCGTAAGCGGTGCTTTAACTGGTTTATTGCAGTATACGGAGACATTCAAACAAGAAGATGGGTAGTGAACAGCAACAGCTAGTTGGAGGAGTAATGAGCGCTAGCTTGCTAAATCCTGATTGGGATGATCCGAGTAAATTCTCGTTCGATCCGAAGTTCGACTTAGGCATGGGTGAGTGGTTATCTAACTCGCCGCCTAAGCTCGCAGACGTGGCTGAGTGGTTGTCGAATTTTCCTGATTTGAGTTGCATCACGGATGAGTGTGAGGGAGACCAAGAGAATCTCTTCGACAAACGAGCTGCTCCTGTGAGTGTCTTACCTTGTACGTCTCTTGGCAGCAGTAACACCCCAAAGCGATTGCGGCTATCTTTAGCCCGGCCTTCGAAGGAAGCAACCACTACAAATCAGAGAGTTAGTCGTTTCGCCGTGCCCGTGGACTCCCCCGAACGAGAGAAGGCGGCTAAAGGAGTAGTTCCAGCGAAAACTGAAGCCAACACGCAGTGGGCTTTGAGAAATTTCAATGCTTGGACCCTCAACCATATAAAATCGTGCTTGTGCTCAATCTATTCCGCAAAGTTTCTCGGGTAGTTTCACTAACTGCACAATCAATATTTCTCTCTGAAGTTTGTACATGTATCACTTACATTAGCTACACTTACATGTGTACTTGTATCAGGATATTAGTCACTGTGCACTTGTTATGATTCTAAATATGTAATTAGTTGTGTTATGTAAACTATACTTTATCAAGATCAAAGGGATAATAGAACACAGTGCACAGTGAAAATAGAGCACACTATGCTCGCTATGGAAAATGGAGCACAGTTCGGTGCTTTGATGTTATATGGCTTCATGCAATAAAACTGGGGAGTGGAGCCTGGGAACGAGACTGCAGAGTACATGTTGTGGCATACAGTCCTCGTTAGAAGGCCACCTGCTACCTGTATCTACATGTGGTTCTCCCCCTGCCCTGCAGTACCCCCAGCTGTTGGATGTCATGCTGGCCCATGTCGCTGTCTTCCCTGAAGGCAAGTGCTAACAGATGATCATGCACAACCTCTGACTTGTAGTGCTACGTATTAGCCTGTGTGTACGTGTTACGTCACTCACCCCACAGCTACATTTGTACTCTACACTTTATCCACAAACATGCACCACAAATTAAAGATAACCATAATGATTTTGGTAGCCCCTCCTGTTTCTTCTCTCCTCCTCTCCCCTCCTCTCCGGGGCTTCATTTGGGGGGGGACATTCTCCCTCCCTTGGAACTTTGTACCCCCCCTTGGCAATTTCAACCCTTCAAAATTGAATATTGCTCACTTTACACATACCCCCCAAAATGTCTTTCGATGTGCTTTTGCCCCCCCTTGGGGATTTTTCTAAATGAACCCCTGCCCTCCCCTCCCCTCCCCTCTGCAGATGACACAGGGCTGGAGGTTATGTATCAGCAGAACTGGCACCGGAATTCGGAATCAGACTTCATCAAAGTGAGTCAGAGGTGCCATTGTTACCTTATATAGGCACGTACTATTGAGTGTCCTCGGTCCTTCCATTCTGAAGTCAAACGGTTCCTTGCCTTCTTTCCTCAGTTCTGGGAGCTAACTGTCCCCGGCTGGGTATGTGCGACAGTCATCTCATCTCATTCCTCCAGAGGTACGTGTACTGCAGGCAATTGGAGCATTGTAATGGCAGGGTTTCATTTAGGGGGGGGGTGGGCATTCACCCCCCCTTGAAAACTTTGTGACCCCCCTTGAAAATTGAAACCCTTCAAAATTGAATACTGCCCACTGTACGTGCGCCCCCCCCAAATATCTTCTGACGTGCTTTTGCCCCCCCCCCCCCCCCCCTTGGAGATTTTTCTAAATGAATCCCTGATTTATGGGTCCTCTGGTACATGTGTTAAAACAAGCGCTATATGGGCCTGGGGAGTGCATTAGGTGAATGTAACTTCTGCTCCATGTACATTGTATATATACATGTATACCCAAGTACACACCATGAATACTACATGTATACAGTGTCTTAATTTTATGCCCCATCTCCCCTCTCAGCCCCCTGCCACGACTACGAGAGGGAACTGTTCGGTAGTGCCAGCACGGATCCTAGTGAGGGAGGAGAGGGCTACAGAGTGGGACAGATGCTCACCGTCCTCAGGAACTGCTCCTTTCTCGAGGGCAGTGTGGAGTACTTGGCAGGACATGAAGGGGTGCTAAGGTGATGATTGTGTGTGGTATAGAAGGGCATAAGTTCATGTGAAGTTTGTTTTCTGCTGCTAAGAGTGTGTGTATAATATGTGAAGGTTCTGCTAAGAGTGTCTGTTAGCTGTCAATAGGTGTTAGGTAGCCTCTTCATTACCTAATATGGAACTGTAGCTTTCTTGCTTAGTGAAGTGATTATGAGTGTAAGAACTCTGTGATCTGTCCTTTCCAGGTTCCTCCTGCTGTGTGTAAATAGCTCTGTCCCCGATATCCGAGGCCCTGGGCTGGATACCGTGGCCAACATTGCCTCCTGTGTGAGTGGGTGGGGCTCGGGGTGGGGATGTGCTTGGGGATTACAATCACCCTTAATTAAAAGTGGCAGTAGCATCAGCGGCTCATATTCTCTGACAACATCATTCTCCTGCACGGTGTGTGTGTGTGTGTGTGTGTGTGTGTGTGTGTGTGTGTGTGTGTGTGTGTGTGTGTGTGTGTGTGTGTGTGTGTGTGTGTGGGTGTGTGTTTGTGCTGAACCTCAGCAGGTTACATACGCTAGTCTGGTGAATTGGACCATGAAAATTTAATTATGGGCTTTAAAAAATTTAGGGCTTTAACTTTTAAATTAACAGTGAAGGCAGTAGCAGAGCTAGAAATTGATGTCTTTGATCAAATTATCTATTTCCTTCTCCTACCACTACCCCTCCCCCCCCTCCCACCCTCCCTCCCTCCCTCCCTCCCTCCCTCCCTACCCCACCTCCTCCACCACCCCACCACTCCACAGCTCCTGCTGGATCACAATGAGCCCTGCAGCACCGTGGAGCTGCTCCTTGGCTCCACCCACCACTGTGTCCTCTCCCAGGACAAGTATGCCATCATCAGAGGTTAGCCAACTCCTGGTGGAATACGTATCTATGCTAGTACGTGTATGAGACCTCAAAGTGGAGAGCCTGCTGATACAAACATGGACAGCTGTTTGGGTGTGTTTGGGCTGCCTTCGTTCCTGGTCTCTCCCTACAGTTTTTCTTCGCTTACGCAGTGTTCTGCCCAAGATTGTCTGAGTGGTGGTCAACACTGCAACTAGACTTTCGCAGATGGCACATTATTATCGCGATGTACATCACGCACGTGATGCTACCACGCGTTTCTGTCTACAAAAAAAATGGCGTACTAAAAGTTGTAGTGTGGTACATATATTTAGCTGTTTATTCACTTACCAAGTCAAGTTAGCAATGGATTCTTCACCATACTATCAAATAGTGATACAGTATACAGATCAGTATCATTATACATGTACATGCATATACATGTTAACTACATACATCATACTAGATCAAAAATCTGAACTTATATAACTGGTAACTAGGGTTTATTGTATAGTATGGGATAGTTGGAGTGGTTGTAGTAATGATTTCAAATGTATTAGTAATTGACAATATAAATTCTTCCATATATGGAGAATATAGAGTTCTATTTCTCGGTGTGTCCTTAATTGCCTACAGGTCTGGAGATCCTGGGTGAGCTTGCCTGGTGCCTGGCCAACGAGGCGTCTCTCAGTGACACCCCAGCGGAGGTCTACCAGCAGATGTTTCGCGTGCTGCTCGTACCCGACTGCGAGCTGGTCATATCCAGTCTGGACGCCCTCTACAACCTCTCGTTCTACGGATCGGACATAGCCGAAGACATCCTCGACGTTGGGAACTCGCTCGAGGTGCTGATGTGTCTGGTGACGCTGCAGGTCGAGAGCTTTGGAATGGACGAACTCTCGAGGATCGATCTGTTTCTGCCGAGCGGAGAGTCGCCGCTCTCGTCATCAAACCTCCCTACCACTCAGCTACCAACTAGTAGTATTGCTACAGGAAACCTGGGTGTTCAAAGTACATTGCCTAACGTTTCAACTCCTCATACAGGTCCGAGTTCCATGCCCACCGTCTCTATTCCAGCAATGCCAGCCTTTTTTCCAAACCTTAAGAGTATGATGGCAGGTAGCATTTCTCTCCCTCGTCTTTCTGGCCTGAACCCTCCGAAGAACATGAGTAACACAGCATTTCTCCTCCCCACTGCATCTGTTCCCGTGCTCCACTTACCTGCAAACTTTTCACCCCAGCTAATAAAGCAGATGACCGCATGTCCCGGTTCCGTTCCCAGCATTACGAGTCTGAATGTGCAGCCTCCTTTGATGAACGCGTCTCTCCAGAATTTGGTCTGGTCGCAGAGTCTAGCGGGCAGCAGTGCCAACGTAACGGCTTCCTCTACCGTGAGCATGGATCTCCCTGCTCCAGGCCTACCTGCAGAGGAGTATGCCCAGAAATGGTGAAGCCCAAATAAGTGTCATTTTCCTGCAAATTAGTTACATTGTACGTTCTTAAAAAAATGTCTTATACCAGCCGGACGCACGCAAAACATCACTCAACTGGTAGTAGTATTGCTTTGTTTGTTGGTTGGTCCGTATTTTTCACATGCACTACATGTAAGTTACAGTATGACATTACTATATAATGACTGTAGCGCAGTGGAAGCTACTAGGAGTTTGCAGGACCAATACAATACAAATACAATACAATACGCCAAAGTGCATTATACGTTATTATGTTTTTAGCAGCTACATGTACATACATGTATAACTAGAAGCACGCTGCGAAATTGGTGAGACAGCCTAACTATACTGACCATTGAATATACATGTACTAATTTGCACCCTGTCAAGCATTAAGTAGTACATTCCCTTTCTTCATACAAAGACTTCACTCCCATGTTTCTCCCCCACTCTACCCTCCTCCCACCCTCCTCCACCCTCAGGCTAACGGCGTGCTATGAGGAGGCCCCTGGCCAGTTCATTCCCAGGATTGACATGCACACGTTTTACGTTGTGCACTGCTCGCAAGTCGGACAGACCCACCTGTTGGATAGCTTAGAATTCAGCATGGCCATCAAGTGTGTGTGTGTGTGTGTGTGTGTGTGTGTGTGTGTGTGTGTGTGTGTGTGTGTGTGTGTGTGTGTGTGTGTGTGTGTGTGTGTGTGTGTGTGTGTGTGTGTGTGTGTGTGTGTGTGTGTGTGTGTGTGTGTGTGTGTATGTGTGTGTGTGTGTGTGTGTGCATGTCTGTGTGTGTGTCTGTGTGTGTGTAATGCCTGCTGTACATTGTATGTGCAGCTTAGTGACGATGTATTCTGTGCATCTCTGAACTGTTTGACTTTGTTTCTTGCAGGAAAGTATTTCCAAATTCGCTTGCAACTCGTCTGATCGTCGGAAGCCACTTTGTCTACATGATTGCCGGGATCAGGAAGCGTCACAGACTAGTGGGAATCCCAGTCCTCAAGGAGAATGTGCCTCTCTTGCAGAAAGCAACTTCTCCAATTAACAACTCTGCCTTAAGCACTGACCCGGACCTCGTCAAAGCAGTCGTAGAAAACGCTAGCCCCCAACCTATGTTGCAAAACGTTTCAAACACTCCAAAGATGACGGCAGTCACTGGCCTCTCCCTCACTCCCTCTCTCACAAACAAGGGAAGTTTTGCCGTGCACTCTCCGCTGATGGTCACCAACAAGGCCGTGGACACCAGCAGCCTTAGCGGCAGCCACACTCCCAACGTGGTACACATTTTCCAGCCCCCCTCTGGTGCCACGTCGGCCGCTAAGTCTCACGTCACTTACACGAGAGCGACCTCCTCCTCCATGGGAGGCAATCCGATAACCACGGTCAGTCACATTACCGCTGCTGCATCTCATGTGCTGAGTAGTCCTAATACCCAGGGCGATTCTGCGGTGCCTTCAGTTGCCAATATGTTCCCCGCTGTTAACCAGCACTATTTTGGTTTCTCAAGTGGTACCCCGACAAACGGCAACGGGACTGGCGAATCAAGCCTCGTATCTGAAGCGTCGGCCGACAGCGTTAGCGGGCTGAGGATCCAGAATGTCTACAGCTTGGCCAGCATGGATCAGATAACCAAGGAGCACAGTTACAGTCACGACCCCAGCGCTCTCCGCTCCAGAGAGAACATCGCTGCCTCGGCTCTTCTCTCTTTCACGACAGTTCCGGGAGAAGATGCTAGTAGTGTCGGTGATGGTAGTCCTTCCAAGGTGTCCGAAACAGCCAATTCTTCCCTCCTGAGCGTGGGCCCCCCACCAGAAACCTTGACTCCGGCTGAAGCTCTAGTAGTCGACATTCAAGGAGAGTCGAATGCAGAGCAGCAACTTCAACAGGATGCAGTTTCAGAGACGATTGTTGACGTTGAAAGTATTTCAGATTTTGGTGAACCAGAAATCGTCAGTGATTCCACTAATGTGGCAGACGGTACTCCCTCGGTAGAGATAGCTTCGGGTTTGAGCAATGGAGAGTTGGAGTTGAATACTGAAAGCACCTCAGAACTGAGACTTGTAGATATTCGAAAACAGGAAGACATGCCCAGTGACAAGTCCTCAGCTGGTGTTGGCAGTAGCCCCCAAGGAAAACAGCGGGAAACAGAAGATGTAAGAACTCAATCTCCTGTGGCTGAAGCGACCAACTCGTTGCCTCCCACCAATGTCGGCTCGGAAAATGCTCTAGTAAATGATGCCAGCGATTTGAGAGGCTCAGAGCCCAAGAGAATGAGGCTGGATTTAGAGGGTGCGAACGGCTCCGACCTTGTCTTGGAGCAAGAATCTGAGGAGAGATCAAATAGTAAAAATGGAGTTTGTGGAGGTACTCATCAGTCGTTGGGAACTGCTGCAATTACGTCAACTGTAATCACAAGTGCACCTGGAACTGAGTCTACAGACACTCCAGTAACGTGTATGTCTGAAAATATGTCTCTAACTTGTACAGCTGCTGCCCATCTCCCGTTGAGCAGACCTGTCACTAGCAGAGAACAGAGAACTACCTCACCGATGCTTTCTTTGGCTAAGCCAGTTTCTTCCATACTTGAACAAGACACTACCCAGGCTATTAGTACTAAACACAGTGTGCCTTTAGCTAAGGGAGCAGCAGGTTTGGACTTCAGTACCTTAGGCTCCGATGGAGAAAACATTTCAAAACCGACCCTTGATGAGTCGGAAAGTATGTGCACTTTGTCCCCTAGTAGTAATGCTAGCAGCAGCCCCCAATCGTGGCAGCAGGATAGTGGTAGGGAGGATGTAGGAACCCAACAGCATGTAACTGAAGTGACCGACGTCTTGCCTTCCACAAACGCCAGCCCTGAGAATTGTTTGGTAGACGGTTTAAGAGAGTCCGAGCCTAAACAAGTAAAACTGGTTGTTGAAACTGCGAGCGGCATGGAACAGAAAACTGTTGAAGTGACACTGAGTGACATTAGAACTGCCGGAGGTTCTCACCATCATTCTGAAACTGCTGCGACCACTTCAACAGGTATATGTGAACCCACGTCCACAGGCGTGACGGTCACTTGTGTGGCTGGAAATACTCCTCTCACTTATACTGCTGCCACCAGTCGAGGGTCACACAGCCCCGTTTCCTGTGGGGAACAATCAGCTACAGCACCGAATATTGCTTTTGTTCCTTCACTGAACTCAATTTCTTCAACAGTTGCTTCCTGTAGTGGTGGTGGTACTCTTGTAGAACCTAAATCATTCACATCTGTGCCCAGTTGTGGTGATAAAGCAGTTACAAGTGAAGAACAGAGACCTGCGGACCCAATTTCATCAGCAGCTGTTTCAGTTGCTTGCAGTAGTGGAACTTCATGTCCTATTACAGTAGGAGACATGTACACACTAGTAGCTGCAGGCAGTAATGGAAGCACACAGACTTCGGTGGCTGGTTTGGCCTCTGATGAAGCACGAGTAAGTGGGGCCGTTTCACCCGATCAGGACTCTGAACTGCAACAAGGGACCAAGCGAATGTGTTTATGGGATACGTGTACTTGGTGAGTGTACGGGGAGGGGAGGGAGGAGGGGAGGTGGAGTTTAAATATAGAATGCTATTTTGTTACACTGGGAACTGGAGTACCACACTCTAACCATTTCTGTGCATGTATTATTTTGTCTACATGGCCTTTCTCCCCTCCCCTCCCCTCCCCTCCCTCTTCTAGTGTGAGATGGTCCTGGGAGAGTCTGCTCTACCACGCTGTGTACGACCACCTGCCGACAGTGGACTCCTTCCCCTGTCTCTGCCCGTGGCAGGGCTGCAGCAGTAAGGCCAAGAGGATGAGACCCTCGCTGATTAGGCACTTGCAGGTGTGCGTGTGTGTGTGTGTGCTTGTGCGTACAAGAATAGAATCTGCTATGTGTGTGTGTGTATGTGTATGCTTGTGTGCGTGCAAGAATAGAAGCTGCTGTGCATGTATCGTGTGTGTGTGTGTATAGGGGTTCATGAAAATCTCCTAGGGGGAACAAAAGCACACAGAAGACATTTGGGGGGGGGGGGGGGTGCGTATAGTGAGCAGTATTCATTTATAAGAGATGAAATCCCCAAGGGGGGCACAAAGTTTCCAAGGGGGGGCAAATGCCCCCCCCCCCCCCTAAATGAAGCCCTGTATGTATGTATGTATGTGTGCATGCACAATAGTGCTTATTGATTGTTCGCCTCTCTTCCGCCTCCAGACATACCACTGTAGTGACGGCCCCGCACCCAGTCCACCCTGCATTCCTTTCACTCTTGCGAAGCTAAAGGCTATGTCACCATTTGAGGTTGGTCACTTAGTAGACCCTTTTTCCACTATGATGTAATGGGGGGAAGTAGGCACATGATACACAAAGACGTGCATGTTTTCCTCCATTTAGTGCCTACTAATTACATCGTAGCAGAAAAGGCCGCTGCTGTTACGGTACATGTAGCCTTATACACAGATGTTTGCACATCTTTGGTACGTAGGGAGACCTAGTTACATACAAATGTATGTAGAAGGCATGTTAATACTGTGGCTATGGAATTACGATATCTTCCGTTCTAAAGATACTAAGATTGCAGTATTTTTGCTACGCCCGGCTATAGAGTTACTATACTGTCTAGCTCTCCGTTCCAGCGATGTAGGATTGCAGTAGCTCTTGGCTATGAAGTCAGAATATCGTCTAGCTTTCTCCATTCCAGGAATAGCAGTATCTTCTACCGCAACATCACGACTCAGTTTCCTACGCGCATTTCTCCCTCCATAAGGCGGAACCGCTGCAATTACATCCTCTTTGATTCCAGAACTTGATCTAGATTGTGTGTGTGTGTGTGTGTGTGTAGCATTGGCATATTACGTGAGCCACAGTCTGTCATACAAGTACGTAATTCTATAATCTGATTAGACATGCAACATAGAATTTCTTAGAAACAAAAGACCAGTAGCTGTATAGGTTTTCTTACATTTTTTTTGTTGGGGGTGGGATGGATCTGTGTGTAGTGGAAATTTTCAATCATGTTTTTGTTTACATTAGCTCCCGAGACACACATATTCTGCAGTTGGGAGTGGGGGGGGGGAGGAATTTCAATAATCGTAGGTTAGTACTCTGCTTCTCAGCCCTTCTTATAATAGTGTGTGTGTGTGTGTTGCTGTCCCTCACAGTACGAGGTGGAGACTCCCCTGACAAAGGCCATTCGACTCACGGCTGCCCTGGTGTTGAGGAACCTGGCAAAGACCACCCCACTCGCAAGAAGGTTGGTTCCCAGGCTGGCCAGTAATGGAATGGAGTCGAGTCTGAATAATACTGAAATATCACTGTTCCCATGCTCAGTATGTGTAGCTAGGGTAAGCGATCAGGTTTTGGGCAATAGGTATAATTGGATGCGCTAGCGCAGAAAGGTTCATTACCAGAATTGCAACTACGGCTCCATCTCACTGTATGTACCAAGGTTGCATGGTGTTGCTTGGTTCAGGAGTTATAGGCTGCCAAAATTGAAATTCAGACTAGTCTGTTGTAGGACAGCAGCCAACCCTTTCTTGTGAACACTGCCATTAGAGGCAGCACAACCTTCGTATTACACTCCCGCAATCGAGTGCGTGCCACAAACATTAATTTTAAAAGTGCCTCATTCTCTGCTGTATGCCAGCAGATAAGTGCTACCCGCTTGCTCCATCCCAACCAAATTGTCGAATTATAGGGTCAGCAAGGAAGTAGCAGTCATCTACTCACACAAGCAGTAGAGAATGAGGCATTTCTTTGATTGCAATTACAATTACAAGAGTTGGCCTAGCTACCTCTTGTGGCAATTTTCATGACCGTTTCTCACTCTATTATGCAAGAGCTGGCTGCAATACAAATGTGGTCACCAAACTTGGCCCGATGGCTCTGTAGTACAAATATAGTGGAAGGCCCCACCCACTTCTGGTAATGTACACTAGAATGTCTTGCTATACCCAATGCCCAATAATTGGTCACTTATGCACCCTATTGTACTGTAGGTGCAGAGTAGAGAACTTAAAGCACAGACTTCACACTGTTTCTGCTTTTTTTTATTATCTCTTACTACAGGAGACTACGAAAGTTTGAACATATTCTATGTCGGGTAGCACTGTCGACTTCTGAGGCCAGCACAGCAGTGGCCCAGTGTTTGCACTACCTGTATGCCTCCAGCGATTCATGACGTCTGTGTATTGTTGTACTGTGTTGTGTTGTATTATTTTGTGGATAGTAACTTTTTTGACCTGATATTGATCTATGGGTAATGGCTAATCTTGTGCCCTGACGTTCGTGTGTTCTAAACAAACTTTCTTGTCACAGACTCCGTTCCTCTTTGGGATTCCAAAGTGTCCAATCAGATTGCAGCTTTTAGTCCTTTCGTAAAGTTGCCATGACGTTAGTTTGATAAACCTTCACACTATTGGTCAGTTCGATGAATATTAGAGTGCAAATTCGAAATACCCTGTATACAGTGACCAATTACATCAAGTCATGCACCCATAAATGATGCCGTTACTTAGTCTCGCGCCCAGACGTTCAGACACTCCCAGCAAAAGAACATGGCTGTTCTAAATGAACTTTGTTGTCAAAGACTCCATGTTTGCTAAGTAAATCTTTTAGAATGAGACTGCATCTGTAGCTGTGGCAAATAATTATTAGAGTTGGAATGGCGCCATGCAAGAGGCAAGTGTGGATTTATATTATTAGTTACATAATCACATACTTTAATAAATTAATATTAATATAATTAGTCGCAGTACATTTACCCCTATAGATAAGAGTGCGATTATTTTCATAATTGCACACTTTTTGTAATCACACACTTAAACGAACTGTGGTGATTAACATGGAATCACATGGATTTTCGTGCCATTTGGGAATAATTATTGCATTTGCAATAGGCAAAACTGCACTCGCTTCGCTCATGTAATTACCTCACCTATTGCTCCTGCAATTATTCCCAAATTGCACTCAGATCCATGTAATTACCCATACTAATAAGCTTGCCTATACCTAGTAATCATTATATAGTGCTCCTCTACTCACAGGGGCCTTGTGCTTAGTACATGGATAAAAGCATTCCCTGTCCCATGTATGGAAGCTGTTGGTTCACATGATATTATTGTCTGGTATAGGAGAAATAACTGCTATTTAATGCCTGCTCCGGATACATTGCGTTTATTTAAGAGTATCTCGTGACAGATCAGCCTCAGGCTAGTCTTACAAAGGTAGCAACATTCAACAACCCTTCTTTGCCAAGCTGCCTTATATTAGGTTGCAGTTGCTGAATTGAGAGCCATAAGGTATGCGTATATGGATGATCTCACCAGGACAGACAGTCTTACTGGCTGACATGTACATTATATATATTGCCCATATAACACTGCATGTAATAATATATACACATGTAGCTGTGTGTAGTGATTACAGCTATGCAGGCATATCCTCCTGCTGTAACATAAGTATAGAGTATTTTGATTTCATAAAGCTATTATACTACTATACTTGATTCATACTACACCAGAGGACAGACTCAGAGCACCTAAACAGAGACAGCAAGTCTTCCTAATATCCCTCTCACACTACCAGAGAACTGTAGTTGTGAGTCAGCGGCGTATCAGCCTTCCTCTGATAGCCTTGTCTCCATGGCCAGGCTCTCCCTTTTGCTTGAAAAAAGCGTAAGGAGGCCTGGGGACAAGGCTATAATACTGATACCCTCTCAACTCTCAAAGCACCATGCATGGCCGGCTGAGTGTGCAACAGCAAGATTAGAGCTATAGCCAATAAATTCGAGGTAGGTACTGTGCTAGAGTGTATACGTAGCCACGATCAGATCGAGAATTTGTGTCATTTGCACAAAAAAAAATGCTGATGTTACAAAGGACACTTAATACTAACGCTAGTATTAAGTGTCCTTGATGTTACAATCTTTGACAAGCAGCTGAGCTGTATTGTGACCTTGTGGCTGTAATGAATGTATAAGCTTACAGCTAGCTATACAGCTAAGAACGTGTTTACTGTTTGCATTGACTGCTCAGCTGTATAGTCTCGCAAGCCAGCCCCCTTAGCTATATTAGTTCCACATCGGCACTGAAAGCGATCGGTGCTGCGCCTATGTCTGGTACATTAATTTCGTACGTCATTCGCCTCGGTCGCGGCGCGCGCACGTAGCGGTGACGATTTAGCGAAATAGTAGGGCTCACTCAAGCAGTATGATGATCTTCAGATCCGAGAGAAAATGAGAAAGCTGGTCCTCGGTTTTATAGTTCTGTTTACTTTGCTCCTGTGCCGTACTCAGGTATCAGCTGATCATCACTCCTCTAATGGACGCTCCCGCTCGTGTGACAACGACTGCTCTGGTAGGCAGCTGCTATAAATTATACAGTTAGTGTAATGTTTGTTCGGAATTCATCTCCTGTAAATTTGGTTGGCATGAGCAAGCATAATATTCTGCCTACCATTTCCAACTCAGATGGTAATGCTAGTGATCATGATACTAATTGTGTATTAGCATAAAATATACAATTATATATAAGGGACAAACTCAAAATTAATGAATGGCTTCCCAAATGTTTTTATCAATGATAATAGCCACCAGTTTGTGTATGATGGTTTTGGAAACATTTTCTCACTCAGGTGGCTCCAATCCAGATGGAAACGATTCCAGTAATAGTGATCATAGCACTAATTCAGGTACGCATGCATGTGTGTGTGTGTGTGTGTGCGTGTGTGTGTGTGTGTGTGTGTGTGTGTGTGTGTGTGTGTGTGTGTGTGTGTATTAGCTTAAAGCATAGCTATGCATATGTGGATGTATACCGATGTACACAGTGTATAAGCATAGATAATATGTATCTTCAGACCAGCATTAAAAAATAATAATAATAGAGAGCTTAATAGTGAAGTTATATTAATTGTCATTATTGGTACTGTGGCCGCTGTCACAACTTGATATTCAGCAGTGCATTTCTACTACTAGTTTACTAACTAATGGAGCTGGTAGGGAGCTACCTGTGGTTCTTTGCTTGATTTGTTTTGAGGAAGATTCCCAAAATCCTAGTGGAGTGTATACTTAGACTAGTAAATTAACTGATACTTCACAAACCTAGCACACATTGTATAATAGAAATAACCTAGTTATGTAACAAACCGATGAGTTCTTGTGGCAGCAACTATTTGATGATAAAACTAACACTCCAATGACACAGTACAACAAGGACTACATCCCTAGCCAACATACTACACCAGACAGAACCAACACATTAACACAGATTGACAGTTCCAGTCTCACAGTTAACAGCAACACAGATTAGAGATCCAAATATTAGCTTGCATGTCTGCACATAGGCTTTGAATTGCTTACTTTCAAGTCTTTGAAGTGAGTCATAATTTTGAAATCTACTGTAGAGTTCATTGAGCTGAGCATGGAGGTTGCTACCTACACCGTCTCTGAAGATATTGGCACTGTTGAAGTCTGTGCTAAAATTACAAAGGGAAGTACAGGATACAGCAGCTTTGTGGCTAACTTTACTGTCTCATCTCAATCGGCATTAGGTAAGTGTAAGCATGTGTATGCACTTGTATTACCCAGCAAACTAATCACTGCATACTATATACCACTTTTCCCAGGGCAAATTTGCTCTGCTTAGGTTTCTCATACATATGGTGTTTACATGACTCAGAACCTTGCAATAGAGCTTGTTGATCTTATCATACCCCCTCACTACATTCTAAACTTGATATCGATTTTTATCTCAACAGATGGTGGTGATTTCAATCGAACGACTAATGTGACCACTTCTTTGGATTTCAGTGGCACTACCTCCTCAAGGAATTGTATCAGAATTGCTGTCATTGATGACAGCCTGTGTGAGGCTGACGAATCCTTTATTGTTTCTCTCACTGAGAATGTTCACTATGTTCGTGTAATAAATACCTCAACAACTATTGTGATCCAAGACAATGATGGTTAGTTTACTCTTGTTGAGGTGCAAACACCTTTTATTAAGTATTACTAACTATAAAATGACTAACAAACTTCTATGAGGTGGTATCATTTGAATTACGTTGGTAGCTATGCTATGATGAGGTATATAAAAGGGCATTTCTAACCAATACGTATATTTAGCCATCTATCCCTATACTTCAAAGTGTGCATCACAATGTGATATGAATTGAAAATCCAATTACAAGTAAATTAAGTTACTGTTATTATGTCTAATATTATAACTGGCTACAATAGTTAAGCTCCTATGATGATGTCATCACATGCACCCGGGTCTGGACCAACCAAATTTGATCCTGTTTATCATGCATGCCTAATAATACGCTAATACTGCCGTTTTTAACTTTACAGTTCTGGTATAATTGGTAGGGTGTTAATTAGACAAACAATTTATTTACATCACATATTGAGTATTGACGTTGTTCGAATTCCATCTATACAGAGGTAATTCTAGGATTTGAAAGTGAACGCTACACTGAGAATGAAGGAAATGAACTTATCGAAGTGTGTGTTGCTGTACAGCAAGGGACTTTGGGGAAATCTATAAAAGTCATGTTGGGAACAGGTAGGTATACATCTGATTGTTAATGTAGATGCCCATAGCGGAAACAGAACCACAGCCACAGCCCAGAATCAGAACTGTTGGTTGTGTTAGTTTTGTTAGTTTTGTATATTAACACTTTGCACGCCTATTAAATAGTAGTAGTACTTCTAACATAGTAATAATAGGAAGAATGAAGCTTTAAAATGACTAGAACTTACCTCAGAAAGAAGGAAAAAAATGGGGTGAGAACCCCTAGAACCCACGACCTCAGCATCATCATACCGGGCACTAGCCCGGACGATTGCAGCGGAGGTACTTACGTGAACAAAAATTCTGCTTTTATACCCGTGACGCAAAAATGCGTCGTGGGCGTGCAAAGTGTTAATGAATATGGCTCATATTGTATTGTTGCTCTTAAAACAAAAGTACCAAATGGAAAAAAAATCAAGGTTCTCTGCTATTACCTACAGTTTCAGTAACACTCTTCTTTTACATTTGTTTGTGTTTGTCAGTTGGAGCGGCTACAGGATTAAACCTGATGGCCATGGCATTTGATTCCCAGAATGCACGGCAGTGTGCAAGTATCGAAGTGGTGGAAAGAGGGGAGGACGTCCATGTATTCCTGTTCAGCACTGATCCTCAAGTGATTTCCGACCTGGAAATTGCAAACATTACTTTCATGGGTTAGTTGAAAATTACACATTTAGCAATTTTATTATTGCTCAGCATAATACAGTTTGTAGTACCTTAATTGGTCTTGTAACTGTAAGTATAATGAACAACTGTTGAAGCTGGCATGAAAAAGGTCGATCCTCTTAGCTAATTAAGACATACATATATCTAAAGAAACTATATGTTATTGTAGTGCATGGTGGTGCATGCTGATGGTGGTATTTGTGGTGCTGTATGTAGTAGTAACAGCGCATATCTAGGGTTGTAGCTGTATTTATTATACGTTGTCGCTAGCGCTACTGCTACCATTGTTTTGTTCTTGTTGTAGTTGTAGTTGTTGTTGTTGTTTTTGTTGTTGTTACTGCTACTGATGCCCAGGTTATTACTAGGTCATTGTACTGTATTTACTTTCCTGCTTCTATTCTCGTACATTTTTATGATAATATTATACAGGTCTGTTTGAAGTAGGAGGTGTACACTCAGAGCACAACTCAGCTCTAACAGTTGGCATCACTATTGCCACACTGTCCGGTGCCTTAATGTTTTGTGTTGGCGTCCTGATGGTTAATATTTGCAGTTGGACAAAAGGAAAATTATGCCAGAAGAAAAAAACTAATGACATTCTGTGTAGACGTAGCTTTCCTTGCATATGTACTGAGCTTAGCGAAAAAGAAGAGAATGCCTACAAAACATGCATGCGAGCAAATGTTGAAAGCATTCCAACCTCCAGTAATGCGGCGTACATAAGAGGAGATTCACTCTCCATCAGTACAAACACATCAAGTTTCCTCTTGACGACTCCTCTGACATGTGATAAGGACAAACTACAGTCATCGCCGACCCACCAGGTAAGGGAAAGTGCTATTAGCACTGCAGCAGATCCAAGCAAGTATGACCATACTCACATGAATGATGTTTCTTTTAATTAGGACTCGAGAAACACAACATCAGCTTATGACGAGCGAGTGTACGAGGAGCTTTCACAATATCGAGCAGCAGACAACATGAAGTCGGCTGTCTCAAACGACAATCATGGTATCAAATGTACTGCTTGGAGCAGTGATGAACAGATAATTTCAGAGTCAGCTCATACTCCAGCTTGCTTTATGCACGATACAAAGCAACCAGGCACAACAGATCAAACTGTTATTGTAAAAGTGATAGAATCTACGCAGACTGGAGGCTCTGAATCTGAGAACGATTGCCATGATCAGCTTGCAATTGATGACGAGGACTATGAAGTTACTGGCCAAGTGTATGAGTACTTCGTAGAGAGCAGTGGCTACGAAAGAATGGGCAGTGTTTACGATCATGTGATTATTGGTCCAACACACAATCTTTTCGATGAGTAGTATAATAATTACTGTACGCATAGACAATAATCTAATACGCTGATTATATTTTGTAAGTTTTCACTGTTGTTTTAAGGCTTATTGTCTTTGTAGGCATTTGATGCACATATAGCAGAGTATTGTTATTTATGAAATAGAATCTGATTCATATAGTGTTGCAATGCACATTTGGCTTCTTTACTGTGTAGCTACTGAATTAGCTACCTGTCTGTTTCTTTCACAAATAAAAAATATGGTATATGTTATCCTTGCATGTGCTGAAACTAAATATAGGTTAGACACTGAGGTGTCGAATTAGCCGATTTAGACCTAGTGTTATGATAACAGCGCCTCTATAAGTGACCGCTGCTAACCTTTGAAGCAAGTCAAGCAACCTGCCCCATGCTGAGCGCTTCAGTTGGAGCCACTAATTTCATGAATATAGATGAGGTATCTAAACGGCCAGGTTAGAGACCTGCCAGCATGTATCTATCAGATTTAGATACCTCATTTGGCAGGCATACTTCAAAGGATATTATTCATGACTAGGTCTAAACATGTAGAGTTAATTGCTGGGATTGGAAATGGGTATACATACTCACAAAGTATAACCATTTTCAATCCCGCTAAAATCATAACCATTTTCATCCCGATAATGTATACGGTGGCACCTCCATTTAAAGGGACATGAATACTTGTCTTTATATATAGGTGTCCTTCATTCAAAGGTAAAATAAAATATTATGAGACTGTAGGTTTGTAACATCTATGTTGTGCAAGTAACCTTTATAAGAGAGGTATCGCTTCGCTCATGCAATTGCAAATTCATGTGATTAGCGAGCCTGAATATTCAAGGTAAGGTTTTTGGACATAGAATTAGTGATACTACTAATAATAATACCACAGTAGTAATAATCACAGCTCTGCTCTCAACATAATTTTTAACTTATTAAAGACCTTGTTTTCAGGATTAAAAGTTCAGTAATGCAACTATTCCCTGTGTCCGAGGTATATAGATCCTCCCAGAGTCAAATTGCAGTGCTGATAACAAGTAATCCAACTGAGGTATTGGTATCCACCCCCATTTACAACTTGAGTAGCATTATATCAGGTAAAACATGATGTAGCCATACGTGACTCTAGAGTCATATGGCTATCAATAGTGCTGGCACTGCAAGACACAGTTAGACGACAAACCATATTATATTAGTTCCAAACATAGCATTCAGCCCAAGAATGAGTCAATTTTAGAGTGGATGAAATTCAGTATAAGTAGTATAAATCAGATTGAAATAGCATCCCTAGCTATATAGCTAATGTTATTCCATGGATGTAGCTACACCTAGTAAATGCAGTCACTTCCAGTTGATATTGGCTTAAGCGAGTTAAATTATGGGACAAAATATTTTAAGGGCATGGACATAGCCTCACGGTACCCAGGTTTTGGCAGCCATAGCTTTTTTCTACAGCTGTCAAAAACAAAAAAATATGTACGAGAAGACTGAATGCAAGACTATAGCAGCTATAGTCAACCAGTGTGTGGTTGCTGATGATAAGACTAGTGGTGTTGTGAGGAAAGATGGCATGTAGCATCAAACAAGTGAGGAATGGTGTGATGAAATATGTGACCATATGCATGGTGTCGAATAACTGGTATGGAATTGATAAAAGAGTTTATTGTATAGATAGCTATCATGCATGGGCAGCCCCTGGAGTCATGTGATCCCCTAACCCCCATTCTTAACATGTCCCATTCTCAGTAACCAGTGTATATGCCTATGTACGCTGTACATAAAAACGGCATGGTCATGGTAATTTTATAAGGAAGCACAGTAGCTAAAGGTACCAATGAGATTCAGTATTTTTGTGCAATTCCATGATGCTGGATAACATGCGTAATTGCCATGTTAATGTTACTATATACATAATATGTAATACATGCTGTCTCATGTGAGCTCAACGATATCATATATAATACAGTATCACAACACAAGTGAGTATAAAATTCCCACTGTTTTGTGATATTACTAATATTACCTTCATAAGTCCTGTCCGTTAATACTTACACTGAAGGTAGCTAGTTACTGTACGACTCTGTTTTCAGTGCTAAAAGTTAAAGTCTGGTACATTGGTCTTTGAATAGTTATGAAGATGGGTCTTCTCTTTCATCTATTCATTGTGTTAGTTTGCATCTGCTTTGCTTGTGGACAGAGTGAAGATCCCATTGTAGATTGTGAAGATAATCTCTCCTGCCCTGTACCCAGGGGTGAGATGCCAGGACCTCCTGTGTGTCTCAGTCGCTCGCAGCTTTGTGATACGATGAGTGACTGTTCGGGAGGAGAAGATGAAACTCTCTTCATATGTACGTAAATTTGCCTGCCTCTGATATCTAGCTATGTAGCTGTAAGACAAGAAAATATCTCTGAAATGGTTAGATTTCTATTCCAGTTCAATAAAATACCAATGTATATAATTATGCATAGCATAAACTCGTATAAGATCTCTTGTCTTAGCAAACACAGATAGCTAATCTGGATTAGTCATTTCTGTGCTCCTGAAACAATTAGTAGAGGAGTTTGCTTCTTACCTAGGATGCCTTTAAACTTTGTGTGAAAAAAGACAATCTTAATGGACTTCCTAATTGATACCAACTACTATAATTATTTGCCCAGGCTCTGAAACATCTATGTTTCAGTGTGATGATGAGGCAGACGGAGATGGCCTTGTTGTGACAATTGATGCAGTCTGTGACGGAAATAAGGACTGTAACGATACTGGAAGGGATGAACTAAATATTTTATGTAGTAAGTTTAGACTACATATTTCTAGAGTGTTTCTGTTAGTCACACTATTTTCTACATTGTAAAACTACTAATCACGAGCAATAAAAAATTTATGTGTGCATTCATTTTATTTTTCCAGTGATGTTGAAATTTTTCATTCTCTATATTTTGCAGACAAATGTCTAATGCCGTACTATGGAAACTGCTCTTACACCCGTGAGTGTATCCCTAAGGAACTTTTCTCTACTGCACAGACTGCATGCGGTGACTGTCTACCTGGGTACCATGATGACTCTGGCAATCCGGATCCTACAGGAGAATGTCTAGCAGGTTACCTTCTTGTCTAAGACTTAGGGTTCATGTTGAATACCATGATCCGAGTAGCTATACATGCCCAGTTTAGGATTTGACAATTGTATCGCACACAACTGTTTGTGTGTGGCCAGTGCATATATAGCGCAGCTGCACTTCTCACGTGCACCAAATTACGTCATTACATTACTAATGCTACGAGACTATATAGCAGGAGATGAGATAAGCGGATCCGTTTACGGCTGCATTTTGACCTGTTGCTGAGTACAGCCTGGATAATTTATATGAAAATAGCTACCTGGCTGGTTTTTAGATGTGAAATATCAATCTTAATTGTTTCTGCAGTTCATTTTATTCTGCAGTTGGTTTCACTGTTCTTCAGAACAATGTTCAGCATACAGCTAATTGAGTCCGTTAGGCCCATAGAGTTAGCTAAATGAATATACGGGTGCAATGATCAAGATGCTATTTAGTTTTCATGCATACAATTTAATACCATGTGTCTTTTTTCAATGCTAGATGTTGTTGAGATTGGTCTTGTCATTGTCCAATATATTTCCAGGGGCTGTGGAAGTGTGTATTGTGCTCAGTGGATCTGACATAAACATCAGCAGTATTTCAATCCACGTCTCTGTTGTTCCAGGCACGGCAGAAGGTAAGTAGTGTATGTTTAAGAAGTTTCATACGACTTAGCAGTAGGACTGCAGATCAAGATGAAGTGTTGCTATTTTCAAAGACATTAAGCTCATCTTTCAATGACTAAGTACAGGATTTATTTCACACTCTAGTTCAAAATGCATCTTGTTTTAATTTCACTGTTGGTTATATGTTGCTCTTGCTCTTGTCCTCTGACTGGAGGTCTTACCAGCTCTGCCTGCATCTGTGGGTGCATGGTCAATGGCATGAGCACTACAGCAGCAACATGAGTATATTATTTATCATTCAGAGCACGTCTCAACTCGTGCATGTAATCACTTATTTTTAAGTAGCACAGCAATGAGAAACGTTAGTACTGATATAATAATACACCTTCGCCTAACAGATGATGATTACACATATTCTCCACCTAATGGATCAGATGGCAGCTCAACACTGACATTTACTTCGTCCACACTAAGACAATGCATCAGAGTTGATGTTACTGACGATTGTGTAGTAGAAGAAACCGAGATAATTTTTGTGACCATTTCTCCAGTTGGAGACTTACCAGATGCTGTTGCTCTGATAAACAGTAATGTCAGTCTATTCATAGAGGACAATGATGGTGGCAATGTGACAGTTTATTTTGAAGAAGCTATGTACACCGTTGTTGAAGGAGTTGATATAGATGTAGAAGTGTGCATTGTTATTGAAGGAGAACGTTGCACAAATGTTACAGTGACTCTCTTCACTGCAGATGGGACTGCTACTGGTCAGTCATTAGCAAAACTAGAAAGATTGCCGTACATATAACTTCCTTAAAGTTGGCTCTTAATACATGCATACAACTGCCATAGGCTTACTAAAGTTTGAAAAGGTAGGCATGGAACATTTTGCACACTGATCAACATATTATTATTTATAGATTATCCCTGTGCACATACATCGAACTGTATTGTGTGTTTATTGCTTTAGGCTATGAAACCTAATGCACATTCAGTAGTCATGCTTGCACATTAGTCCATGTATGCATGTGAACCTATCACTCAGGTTGCACATTAGTCCATGTATGCATGTGAACCTATCACTCAGCCTGTTTTTCTGGTGATGTTTTTACCTGATATAGGATGTCACACGTCTGAATACCCAAACCAACATTGTATATCCGTGTACCATATTTTGTCTGTTTGTTTGGTTGGTTGGTTGCCTATTTGTTTGTTTGTTTCTTTTTTCGGCTTATTTGCTGGTTTTTCAACACACTGCACATATTATGTATACACACTATAGGTACAGTACAACCAGACTACGGATTTGAAAATGAAAACCTAGTTTTTGATCATGACGATGCCAAACAGTGCATTCGGATTCCTATTATTGACGATGATCAGGTGGAGGACCTCGAAATGTTCTTTGTAAACCTTACTACTTCTGATGCAGGGATTGAAACATCTCAGGAAGCTAGGATTTATATTGACGATCCTACTGATAGTAAGTACAAGCTAGCTACTTAGGGAGACAGGTTATATTATTCGAAACTCATATGTGCCGTTCATTTCTAGTGCTCGTATCTCTACTCATACACAGTATACACAAACTCTACTAACCTTGGAGGTGTAGTAAGCCTTCCTTGGTAAAACTGTGTGCCACAAGTTTAAAGACGGCATCCATGTAGCTAATCGCCATTTTGAACACGTGCTTTGTAGGGGACCAATACATACCCATATGAATTGTACATAGTTTTGATTTGGTCATAACTCCTCACAGAAATTGAAAGTAGAGGAGCTTCACATATTTTTTCTTAGTTTTCACCCAAGGATCACAATGGTATACGTTTCGTTCCTCTGTGACCCCTTCTTCATACCAAACTTATCTTTCTACTTGGCAAAGTATATATATAGCAATAATATGGCAACATATTTTCATCCCCAGAACAGAAGCACTTACAATAATTTTTGGCCACTATCATCTGTTTTCTACCAGCCAGGTGTGCACTTTGCACGTGCTCAGTTGATATTGTGCATTTATCTGTCTGGTGTTGCGTTAAATAGATAGTGAAAAGTCTAACGTAGCAGATTTGTTCTACAGCTGCATTTAGCTTCGGCTAACCTGCTTCCTTGGATATTTCCTATGAAAAAGTGCCTGGCTGATATTTTAGATATGAAATATCATTTAATATTTGAGAGCCAGTTAATTTTAATCACAGTTAGTTATGATCCCTTTGTTCATACAGTGTTGGTCATTGGATTTGAGATGGAGAGGTTTACTGCAGATGAGAGCCAGTCTGTTGAAGTGTGTGTTACGATACACGATGGAGGACTAGAGACACAAGTTTCAGTAACTTTAGTAACAGGTGAATTTTCTCTCCATCGAATGTAACGATACACCCTTAGCAGCTATTCTGGATTAAAATTCTTGAGTATTAAAAAATTCTAACCAAGTTATCTATTGTGGTGTAGCACTTTTCTTTCAACCTCCTCATTATAATTTGCAAATGCTATGATATTTGCCAGAATACTAACTATTATTTCGTCTATACAGCAGTAAAATACTATTTATCTAATCATGTCATTAATACCTCAATAACACGGCTTTGCATCATTACTGCTTATCTACCACTCTAGATACAGTTGAATTGCAAATGCACTTTACTCACCAGAATCGGAGAGAGTGTGAATTTATTTCAGCTACGAGTTCTGCACAAGAGTTTGTAGAAGCACGCCTCTCCACAACTGACCCAAGAGTATCTCTGGAGCCGAGCATTGCCAATATCACCTGGCAAGGTAACAGCAGCTAGTACATACTTTAGTAAGGGTTCATGTGCGTATATTATAGAACACTGTTAATTTGTGTATGGGAAGGTGTACTGTGTGTAAGCCACCTCCACTTCAATCTATTACTGGTGCATGGCTATACACAGTGAATCTAACAATATACCTGCATCCTTCTCAGGTAATGATGATGAAAATGAACCAAATGATGATGAAGAGACTGATCCAACTGCCAATACCTCTTCAAATAATAATAATAATGAAGATAGTCAAACTCCCAAGAGTGGAGATTTTTTGTCGAATGGAGGGTCGATATTTGGTGTTACGTTTGGTATTGTGACATTTATAGCTGGCGTTTTAACTGTTTACATTTTTCTAAGGAAAACGCTGTGCAGGACCAAGAAAAGCAATGACATAACTAGTGAAGGTGGCTCACATTCAGTAGCTACTAGGAAGGGATTGATTGCAACTAATAGAAACATTGCCTACAATGGAACTGCTTGGGCAGCAAAGTGTACTGCGTTTCAGAGACCTCATGCTTCGGCATGGGATCGGGATAACGAAGTCTTCGTAGTGAAGTCCTTGGCAGTACCCGCTGAGCCAGGCTACACCACAGTTATTAGTAACACTACTTCTGGTGGCTACGAACATAACAATCCTTTGTATGAGAAGCTTGCAGACTTTCAGACAACATGCAGCCAAGAGACTACCCCACCGACTTGTGATTATGAAACTTCAGAGAATCTCATGTTAGAAGCAGAAGAGTTTTGCTCAAATTCGAGTGCATCTAATGACAAGACAAACGATAAGTCTTCATGTGTAACAAGCAATAATAAATCAATGCGTAAGCCAGGCAGTGATTCTGACTCAACAGCAGTGGGTCGAAGTAGTGGAATACCAGCAATAGAACATGCTGATCACATGCAACGTTCAGAGCTACAAGCTGTAGATGCCACCACAAATTGTGAAGATTACGAGTCTGTGGGACAGGTTTATGAACACTCTGTGGAGAATTATGGCTATGAAAGCATGGGAAGCGTCTATGACCAATCGTCAAGACAAAATGGTTATGAAAGTTTGGGAAGCATTTATGATCGTCAATATAGCACATACGAAACACTGGGAAGTGTTTATGAACCAATATCACTAGCTGACGCAAAATCTTTCTAATGAGTAAACCCTTTGCATTATTGTAGTAGCCATGATTTCATATTTTATATTAAAAAGTTGGGGACGTCGGGAAATGAGACTAGTGTTCTTAATGTCATGTGCACTTTCACATTACTTTTGTTCTATACTATGAATATCTCTTGTAAGAAGCATTATATAATTACATTTATGCAATGATGAATATTGTTGTATTGAAAAGGTACATAAATTATGGTATCAACTTATGTATTAGCAAATGTTCAGTTCTAAAGACCTTCACTGCTCTAAATGACAGAAAACAATGAGATGAAGGACTTGAAGTTAGTCCATGCAGCAATAACAAACACTACAAAGTCCTACACAAGGTGTGTGTGTGTGTGTGTGTGTGTGTGTGTGTGTGTGTGTGTGTGTGTGTGTGTGTGTGTGTGTGTGTGTGTGTGTGTGTGTGTGTGTGTGTGTGTGAGTATGTATGTGTGTGTGTGTGTGTGTTATTATACACAGTGGAGTACAACACAAGATTCAATCACTCTTGAATTCCCCCTCCAATTAGTTTGTATGGGAAAATTCCAAACTACAGCATATACAGCAGTGATCATCTATTATTACCATTGCCCATACTATATGGTGGGAGTGTGCTGTATTATTACAAATGGCAGTACTGGAAACAGCAGTTTTGAGGCTAACGTCACTATCTTATCTCAGTAAGCATTGAGTAATTGTATATACTTGTATTACCCAGTAACCAGATCACTCCAGTGTCTACCAGCTTTTCCAGGATATAGTTATACCTTAAGCTTAAGTTTCCATGTTGTGTTACGTACATAATGGACCCCACATTAACAAGTGAACAAACTAGAGATCTCTGAATTTGAGAAAAACTGGCTATACAGTTGATACTTGCACTACCGAGGACTGGCCAAGTGCATGAGCACTCTGTAGAAAGCAGTGGCTACAAAATAACAGACAGTGATCTCCACAGTAGCTACAGCTATCAATATTAAGACAGCAGATGCGAACAGTGATCACTGCTGAGCAGGACGTAACTATAAGAAAGAAGAAAGCAAGTAATCGGTCTGATTCATATATGATATGTGGTAGGCAACCAATACCTTTACTAATATAATATAATATTATGTTGATCTGAACATGCACACATGATATTGCAGAGCATGACATCATTTGTACAATGTTGCACATGACCTCTTTACTATCTTATACCCAATAATATTATAAAGCAACAACACTTATCCATAATTGCAACTTTATTTTGTAGAATATCTTGCTTTTCCGGTTTAAATTTCATATGCAGTGTAACACATGGTTTGTGGCAGAGGTATCGTGGCAGATGTGTTCTCAGAGGTGTCATGGTGGTGTGCCAGATGTGTTCCCAGAGTTAAATTACACAGCGTTGATAAACAGACCTGTGAGATAATCTGACTCAGATATCTGTGTGAAGGTATTCATCAACATTTGAAACTTGAGTAGCAATATCAGTTAACTATACGTACCTGACTCTAGATTCGTGAATATACACTATATAGCTACCAACCGCTTGAAAAGTACTACAGAATAAACCCTTCTCAGTTAATTGTATGCTACAAATATTCTAGCCTTTTAGTATAAATCATACTAGCTATATACGTACCCTCCAAAAAATTGTATACTATAGCATCAAAAAAGAACCATTAGCTATATCCACACTAAAATGAATTGAGCATTCACAAAGCTAAATATATAGTAACACTATACATTGTCTAACTGTATTTTGCAGATCAAGGACCTTCAGCCTACAGGAACAATTATTAAGTGCATTCGTTTCCCAATGAATGTCTCAGATAAAAGTACTTCATGAGTCAGGAAATATTCCTTTCACAGTTAACACAGCTACATATATTCTTCTCTCTTTCTAGTAATGGCACTAAGTGGCCCACCGGTGAAAAGGTTAGATAACTCGCTTACTCTTCACATGCAGTAGTGACACTACACCATTGCTGTGAAGAGACGGCTTAGATTGGGAAGGCACAATATCCTCAGGTTTCTAGAAGTGCTAGCAAAGATACCTGACTACACCTACGAAATATTTCATTAAAAGCTGAGTACAGTAACATTAACAGCTGCTAGGTTCTAATTGTACAGTATCACAATACAAATAGTAACACAGAAAAGTCCCATTTGTGGGATTACTAGTGCTGGTATCTGTCCAGTATTCACCTTAAACAGATTAATAACAATGTGGTACACCGTAGGTAGTTATGCATGATTTTGCATATTATAGCTATCTCCAATCTAGTACGTTGAATGATTATGAAGAAGGATCTTTTCCTTTGTCTATTTGTCGTGTCAGTTTGCATCTCCTCTGCTTATGGTCAGAATGGAGGTACCGTTATGGAGTGTGCAGATAACCTTTCGTGCCCTGTGCCTGAGGGTGCTCCTGTAGTGTGTCTCAACCGCTCACAGCTTTGTGATTCAAGAAACGACTGTGAGGGAGAAGAAGATGAAACTCTCTTGGAATGTAAGTAAATTGGTTTTGCCTGTCTGTCCTCATGGGATATACCCTATAGATCTTGAAGGTTAGGTTTCTGAATGCAAGAGAGTGGGTCACCAATGGAGCACCAAATGGAAAGTATTATGTAGAAGCTTAAGCTCATAAGATCTCATTTACACTAGCCTCGGTGGGGAGGGTTAGCCTAGCTAACAGGTAATCATAATGGACTTCCTTAAGTAACATTCAAGACCTGTTACCATAATCGCTATTACTTGTCCAGGCTCTGGATTTTCAACATTTTGGTGTGGTGAAGAAGATGCAGATGGCCTTGTTTTGACAATTGATGCACTCTGTGATGGAATTAAGGACTGTATCCACACTGGAAATGACGAAACAAATCTTTTATGTGAAAGTGAGTTCAAACTATAAATTTCTAGAGTTTTCTGCCATATATACCAGCTACATTGAATGCATCAGCAACAAAACAAATATCTACTGCAATCATTTTATGTCTGTTCTTCCAGTGCTTTATTTTTGGATATGAGGATTTGGAAATGGTATAGTTCTAAAGCCTTATTAAAACTAATTAAGAGCTTTGCATTGTTAGTCTGGAAGAACATGGCGATAAGGATGGTGTAATCTATGGTTTGCTTTGTTCTTGTCCACTGACTGGAGGTCTTACGAGCTCCGTCTGTGTTTGTGTGTGCATGATCAAAGCAACACATGTATATTATTGTCATTATTCTTCCCGTACTTTTGTGTTTATTGATTGTTTCATTGTGTCTGTAGACCGGTGTCTCATGCCCTACTACGGGAACTGCTCACACACTCGTGAGTGCATTCCTAATGACCTTGGCACTGTGTGTGGTGACTGTCTACCTGGGTATCGTGATGACCCCGACAACCCTGATCCTGCGGGAGAATGTCTAGCAGGTTACCTTCTTGTCTTAGCTATAGCTCATGTTGAAATACAAGTAGCTAGTCATAAAAAATGATCCAGAGGTTGTTGGTTGATTGTCTAACAGCTATAGAATTTGACAATTGATCGCACTAGTTTTTCATTACATATTACCATGATAGTGTCTGGCCTGCAGTTGATTTCATGTTTGCAGTGGTAGAAAATCGTGTCCGTCATAAAACATTAGAGAGGCAATTTACTGGTCTTGAGTATGCAGCTCCCAGCTGTGCACTTTTAACGTACATGTGTTGCAATATTATGGCATCGTTTACAGCTACTGTTTCCTTACACTAGTTTTCATTGAGATTGGCCTGGAGTCATCAGTCTACATACTCCCAGAGGATGCAGGAAATGTGGAAGTATGTGTTGTACTCAATCAGTACAGGGAATCTACCATGAACATCAGCAACGGTGGGATTTGTATCTCTGTTGTTCCAGGCACGGCAGAGGGTAAGTAACAAATGGCAGCTGGACATTACCAATCATATGGAGGGTCATGCAAATCAGTGGTAGTTATTTTGCAACCGGTTTTGAATATACATGTGTACTTACAACCGACACTAGTGTTGGCAATTATTTCCACTAAACAGGCTGTCTGTTAAGGTAGACCTAAATAAATAGATGCTTACACTATCTCATTTCTGTAGTTGAAGTCTTTGAATACCGACTGAGCATGACTCATAGTACATGTCTAGTTCTAAATATACAATTAGGTGTTCTAAGATCTATTGATTGGAACATAAATTTTACTACAACATAATAATTATATGTAATTTATCTCTTGTCATATTTTTTGAAACATAAGCTTTCACTTTCTCAGATGACGCAGACTACACATATTTTCCACCGAATGGACCAGATGGTGACCCAACACTCACATTCACTCCGTTCGCTCTAAGGCAATGCATCAGAGTTGATGTTATTGATGACAGTGCAGTGGAACCAACTGAGACAATTTTCGTGAGCATTACTCCAATTGGAGAGTTAGCTGCAGACTTTGTCACTCTGATAAATAGTAATGTCAGTTTACTCATAGAAGACAATGATGGTAGCAACATGATGGTTTATTTTGAAGAAACTGCATACACCGCTACTGAAGGAATTGATGAAAGTGTAGAAGTGTGTATTGTTATTGAAGGAGAACGCAGCACACCTGTCACAGTGATGGTCTTCACAGTAGATGGAAGTGCTAGAGGTCAGTAAACAACAGAGAAATTGCCATGCATACACCATTGCCTTCCTGAAGGGTTCTAATGCATACACCATTGCCTTCCTGAAGGGTTCAAAATTTTGCACTATTTTTTACCAACACTAAAAGACTAGCTACCAATGGGAAATTGACAGCTGGGGGTCATTGGTGGATTGATGTATCAGACTATTTGGTAATGTGCTAGAACCCTTCCCAACTCAATATGATGGAGAGAGGCCTGCGATTGAATTTTTGGGCTCCTGTACACACCATATACTTCACAGTGCACTTATTGTTGCTTTGAACCATTGCCAAAGAAATTGAATTTTATCCCATATCAAATGTTACGGTTATACTATCCCTGTGCACACATGGAATTGATACTACAATTTTTTTTGCATTTACCTGCAGGGTGCATTATTGCTTCAGGCTATGAAACCGTATACACATTCAATAGAAATGCATACTTGCACATTGTAGTTTAGCATACATGTACATATATATGAGCAACCAAGCTGATTCTCTAGCTTCATACAATCACAGCCACTGCAAAAGATAGGAAGTTTCACAACTACGTCAAGTGCAAGAAAGCACAATGGAAATTTAAATTAGTAGAATCCTTAAAATACCTTTCTTTTGTTGCTGCTATTCGAACGTATTGCACACATATTTATTATGTATACACATTATAGGTACAATACAAGCAGACTACAACGCTATTGATGTGGGCCTGGTCTTTGATCCTGAAGATACCAGACTGTGTATTCAAATTGCAATTATTGATGATGATGAGGTGGAGGACCTTGAAATGTTCTTTGTGGCTCTTGATACTTCTGATGCGCAAACACAAGAAGCTAGGATTTACATTGATGATCCTACAGATAGTGAGTCAAACAACGTACTTACGGGGGAAAAATGCATGCATGTGTAGGAAAGTCTTGTATGTGTCTACAAGAGTACATCATAGGATTTCTGGACTGTACTGTCTGATAATTACCTGCTAGTGTAAAGTAACCACATTGTATGGCAGCATATTTTATCCCCAGAACTGAAGTGTTTACCTATTACAAAGATATTATACTGTTTTACACAGATTCATATGCTGTTAGATGGCTGCTTTCTTCTTTTAACGAGGGAATTTAGTTGACTGTAGTAATCTCCTTACTCATGCAGTGTTAGTCATCGGATTTGAGAGAGAAACTTTTACTGCCGACGAGAGCCAGTCTGCTGAAGTGTGTGTTCTTATACGCAGTGGACTACTAGAGACACAAGTTTCGATTACTTTAATAACAGGTAAATTAACATCCTCGTCCCTTTGCAAGTTAAAGATGCATCCTTAGGAGATATAGCTAACAGCTAGTGTGGATTGAATAGGAAGGCCTCCTCACCAATTAAGACAGGTGCACTAATATTAAGTTCACTGAGCTATATATTGTAGCAATTTTCTGCGAACTTCATCAATGTACTCTATCTAGCTTTCTGAAATACCAAAGTAAAATGTTGGATCTGTTGTGGACATCTATTCAATTACTCAACCATGTACCTAGCCTCATTCTCAGTCTCCACTCCACAGCCTCATTCCCAGTCTCCACTCCACAGCCTCATTCCCAGTCTCCACTCCACAGCCTCATTTCCAGTCTCCACTCCACTGCTTTTTTCAGCTTCTATCGCAAGAACAAGACTGATATTTCATATCTAAAAACCAGCCGGGTGAAACATCAACAAAACAAAAACAACAACTGCAGAGTGGAGACTGGGAACAAGGATAATTGATATATACATTGAATTTATATACAGTATTATTTATCTACCACTACAGCTACTATAGGTGGACTGGAAATGCTCTTTAGTCCCAATAATCAGAGAAGGTGTGAGTTTATTGCAGCAGCTACGAGTTCTATACCAGACGGTCCAGAGTATGCTAGGGCATTCCTCTACACAACTGATTCACAAATAATTCTGGAGCCAAGCTTTGCCAACATAACCTTGCAAAGTGACAGTGGTTAGTTGTATAATACTTTGGCCAGGGTCTGCATGGTTATATTTTCATGGGTGATCATGAGCAGTATGCTCATCAGACTAGGTTCAGGTGAGATGGTACACCTATATACAATTACTATTACACTATTTTATACAATAGAAATATTAGAGTGTATATTAAATCACCTCCTTGCACAAGTCAATCTTTTACCCCCTTACATCGATCTGCATTCTTCTCAGGCATATACAACAATGAAAACGATGGGGCTTCTTTGCTGAATGAAGGATTTATACTCGGCATTGCTTTCGGTATTATGATATTCATAACTGGAAGTTTCACTGTGTGTATTGGCTTTTCGCTAAGGAAAAGGCTATGCAAGACTGAGAGATGCAAAAATGTCGAAACTAGTGTACATTCAGTAGTCACCAGTGATGATTCGATCGATACTAATAGAAATATTGCCTATGCTGAAAACGTTCAGACAGCAGTAAATAGTACAAACCAGAGACCGTACTCTGTAGAGCAGAATTGGGGCGATGAAGTCTTTGTTGGGAATTCCTCGGTGGCAGCTGCTGAAGAGAGCCCTCCAGAAGACACCACAGTTATTGGTAACACCGCTTCCAGTGGTTTTGAGTATATCAACCAAGTATATGAGGAGATTGTAGCTCTCCAGGCAACGTCCAGCAAAGAGATTGCACCATTGACTTGTAATCTCAGTGGTTCGGAAAGTTTCGTTTCAGAAGAGAAAGAGGTTTGCACATGTCTGAGTACAGCTATTGTTACGAACGATGACATCAATACAAAGTCTTCACATGTAGCAAACAATAACAAATCAACGAGCGAGCTAGGTGGTGGAATACTGTCACCTCTAAGGATTTCAACAGGACAAGGTTCAATCGCTGAAGGTGGCACTACAGTTCCCGAACATTATGAGTCTGTGGGACAGGTTTATGAACACACTATGGAGTGTTATGGTTATGAAAGAATGGGAAGCGTCTATGACCAGTCTTCAATACAGCATGACTATGAACGCTTGGGGAGCATTTATGAACACCAACACAGCACATATGACACAATGGGAAGTGTTTATGAGCAGATTTCACTGACACGCAATCTTTCTAATGAGTGAACACTTTTTTTTGCATTCATACATTTAGCACAAGATCACACACATCATTGTAGCAATACAGCCCAGTTCATTTCCTCTTGATGTCAATGTACATGCTTGCTTTATGTTCTGCACTATGAATATCATCTTTCATACACTATAATAGTTATACATGTATATGCAATGATGAAATTTGTTGTATTAAAAAAGTATAGTCAAAAGTAAATGCATAAGTGGAAGTATAACTTAGTAACAATCTGCTGGTAAAGGTTTACATAGTTTGGGAATACTAAATATAAAATTACAATCAGTTACTCTTCTAACAGTAATACTGGGTTGACCTAGATGAGATCCGACTAGTTCGTGGTTTGTGTTTCTTTTCTTTTCCCAAAAGCACAGTTACTGTCCTGAGGGACAAACTGTTTTTAACTGAGGAGCCATGATAGAAAAGCCAAACATATGTATAAAAAACCCACAATCTACTGAAAACAGTAACAATATAGACTTACTGTACATTATCACATGTGTACATGATACATCTATAAATACTACTAATAGAAAATGAAGTTGTGTCCTCTGGATAAACATATATACAGTCACACTGAAACCCCTAATAGCTGGGTAGATGTACAATTACTATTATAGTATGGTATTTACTGTCATAGTTGGCCATCAACCACTTGAACGTATCAAACCTCAGTAATGATGAATGCCTAACCTTGAGAATTAGGAATGGTGGGTGGAGCTTTTTAATGGCATGCCAACTCTCCCCACTGCCCAGCATTTATTTTGATTTTGCCAGCCAGTTTATAAGAGGTTATATTCCTCCTATCTTCCACAATTGGCTGCTCTTGAGCTTGAGACGTTTTGTATATTCACACTTCTGTAAGATAGCTCCTCTTTTTTTATGAAGCGTATCACTCGTGATCCTGTAAAGGTAGACACAAATATAGCTACTGCATGTACTGATACATTATTTGCAGGTACAGTGCTATATTTTGAATAGAACAGTTTGTCAACAGCATAAACCTCCATGGAAATACAATGTATATGGGAATACATGCAGCAGTTTCAGTATCAACATCACCACAGGTTTATTGAAGAAATCGGCCTATCACAAAGTCTTTAACTATAACACATCAATAATGAAGCCAGATAGTGACTCTGACGCAACAGAAGTATGTCTAAGTAGTATAAAATGCCATAACCTATCAGGAATAGAACCAGTCTCGCGTGCCAGACCCCATTTTGTGGAAGGGAGCTGGTACACTACACTAGAATAGAACATGGTACGACTAGTGATAAGATGCAGAGCTGCAACCTACAGATGCCACTACAATTCTAGAACAGTATGACTCTATGGTATAGGTTTATGAATATATCTCTTTGGAGCATTATGGTTATAAAAGAATGGGAAATGTCTATGACTAATCTTCAATACGGTGTCGTTATGAGAGTCTTGGGGAGTGCTTATGAACACATATGAAAGTGTTTATAAAACGTTATCTCTGATGCATAATATTTCTGATGAGTGAATATTCTGTTTACATTTGCATGAGACCGTGCTGAAGAGCCCGGTTCATACTGCAGGCTCTTGATGTCATGCTTGCTTTTGCATTTCCTTTGTTTTACATTATGAACATCATATTGTAAGAACTATATAAAATAGTTATGCATGTGTATACAATATTGTTGTATTAAAAAGATAGAATCTACATAAATGGAGGTACAAACTTAGTAACAATCAGCTAGTAAAGGTTCACGTAGTTCAGGAGTATTAAACATAGAATTACGATCAGTTGCTCTTCCACCATTAACACCGGGTTGACCTTGATGAGATCCAACTAGTTCGTGATTTGTATTAATAAGTCTCAGTACAGACTGTGGCAAAACTTTCTGAATGCAGCTTTTAAATAACTGATTTATTGTATCCACACGCTTAATCTGCTCGTAGCTGTGATGTGCTACAATTGCACAGAAAGCTATGAATGCACTCGCAACCAACATAGCTGTTACAATTTCTTGTGATTTGAGAGGAGCATGTGAAACTTTAAGCAGCAGAGTGGCAGCCGCAAAAATAGTCAAATTGAGAATGAAAAACGCTTCCATTTTATGTGTCATATGCTTCTTGTAAACCCCACCACTGTTGTAGAGGTTTAAAATGATTGGTATTCCCAGCATTGATGATACAATGGCTAGGAGATTTACCCGAGGGTCGCCGAGTGCATTGGCAGCAAATATAGAAAAAAGAAGAATACGAAATGCAAGCATCAGTCCAGTCCAGTAGCGAAACTGATCTCTGTAAGGACCTTGGTAAGCATCTAGTAATGGCTTCAGCTTGTTCACCCACCTTAGCATCTTGTAATCTGAGCGGGCCTGAAGGCAAGGACCCAAAAGAACAAACAGTGTGAATGGTATGATGTAAAGAAAGGTCACCAGAAGTGCCATTCCAAAGAGGCCAATATGGCGTCCCTTGAGGTAAGGTACGTTTCCATCCAGCAGCCAAACAAGTGATTCCTCCTCATGCTCATTTACTAAGGTGATGGGTGACACAGCGGCTATGATAGTACGCAGCAGCTTTGCAAAGGAAAGGAGAAACAGGGTGGCCAAAACTGGGACAGAGTTGGAACCAGCGAGCCTTGACACAATAAAAGAGTATCGACTTGAGTAAATAATTATACCGGCAAGGACCCAAACATACACTGGGAACAAAAATTGAAGCCAGATTTTGGTATACATGTTCATTCCATTGAAAAAGCAAGCTTTAAATCCGAGGTCTAGATTAAGCCAGGCGATGAAGACTCCCAGAAATTTTGTAATTATGGTTGTATCTCCCTGTGGAAAGAAGATGGAATTATTCACTCTCACGATATTGGCATAGAAGATTAATCCATTTATTGTTCCTGTGGAAACTGTGAGATTGCAGCAGAACAGTATCAACACCAGCAGTATTCCAGATAGAGCAAAAGGCACGAGGAGGAGGAGATAGTAGTTTGAGCAGTTAAGACACTGTGAAGTTCCCAATGCAGCGCTTAACCCTGCTCTACATTCTCCACATAGGATGCCGGAGTGCTTATGTGCACACTGCTCACCTTCATTCCACAGGCTAATGTTGATGCTTCCCGGTTTGCAGTAGTCAAAGGGGCAGTTTGAATGAACCGTAATGCCACCTGAGTAGTTTCCTATCCACATATTTGCAGGACGGTGTATTGTTTGAGTGGTGATGTTACACTTCACTCCTGCTGCTGAGATGTGAGGCATACAGTTACAGTGATAGGGAGGAGCGGCAGAGAGATTGAAGCCAAATGGACAAGTTTGGAATTCAACGGTGACAATTGAAGGAGGATAGCGTGAACCAAGGCGACTTTCAATTTCCAGATGGAGCTCAATGTTAGTAGCAGCAGTTAGAACTGAAAATGTCAATTCTCCACATTCCCGGCCTAAATCTTGAACATTTTGTCTTGGCCCTAATTGTGCTGGTTCGATAGAAATTACATTGGTACGAACAATTGCAGGAGAAGCTCCTTCAAAAAAACCAACGCTTGTGGCTGATACAGTGAAGGTTTCACCAGGAAACACTTGCCTATTGGCTGTAGTGTTACAGCCTTCACCTTTAGATACACCGGTGCAGAAGCAGACCTTATATGCTGGAGAAGAAATGACTGAGGTTGAGTATAAACCATTGAAACAAATTTGCTGGAATGCAGAGGAACAGGATTTAAGTGAATGAC
The DNA here is from genome assembly GCA_963921505.1 of Phakellia ventilabrum. NCBI lineage: Eukaryota > Metazoa > Porifera > Demospongiae > Axinellida > Axinellidae > Phakellia > Phakellia ventilabrum. Next base: position 2,270,037 of record OY997378.1, on the reverse strand, counting down.
CATATATGGAATCGCCTGCAACTACAGCTGAATTGTTTTCCATGATGATGTAAATTGTTTTCCAAAACTGAGATTGAAGAAAGCACCAATTATAGCTATCACAGTCTTCAGAAATGGCAATTGCCCCACCATACTGCATCGCATGATTATCTGCAATGTACAAATTAGCTACAGTCTTCTTGCTACTGAGGTGCAGCATAGACCGTCCTAGGGAACTGCAGTCCAAATGCAGTGCTCCACCGGAGTGAGCCACATTTCCTACAAAGGAGTGATTTCTAGTGAGATGAATATTTGCTGTGTTTGCATAAACAGCACTGCCCCTATTGTCAAGAAAATTACAACTTTTAAGAAAGACATGTTCAATGTTATTAATGAAAAGAGCTGCAGAACTATTTTTTATAGTGCCATAAACAGTATTGTTGTAAAAGGCTGTATACTGAATAGTGATGTTGTCAATAATGTCAGGAGCGCGACAAATGAAGTCAGCTGTATTGTTAGTTAGAAAGCTGATAATTTCTCTTGTATCATTCCCGACAACAGTAAGAGCTGATCCCATCTCAGCTATGTTTCCACTAAATTCCGAAGCTGTGACTGCCACATAAACTAAAAGGTTGAACCAATACCTTGGTACACTGCGGTATGGCGCTTCTTCATTTGTTGAATTACCTGGATACAAGTTTAAGTAAGCACCTCCTCCACTTCTAGATGCATTGTTTTTTGTCAGTGTGCATTTTGTAATAAACAGGTTTAAAATTCTCTGGACTGGTTTATGGTCAGGTGACAGTGTTGCAATGAGTTGTGCATATATGCCTCCTCCTTCAGAGGCAAAATTATTACGGAAGACACTCTTCTCAACTGTAATTATTGTAACATCTTTAGGATCTTTGAACGTATGGCGTCTCTCTTTTCTAGAAATGATTGCCAATGCTCCACCCTTTTCTGCTGAGTTAATTAAGAACAGTGTATCTAAAATATTTATTCTAAAAAAGGCTGAAGAATAAATATGTTGAGACAGAATGTAAATTCCTCCTCCTTTGTAATCTGCTTTTCCATTGTAGAAAATGCTATTTTTAATGTTAATACTACTATTAAAATCTGATGACCTCAGCACAATTAGCAAATTTGCTCCAAACGGTGCACTATTGTTATAAAATTTACAATCAAAAATAGACAAATTATACTGACTGCAGTAATGAATACCACACTTTGACTCAAGCATAAAAACTCCCAGCCCACCTCCTCCACTACATTCCTTTTCAGCCCGTTTGCTTGCAATTACTCCATTGATAAAGGTACAGTTAGAAACAGTTAACTTATTTGTTCCAGTAGTCCTTCTAGGGCCTGAATATACAAGATGAACATTCCCACCTGTGATGCCCCTTCTGTTTACAGCACTGAGTTGTTGTTTAGCATCAAATACACAGTCAAGTAATGAAGAGTTTGTGAGCATATTCACTCCCAACATTCCATAGCCATAGCTCTCCTCAATGATGATGTTTCTCAGCATCAGATATTGAGTTGCATTAAATGTCAACGCTGCATGGATGCCATCTTGATCACTGCGACCACATCTGATGAATGCCATATTTGAAATATTGAGATACTTGCTATTTGAGAATTGAAACTCCAACCTTCCCTCGCATTGAATATGGGCAGTGGGATAGTGTGCAGAAGTGGTAATACCAGACATTGTTAAATTAGATAATCTTTTTAGCTCTAGCGACATAGTCTCATTGACTGTATGGTTGCCAGGTAAGAAATGAAAGATTCTGTTAGAGGTGAACCATTCTCTCCAGCTTTCCAGGTACTCTGCAAATGTGTGGCAAGGCAGTTGTCCTATACAGTCCAAGGCATCTGGTGGCCTCACATACACCTGTCCCACTTCGTTTTCACTCGGTGCTGCTGGACTGAGTCTGAACTGCACAAGTAGTATCACCATTGTAATGATGAGTGGGAGTGAATGAGCACAAAACATCTTTGACACTAGTGTTTTTCAACCAACCACGCTACATAAAAACTGCAACACTCTAGACTCACTTTACAGCATACATGATACATCTATAGATAGCTCCAAATGGATAATAGGTTTTTCACTGTGACTATGTGTTTATCCCACAGGACACAACTTTTCCCAGTAAGTGTACATGATAAATCTACAGATACTCCCAATGGTTTTTCTGTGGAAATTAAAATTGAAATTGCCAGATGAAACGTCATCACACATTACAGATCACTGATTCAATAGGAACTATATGTTTATCCCATGGGACACAACTTTGCCCTGTAAGTGACTTAGCTGTGTTCTATGGGGAAAAAACAACATAGCTACAGTTCCACAGAAAAACCACTGATTTATAGGCAGAGTGGTGTCCTGATGGGATAAACATACTATTCCACAGAAAAAAACAATTGATATGCCCTATTTTTTATTTATAGTATATATCTATTTATCTAGCATGTACATATAATTGTTTGATAGTGTACAGTAATTACCTCTACAGTGTTATTGTTTTCCTCTAAGTAGATAAAACGTAGAAGATGACTGTTTCAATATCATTGTCCGCTGGTAACATTTAGGTTTGGCTTTTCTATCATGGCTCCTCAGTTAAAAATAGTTTGTCCCTCGGGACATAACTGTGCTTTTGGGAAAAGTACAGTTCTTATGTGTATCAAGCATAGGCCCATACCTAGATTTCCATGCGTACCTTTTTTGCATCTGTGTAGAGAAACTTTGGAAGCCTGGGTAGCTACTCCAGCTTTGTTCAATTACGTTCATCTGGTATGCTTTTTGCATGCTTAAAATTGAACATTGAATGGGGCTCTACTATACTATTAGTTTCAATCTCCACACATGTGTCCAGGACTTACAATAGTATAGGATGACTATTATATTATAATCCGTGTACTATGTCAGTTTGGTAACAGCTGCACAAGAAATGAGCGTGCATGTGAGAGTGCCTCAGTGGCAGCAAGGAATGGTGCCATACTCTATGCGGTAGATACGTTTCTAGCTAACAGATATTGCAAAGCTTTCACTGCAGTGAATTACTGCATTAATCGGAAAGATATGACAAATCCCAATGCATGTAAGAGGATCATGTGTACTATTAAACATGCATTTGGTACTTGTACAGATTCAGGTGCACTGCATGCATGAGCTGTAACTTGTATTAGCTAGTATTTGGTAATCGCATGAATTTTAGTGCAATCTGGGAATAATTATAGGCAAGGTAATTGCATAAGTGAAGTAAGTGCAATTTTGCATATTAATTGCTAGTGCAGTTATTCCCAAGTTGCATGAGAATTCACATATTTGCCTATTGCAAATGCAATTATTCCCAAATGGCACGAGAATCCATGTGATTCCATGTCAATCACATATCACTACAGCTCCTAGAATTGCAAGTATAAGTTTCAATCTTCTGTGACCCCTCCTTCATACCAATACATTACTTATCTTTACACTTGGCAGTGTATTAAGATAGGCTATCAGTATCATTTGTGATCCTGTAAAGATGGACACATAGATATAGCTACTGTATGTACTGATAGGTTTAGTATTATATTTTTTCTATACAAATCAAAAAATGATGCTAAAGTTTTTAAAGTTCAACTATTGCATACGTAACATTCGGCTGATGTGTAGTACTGTTGGTTTGTTGTTCATTGATCAGTTCAATACTTTGGCTGGTTTGCTGTTTCCATGGACAAAGGCATTTCAGCAACCAATGACCTAGTGTAAACTTCTTTGCTTCCTGATAGCAATGAAAAGCCAGTGTAGAAATAAATACAACAAAGGCAGTTCCAACCATAACAGTCGTAACATGCGCTTGCTTTGAAGGTGCAGCTTCAGATGTCATCACAAATAGAGAAGCCGCTGCGAAAATTCCCAGATTAAGAAGAAGAAATGCGTCCACAAGGTGGAGGAAATGTTTCTTGTAGACACCCCCAGTGTTGTAACAGTATAGGATTATTGGTATCACAGATGTAACTAAGATGATTGCAAATAGGTTGAGCCGTGGATCTCCAAGAGAATTAGCACTAAACACAATGAAGAGAGCTAGACGGAGCAAAAGTGTTAACCCAGTCCAGAAGCGAAAGTTGTCTTTGTAGGGGGCTTGATAGGAATCCAAGAATGGTTTACACCTTAATACCCACCGCAGCCACTTGCTGTTGGAGTTGGCTTGCAAGCAAGGAGCTAGTAGTAGCAGTAGAGTGAATAGGATCCCAAACACGACAGTTACCACCAGTCCCATTCCAAATAAGGGGATGTGGTGCCCCTTGAAGTAAGCAACATTTCCATCCAGCAGCCACAGTAAGGATGACGTTCCGGTTTTGGTAGTTACAGAAACTGATGACATTGAATCAAAGGAAGCATTAATTAGCTTCGCGTACGACATCAACAATAACGTGGATAAAATGGGAAATGTATTAGAACTAAAGAACTTTGAAACAATACTAGAGCGTCCATGCAAATAAACTATACCACCTGCCAGGATGCAAATATAGAGGGGAAACAAAAATTGAAGCCAGGTTTTTGTGCAGGTATCCATACCACTATAAAAGCACGTCTCTATTCCAAGATCTAGACTGAGCCAAGCAATGAAAATGCGAAGGAAATCAATGATGAAAGTGGTTTGTCCTTGCGGAAAGAAGATGGAGTGGTTACTCCAGACAATGTTGGCATACAGAATTGCTCCGTTGATTGCTCCGGTGGAAACTGTGAGATTGCAACAGAACATTACAAATACCAGAAGTACTCCAGCCAAAGCAAAAGGGAAAATGAGGAACAGATAGTAATCGGAACACTGAAGACATTGTGTAGTTCCTAACACAGCACTTAGCCCCTGTGCACATCCTCCACATAAAACACCAGAGCGATTGTGAGCACACTGTTCATCTTGGTTCCAAAGACTGATGTCGCTGCTGTCTGGTTTGCAGTAGTCGAAAGGACAGTTTGTACGAGCAGTGACATCATCTGAGTAGTTGCCTATCCACATATTTCCCTGGTACTGAAATATCTGGGTGTTAATGTTGCACCAGACTTCTGGTACTGCCAGATGTGGAGCACAAGTACATACATGTGGAGGAGCTTGTGAAAGTTCAAATCCAATTGGGCAATCCTTGAAGGTTATACTAACTACAGTAGGGGCTTGCTGTGATCCTTGGCTGCTCTCAACATGTAGATGAACTTCAGCACTTCTAGCTGGAGTTAAAATTAGGTATGACAGCGGTCCACATTTGCGACCGAGAGCCTGTATTTTTTGTCTAGGCCCAAGTTCCCATGGTTCACTTTTTGGAGTTATTACTGTTGATCGAATGATAGCTGGAGATGCTCCTTCATACTGTCCTGTGGCGGCAGCTAAAAGTATGATGTCTTCTCCAGGAAAGACTTCCACGTGCTGTGCAGTCTCACATTTATTAGCAGAAGATCCTAATGTACATAAGCAGACTAGATATGGGGACGAGGAAATTACAGACTCTGAATGCAAGGAATTTAAATGAAAAATGTGATTAAACAGTTTGTGGTCTAATTGTAAGGGATCTTTTAGAGAACTGGTACCATCTGAGATAATGCAGGATTCCAATGATCCACCATATACTGAATCACCAGCAATTTGCGCTATATTGTTGTCCATGAATACCAAATCTGTTCGATTCTCTATGGGGGGAATCTGAAAGAAACATTTTTCGTATTTATTACATTGTTCCTCTACAGCAATTGCCCCTCCATAATGTGTGGCCTGATTGTTGGAGATGTGCATGGTACTGAGGTAGACTATAGACTGTCCAAAAGAATTGCATTCTAAATGGAAAGCACCACCTGAGTGAGCCACGTTTCTGGTAAAGTTGAGGCTTCCTTGAAGGTATATGTAAGAAGCATTTGCATAAATAGCACTACCCTTGTTGTCAACAAATTGGCAGTCTATAAGCTTAATTTCTTGAACGTTGTGTAAATGAAGTACTGCTGAAGTGTATGACGCATTACCTTTCCATGTGTTATTCAAGAATATGGTATCCTGAATTATGATATGGTACACAGTATTTGATCGATAACATATGAAATTTGCACTTACAAAACTTAGAATCTCTTTTTTGTGCCCATTGATGATAATGGCCGAGCCTTCATCTGCTGTATTTTTCTTGAAGTGGCAGGAAGAGATATTTACTGTCGTTAGCAAGTTGTATTTAATTGCAAGGTAATATGGATCATCTGGTCCTTTGATATCTCCTGGATCAAGAAATAGGCTAACACTTCCACCCCTTGAGGTTGCTTTATTTTCTACAAATGTGCACATCGTAATATTGAAGAGGATGGTATCAGCATCATTGATGTGAGCTTGAGATGAATAAGAAAGCAATGCCGTCAGCTGTGCGTATATACCACCACCGGTACCATCTTTGACCTTATTTTGTTTAAACTGAGAATTCTCTATCCTAATGCTTATGGTCCCATCATATTTCTTATGTTTTGTCCTTTCGGCCTTGATGAACATCGCACCTCCACTACCGCGGGCAGAGTTGTGTTGAAAAGTTGAATTTATGAGAACAATACTTAGACTAGCTGCTTTTTGGTCACCTTGGAAACTCCTGATGTGCACTGCCCCTCCTTCAGATGTTGCTTTTCCATTGAAAAAAAATGAATTTTTAATTGTTATAGTGTATAAATAGCTATAATTTTCCTCTGAAACTAGATCTGAAACTGAAAGTATATGTGCCCCTATCTGTCCCCTGTTGTCATGGAAACTACTCTCAGAAACGGTGATACTCAGATTGTATGAATTAAAAGAGTTGTGATAAATGAAGAGCCCCAATCCACTTCCACCACCGAGTTCAAGTGGCCCCATAAAGGGTCGCCAATTTTTTGTTGCAGTACCATTGATAAATTTACAGCGAGTTACACTAAAACTGTGTGCTAATCCAGCACCCGAGTAAGAGTCTGCAAACAGAAAGAGAGCATTTCCACCCATTGGCGATCTTGATCCTGTTACCCTCCACCCATTGTTGGAAAAAACACAGTCGGCTATGGTGGACACCCCAAGGATATTTGCTCCTACCATTCCATACCCATAGCTCTCACGAACATTAACATTTCTGAGAACGAGTGAATCAATATTAGCACATCTGATGGCAGCTTGCATGCCATCTCTGCTGCCAAATGTTTCCAACCCACATTCTATGAATTCCAAATTTGTAATGGAGAGGTTGTGGATGGATTGGAATTGAAATTCAAGTTTACCTTTGCACTGGATCTGAACCGCATGATCGCCTATACTAGCATTAATACCAGTCATTGCTAAATTTTCTATTCCTTGGATCGCCAAGGGTGTGTGTCTGTTGACTGTGTGGTTTCCCGGGAGGAAAAGAAATGTAGTACCGGACGTAAACCACTCACCACTGTCTTCAATGTAATCTGCTAGGCTGTAGCAAGGCTCTTTTTCTCTACAGTCTTCTGTAGGAGACGGGTACACAAACAAACTTCTTGATCCATCTTGAAGGTCTGCTTTAAAATTTGTAGTACCCCCAGTGTTGAAGACTACAGAAACGATTAGTAGCAAAGTGCTGCCATACATTTTGAAGCACAGCATTAAAACAACGCACGGAGCTCAGTGGTAAGTCTATTTACTAATTGGCAACGTTTTTGGGGAAAAGGTTGAATAGAGCAGTTTGTCAACAGCATAAACCTCCACGGAAATGCAATGTTATGGGAATACATGCAGCAGTTTCAGTGTATATGTATCAACATCACCACACGTTTATTGAAGAAATTGGCCTATCGCAAAGTCTTTAACAATAACACATCAATAATGAATCCAGATAGTGACTCTGACCCAACAGAAGTATGTCTAAGTAGTATAAAATGCCATAACCTATCAGGAATAGAACCAGTCTCACGTGCCAGCCCCCTTCTGCAAAATCCCATTTTGCGAAGGGAGCTGGTACACTACACTAGAATAGAACATGGTCAGACTGGTGATAAGATACAGAGCTGCAACCTACAGATGCCACTACAATTCTAGAACAGTATGACTCCATGGTTTATGAATACTCTTTGGAGCATTATGGTTATAAAAGGATGGGAAATGTCTATGACCAATCTTCAATACGGTGTCGTTATGAGAGTCTTGGGGGGTGCTTATGAACAGCAACGCAGCACATATGAAAGAGCATTTATAAAAAATTATCTCTGATGCATAATATTTCTGATGAGTGAATACTCTGTTTACATTTGCATGAGACCGTGCTTGAGAGCCCAGTTCATACTGCAGGCTTTTTATGTCATGCTTGCTTTTGCATTTCCTTTATTTTACACTATGAACATCGTATTGTAAGAACTACATAAAATAGTTATGCATGTGTATACAATATTGTTGTATTAAAAACATAGAATCTACATAAATGGAGGTATAAACTTAGTAACAATCAGATAGTAAAGGTTCACGTAGTTCGGGAGTATTAAATATAGAATCACGATCACTTGCTCTTCCACCATTAACACTGGGTTGAACTTTATGAGATCCAACTAGTTCGTGATTTGTGTTAATAAGTCTCAGTATAGACTGTGGCAAAACTTTCTGAATGCAGCTTTTAAACAGCTGATTTATTATATCCACACGCTTAATCTGCTCGTAGCTGTGATATGCTACAATTGCACAGAAAGCTATGAATGCACTCGCAACCAACATAGCTGTTACAATTTCTTGTGATTTGAGAGGAGCATGTGAAACTTTTAGCAGCAGAGTGGCAGCCGCAAAAATAGTCAAATTGAGAATGAAAAACGCTTCCATTATATGTGTCTTATGCTTCTTGTAAACCCCACCACTGTTGTAGAGGTTTAAAATGATTGGTATTCCCAGCATTGATGATACAATGGCTAGGAGATTTACCCGAGGGTCACCAAGTGCATTGGCAGCAAATACAGAAAAAAGAAGAATACGAAATGCAAGCATCAGTCCAGTCCAGTAGCGAAACTGATCTCTGTAAGGACCTTGGTAAGCATCTAGTAATGGCTTCAGCTTGTTCACCCACCCTAGCATCTTGTAATCTGAGCGGGCCTGAAGGCAAGGACCCAAAAGAACAAACAGTGTGAATGGTATGATGTAAAGAAAGGTCACCAGAAGTGCCATTCCAAAGAGGCCAATATGGCGTCCCTTGAGGTAAGGTACGTTTCCATCCAGCAGCCAAACAAGTGATTCCTCCTCATGTTCATTTACTAAGGTGATGGGTGACACAGCGGCTATGATAGTACGCAGCAGCTTTGCAAAGGAAAGGAGAAACAGGGTGGCCAAAACTGGGACAGAGTTGGAACCAGCGAGCTTTGACACAATAAAAGAGTATCGACTTGAGTAAATAATTATACCGGCAAGGACCCAAACATACACTGGGAACAAAAATTGAAGCCAAATTTTGGTATACATGTTCATTCCATTGAAAAAGCAAGCTTTAAATCCGAGGTCTAGATTAAGCCACGCGATGAATATGCCCAGAAATTTTGTAATTATGGTTGTATCTCCCTGCGGAAAGAAGATGGAATTATTCACTCTCACGATATTGGCGTAGAAGATTAATCCATTTATTGTTCCTGTGGAAACTGTGAGATTGCAGCAAAACAGTATCAACACCAGCAGTATTCCAGATAGAGCAAAAGGCATGAGGGGGAGGAGAAAGTAGTTTGAGCAGTTAAGACACTGTGAAGTTCCCAATGCGGCACTTAACCCTGCTCTACATTCTCCACATAGGATGCCGGAGTGCTTATGTGCACACTGCTCATCTTCATTCCACAGGCTAATGTTGATGCTTCCCGGTTTGCAGTAGTCAAAGGGACAGTTTGAATGAACCGTAATGCCACCTGAGTAGTTTCCTATCCACATATTTGCAGGACGGTGTATTGTTTGAGTGGTGATGTTGCACTTCACTCCTGCTGCTGAGATGTGAGGCATACAGTTACAGTGATAGGGAGGAGCGGCAGAGAGATTGAAACCAAACGGACAAGTTTGGAATTCAACGGTGACAATTGAAGGAGGATAGCGTGAACCAAGGCGACTTCAGATGGAGCTCAACGTTAGTAGCAGCAGTTAGAACTGAGAATGTCAATTCTCCACATTCCCGGCCTAAATCTTGAACATTTTGTCTTGGCCCTAATTGTGCTGGTTCGATAGAAATTACATTGGTACGAACAATTGCAGGAGAAACTCCTTCAAAAAATCCAACGGTGATTGCTGATATAGTGAAGGATTCACCAGGAAACACTTGCCTATTGGCTGTAGTGTTACAGCCTCCACCTTTAGCTTTAGACATTCCAGTGCAGAAGCAGACCTTATATGCTGGAGAAGAAATGACTGAGGTTGAGTATAAATCATTGAAACGAATTTGCTGGAATGCAGAGGAACAGGATTTAAGTGAATGACCATATATGGAGTCACCTGCAACTACAGCTGAATTGTTTTCCATGATGATGTAAATTGTTTTCCCAAACTGAGATTGAAGAAAACACCAATTATAGCTATCACAGTGTTCAGAAATGGCAATTGCCCCACCATACTGCATCGCATGATTATCTGCAATGTACAAATTAGCTACAGTCTCCTTGCTACTGAGGTAAAGCATAGACCTTCCTAGGGAACTGCAGTCCAAATGCAGTGCTCCACCGGAGTGAGCCACATTTCCTACAAAGGTGTGATTTCTAGTGAAGTGAATGTTTGTCGTGTTTGCATAAATAGCACTGCCCCTGTTGTCAAGAAAATGGCAGCTTCTAAGAAAGACGTGTTCAATATTATTGATGTAGAGAGCTGCAGAATTGTACATACTTGTGCCGTGAACAGTGTTGTTATGAAATACTGTACTCTGAATAGTGACATTTTCAATGAGATCAGCAGCATGACAGGTTAAAGAACTTGTTATATTAATAATTTCCCTTGTGTCATTCCCGACAACTGCAAGAGCTGATCCCATTTCAGCTATGTTACCACTGAAATTCGAAGTGCTAACTACCACATAAGCTAAAAGGTTATACCGGTACATTAGGTTATTTCCATGCCAATCCTCATGCATTGCTGCATTACCTGGATACAATTTTAAGTAAGCACCTCCTCCAATTCTTGATGCATTGTTATTTGTCAATTTGCAGTTTGTAATAAACAGGTTTAAAATTTTCTCGACCGGTATGTGGTCAGGTGACAGTGTCGCAATGAGTTGTGCATACATGCCTCCTCCTTCAATGGCAAAGTTATTACGAAGAACGCTTCTCTCTATTGTAAGTATGATAACTGCTTTAAAATAATGAGTTCCCTCCTTCTTGTCAGAATTGATTGCCAATGCTCCACCTTTCTGTGCTGAGTTACTTAAGAAGAGTGTGTCTGAAATATCTATTTTAAACCTGACCGAAAGAACACTCTGATGAATAAGGATGTAAATTCCTCCTCCTTTGTAATCTGCTTTTCCATTGTAGAAAATGCTATTTTTAATGTTAATACTACTATTAAAATCTGATGACCTCAGCACAATTAGCAAATTTGCTCCAAATGGTGCACTATTGTTATAAAATTTACAATCAAAAATAGACAGCATCAAATTATACTGACTGCAATCATCAAGACCACACTTTGACTGAAGCATAAAAACTCCCAGCCCACCTCCTCCACTACATTCCTTTTCAGCCCGTTTGCTTGCAATTACTCCATTGATAAAGGTACAGTTAGAAATAGTTAACTTATTTGTTCCAGTAGTCCTTCTAGGGCCTGAATATACAAGATGAACATTCCCACCTGTGATGCCTCTTCTGTTTACAGCACTGAGTTGTTGTTTAGCATCAAATACACAGTCAAGTAATGAAGAGTTTGTGAGCATATTCACTCCCAACATTCCATAGCCATAGCTCTCCTCAATGATAACGTTTCTCAGCGTCAGATATTGAGTTGCACTAAATGTCAACGCTGCATGGATGCCATCGTGATCACTGCGACCACATCTGATGAATGCCATATTTGAAATATTGAGATACTTACTATTTGAGAATTGAAACTCTAACATTCCCTCGCATTGAATATGGGCAGTAGGATAGTGTGCAGAAGGGGTAATACCAGACATTGTTAAATTAGATAATCTTTTTAGCTCTAGCGACATAGTCTCATTGACTGTATGACTTCCGGGTAAGAAATAAAAGATTCTGTCAGAGGTGAACCATCCTCTCCAGCTTTCCAGGTACTCTGCAAAAGTGTGGCAAGGCAGTTGTCCCATACAGTCCAAGGTATCTGGTGGCCTCACATACACCTGTCCCACTTCATTTTCACTCGGTGCTGCTGGACCGAGTCCGAACTGCACAGTCAGTATCACCGTTGTAATGATGAGTGAGAGCGAATGAGCACCAAACATCTTGAAACACTAGATTTTTGAAATCAACCAAGCTCCTGAAAACAGCAGCACTGTATTAAGACTCACCGTATCTATAATATGCGTACCGTGATACATCTACAGGTACTACAAATGTACATATCGATGGTTTTTCTGTGGGACTGTATGTTTTTGCCACATGATGCAATGTTTTCCTATATGTATACCCTTTGGAGATTACTAGTTTTTTTTACATCCTCTAAGTTTACAAAACATAGTATTGTAAACTATTGGTTTACAGTTTCAATCCTGTAGTCTGTGTATTTCTCAGGACATTAACAGAAGCCCATGAGCACTGCGAAGAAGCGTTAAACTAGTGATAAACAGTTGGTGTGATTGATGCACAGTAGAGTAGTTACTGTAGCAGCAACTGTCACATGAGCAGGTATGAGTTTCTTCAATTTCCCCACTATCAATAACAAGTCTATCAGTTCCATCACTATTAAGTACTAGACTCACATTCAGAACAACAGCTACTATAAGGAACACACACACGAATTCTCGCTCCATTATGAAATCTACAACACTGTGTGAGTGATGTGGTTAAATTGTGTATGGTAACTTCAGGTGGTTATTCTCAGTTTCACTAAAATGTCTTCACGTGACCCGAGAGTCTACATGACTACACGGTTAGCAACTACTAATTAATAATTACATACCGACTCCGCCCCTAGCTGATTAAACGGCAGCTTATCCGTGTAACTACTGCTAGTAGCATCCTTAGGCATCCTTCTTCCCGACCTAAGCCTTGAGCGTAATCGCTTTTGAGTATCAAATTCGACGGCAGGCTGCGTACAGCGAAACGGATGAAGTTAAGTAACTATTAATAATTGTATATTTCTCTAAAATTTCTCGTTGCTATGCTGACATTCGGATATTTTGGTGAAACTGTTCTCAGTAACACCTTTGGAGGAAAAATTATGTAGATACGCAAGTAACCATTTTGTATCAGTGTACCTAACTCATTATGCTGATGCATTATTGTGATGTTACTCTGTTTACAATAACACTCACTAGATGGGTACACTTCACTAGGTTTATCCAATTAAGGCTATGCAAAACATGCTAATGCAAAACATGCTAGTCCAGTACTCTAGATATCTATGCCCACAATAGATAGTAGCATGCATGTTGTTTATGGCGTATGCCCGAGTTTAGTCTAATATTGTAATGAATAAGTACTTCACTCTGAAACCATATATACCCAGGTGGCTATTCACCAGACCTACATACACATTTAACCTCTAAACTAAATCTGACTATTAGGATTGGTTTACACCAAAATAGGCAGATTTGCCTGGGATACCTGTCAATCTGGTTCATTGAGGACCGTAATTGGCTTTGCCTTGAAAGGACATGTCCAGTTTGTTGCCTCATTAATATCAAATCCTGACAGAATGAAGAAACCTCCTCTCCTTCTGAATGTGTGGATGACTATGAATGATGATGGCCTGTTACTTCTGGTATATGCTCCAGTTTAGCCTCATACAGGTAAAAATTGTAACCGATAAGTACTGTAGCTACTCTGAAATTATGAACGTGTACCCAGGATTCAACCCATAGCTTGATTTGGCTGGGAAACCTGTCAATCTTGTTCAGTGAGACCTGTATTTGGCTATGCCTAGCGCCTTGAATAAAATGGACACATTAATTAAATTCAATTTTACTGCCTCGTAGTAGGTTATCCTTGCCAGGTTCTAATAATATTATGGACCATAACTGAATTAATACAACCAGGTTTCAGGAAGTCGCAGGATATGTTTCTTTCTTAGATCCTGTGTGCTTGTGAAGTCCGAGGTAGGTTTATTTGGTAATAATGGTAGCTACTCCTTCTAGCCCTGTTTTGTATAGCTTTATAGCGTGCTTGTACCAGTTGTGATGTTTGTTGGAAGTTGCGGTTACTACCCTCAATATATCACAATATTAGCTATTGCAAATGTTCTGACTTGCTACATACTTCTTACTTACACTGAGAGTTTGGTTATTATAAATATAATAATGTTATGTTGTATACAAATGCATAGATTACCTAAAATATAAGCTTCACACAAACAGCCAGTGTACATATTATGTATACACGAAGTACACAAGTACCTATTATGATGATGAATTGCATTACTTTCCCCTTACACCTATACAAAACTCTGCAAACACAAAACACAAACACGACTATACAGTTCACCCAAAACATCAGACTGAAATCATTCCTACCCAGCATGTGTAGCAATGAGTACAAATAAGGAAATATACCAGTACTTAAAGTTCACCATTACTATATTTACTACAAATAGTTTCTACTATAAAAAGAAACCTAGATGTACTAAAGTGATGCATAAACATAAGAACTGTTTAATCACTCACAGTAATGTTTATGTGCATTTAGGAGTAAAAATAATTCAGGTTCTAAAAATTAATGATAAAGATATATCAACTCTAATTATATGAAGAACAATGCTAACATAGCTGTAGGAGTCTAACCACTGACATTAATGTACTGTTTTGTATGTAGATACATTAAGTTTGTCATCAAATCCACTGACTTGCATTGGATCAGCTAACAAGGCAGCACACTCCTCCACATTCACCATTCTCTCCGGTAGGTTTCTCTTAAAGTCTTCAACATTTCTATTAATGCAAACTTTACACAGCATTTGATAAAGCCTTTGCACAAACATCCGGTGGCCACACCACTTGTAGAGGAGAACTCCAACAATGTATATTGGAATAATCAAACACGACATTCCTATCAACACAGTTGATACACCTGTAAATTGCGCGGTTATTGAATAGGCTATGAAACCTGCCATGATGGAAATGATCAAAAAGATCATCATCGACAGAAAGAATATGTTCACATGGTTATGATTATGAATCTTATACGGTTGAAGCAAAGCTGTTAGCAAAAGCAAAATGAGTGATACACATCCAGTTAGAGGAACAAAAAAAAAGACCTAGTCACTCCCAGTAATATTAAAATAAGAATCCTAGTAAACAAGTACAGTCCTGCAAACCAGCGACAGTCACGACTGCCATTTGTTCCATCCTTGTAACAGCCTTGAAATGCATCCATGAAAGTGTGCAGGAAGTGACTTTGAAGTCTACAATGGTTTAGGCACCTCTGAAACCACCGACAGGGATACAGACACATAAGCAGTAGCGGAAGAAAAGTAAAAAGTATCAACACTACCAGTGCTAGGATGGCATATGGTAGATGTTCACTGCCAAAGTATTCAATGGTACCATCCCAATAAAGATACAACTTGTCTGTTTTGCCATGATTATTGAAAATCTGTACAGGAGTAAGAAGGTCAGAGGACACTGAAAGAAATTTCATGTAGGATAAAAGAAGGAAAGTGGCAAAAGCATCAACGAGTGAAGTTTGGATATTCCAATTTCTCCTAAAACGTACAAAACATCTATGAAATGGTTTCCATAACCACACAATTGGTTTGATATCACAGTCATGAAGTTTAACTAGTAAGTAAGTTACAACCAGCAAAACCAGTGGATAGACAGCTATGACATAGTCCAGTGCTAATATTTGAAGTGTTGTTGTCTTAGGGTGCAAGCAAAAAGATGGATACAGTACACGAAAGAAGTCTAAGTTCCAAATGCCTAACAATGAATAGACCGATAAAAACATAATCAAATGTGTATGATGTATATTTCTCAGCATAAATTCTCGACTCAGATCAGGAAGACACATTATCTGACTCACTAAAACGAAGGCATTCATCAGACCTGAAGTTATCCTAACTCTAAAAGTCACTATCATAATCAAGAATAGTGTAAGAGGTAACAAAGACACGGCTAAATATTTCACCCAGTTACTTGTATAATCTTCACAATTTACACAACTTAGATTGTAGGAATACACAGGCAGGGCAAATCCATCCTCACATTTGCCACAAAGTTGCCCTTTTCGGTGATACCTACTGCACAATTCATTTAATTTGGAGGTGTTTGATGGGAGAGGGTTGTAAGGATTGAAAGCATGTGTACTGACACACCCATACAGGCATGGTCCAACAACAATCGTTGAACCATCAGCACTAAATGTCATGCAGTAGCACCTGAGCAAACTGAGGAGATATCACATTCAATAATATGTTCTAGAGAACTACCACACTCACAGCTAATGCTACCATTACTTGATTTTCTGGGGATGAACCAAGTTGTACCACAGGTTGCATTTTCTATAAACTCGGTAGACACAGTGATGTCCCCTGAACTGCTTGACACTTGACCACCCATTGAAAACTGATCGTCTCCATTAGTAAGCAGTTGGTGTGACGGACGCACAGTAGAGTAGTCACTGGAGCAGCAACTGTCACATGAGCTGCTATAACTGCCTTCTTCAGCTTCCCCACTACTGATGCCAAGGCCATCTGTGCCACCACTAGCCAGTACTGGAATCACACTCTGACAAACAGCCAACTATAAAGAACACAAGTAAACCTTCGTACTTCATTGCAGCGGACAAACAAATAATTTTTGAACTCTACTAGATAATATGGTTAAACTATATACTGCAATGATTTGGAGGAAAAAAAACATGCATGCAGGAATTGTACTTTCAGGAACAACCATCAAATAATTACTGTAGTAGCTAGTGTACATAATGCAATGGATCTCCTGATAATATATATCACTGCAAAAACACGAGGGTTGTTTTAACCCAGCTCGTTTACCTCAATTGCAATTTAAGGATCAAAAACAACGCTTATGTTGTTGCAGTGCAGTTGCAACAAACAACCCTCATGGTTTAGCAGTGGCATGCACTCTGCAAGTTTGCTAATAAAATGTCAATTTGATTTTAAGCACTGTTAGAGCCAGCAAGCCAGACATTGCTGAACGAGTCAATTAATCATATTCATGAGGTTATTAATGTGATTCATAGCCAATTAATTATATTCATGACTATCAAACCACAAAGGTCCGCCATTCACTGAGTTTATCCAAGGTAGTGCAATCGTGCTAATGCAGATTACCGAGGTTATAGCTACATTACAATTGCTCCCTTGTAAAAATGAAGTTCATAGAGTACCTCCAGAAATAGGTATAACTTGCACTATATAGGCCAGTTGGTGACAGGCCTTATACCCAAGGCTTTTCGTATCCAGGTTCATCTCTTGCAGCCTATGTTCTCCACTGCTGTAATTATGAGACAATCTGGGTATGCATGAGCTAATTAGGTTGTATAGCTAATTTTATGAACGACGTGGCTATTGGTCCGGCAGGAAGTCAATACATTTATATGGGGAAAGGACGCGCATGCGCATACGTGCACTAGCCTGTAGCTCAAAACTGACGCAACGCAGCGAGCTCTAAACCCAACGGTTAGGCCCTAACCCTAACCCTTCCCCTAAACTCTAACCGTTTCCTGCCGGACCAACATGCGAAAGTTATTGCGTCGGGTCTTATGGATGTCCGCCAGGGTCATGGGCCGATGGGGGGTGGGCTTCCCGAGGGGAAGATTGCTCAGTCCAATGCATGAATGGGCAGGCGTGGGCATTTTTAATGAGTGACTGGATGGAGAGGTTGAAATCTTCCACTCGTCCAGCTATCAGTTGTGTGTACGCTGACGCCACAGGTTAGACTTCAAGATTCAGTAAGACCTACTCGTCCTAGCAGATATGCTCGTACCAACGAATCCTGCAAACTCCGCACAAAGAGATGCAGGATGTTTATATCCACATGGCAGCCCTAGCAAAACGAGAGAGCCGCTTAGCCACGCCCTACCGTACACGTGACCCATGGACAGTAGCTACGCGTGACCGGTGACAGTCCTCGCTGTTCGTGGTATTCTTTCGAAAAGGGAGGCAAGAAACCAATATAAGGAAAGACTACCAGGGTAGCTACTGCCGTGTCACTGAGTTGGAAGTGAACGAACTGCAAGCCAGCCTCCATATTGTCTGGCTCGCGAGACTAGTTCGAGTTGTGCGCTGTGTAGTGCTGCGTCCTCTTCAACAAGCTGCTACCTGGTTCTGTGAGTAATGATGGGAATGGGAGCGGCTGGCAGCGGCTGCTGGATAGCGGGAGGGGGATATAATTTGTCCATTTCATTTAACAGGCCATCGGAGGTGTGAAGGCTGTTACTGTAACAACAGAAAGTGCACGCCCCTTGGAGATCTACAAGACATACGTATAGTTTTCGGCTCTGGAAGGCCTGGAAAGTATCAATCCAGGAAATAGCATTCCAACAATAATATACCATATGCTAAGGAGCTACGTGTAGCCATAGATAAACAACTCTGTGGTGTAGCTGAGAGAACTTCCTGAGGTAGCTAGCTCCATTGTCTCTGTAAAAAAACTCGCCCTATTGCCATTGTTCTATCATAGGGTTGTGGTCATCTATGGTGCTATTTACACAATTCTATAGATGTGCGCTTCCTGCCATACGGGTGTGGTCATAGACCTATTTTTATTAGTTGCATAACTTCTCCATCCATGGCTCCTCAAAGAGGGAGATGTGCTGTGTTTTTGGTATTTTACTTGAAAATAGGCCTAGATGTAATTGTTGTGGTGCTATAGTTGTATTATGTGTGCACAAATTACTCAAGACCCTACATGTCCCCTTGTTCAGCAGGAATTTTGCACCTGCCTCTAGAAGTTGATCTATAGTGTGTTATTATGGTAAGCCATTGCGCACAGACAGTAATACAGCTGACGGTAATGTACAGTTGCATTGCTACACAAATAATAATTATGCAATGGCAGCCATCAATCATTACTTATGAAGCCAGCCTTCATTTATTAGTCCCACCTCTTTCACAGTAGTTCTTCAAAGCCTACCCCAATTTTTTTGCTGATACAATGGGTGGGCTTACTTTCAAGTAATAATGACCTTACACAATTTTTTTTTTTTTTTGCGAAAGGGGGTGGTGGGCTTACTTTAGGATTATTGTGTCAGTAAGTTTTTAGCTGGGGGCTACTAAAATCAGGTTCGCACTTTGCACACTAATATGCTGCTACACTGCCAAGTGTAAAGATTTAAAGGGGGGTGTAATGGTATGAAGGAAGGGTCATATGGGCCCACACTAGAAAATTAGCCCATCTCCCTCTTTGAGGAGCCACTTAAGTTCATCGTCTATTGGCATACTTTCGGGAGATTGTGGCAGTCCAATGTGAAGGTAGTGAGCTATGGGCTTTCCAGGGCAAAACATTAAAGCATTGGTAAAGCCTATGAAGCCCGACCTAAAGCTTCGCCACTTTCAGTTTCTGTGAGGAGAAACGATCACGATGTTTACAGCCCTGTATGCTGTTTTCAAGCAGGGTTTTAAAGCTGCTCTACATACGGGATTCCGGTGGCCCCATGAGGAAGACCTTGGAATCTAGCCTTGCATATGGCTTAATCTTGCTACGGCTTATTTTCCCAACTTTTTTTTACTTCTTATGGATTCTTTTTTCTTTATGGCTAGCATACATTGCCGCAGTTACATGTATATTTGATCACTGTACATTTGTATAGGCGATTGTCGTAAATCACAGACTGGTCGAAAACGTGTACACAAAACTGAACGGAGGTCGATAATACATGTACATGACGATGATCAATCATTGACAATGCCAGAAGTGTTTTTCTCTCTTGTCGTCCCTAAGGGATAGAGCGTGTAACTACTGAAGCCTTCAGACCTGGCAGAATTCACAAGTGTACTACCGTATGGCTGGACAATTTGGCGGGAATAAAATTTGCCGGATTGGTCGTGAATTGAAGTTGGTAGATTTAAAATTGGCAGTTTGGTTTTCACGAGTAATGACCTCACACAGCACGTACCCCAAACGCCCCACCCAGTTTAGTTACCAACAGAAGTGTCGATATTGCGCTACAATGGAGGCTGAGCTGTCTGTAGAAAGCTGTGTTCGAGGACATCATGTCTACAAACGTACATGGACACCGAACGTGGGGGAAGAATTCTCATGTAAGTGAGAAAGTGGTCCAACAAGGACCCATATCGTACACAGTACATGCAGCAATAATGCGAAGTCGTTGCTAGAAAGAATTTCGCTTCCTGCTCACTGTTTCTGCGTAGAAACAGCACAATCCGTAGGGTTTATCAGGCGCTCTCTATTGAAATACTTGTACAATGCCATAATTCTTCTGCTCTCGGTTGAACTCGCGGAAGCCCCACCCACTGAACATTACAATGACATCATATTGGCGGAATTTAATTTGGCAGATTGCTCACAAATTTGCCAATCCGCCAAATTAAATTCACCACCAAATTTTCTGGCCATACGGTATATGAGATTGCCACTGAGATATTATAGCCTCTTCCCCCAGCTCCCCTCCGATGCACGGAAAGAGTAAGGAGGAGAGCCTGGTCGATTTTATCACATGAGCGTACACGTCTGACGTCAGACTGTAGCTTTCAATGGTTAGCTAGCGCGTTTAAAGTATGCTAAACTTTAGTTTAGCTAGCTAGCGGTATAAATAAGCTACCGCTTCGCATATTCCAAGCAAAACCAGCTACAATCTGAAGTCAGATGTGTATGCTCATGTGATAAAATCGACCAGGCTCCCCTCCTCCTTACTTTTTCCGCGCATGGTAGGGGAGGCTGGGGATGAGGCTAGAGATATTATAGCCTATTCAGACCCAAGTGTTACATGTAACTACAGTGACTTACTCTGAGCAGCTTCAGTTGTGATAACCAACCACTACCCGTGGCAAGTGTTCTATTTTTGGTAGCTCTCCTGATTTCTGCCCGGACTATAGGGGCCTGTATGGAAGTTAAACGCCCTTGCTCCCTTGGGGGCGAGAAAGGCTCTCTTGATTCACTCATACAACCAAGCCCCCCTGTTACCATGTAGATGTGGCAGTGCAGATTTTTTTTTGGGGGGGGGGGGAGGAAAGCAGGGGTGAGGACTGCATGTGGGGAGCCTAGGAACGAGGTTAGCCATGCCTGCATGGAAACAAGGCTATTTTGAAGCCCTTGAATAAGAGCAATACTTCTAAATTTGTAATTTGGTTCTCTTGCTCTGGAGAGAGAAGTAACTATATATGTACATGTACCTTAGCCTTGTTCCCAGGCCTCCTCCTCCCCCACCCCCTGCAAGTGACAAAAGCTGGGGTGCAGGCCTGGGAACTAGGCCAGCATGGCTTGCTGTGGTTTATCAGGAATTTATTAGGCAGCAATTAGAGGTGTACACTTCTAGTTGCATTATGATAAGTGAGTGTGTAAGCCAAGTCTATCAGTGTTCTAGGTTGCTGGTTGTGTCATCGATGTTTCACCCAGCTTGCTAGCTACCATAGGCACACTAATTCTGTGTCAAAATTCAATTTTCCGTCACTACCATGCTCTCTGTACTAGTCTGTAGACTCATTTCCTATTGCTTGTTGGCTAGCTAAGCTCATATATTTACCTATGTACACCTATAAGTCAGTGCAGTCACCTGTACAATGCCACAGACATTTAGTCTAGGGTGCCAAGTGCAAAGTATAGGGAGCAGTTGTAAAAGAATCACGATCTGGGCGGGGTATGCAATTTTATATACGCAAAACACGTGGAACAGAAATTTAAGGCCATGAGGTTACCATGCGCCTATTCCGTGTTAAAAGTGAGATACAAACACTCAGAACCAAGAGCTGCATAGATTTCAAAAGTGACTCAGGGTCTTTAGGTCTCTATCTGCACATATTTTCCATGGCTACTACGGGAGAGTGGAGAGACTGCTTGAAACTTACGTGTGCATCACTCGATCGTGCTGTTCGTTAATAGTGGTGCTCAATCTGTACTTATACAAAGGCTACACAAGCTCTAGTAACCTGAGAGCTATAGTAGGCCTCCCTTGGTAAAACTATGTGATAGACTTGTCCAGATCTCTGACTCTTTGTGCGCCACAAGTTTGAAGACGGCATCCATGTAACTGCCAGAGACGCCATGAAAGTAGAGAAACCCTAGGTTGCAAGGATCACAGTGGTATAAGTTTGGATTCTCTGTGACCCGTCCTTCATGCCAAACATTACCCCCCCCCCCCCCACCAAATCTTTATACTTGTCAGAGTACCGTAGAATCGGGATAGTAAGCACCCTATGAATATAAGCACCCAATTGAATTACAACAACCGCCTCCCGTTTATAGGCACCCGCACGAAAGTAAGCACCCTACAAGAATAGGCACCCAAGCCAAAGTAGTGTAGCAACAGAGAGAGACTACAGCACTTACCAGGAAAAACTGCCTTCTACAACTGGAAGCTTCACTATCCTACGGAGAGCACACGAGCAAACAGCAAGTGCGCGCAGAACAGTGCGATTGATGAGTAAGGTCAATGGTATAATAAAATTCATGAAAACTATGCATACAACATTGTTGCAGCACCGCCTTCTTCACAGTAGTTGTAGCGCTTCTTGCCAGCTGTGCCTGTTAGGCATTGTAATGAGCCAATCTAGAAATGAATATCTTTCTACGCCATATATTCACGTGATTGTAAGCACCCCATTAAAGTAGGCACCCCTCGAATGTTAGCACCCATTCCTGCCGCTAATTTCGAAAGTAAGCACCGGTGCCTACTATCCCGATTCTACGGTATTCTATTCCTCAATTACTTTATTTTACCCTACATGCAAGACCGTTGGAAGTGGGGTGGCCGGGGTGGCCCAGGCCGCTCCACTTTTTGTACCAATTTTTTTTCGGCCGCCCCACCCCTGAGGAGCTTCTGACGGCCTCGACATGTTTTATTCTTTCCCATAATTTTTCTATTAGTCCTT
Organism: Phakellia ventilabrum; assembly: GCA_963921505.1. NCBI lineage: Eukaryota > Metazoa > Porifera > Demospongiae > Axinellida > Axinellidae > Phakellia > Phakellia ventilabrum. The sequence goes on along the minus strand of OY997378.1, from coordinate 2,246,938 downwards.
CCATTTGTCACTAGCCATATGTGTTTAACATGTGTTTCCCACACCAATCACTTATCAAGCTGCATTCTTCTGCTTCACCACTGGGCTTTGGAATTCACACTCTACCACCACTTGACTGCAGACTAATTAGTCAGTCCTCTGACACAGGCAGACATGCCTGTCAAAACAATCACCTACTAGGAATATGTGAGTGAGCCTGCAGACCTTTTTCTGACATAATCACACCCCCGTGTTGCACACGGGATGCGGACTGGGGCTGGGGTAGCACATAGGGCCGACTATTTTCATGAGTCAGCTATTTGCAAGAATAATAGCTAAATAGGGAAGCAGTAATTCTGGAGCAGGTATGAAAAACGACTGACATCCAGGTGAATTATGTCTCTATCTACAAGATTTTCCAAGAATCAGCCACGGATGCTACAAGAGAGTAGTCAGAGGGGCTGTAGTGCTTAAAACTCGCTTTCACATCGCTTGATCGTGCCGTCCGTCTCCAGCGCTCATATCTCTATACATATACAATGGGTACACAGACTCTACTAACCTGGGAGCTGTACTAGGCCTTCCTTGGTAAAATTCTGAGCTATATGTGTCGCGATTGTAGGCCTCGCTACGCTTGACAACTATTCTGGCTCAAAAAAAAACAACAACTGGTGATTATTCCCAAAGAAATTTGGAACAAGAGGCGTACAGTGGAACCCCTCTATTGCGGACAAAGTTAAAGGAATATCATTCCGGACCGCCCACTATGTCCGCATTACAGTAGATGGCCACATCTCAGGGGTGTCCGTAGAGAGGGGTTCCACTGTATCCCAACTTTCAACCAAAGGGTAAAAGAGGCCCTCCCCCAGAGGCCAAGTAATTAGCAGGAGTGTATCAATGCTATAGCCACTGCAAAAACACAAGAACTGCTTTAACCCAGCGTTGCAACTTCAATATCAAAGAATGTGCATAGGTATAGTAAACAATTAAGCTAAGTCACGTATATTACAGGGTAGCTATACAATTTAGGAATGCTAGAAGTGCAGCTGCACTTGGGACGTTTCTTAATTTAGCTGCCTTTAATACGTGACTTAACTTAATTGTGTACTTTCCATCTAAAATTGGAGACCTATAGTGGTCAAGAAATGTAATTACCTGCTTGTATGCACATTGTTGTGCAACCTAGCTGGGTTACCAGGAATAACTACACAGCCAGTAGAAAAGCATTATTATGGAGACTGTACCAGGAATAACTACACAGCCAGTAGAAAAGCATTATTATGGAGACTGTACCAGGAATAACTACACAGTCTGTACTCTAACTGCCAGGTAGGAAGTTAGACTATGGACTCACCCCCTACTATAGGAATCTGATTGGAAGTTAGACTACTTACTGTATAGCTATTCTTGGTACTCACATCAACTGTACACATGCAGTATCAGATCACTTGCAAAAATACAGATAATTTGACTGGCGCCAGAAAGCTAGCCACATACTTCCAGCTAGGGAAGCCAGTCACAGGAAACATAATCAAGGCCCTACCTGTGTAGATTCCCTTGTAGCTAACAAGGGAAAGCTGACTACTTGTTATTCCTTCAACTATATGCATATGAGGTGACCCTTGAATTGCAACTGAGGTAACCAAACTGGGTTAAAACAATCCTCATGTTTTTGCAGTGATAGTTTCTTGCAGATCGAGAGTATATCAACCTCTACAGATGGCAGAGTGATAGACAAATTATACTGCAAGAACGTTTCGGCCTTATAACCCTTTGTAGCTACTGGAAGCAAAGTTTAAAAAAAGTCCAATTAAAGAAAAAGATTCAAACCTGGTTTATAATCTATGCAAATGCTACAGCTTTTAAAGGCTTATTTAAACGCATCCTTATTTATGGGTGAATTTGGGTGCTACCGGGTGCAGAGGGTTAAATTAATACAGAAAGCATATAATACTGGTTACGCAGGATGACGTTGGGGGGTGAACAGAAGCCACATAGCGACCATACTTGCTTTGCTGGAAACCAAGCTGGGTCTGTAGTTTCTAGAACCAAACTGCACACTGTATTTCGATGGTAGTTCAGAGTGCTTGATCCTGACTATTGTCCGAGCAGCCACCTTTCGACCATGTTCTCTCGAAGCAATATGGTGAACTATTGGGCTCTAGCCTATTAAACTCTATGCTCTGGTCAGTTAAAGCAAATACACAACTGCTGGCTTGACTAATATTGTAGGAGTTCTTCACCCATTTGTTCATTAACCCATTTGGTCTGCAGATGGGAGACATGCCAATTGATGCAGAGCAATGGAGGGCCAGCACTGGGCTCTTCTGTGCCTCTCGTGTGTTCTTCCGCTCACCAAGATGGAAACAGCCAAAGCCAAAGGCGCAAGCTCACTCGCTGTCACTCAGCATCAAATTCTCCCTGGCAGTACTGCTAGTGACTTTGAGAACTGGAATTTTCTATGCCTCCCACACGCTCGACCTATTCTGGTTGATTGCTTGTCACACCTCCCAGCTACTGTTCTCAATTGTCAGAGTGAGCGACAAGAGGCCGAGAGGTATCTCTGTCCTGCTTGCTCTCTGCCTGGTGGTAGTCCCAATGCTACTGATTATGTGCGGAGACGTGGAGGAGAATCCTGGGCCTCCGAAGATACAAGGTATGTTTGTAAAGTTTTTGGAGGTGGAAATAGGATAAATATACGATTTTGTGCAAAATAGCATTTAAGTTTCAATAATATCTCACTTTTTATGGCTAAGTGACTGCAAGGGGTAATTTATGGATACACTACTGAAGAAAAGATTATTGTGAAAACTGTAACGATTAACTATTCAGAATAGTTTACTTGCAATTAACAAATACATGTACCTCTCGGTTAACTTGCTTGTGATTCAGTGAGGCAACAGCTCTGTAAAAGTGGATTCAACAGCTACTGGAGCTAACATAGTTTCACTTGCTTGCAAATGGAGATAATAGCAACAGCTCTGTATGCATGCTCGAGGTTGAGTTTCTGGTGTAGGCATTACCTTGTCGTACTCTCCAGAAAATGGTTTGAAGTGGCAAATATTTGCCTGGGAGCACTTGAGAATCACTGCCAAACTGTTTGACGTCTTTGAGAATGCTATATGGTGTGAGTGCAGTACTGTAAGCCCTTACGATTGTGTGCTTGTTTGTGATGTCTAGGTTTAAAATATTTACTGCTAACTAAGCAATATTGTATCATAATCATAGAGGGCAGACCATTCCCGACAGGAGGAAACTCTGAACATGAGGCTAGAGAGAAGTTGATGATAGCTATTTCCTTTATATCTTCCTGTAGTTACGCATCCAATACGGAGGATGACTACGGCTAGTGAAATTGAGCATAGCCAAACTAATATAAGGGAACTGTTACTCAGCAAGAGACCTCCGGAGGGTATCCCACTTCAGTATATAATATTTGAATGTGAAAATGGTAAGAGAAAGGAAGTCGGAGAGGGTGAAGCCTTTGAGAAATTGCAGAAGATGGACCATGTGCAGTTAATTTTTATTGAGGGGAATCAAGGAGTAGGTAAATCAGCACTCTTGTGTAAGCTTTCAGAGGCTGCTGCTAAAAACCAACTTTTTCAAGAATACGCTATGGTTATCCCTTTGGACTTGAAATCACCTGTGCTATGGAAGGTTCGTTCATTTGAAGATATTTGTATTCAATACTTGGATGTCCCACAGCACTACAGAGCGGTCTTTTTTGATATCCTGCGAAATAAACCGCAACAGGTTCTAATAATATTGGATTGTTGGGATGAATTTATTGAACGCAACCGTCAATGGAACCAATCGTTCATTAGTGCTATAGTCAAAGAAAGAGGAACATCGGTAATTGTTGCATCACGGCCTTCTTGTATGCACAAACTGTACAAGCTTGCTTTTCCAGATGTCCACCTTCTTATTGAAGGTTTTAAGTATATTCCTTTGACAGGCAGGGTCACACCCAATTTAATGTTTAAATTTATACAGCAAAAATCCGTGGAGAAGGGGATTACATCTGTAGATGCAGAAAGACTGTTGGAATATCTAGGTCACCACGAAGCAGTGTACAAAATGTGTCATGTTCCTTGTCTTGCAATTCACCTACTTGAAGTCTACAAAGTTAACAGGTATCTTCTTCCAGAGACAGTGACTGGCTTGGTGAATTCAGTGGTGCTGAAGATCATTCAGCAGGGACTTACGGAAGAAAACCAAATCGAACTGAACCACATTAACAAGCTTCCTCCTGACACACTAGTTAGGTTTAAGCATAGTTGCACACTTGCCTTGGCTGATCTACTAAATGGTGATTGCCTAGATGCAAGGAGTGTGTCTTATCTGCTGCTGGGTGAGGGCATTGCAGGGTTGCAGGATATCACAGGACTGGGATTGGTAGAGGCTGCCACATCGTCTGGAAGAGTCGAGAACCAGCAGTTGTATGCTTTCCTTCACCCCACTGTCCGAGACTTTATGGCTGCCTATTGCCTCACACAAGCGCCGATTGTCAACCAACAAAACTTTTTTGTCAATCACCTTCAGAAGGTGGCTAAGAGTTCTGATAACTTTTGTGAATATTATTTTGGACTGGCGTATTTGAACAAGGAAACCTGGTTCAACACTGCCAAACTTGGACTACCCTGTAGTATTGAATGCTTGCTCCATGAGCTTACCAGTGATAATGAGCTGTCTAAGAAGCACTTACTATATATTTTGAGTTGTCTGCATGAAACCCAAGAGCCTTCCTTGGTGAAAAAGTGTGCCAGTAAACATGAAGAGCTGCTGTCAATGAAACTCGGAGGGTCAGATCAAATTCTGACTGATCATGAGTGCTCACTTTTAGCATTCTTTATGTTAAACAGTGGAATTCAGGAGTGGAGGTGTAAATTTGTCAATAGTGAGCAAAAACGTAAAGCGGAATTTCTCTCTTTTCTTAGCACCAGTAGCAGCAGAACTCCAGTAAAATTGAACATTGAAATGGGTAGTACATTTTCAATTGAAGCAGTGAACCTGCCCAAGTCAAGCAGGAAGTCTGTGTTCTCCCCACATTCCTTGTATTGTAGAAGTATCAAGGACACCCTACACCAGGTATTTCAGATGTATTCTCCAGTTAGAGTTCGCAGTGACTGCTCCGACCCTGGCTATATCTCATTCATCTCTTGTAGATGCCTGGAGGCGGTGTTCGAGTCTGAGGTAGTAATCGAGCCTACCCATGTCATGCATTGTATAGATCTACCCCCAAGAAGCAAGAGCAGGACTGAAGCGGACAACCGCCATCTGGAAGAAGCTCATGGCATGAAGCGGATGGAGGTTATCCAGCTGTCGACTCCCTACCTTAACAGTGTCAAGCTTTTTTTGCCTGGGACAAGAGAGGAAATCTTGGTGAAGCTGTCTAGTGAATGGAAACGATCTCCAATGGAAGACAGGATCGTTAAGGAGGTAGGGGACATTTTTGGTGAAGAGAAGCTCATGCCATGCTATGAACAGGTGGACAGATCAAAACCTGAAGTTGTGGTACCAGATCTTCCACTGCCCCGCAAGCAACATGGGAATTCAGCTGAGAAACAGACCCAAACACAAACAGCCAAGCATCAAGGGCAAAGAGACCAAGCCACAACTGCAGAGGGTCTAAGGCAGTCATGGGCAGTGACTGCTGAGCACTTTGGGTCTACCTCTCAGATTGTAGGCTCGTTTGCTACCCAGGCTACAGCAGTAGAACAGGGAGCACAGCAGAGCAGCTCCAAGAAACAAGCAGCAAAACCCGGGACTGTTTTGTACTCTGTAAGTATTCGTAATCTATATCTCCAACTCTTATGCATGTGTATTGCTATAATAATATAGATACCTCCAAGCAGCCTTACAATAATTTAAACCTTTAGGATATACTGTGTAGCAGGATTTTTTCTCACAGGAGAATATTTTCACAAATTTCATTCTTACGTGTAAAAATGTTTAATAGCCATGCATGCTGTGTATGCTAGCTGTACCACGAAAATGTTTCACAAAATTTCAGTTAGAGCATGCATAGAGTTAAATCGCTTGTCAATGACCTGCACTAGCTTGAATTACTTTACTATTGTCTGGATCATGAGATAAAACAATGGTAATGAAGCTCTAAAGTAGTGTGTATCATTCCTCATGCAGAAGATGCCTAATGTGATGGAGTATGACAAGATTTATGCTCTGCCCGATGAGAGCCAGTGCATACGAAGAGGGGGCAATGGACAGATCTTCATTGGCACTTATGCTGGTATAACCTTTGCTATCAAGAAGACAGTGTTTCGTTCACAAGAAGTTGCCATACTGTCCAAAGTAAGGATGATATTGTGTATTCAAATCCCTTTACATGTACTGTATATCCTCTTTTGGTAACTTTTAGCCTATTTGCTCTTATAGTTTGTGTAGGGAGGTAGAGGATTGCAGGCACTTTACTATATCAGTGTATCCATGTAGCCTCGTCCCCAGGCTCTCTGCACGTTGCTGAAGAGCCTGGCGTACTTTCTCACGTGATTTGACTTACTTAATTGCGCGTGGGCAGGGACCGCTCGAAAGACGGTTGCACTTCTCTACCTTCTGTTGGTGACATTGTTTCAGCGCTTGGCCTGTGGCACGAATGGGCTCCGAACAGTAGCTACAAGAAGTATAGATATGTTGCGACATTGTTTCAGCGCTTGGCCTGTGGCACGAATGGGCTCCGAACAGTAGCTACAAGAAGTATAGATTTGTTGCCTTCCTTCGCTGTCTGAGAACTGCAGCTGTCCTCGCGCACGCAAAAATTTACCCTTCTACCACCCTTCTACCCCTACGCGTCACGCATGTGAGAAAATATACCAGGCCCACTGCTGCGCTAAAGGAAAAGCGCATGTTGGCCCGGGAACGAGGCTAGTATCCATGTGTAATTATCTCTCTCATAGGTGCAGCACAAGAATGTGATTCCCCTGCTGATTCTGATGGTCGGGGAGCAGCTCCCTCAGCATCGTAAGAGATACTTCTGCTACCACTTCATGCCCAAAATGACAGGTGGGATGATGGGTGTTGTACTGTTTTTATGAGCTTTAATTCGATATCATTTTTGTCAAGAGTATACTGTAATTATGCAATGGAAGATTAATTTGTAGTCTTAATTGTTCCCAGGCCTTCTCTGCATGAGCAAACACTACGAAATTACAGAATCAGTACTTTTGTTGGAAGCTGTGCAAGATGAGACAAGCTGGTCTGTTCCATGGCTGCGTTTAGGTTGGATTGACTTGTTACGAGTATAAAACCTTCTGTTGGACGTTCTATAATACCCAGCTGGTTTTTAGATACAAAAATATCAACTTATTTTATGATTTTTAATTTGAAATTTCAAGAGTGTACTATAATTATGCAATGGAAAAGATTGCTAGGCCTCAATCATTCCCAGGCCTTTACTGCCCGAGCAAGTGAAGGCCTTCCTCACATGAGCGAACGAAGGCCTTGGAATAAGGCTAGAAGATTGCAAGTGTATCTAATATAAGCCATACCTGGATGTACATGTATGTATTTTTTTCACTAGGAGACTGTGCCCGCATGATAACAGATCACGATAGCCTCACACTGAGGGAGCTCCAGCACAGCTACAGCGACAACCCCCGAGTTATGGGCATGGTATTGGGAAACCTCCGCTACCTCTTGGCGGAGATCCTCAGGGGGCTGTGCTACCTCCACTCCCGTCACATCATACACCGAGACATCAAAGGTGGGATGAATATCTCATTGCTAGGAGCTTTGATTGGGAGTACAAAGAGAGCATGCTAACAGTAACACTTAGCCATCAACGTGAATAGGTTTCCTGTTTTGTGAGTAGAATAAAGACAGAAACTATAATGTACAGAACAAGGTTTCAGCTAGGTCTAATACTGTAGGCATACTTTTTTGCAGAACTAAATTTTCACGAAATCCCGTCTGATGCACACAGCCAAAGGTTTTTTACGGAATTTTAAATTTGTGGTTCAGGGTCATGCGCTACAGTGTACGTGTATAACACCATATGGTCGGGATTCCATTACGAATATAGCAAAAAATTTGTCTCATAAAAATGTATGCCTACATATTTAGAAAGGATGGGATGTAAACTCAATTATGTTACCCTTTCTCTCCTACATCACAGCCTCAAACATTTTGGTAAAGATGTACTGCATGCATGATGACCCCCTGACATGCTCCTGTGCCAACAAGTGCAGTGTAGTGGTGTCAGACTTTGATGCTGCTGTGGAACTGGATCCTAGTGACCACCTGCAACCTATACAGCACTCATCCTCGGGAACATTACCTGAGAGGGATGTCTTCCTGGTGGTTCCAGTGGGGACCCTGGGCTTCAGAGCGCCTGAGTGCAGTATGCTGTCTGTCACTAATAGCGTAGGTGTAATCGATCCGCCACTCAGTACCAAGGCCGATATTTGGTCTTTTGGAATGTTTCTTCTTCGATTGTTGATTGGGTCAGAAGGTCCCTACTCACAACGAGAGGTAAAGTACTCTCCTTCAAACTTCCCCATGCCTTCCCACTCTGTGCATATTATGTAATGCAAGCGAGCGATTTTATGTAATGCACACGGAACGGGAGGCCTGGGAACAAGGCTATTTTTTGCTAATAGTGATACGTATAATATTATTCCATTCTCTGTAGATTGCGATGCTGCTACTGCACTACAACCACCAGAGGAAGCAGTCACGAAGTGTCCACTACCCGTCACCCCCCCAGCCCATAATCAGTGATTCCCTCCTGCACAGGCTGTTGAAGGTTTGTAGGTACTTGAGATATCTCAGGCATTAGTGTATCTGCTAATCATAGGAATTAGTACTTTGGAGTTGGCTACATGTAGGGGACTGCATGTATAAAAAAATTTTCACGATTTTTCTTTCAGTTTCCAGCGCTCAAAGAAGAGCTAAAGGGAGTCAGTAGTGAAGCCATTGATGTTGTGAAGCAGTGTCTGCAGGTGTGTTTGATTGTGGACTACCGTATAGCGGGATTTTTTCGAGGGAGAATATTTTCACGAATTTCGCGGCCTTGCGACCATCCGCGAAAATATTCTCCGTGAATTTTTTTAGTTATCGGCACGTGACCTATTGAGCGCAAGTGCAGGTGCAAAATCGACCTTGATTGATGGCACTATACAGGTATTTCCAGCCCGTGGACTCGGCACTACCACTGCCCGATGGTTCGCTATCAATGCAGGTACTGGCTTCCAGCATTGCAGCTGCCAATAAAGTCATGAAAGCCATACTACCGGCGATGAGCGAGACAGGAAGGCAGGAGCGGGGGTGTACGACTACTTCACTGCACTGCCGAAGAGAAGGCTCAAATTGGAAAGAATCATGGATTCCAAAGTATAACTCACACTCATGACGCCTTAGTTCTCGAAACAAACTCGAACGATCGAAGATAGCGTAGCACGTGTTAGGTAGGCGTGGCTTTGTTTTAGCGGCACCGCGAAAATTTTCCCACCAAAATTTCCATTTGGCCGTATATACCGGCGATTTGCGAAAAATTTCTCCCTCGAAAAAATCCCGCTATACGGTAATTCATGAATTCCACGCATGCATGTTGTATGTATGTTGATAAGCTGGATGTATAATTTGAGTCAGATAACTCTATGATAAGGGTGGTAGGCAAGTTAATAACTGCGGACCTTTCTGAAGTGTGGTTTTGTTATGTAATTTCTCCAAAGAGTTCTTTTTGTGGCCTTCATATGGTGAAATTCAGGGTGATTACCCATGAGGGAGTAATGTACATGTTTTCTTGGCCTTCCCTTAGCTGTAGACACATAGAAAATAGTGACCAGTTATAATTCTGACGATCACGAAGATAGGTGTAATACATTTTTCTGCTAGTTTGTCCACCCACACTTTAAGCCAATATTTGTTGACTCCAGTCTCATCAGGGACTTCCCCACAACAGAATATGGGTGGGTTATTGCCATTAAAAGGTCAAGTGGATCAATTGTTCTACAACTTTCCAGTTGCCAGCATCGTCTTAGTTGCTTCTTGATGATAAAACTACAGAACTGAGGCTCATTGCATGAATGCACTGGGACGTTGGCCTTGTACCTACACCCTTATGCCACTCGTTGGCAATCATCAGAAGCTTAACTGGTTGGAATTCGTTTCTATGAGTCTGCAGCTAAAGATTCCTTGCAGGTTTTCATCACTTACTGTATGGCTGCAATATAGGCTTATATCACAGAGCAGCACCCCAAAATGAGCCTTTGCTAATCCATCCTTGTAGCTAACTATCCACATGAATGCTTATTCCGTAGTGTAGATCAAATGATATCTGTACCCTACATCCTTGTACATAATGGATTGCTTTCCCCCTTGTTTTTTTTGGGTGGGGGAGCTTGGGGACAAGGCTGCTGCCAGGCAGTAGTATATTATCCTTGAAAGTTCAACAAAATTTGTGCATGTGCAATAGTGGTTGTGGGGAGGAGATATTGATGCAGGCAGCTGTGAGAAACTGACATTAATGCATTGTCAGAAGGGAAGTGGGTGTGGCCGATTGTGATCTTATATTACTTATATAGGAGGGTTGCTTCCCAGTATATCTGCAAGTTGGAAATACATTGTGGACCCAAAACACGAGTGTTTTCCCAACCAAATTGCTGTAGTAACATGCATCAGATTCTATTACCAATACTTTTGTTAAATTTTTCAGGTGGACCCCGATGTAAGAGCAAGTGCCGAGGTTCTATTGCAACACCCATTCTTAAGAGTACAGCCAGCCGTACATGTACACTAAAGCTACCCTGTGAACCAGCTGTAGCCTCTACCCTTCAATGTACAGCAGAACCATAATATGCATAGGACATGTCTTATCACACCCATCTATCATACACGTAACCAACAGATGTTCGCACCATTATTGCATTTTGATAATGAGCTGTAAGACCCTGATTAAAACATTTTAGCTGCTGGCATGGTCCATGCGTGACTTTGTTTCGGTGCACAGTGCAGTAGACAGATCTCCTCAGAATTACTACTCCATTCTTTAGAGCCGGCCACTGATCAGGAACAAATTAAATTAAACTGCATCAATTTTGAGCATCTGCATTTCTTTCATTGTGATATCTTGAAGTGGCCATTGGCCCTTCTGAGACTAGGCCCTGCTGGTGAGCTATCTCTACACCATAGCGTAGATATTTTCTATAACCATATCACCTCATCAGGTTACCTATAGCTAGCCTGTGGGAATGTCTTTACAACAGCCTCCATATAAACAACCATACTGCATGTACATCTCCGCATCCTGCGCATGCACTGCTGTGCACCTCATAATCAGAGCGCAACCAAACCCCACCGCGGGCATCAAACTCCTGAGGAGCTATCCACCACGTCCGCGAACGCAGCCATACAAAGCCTTGCGTCAAGATGGGGAGGGGCTAGAGCAGGAAACGGTTTGCTTCTGGTGACGTCATTCACGCGTAATGCTAGGGTGTGGCTGCGCTTAAAATTTAAACAAGGGTTGGATGCAATCACCATAGGTGTTGTGCAGAGCCTACGCAGTGAACTGAGTATATATTAAGCTGTGAGTTGAACTATAAAATAGGGGATTAGTATAGGTAGTTAAATGTATGCCTACGGAAATTTGTTATTACCATATCATTAGCAGGATTGTGGGCGTGTCTAGTAATTTGTAAGACAGCAATTTTAGTAATTGATGAGGTTAAGTGCCTGAATTGCAAAAAACAACAACAACAGCTATCTTTATGCTGGGATAGCCAGCCCTAATCAACTCAGCACCGTCAGTATCAGGGTATGAGGCTAATTCTGGAACTTGAATGTAGCGTAGGAAGGAACTAGAATTGACTTCATAACAAGCCATTTATATCTTTTCTTACTTTACAACTAGTCTCATGACCAAGGAATCTATACTATTATTTACACCTAGGCTGGCACCCTTTAATATGAACAGTCTAACGCGCTCTTCGGTTAATGGGCATAGCAACAAGCATGTTAATTGAATATTCAATACTGATGTAAAAATTGTGGATTATACATGGAGAAAGTAGCTCTTAGCTACAAAGTCACAAAACTATACATCCGAATTGCTAAATACCTTGGATTCATCTTCCACTAGCCCTTCTATCATAGGGCCACCGGATTTGAAGTGGTGCAGTTGGTGCAGGAATCACTTTATAAAGCACGCAATACGTGCCTATTTTTGGGGGGGGGTGTTGTTTGGGGACATGCCCCCGAGAAAAGTTTTGGATTTCAGGCCTCCTGAGATTGTCTTTGTAAAATAGCAATAGTTCAGACTTTTCAGGTGTTTCGATAATAGGGATTTGATTGTAAATGCCCACGTGCAGCGTGGAAATTTTAACTACCCGGTGGCCACTCCTGGCCAGGAAGCGCTATCTTGCATCTCGTTCAGCTACATAACCTGCATTACAACAATAGCATTTTTGTGAATTTGCCCTGATTAATCATTGACATTCATAAGCCAGTAAGTTAGTTAACTATTTTATTAATAGTATCGAAATTTTAGTTAGCTAACTAGGTAAAAGTAGTTGGAGTTTAACTAAGTTAGGTTTAGCCATACTAAACAACACTAACTTAGACACCACTTCCAATGGAAGCACAAATATTCACGATCCTTTGGACTGCTCTGTGACTATAATAATATAAACACATCATGAATATCATTGAGAGTGAAGTATACTCTCTGTATGTGCTTTTGTTTATTGTTGCAGGTCTGCAGATGGCATTCAGACATGCTTCACCTGAGGACTTGGCTATTCGCAAGAATTTTATTGAACTTGTTGAAGGGAGCAGTGGCTTGAGTGATGCTGAAATAATCACTGAACTAAGGAAGAAAGGTCTCATCTCTGCAGCCACTGAACAGCGATTGCAAGTAAGATCGCTGTTTATAATATGCATCCCTATCACTCTGTGCATTAATTCACAGCTTCAAATTTCAGGAACAAAAGAATACTATTACTATTATACAAGAGGGACTTAAAGCCTAATTATTTATTCACCCACAGTCTAGTGTAACGTTGTGGGTGGGGGCCACTGGGGGGAGTACTCATTAGGAAGATTAAGTACCCATTTCCTTCTGTATGGATTCCTGTGGTCACTTAGTGAAGACCCATAGGCGAATGATGGTGAAAATCTATGCAGCATATTAAAGTCTTTAACACTGCATTTGCATTTATGTATAGGAATCACACTGCAACAGTTTATGATTAAACATAGCCTCATACGCAGCTGTCCCAGCTTTTTTCGCTTGCAGTAAGAAAAAGCGGAACATTCTGCTATGTCAACATTCCACTTTTTCTTACTGCAAGTGAAAAAAAAGCCGGTATGTAGGTCTACAGTTATGTTAACATTAGAAAACCATGTGTACACAAACTAATTTCCTGCTGTCAAGCTCACCTCAAGTGGCTGCAGAAGAGTGCCCTTGATTAACCTGGCTATATGCAAGTAGTATGGGTGGATGAAACGTATCAGTAGTAACTGTCCTTCTACTCTATTATCAATGGTCTCGTGCATGTGCCCCGTTGGATAATTAGTGGAATACCCGTCTGATTTGGACCTATTTCCACATAGTCTCTCTCACTCTAGCTTGTTTACTCTTTATTGGTGATTACTCTTTTTTTTGTGGGTAGGTAGCCATGACAATTATAAAGCATGTATTTCGTGTAACCTGCCGAAAACTTGTATGTACTGGTCATGCGTGGGATAGCTGTTGTGGTAATGTTGTTATGGGCAGACATCTGCAATGGTTTTGATAGTACAGCTTCTTATGTACTGTGGTATCAATTTCATGACAACCCCAAAAATGTACCTGCATAGCTTGAGAAGGTTGTGGTACCATATGATCATGTAGATGTAGCTACCTGTACAAGATAAAATCCATGGGACAGCTACTGTGGTACCTATATTATGGGCAGACAGCTGCATTGCTTTTGATTGTACCTTCCTACTATTGACAGATTCTCCAGTATAGAGCTGGAAAGATACAAGGCTATAGGTCCCATGGAGCTTTCTCTATTTTCCTGTGACCTTAGTCCATGTAACTATAAGAGAAGCTGCATCAGTAGTGGAATTCTGTTAATAGCGGTGACAGTTGCTCTAATTTGTAGGCGGTTTTGAGGGGAAATGTTTCTCTGTGTTTCATGAAAACAATCAGTTGCTTAGCCAGTTCACCATAAAGCGTGTCTATTCCCCTAGATCTGGTAACCCTTATCAGATGACTTAGGCATATATAGATCACTGTGTAGCTTGACTGCTACTATCTGTTATTCTTTTTTGGCTGTTGGAAACAGAATATTTGCCAATTGCGGTGATACGACTAGCCACGAGTGTACCACTGATTCCAGGACAAGAATTCATAAACAATCTCATGCAGGCATACTACAAGAACGGCACTGGTAGAGGAAGTTTTTATGAATTACCGTCATTATACATAATTGAATTTTTATCTAGTATGGCAATATGATCCTCAAGGAGCATTTTGGTCTCTCTCTTCCTGCTACTTTACTCTCAGGACCCTCCTTCCAATGAAGAACCCCAAGGATCAACCGGGCGAGTTGGCACAAGTAATGGACATGTAAGTTGTGACTTGCTCATTATGGTATAAGCCCCATACGACACTGAGTCAGCACCTTCACTGTAAGCTGTGTGAGATACAACAACCGAACTGTTTAATATTGCATTTAGCTTGCAGTGATATGTTGATGAGCATTGCCTTTATTTTATTTGCAACATGCTCAGCCGATTTTAGATATGAAATACCGATCTTGTTTGTACTGTGTAAAAAATTGTACATTTTTCCTGCTTGTACCATGTGCAATATCATGTTTTTCTAGGCTTCATGCTCACCAGTTCCGAATCGAGTATTAAAAAATACCATCACTGTTTTGAGTGTCCAGAAGCATGTTCATAATGATCCCGAAAAGTTTGAAGTGTTCCTTGAAACAGCCAAGTTGAACAACAAAGACATCATGACAACTGTGAGAGAAGTGTATGGTACGTTCAATTGTGGTGTATGATTGAGGTGTATAGTGGATTCTAGATGCCATTGGTATGTGTCTGGAATATTGAGGTATCTATATATCAGGGATTTCTGGTGGTAGTACATATGGCAACAAGCCTTTCAACTGTTTAGCATGAGATATGCTAGTTTCCAGGGCTCTGACTTGCTACAGGTGCTTGCTAAAACCTAGCCAGAGGCTAAGCAATTCAACCTCAGGGGGCCCCAGGTGTCGAATCGCTTAGCCCCCCAGGATTGAATCGCTTAGTGGTGAACAGCTAGTGAGGACGAATGGGAAATGACCATCTCGGCCACCGTAGCAAATTCCCTACGATATAACCATGCGTTATTGATTCCAGATCAATGTCCATGACTGATTGTGGAGAAGTCAGACAAACGTCCATATTACTGAGTAGATTTTTGGATTGGGACTGGAAATCCTGTCACCTTTACTGAATAGCAAGGTACCCACATTCAGGGGCCCAAAATGTATGTATGTCAATTGACTAGCAATACCACAGAAGCCCACATCTCAAGGGTATCTGCAGAGAGCTATACCATAGATATGTAATATATAAACCATATTCAGGTGGTGTATATGGCAAGTATAGTATACGTACTTAATTTAGCAGGGCTATATTTTCTCGAAATCCTATTCAGCCAGAATGTGTATGAAATTTTAAACTTTCTGTTCATGGTCATGTGCTACATATACAGTGTACATACAGACCTCCGTAATTCATGTGTATTAATTTCGTGGTCATATGTTCAGTCGTGAATTATCAATGTATCTCTCGTGAAAATAAGTACTTACGTACGCAGTATATCTAACTGCAAATTTCCTCTGACCTTGGTGTCGTGTAGTATATTTTACTCTGTACACTAACTGACTATGGTTCATATAAGATAGAAACATTTTAGAACAAGAAAAAAGACGACAGCCACAAAGTAATTATTATGCACTATTTCACTCTTGTTTAGCCATTTATACAATCATACGAGCTTGATTTTGTAATGTACTTTTTAAGGACTGCATTCCAGATACAGGATGTTTGTTATGTATGGAGTCAATGTTGCTGGTTGAGAACTCTTACATACCAATTAGTGTCCAGTATTGGCATGTAGTCCAAGTACAAGTATCAACATACCCTTTTGAAGAGGTATAGATAGCTATGTCCTGAGGCAGGTTGTACTAAATATGAAAACCATTTGTTTTATGTTGTTTTTTCCCCACAGTTTGGTACAAGAATGCAATTCGGCTCTTTGATCTCTATCGTACTGAGATTGAAAAGCGCATTCCAGATGCTCTCCAATTGAGTATCAAGCTCTATCCTCATGGCCTTGTTTCCGAGACAGTTCTGGAACTGCTTGCGAACAACTGCTCAAGCTATGATGCGCATGTTAATGAGATGAATGTTGAGATTCTCGTTGACCACATCCGCAAACAAATCAACGACAACCCAGCTGTCTTGGAGGAATTCCTAGCAGTTGTTAAAGAGGAAGCTGAAATCTACACCCTCAATTTCTGTACACTGTCAAGACTTGCAGAGGAGATAGAACACACAATGGGTAAGAGTGAGTTGAAAGTTGTTCTGTTGTATACTGGTAGCAGTAGAGTCTCATTTCCTTAACAGTGCTAGCCTTTTCCTTTTAATTTGGGTTTATGTGTTAAAGAAGAGTTGGGAATTAAAAGGAAGACACATGCCACAGGTAGAGAGAGTCTAGGGGAATTTTCCTTGGAGCGAAGCTTCATCTTATCAGGATCGTCGTGCTTGATAGCTTTCTGCTTCTGCTCATAAATTTGCTTAGGTGAGAGGTACGTTGCTGTTTTTCTTTGTCTTTTCCTCCTCCTTTTCTTCTGAAGTTGATTGGGAAGGTTGTCCAGAAGACTTCATCAGTCTTTCTGTTTTGCCATTTGGATTCAATTACTAATTGCTACATTATAGATACAAGTAGCAATTAGTGCTAAGTCCCAAACAGAACTTCATATGTACATAGTGAAACTAGGTACATGTGATGAGCAACACTATCACTAGCTTATGAATACCTATTGTTGCTATACAAACTGATGTCACTCATTGCTGGCCTCTTGCGTATACATCTTATATGATTATCTTATACTCAAAAATCAGACATTATATTTCATGTGAGAACATTAGGATTATGTATATTATGTAGATCACCTGTAACTTATCCAATCACTTTTACATGTAACGGAGAAGCGAACAATGAAATAAAAACTCCCCTGCCAGTTGGCCAGGCAAACTTTGACCACATGAATGCACTTGTTGACAGAAACTCTATCATGGAAATACACAACCATTGACATAGTGCTAGACCATATTGTGTAGCTCATGAAACCAGCAAAGAACGCGAATAATTCAAGTCACTTCTTGAACAACCAAGAGATGCATAAGTGAGCTGCCAGCTATAAGGCAGCTTATGCTTAATCAAGCTATCCTCATAATTAGAAATCCACTCGTGGAACTGTGCCATTTTTTTTATTAATGAAGTGCAGTTTTATATACTATTGTACGTATTGTTTATTTTCATCATGACAGTATCTTATACCCACTGTTACAGATGCTGTAGTAAAAGATCCAAGTGTATTGGATCAATTGGAGTTCAGACAATCTGCTCAAGTTGAAGCCCTGCAAAACCATCAGAAGGATTTTCTCAAGCTCAAACCAGAGTGTGCTAAATTAGCAATAGAGCTATATGAAGATGATCAAATTGCAAAATATGCGAGGGATTACATCATTGATAGGCCATATCCGGAAGACGGGGAGCTGAAGCAGTACCTCTTTGCACATGTTAAGGCACGTATCGCAGATGATCCTGATACGTTTGTACCCCTCCTTGACTCACTCTCAAAAGTAGATGGTTCTTGGTCTGAGTCTGCTAAGGAAATTGAGCTTGATGCTTGTAAGCAATATTGGTAATTCCTAGGTGTCATAACCATTTCATTGGGTCTCTGCCATTGCCTAACTGTCCTCAGGAGGTCCTGGGGTAAGAAATCATCTGCTATCACTGACCAATATATGTGGCAATCATATACATTAGCTCAGTATCTATACTTAGAGCATAGAGCTGCCCGTGCTCTAGGCCATTTAGTATATGTACACATTTCCTGTATTTCTAGAGCTTCCTATGCTCTATGGGATTCTTACCATGCTCTATGAAAAAAATACTATACCATGTTACTATAGTAACATATACTAAGCTATACTTAGAATTCTTATGTACTATATAGTTATCTCTTCTCTAAAACCTAGGCAGGGCATGCATGCTTTAGATATACCATAAGTGCAGCAGCTGGACAGTAAAATATATGCCCATCATGAAAGGAATTTTATAGTTTAGCTACCCTTGCGTATAATATTTCTTATACTGTAGTTACTGTCTACTACTAATGATTCTTATAGTGTTGTACGATTATGGGTATTATACCTTACAGTGAAAATCCAAACTCGACAAAGAAGTGTCAATGTACGCTTTCAATCTGAAATCATCCGAAAGAGTACTACTCTCAACTGGGAAGAATATGGAGTCACTGTTGAGGTTAAAGCTGAAGAAGATGCGCGAGGCATTTTCCTTGGCTGCTGTGAAGCAAATGATCTTATTATCCCACAAGAAGGATATGAGCTTGTCAGTCCTGCTTACCTGATAGCAACAACAGAAGCCAGAAAAGCTGAAGAAAGTGATAAAGTGGAGATTAGAATGGAGAGCTTTGCATGTATCAGTTCACCTGAGGAAGAGCTATGCTTGCTGCATTATCACCTGTATGGTTCTTCAGCTGACAAATATATGCTATCACAATTGATAGTAGAAGGAGATGTATACAATTACAAGGAAGATTCGCCGGTGCCACTCTCCATGACACAACTTCCAGCCTTACTTGCAGTTGCAAGGAGAATTTTATCAGGTATCCAAAATATAAACTAATTTGATTATACATCGTAGCTCTAACCCTAACCCCTTACCATGCTTTTGACAATGTACCAACTCTAGTTAGATATGCCTTGGCGACTGAAAGGATTAGATTAACATATACTGCTTAGCTACACTCAAGGAAACTAGCTCTCAACAGTATACTGGCTAGGAACTACAGGCTTTCTTGTTCCACACTTAGTAACATTCACCAGTGCTCCTACCCTGCTCTCCTCAATCCTTTTAATCCAGAAACAGCTCTCAGGAAGCACCTATTTGACTGTATGCTAGGTATAGTTTGCAGGTTGATACCTTTCAAGTGTCTTGTCATTGCCTGTTGCTATGATATGACTGGTCCTGTCCAGTTCCTGACCATGATTTAACATTCGTTTGGTGACTTTATGGTTTCGTTAAATTATTAAACACACTTCTAGAACAGTCCAAGTTGCAAAGTCTTCACGGTTTTTACCTAAGTGAGATGATTACTCATTGTATACTTCTAAATCTATCCACTAATGTACATTTATGTATACCATGCATTTAAGGAGCTGCGAACAAATATGATGCCGTACTATACACTCCCGAGAGCCTTGACTCACGAACAAGATCATGGAAAGCCGCTTTCTCTGTCTGTCATGGGATAAAAGCCAGCCATCAGAAAGTGAGTGTAATTTGAGGATGCATGCTACTACGACTATAGTTAATTATGCAACAGTTTCTGCTCATTATTTTATTTACAGGTTCTGAAGCAGGTAAAGGAATGTAGTGAAGTAGCCTACATCCCTCAACCCCCATACCCAAAACCTGTTTCCATCAGTGGTGATACAGTGGATCTGAGTGTGCCAAAGAAATACCAGGGCAGTATTGCACTTACTACCGTTGCAGAAGTATGTAATCTCGTTTCAAAAGGACATACAGCCCCTGTTAGAAAATGAACATATATCTCTGAACTTCTGTTAAGGGTGGGGCTTATATGTGCTGCAAAGAAGTCCCAGTGTGTATGAGCCCCGCCCTTAATAGAAATTCAGAAAATGTTGTACTTTGAACGCAGTGATGTGATTGAAAATTTTTTTTTCTTTACTATAGCCTTGTTCCCAGTCTCCACTCCTGTTTTTCCCCCCGCATTTTACTGTGTGTGAAAAAAGCTGAGAGCAGAGACTGGGAACGAGGCTAAAATGAAATACGTGAATGAATAATGTGTGTGTTTTAGCCAAGACTGTCACATATTATGTTGCCAAGTACAAAGAGGGACGAATGGAGAGGGATTATGGCAATGTACACTATCCCCCTCCACTTTAGAGCATCACCTGAGATATAGCAGAACAGTACCATTGTTCTAGCTTGATTAGTAACAAATGACATACACTGGCAAGTCATGCTATTGTAATGTTTTGTTTTGCAGATAAGGAAAGAAGACATAGAATCTGCATTTAGAGCCCCAAGAAAGCATCCAGTGATTATTCTCACAGTTAATAGCAAACTACCAGTATCAGGCTGTAATTTGAAGGTTACTGGACTGGAAGAGGGAGAACAGGCAATTCGTGAGATCCGCCTGAAGGAGCCACAAGAAAAACCAAAAGGTAAACTTAGGCCAACAATTGTTCATTATCCCAACAGTTGATACTGTTTTCCCATAACATTATTTTTGAACACAGTGCACAATGGTATCAAATTTAATTTCAGGATATAGGGCACATCTACTTGAGCTGAATTGTTATTGCTGTTGAAAATGCAACTTGTGCACCTCCATAGTGCAGTCGAAAATCAATATGTAGCCTTAAGCTCGCAGACAATCACTGCCACAAGTATTGTACGGCTTTCACCACATTGACACAGATCTTATTTACGAAATATTGCTCTTATTCACACCAATATTATGATACTGTCAAGCCCTACTTGAAGAATAATCAAAGGGAGCACTCCCAAAATATAACACACATAATTAAATTTCCCAGCCTGTCATATAGGGTTGACGCTGCTAGTGTTATGAACTGAGAAAATGTTAATACCTGGTAGCTGTGATCCATAGCTATAGGTTAGCTGTAGTAACTGTTCAAGCTAACGCAACAGTGAATTACACCGCAAACTGTAGACATTTGTGTGGCAAATAGAAGGTGGGGGTGGGCGTTATTCTGGCACGGATTACATTGGTATAAGACTTATTGCTTTACAAATTAAATTAATGATGGCCTGAGTACCCATTCTTGATTTTTTTTTTTGCTTGAGCTGCAAGCGCCCATGGGCACTTATAGCCAGGACAATGCAGTAGTTATTTTTGTGTGATGTATTGGAGCAACAACCTTTATCAGTGAAACTCACTTGTACAATATATAGGCTATATATTGTACAAGTGAGTTTCACTGATGCATATTTCAACAGATTAAATTACGTCTTTGCAGACATCATTTGAAAAATTTGTCGTCCATTTCTGCACTGCAAAACAAAGTGCATACCCAGCATGCATACGTTATTGTTATACATGTACGTATAATATAATAATAGCCAACTCTCCTATCTACAGCATATCAGTATAATTATACTGTGTAAATACAACAGCCTTGCGTACATACAGATCTGTTTTGGACTTTTAATATTGTTATGTGCTAAGGATGTATAGTTCCTTCATTACTCCATATTATCTTTATGTATCACCACAGCCTCCAGAACCACAGTGGAGTATGACAAACTGCTAGAGTGTTCCGACACACTGATTACTCAACTAGCAGCTGCTGAATGTGCTGAGATACTTGCCACAAAGCTGCGTGCTAAGAAACTTATTACAGTGTCTGTTTTTGCCAATGCCACCAGCGCAGGTCCTGGAGTAATTGAACGAACGAGGATTCAAGCCATCATTGGTCATGTACTGGCTCAGGCAAAGAAGAACAGTGCATACTGTTCCAAATTCCTGGATGTTCTTCGAGACATTGAAGGACTACAGGATGTTGTAGAACTTCTAGAAGGTACGAAGCTGTAATGTGACACTATTGTCGACTCTAATCGTATCATAAAACTGTATAGCTACATAACGTAAGCCAACAATTTAGGCCAAAAGTTTGTCCCGTCTTCATATCTCAGTCCAGGAACTAACCTAGCCTCCCACGATATATATATATATAGGGACTGGGAAAATGATTTAGTACAAATAAACTGGCATGCAGGAGTGGTATGGCCCAGAGACTGATACTGTTTTCATTAGTAAAAGAAGCTACAGCTATAGCTAGTAACAAGACCTTTGCTGACTTGGAAGGCTGAATCTTGTGAGAACTGGCCATAGAAACACAGTTAAAGCTGCAGGTAGCTAGTTGGGCCTCAGAGCACCTATCAGATCATTGCGGTCTGTTATGCTGGATAAACAATTGGTATGTATGATTGATGCATATCATTCAGCAGTGACCACGTCCTGCAGCAAATAGAGCATTATAAGTTTGCTATATGTAGCAAAGCGTTAATTAACTGAAAGTAAAGGGGCCTTTCACCTCCATTCACCTATTACACATTCACGAAATTATTCCGCATATGATCTAGCCAATAATTGGTACTGGCCAGTTAATAATTTATTGCTGATATGCAACCTTTTTTTGAAACTTATTCCTTTCTCTTATGTTTAGGGAATATCTGAACTGTATAACTTTCTGGTACAGCTGGATGTTAAGGTCCCTTCTACCTAGAATGCAGTACCATTGTAGACTTGTTCAGTATGATAGACTCGATGTAACTGTTTATGTATGCTTTGAGTAATAGGTATTTTGCATGCAACAGATTTTTTGTGTTATACATAATTACTCTCTTTCTATAGAACTATGGTGACTTGCTGTCTTTCAAATATTCATGCCCTACGTAGCTTCTGGGAACTCATCTCAGCCTTTGCTCCCTCAGTCTTCTGTATTATTATGGTTTCAGTATTATACTCTCCTTTGTCAGTGGCACAGTCTGTGACCAATGGCAAGGTGCTCACTCTCGCAAACAGTATACTGTATTAAGGGCTCCGGTGGCTTGATGCACCATATAAATTTATCTATTAACCATGATGCAGATGGAGTATATGAATTTAAACTGCCAGAAAGATAGTGGGTGTGTTTAATCATGATGTCATATTAGGAGGGCTATTATACCTGCAAGCTAAAACTAAGGCACAATACATGCACTTGTTGCATAATACTCTTGCTTGAATTTTCAGGTTAACTCCGATAACGTAATACTTAGCCCCCAGTAATATATGTAGTCGTCATTTGGACCCTCTAAATAATATTTGTATTGGCTCTCCCGGGAATAGGAAATATTCTAAGTAGTTAGCCTGAGCTAGTCCTTCCCCCATGATGTAGCTATATACAGATAGGGGGTATTAAGGGGAAGTAACCCCAGGGCCCCCTTTAAGTGCGGGTTTGAAGGGGGTGCATGGTAACAGGAGTAAGATCAAGGGATCCCAGAGAGAATAGTGAATGTATGGTAGCAAACTCTGAGGGAATTCTATTATCTGGATGAATAAACTGTGGTCACAGTCATCAAAGCCCTCTCATACATCATAAATACTCCATCTTCTTCCTTTGATAGGGGGGTGGAGGGAGCCATACCATGAGCGTAATAGATGGTGTTCCTCATCTTGTGTGAGGGAAGGAGGGAGAGAGGGAGGGGAAAAGGAATGGAAGAAGGATGGAAGAGGAGAAAGGGAGGGTGTAGTACACATCTTCCTGCTATAGAAAATTACAGAGGGAGAAAGGAGAGCT
This sequence comes from Phakellia ventilabrum, assembly GCA_963921505.1. Lineage (NCBI taxonomy): Eukaryota > Metazoa > Porifera > Demospongiae > Axinellida > Axinellidae > Phakellia > Phakellia ventilabrum. The sequence continues at coordinate 2,223,313 of OY997378.1, read as the reverse complement.
AGGAAGAAGGAAAGGGTCATACCCCCCATTAGGTCCATTAATGTGAGGAGTGCATCCTTGAAGTGTTCTGACCAGTAACACTTGTGAACATACCCATGTGAGAAGAGCTATGTAATGCATCTTTGAGCTGTGGAGGAGGGAGGAGGGAAATGGAGGGGGATGGAAGGAGAGGGATGAAGGAAAGGAAAAGCAGAGGGAGGAAGGGATTGTGAGTGAGAAGGGAGAGCAACCTCATCCCTCTTACTTGGGAGACCACAAATCAATAGAAATAGAAAGGGAGAGAAGGAAGGAAGGGAAGAGGGCTCCACACCTTGAAATACCTCAATATGCTCAGCTTCATTCTCATGCAGGTGGCCCAAAATCCTGTTTTGCGAGATTAGAGAAAGAGAACTGAAGTATTAGTGCCTGTCCTTCCCCCTGCTATCAATGATGGGGAAGTTGACATAAGACAGGATGTCCCTCCACCAGATCTCTGTCGTAATTATCTCCGTGATAGCTAACTATTGAAAAGCCATGATTCAATTAGCAAGAGTTAAATTAAATTCCTACATGCACGCGGAGACCTGTAGGACTGAGAAGGTGAAAATGGGTTGGGCTAGCTATGACAGCAGGGCAGATGGAATGGCTATGGGATATTCACCTGTGTCTGTATTCCTATCTCGTGCACAGCTCTTTGTAATGAATGGCCTGGGTATGAGGTTTTATTTCTTGGCTGAGAAGCTACGATACAGGACATACAACTTGTCCCATTAAATATTGCATTATTCATACAAATTGCATCTTCATTCAATCACTGCACATGTATGTAAGGATAAAGGATCAGTATTATAAACCCCAACCGGCTGAGAGTTGAACCTCAATGGGTTAAATCTGTAAAGCTCACCCCGGTAAAGAGTTGAACCTCGATAGGTTCACACGTCATTATCACACTTACATTTCATTTGTTGGCATGACACATTTTCAGATAGGCATGCACGTTGAACATGAGTAAACTGTTTGTCCAAGGCTAAACATGACATTAGCTACATAATGTAGAAGTACCAATCATACATAACGAACAGAACTTCACAAACAATATCTAAACCACTTGGGGGACAAAAAAGGAACACCAGATCTAGCTACTGTACACATACATAATGAGGCATGAAATACATAACTGTTCAATGTAATGACAACTATAGCTCCAAATTTACTTGTTTACATTAATTTTGTAAATGGGCACAACATTCAAGTATGTACATACGTAGTTTCAAGTCTTAGAACCTACCTACTCAAATTAGAATACTATTTGGTACAATTTTTTACGATCTACCAACTTGCATCGGATCAGCCATTAAGACAGCACACACCTCCACATTGACTATTCTCTCTGGAAGCAATCTATTTTCATGCACACTTGACACAATCTTTGATACATCCTTTGTACACACATCCAATGGCCAAAGAGTTTGTAGAGCCACTAGAGGATAACCCCAGTAATGTATATCAGAGGAATGGAAATTGCCTAACCCATGATCCAATTCGATAAGTCTATAAACTGCAGTTTTAGTAGAGGCCATAACATATGCCGTATATGAAATATTAATGAAGACTATCACCAACAGAATACATTAACATGGTTGTGAGTACTATAGCCTTGTAAGGTTGAAGTACAGCTGTTAACAAAAGTAAAACAAGTACTGTACACCCCATCAGAGGAACAGAAAATGAAGTAATGGTCACTCCCAGTATTATTAATCTTCCCATGAAAATTCAAGCCTAGATGTAGCTCTATATGCATTTTATGCAGTGATAAGTACTATTGAAATAGTTGACAGCTACAGTATACTGCACTGAGGCCTGCCATTTGAGAACCAGAGTACTGTGGGCTAGACCCAACAGACAATATATATACTGAAAGCCTGAGTAGAAGTCAGAGATAGGATCAAGTCTGAATGTCCAGAAACATAATATAGGGGACACTCTTTGACCCCTTCTTATAAGGGAGCAAAGAGTGTCCCCCACACTCTTTGACCCCTTATAAGGAGGCAAAGAGTGTCCCCCACACTCTCTGACCCCTTCTTATAAGGGAGCACAGAGTGTCCCCCACACTCTTTGACCCCTTATAAGAAGGGGGGCAAAGAGTGCCCCCCACACTCTTTGGCTCCTTCTTATAAGGGGTCAAAGAGTGTCCCCCACACTCTTTGACTGCTTATAAGAAGGGGGCAAAGAGTGTCCCCACACTCTTTGACTGCTTATAAGAAGGGGGCAAAGAGTGTCCCCACACTCTTTGACCCCTTCTTATAAGGGAACAAAGAGTGTCCCCCACACTCTTTGACCCCTTATAAGAAGGGGGCAAAGAGTGTCCCCCACACTCTTTGACCCCTTAAAAGAAGGGGGCAAAGAGTGTCCCCCACACTCTTTGCTCCCTTATAAGAAGGGGGCAAAGAGTGTCCCCCACACTCTTTGCTCCTTACTGTGGGGATTAATGTGTGTCCCCCATATTATGTTTCTGGACATTCAGACTCGTTTCTATCTCTAACTTCTACTAAGGCTTTCAGTATGTATAGTGTCTGTTTGGAGTTAGCCCACTCTGGATCTCAGCCCTTCATATAATGTAGTTGCAGTACATGCACCCTGATGTAAGAGCAAATTGAATGCCCAAAGTTCTATATACTGCTCATGAGTACAACCTGCTCGCCACGTCCACTAAAGCATTATATCTTGGACAGTATGGGGGTATAGCTCTTCATCACATACGTATTTACTATTGGAATTATCATCAAAAATCATAGCTATACCTTAGAGTACTGCCTGGTCTTTAATTTGGTGGGGTATACTTGTATTTTATCAGCCTAGAGCCTCGAACCAGCAGGTAAATGTATGCTGTAACTAAAATCTGTATTATATTTCTGATCCGAGACAGTCTGTATGGTACTGTTATGGGTAGCTTCGCCCACATCTTGTATAATACAGTGTGTGTGAACAAACCATTTTAGTGTCTCATATAATGAATTGATTCACATTCATGCAAGTGTTGCTTGAGGCTACAGTGCAGAACTACTGACTTTATACTAGATACTTGAAATGTACAATCAGAATAGTAGTAATAGATGCTACAATAAAGTGGAATTTACAAGTACAAGATTTGTTCGTACTGCAAGGCTACAGAATAGGCTTTGCAGCTGCTCTCAGCTTCATCAGGCGCCTAATCCTCCTAACCAGAGCCTGCACAAAGCCAACTCTCATTTCTGCCTTAGTTTGGAGCTGGGCCTACAGAGAGAAATGCAATGAGAATGACACTTCAAACGCCTAAATGGCCAGCCTTCCCAATGAGATTTCATCTCACAGCTGTGGAGAAGAAAGAATTTTCTCCACGGCTGAGAGATGAAACTGGGTGGAGAGGCATCAACAGATGGCATGAACATCTTTAATAACTTATTGCCTTCTGTCTAAACGACATGTTTACTTAGAGTCTAAGTCAATACTTAGGAACTGGGATGCAACAAAAGTTCCACATGTACATAATTATACAGTCTCACTTCTTCCATATCTAGCAACTTCTTGAAGAGTCCATCGGTGATGCACTTGCCAGCATCTGTCTTTAGCTGCTCCAGGTCAGACAGCTTCACCCCATCACTCAAAGCGGAGAGGTCAAAGGTTGAATCAGTGGCGGTGGAAGACATTCCCGGGGTAGAGTAGTCTGTACAAAGCAGTCCATTTGGGAAGTGTAGATAAGTTGATAAATACTACAAACAAATGGAATCAGCTCTTTTACTACAGTGGTTTATTTTGTACTGAACGCACACATACACACTACCCAACTACCATCACACACGCACATACCTACACTGGTATATGCATTCATGAGTTGCCAGTAAAGTCGATTGCATTCACCATCACTCAGCCTCCCCCACCGTCCATTCTCCTCAGCCTCACACAATCACCCCTCCATCCTCCCCATTTCCACCCCAACCCTCACACTCAACCACTCACCCTTCATCCTCATTCCTGCCCCCACCCTCACACATTCAACCACACCCTCCATCTTCCACCCTCACACTCAATCTCACTCGCACTCCATCCTCATCCCCACCCCACCCTCACACACTCACCCACACCCTCCATCTTCCACCCTCACACACTCAACCTCACTCACCCTCCATCCTCCTCATCCCCACCCTCACTGCTCCAGCCACTCCCAAATCTCCACCCACATCAGATGGCTTACAGTGCACCAAATAGAATTGGAGGTGCCTCCACAGAACATACAGCTGACTCTCGATTATGTCTGAGGATAGCAGTGAAGGAACGTACGGAAACTACCAGTAGCTTAAACAAATTGAATAGCTCAGAGCCTAGCCTAGTTCCCAGTCCACAAAAGAGGGGGGTGTGGCCTGGGTACAAGGCCACTCAGAACCCAGAGTTGGCTAACTCCAAACAGACAATGTACATACTGAAAGTCTGAGTAGGAGTTAGTGATAGCAATCAGGTGTAGCTATATGAGTCTGATGCAGACATTGTGCAGCTGTCTCTCATTTCTATTCAGGCTTTCGGTATGTAGCTACTTTGCTTGTTGTAAACTCCTACTCAGGCTTTCATATGCATGTTCAATCTGCTTTCAATATGCATATTGACAACCTCAAACTCCTACTCAAGCTTTTAGCTACATGGGCATTATACATATTTCAGTCTCCAATCACTCTTATACTCGATCTCCTATGATATGCATATACACGTAGGCTGCCTCAAACTTGGGTTCAGGCTCAGTTACATATAGTTGTTGGCTAGCTCTGATTAAATTTGTACCCAAGTCTTGATGTGCACACTCTCAGCTTTTTTTAACACGTAAAACACATTTTTTTACTATGCAGAATTGGGTAGGCTCCGAGCTGTAGAGATGATTTCTTGAACCTCTGTCAGGTACAAACGTTTTTGATCCTAACTGGGTCTTCACGTCATGAAGAAGGGTCGAAAACGTTTGTACCTTACAGAAGTTCAAGAAATCATCTTGACAACTCGGAGCCTACCCTATTCTTCATAATGTTTTTATTACATGTGAAAAAAAACCTACGGAGTAAAGAATGGGAATGAGGCTAATTTGATACCTCTTCAAACAAGCCTCCAGAGAAACCGAAAGCTATAATTCATAGGCTAAGCCAGTTATTGCACTCGGATATCTATGGGGTGCACCTATAATCAACTCTGTCTTTGCCCTTGGTAGGTCCTTAAAACATACCCATAAATTAAACTACCAATTATATGGCTCAGGATACATGCAAATTGCTGCAGCTCCTGCTGTTTGAGGACTGTCAGTTTCTGGAGCCTCTTCCTGGCCAGCCCCTGCTGCTGGGGGAGAGAGAGCTTCTCACTGAGAGTGGAGCTGGGAAGCAGCTGTGGGAGGGGGAGAGGAAAGGCTAATAGGGTAGGACTCACCGTCAGAACTCGCTGTTATCATAGGTTTGGTGATTTCAAGCCATAATAATCTGACCTGGTATAAATACCTATATTAGTGATAGCAGAAGGATCTCTTCAGTACCAGCCCCAGGCACTATTCGTTCCTTATTTTTAACATAGTGAGACTCATTAGTTAGCTATTGCACTCTGCCAGCAACTGAAAAGTGTTACACAGTAGTCCAGAGGACTATAAGCCAAACTGCTAACTCTCCAATACCCGTCATGGTTACCATATTGGAGAGAATCTTCTGCTATCATTCCAATTAGAACCATCCGAGAGCACTAATCCGTCCATATTAGTACTCAAGTGTTTGAGTAGTCACAAATACATACACACACGCATGATTGGTTACCTATCAGGTGTTTCATGGCCTTTGTCATGGCAATGTATATACAATGACATTCATTTTGAAAATCTAAATGCTTAGTCCTAGAGTTAAGTTGCACTTCTTCTCACCTGCCGGATCTCCTCTGTGGTGAGACTGCCAACACTCTCCACCTTCTTTCTGTGCTGCTGGTACGTCTCCAAGGAAGATCCATAGCCATCTGTGCACTCCTTGAGGTGCTTGATGATCAGTCCGAGGGAGGGTGACTGGTTTGGCATGGTGGAATCGGAGGTGGCAGCCGATGGGAAGGCTTCCTTTCCCTGACTAGATAGAACACCAGCAGAGAGGTCGGGGGTCAGGAGGATGCGGGAATATGGTGAGGAAAATTCTCTGCCTGTGTAGCAGTGTTAAGAGATTGAGTGAATTCTCTGGTTGTAGTGATGAAGGTTCTGTAACAGCCATTGGGACTTAACTTCAATGTACTAAAGTAGCATACACTTTAGGGTCACGATTTCCATAAATCTCAGGTTTTTATTTGACACGTATATGTGTAGCCAATTCCTTAACGAGAGCCAAATCTTAGTCTATCTTAGTCCCAACACATAGACTACAACTCCAAGCCATAGCACCAATTGTGTCATTATAGTATTGGCTCACTAGCCGATTACTACCATCATTACCCAATGTATATTGCCATACCCACTTCCATCCACTTGCATCTTAATTTTCTAGCAAAATCCCCAGTAATTAATCAACAGTGTGATGTTATTTATGAAATACAGTCTAAACCTGCATAATTACACTTGAGCTCTTAACTCCTAAGCATAGAGAAATGTGAATACATTGATAATCAACTACCATATGGATACGTCCGGGAATGGGCAGTGCTACGAATCACAGTAGCCATTTAAATACTGACCTCCCATTGTCATGGCAACCCTGCAGTAGCTGACAACATTGGCACAGATCTGCTGTACCAGTAGCAACGCCTCTTCACTGATGATAGGGTCCACCCTGTCCCCCTCCCCCTCCCTCACCACCTCCTGTACAATCCCATGCCAGCTCTACAGAAGAAGGCAATAACATTTTTCCCCTCCAAACTTTACATGTAGTCAGTAGAAGAATGATGGCAGCAAAGCTGTCTATGTAGACATTAGTATTCTCACTAGATCTATGTCAAAGGGCACTGTGACCTTTGGGTCTGGCCCATAAACTAAAATGTGCACTTTGGAGAGAACAGCCGCAGTGTACATTACACAAGTGTAAAGTTCAACCTAAACTTGAGTGGTCATGAACAATCAATCACTTGTACACTTTGGCCTGCAAATCTTGGCAAGAATGGTGGTAGCTAACATTGCCTGGTGCTAGAGCACTGCTAAAGTATTCTTCTAAGCACAGTCCACCACCAGCACATACCTGTCTAGAACAGTAGTGAGGTAGGAGTCCTAGCATCAGTCGCTGGATACGCATCTTGCCTGAGGCCATGTTTGTTGACCAGTCATGGCCTGGGAAAAGACAAAAGGCAATAGTTCTCACTAAATTGAGTTATGGAAAACATACAGTTACACTGGTCACTGTGAAATGAAATCAAGATATGTGTTTATTACATTAACGACAGCAGTCGTTAGAGTCCTTGAATAACAAGGACAATTGCTCATGTTTCTTTGACACCTATCAGACAGTCCGGTAACTTTCTCATAATATTTTGGTCCTTGCAAGCACAGCAGTCTTGTGAGTGTATGAGATTATAGCTCAGCAAAATCAGTTCATAATGTGATTCGCATAAGGCACCAAATAGCCACTCAACTGGCCAGACATAAGTTACAATCTCATGCTATATATATATATAGTGTCACAAAAAAAAATGCACCCTTATTTTTCAGCAGCAATATTTGCTGTTTGGTACACTTACCAATTCCTGAGCGACTAATCAATGCAGTGACCAACGCCAGCTCATGGAGCGTTGCTATGGAAATGTGGTGAACATGGTCCCTCAAGATGGTGGCAAAGAGATCAGAGTGGGCTCCAATTAGAGCAGTGACCTGTGTACTGGCCTCTCTCTGTTGAGGTCCAGGGCAGGTTAAAAGTGCCAGCAGAAACTTCAGCACTGGGAGGAACATTTGCCTGCAGGGTAATTTATTTTCGGTAAACTTTAGCAAGGCGAGGAACTTTTGTGATAACATCACACACATACACACTGAAAAAGATGCACACACGAACACACACACACGCATGTGTGCAGTACACACACACGCATGTGTGCAGTACACACACACGCATGTGTGCAGTACACACACACGCATGTGTGCAGTACACACACACGCATGTGTGCAGTACACACACACGCATGTGTGCAGTACACACACACGCATGTGTGCAGTACACACACACGCATGTGTGCAGTACACACACACGCATGTGTGCAGTACACACACACACATTGCATAGGTGTTTCCAGATGTGTTTACTACAATGTTTCTCTACCCTGAAATTCTACTATGCAGTCCCCTGCTCATTGTAAGAAGAATAGGAATCAGTTAGCGTTAGTACATAAGCTCATTCCCAGTTTCCATTCTATATACATGTATGAACATGGAATGGGAACGTGGAATGGAAACTAGCAATGAGTCTGCACTACAAAGACAATCAGTCATTACCTATACCGGTCAGCTACTGTCGGAATAAACCCCCCAGTACTAGCCGTGGGGTACATTTGAGGTTGACCAATGGGAAGGCTGTCACCATGACGATCGGGCCTCATGTCCACAAAGCGGCACTCGGAGAGGTAGAGGGGACAATTTAGGGAGACCAACTCCTGGGCTCCCGCAGATGTGTGGGCCGTTCGGGTGAGAAAGGCCTAGAGATGTGAGCGTGTGTAGGTATGTGTGTGTATGTGTGAATAATGTGCAAAGACAACGTATGCTAAAGAAAAATGTATATTTTAATTAAATGATGTCACCTGACTCATTTGGATGAAGGTCACGTGACCTGCACTAACTATTACATACTATGCCAAAATAAAAAGTAAAATGTATGTTAAAGGAAAGGTAGCATGAATAAAATTTGCAAGCTTAATGCAGTGGATAGCTCACATTTATGTATGTGGGTATGTGGGTATGTGGGTATGTGCGAATGTGTGTACATGTGTGTGATTCAAAATATCACGTATTGCAACAGTGCTCTACACCCACCATTTTCGATTCATAGATATAGAGAGCTTTGAGTGCCTCAGGTACAGGATGGAGCATCTTCTGCAGTGCTTGGTCCTCCCACTGGAGACTGGTGCAGAGCGTCTGCAGGTAGCCCTTCACGGTCAGGAACTTCAACCACACCCCCTGCCAGTCAATGGCTGCTATGGCATCCAGTAGGGAGAGAGAGAGCATCTGTTGGGTGGTGGTTGGGGGGAAGGGTGGGGGGGGAGGGGGAGGAGTAAGTGAGGGAGAGGGGAAGGGAGGGGAGGGGAGGAGGGGGAGCCGGAGGGGTATGGAACAAGGGAAGGGAGAAAGTTATAATTATGTTTGATGTAGATTTGGAATTCATTAATTAACTCTACCAGCCAACCGAGAAATCCCTGAAGATTTAGGGAAAAAGATGACTTTGTTACTACTAGTTCTGAGCCTCTATACAACAACACCTCAAACTTGGAAGCTTTTTAGAAGTGTAGTGAGATTCCTTTGTAAATTACTGGCTTATTTCATTAAATTTCTGAGAACAAGCCTATAATTATAATGGAGTACTGTAAAGAAAACCCCTGCAAGGAATTATGAATATTCAGAGCTGGGCTCTTTTATCTTGGGTTGCAAAGGTCTGCAGGAGGCTTGCCAAAAGACAAAGAAATAAACTCGAATCGAAGTTTGTTCCTATAGTAGACAAAGCTATACAAGACTCTCAGATGTGAAGCAGTCCAAAGTGGTCCCACTTTCCATCCCACCTCACACTCACCCGGGTGACATCATGCCCACTGCATGCATCTCTGCAGACAGCCTCCATGAGAGGCTCTCCAAAGCTGCTGAGAATTTGGAGGTTTGTGGTTGAAAGTGAGTCCTGATCACTGTCTGCCTGCCATAGACTGGCTGTGTGTGTATGTGTGTGTGTGTGTGTGTGTGGTGTGAGGCAGTGTAGGTGTGTGTATGCATTTGTATGTGTGTGTGTGTGTGTGTGTGTGTGTGTGTGTGTGCATGTAGACAGCAGGTCAACGATGATAATAGCTGCAGGGAAAAGCCTTCCAGTGTGAGCACCAGTAATTGGCTGAGGCAGCAACCTCAAGCACCAGCTACAGCGCAAATAACATCAGACAGGTGATACCTAGAATCTTTTCTAAAGAAACTTCAGTCAGTCACACATGTGTTTATGTTTGCATGATCACACATACACACACGCACGCACACACACACACACATATGCACACACGCTCCTCCAAACATACCGCTACCTAGCTTCTGGCAACTCATCTCTGTCTCTTCTATAATGTCAGCTCCTCTCCTTTGTTAGTAGCACGGTTTATAAGGTTAACACCAAGGGGCCCCCTCTCTTGAAGAATATATTGCATGCAGCCTATCAGTGCACAAATATTTTTGTAGTACATTCAGAAATAACACTAACTGGGGCTCACTACTGCTTGCCCAACTATCCGAAACTCTCAACCTGATGACACACACCCTTCTTCCTGTCTCCGGCTCCCTCCTGTCTGGTCATGAGGAGGTAGTAGAGCAGACTGCCGTAGAGGAAGGCCCTGGTGCTCTGGCTGGAGGAAGGAGCTCTGAGGACACTCTCCACCAGCCCCTTCATGATGGCTTGGAGGGGTCCCGAGTAGTGGGGAGAGAGGAGGGAAGCTGCGAGTGTGTGTATACATGTGTGTGTGTGTGTGTGTGTGTGTGTGTGTGTGTGTGTGTGTGTACATGTGTGTGTGTGTGTGTGTGTGTGTGTGTGTGTGTGTACATGTGTGTGTGTGTACATGAGTGTGTGTGTACATGTGTGTGTGTGTGTGTGTGTGTGAGTGTGTGTACATGTGTGTGTGTGTGTGTGTGTGTGTGTGTGTGTGTGTGTGTGTGTGTGTGTGTGTGTGTGTGTGTGCGTGTGCATGTGTGTGTGTGTAGTACATGGTGTGTGTGTGTGTGTACATGTATGTGTATGCATGTGGAAGATATACGTAAGCTGGAGCCAGATTTCCATTGAAGTGGCCTCACCCCCTGGCTCTCTCGTTGAAAATTGAAAAATGGGGGAGAGCCTGGTATCTTTTCTCACGTGATTTAACATGCATGGGTTGGGTCCAATCGAAAGACAGCTGCATTTCTCTACCGTTCATCGGTGACACCACTTCAGGGCTCAATCCATGCTATCAACAGGCCCTAAATATTAGCTACAAGAAGTATAACATCACTGCCTTTCCACAGTGTCAGAGAATGTGTTTGCCTATGCACGATTAAGTCCTTTCAAAACTCAAATGAGAAAAGATACCAGGCTCTCTCCCGTTTTAGGGATAGCCTAGGGACGAGGCTAAGTGACACAGACAATGCCACATAATTGTGGAGTGCTACTGTACGTAGTATGGCAGTGACGTGGCTGGCCCTGTCCGAATGCTCAGGCTTCTGGGATTGTATTATCAGTGGCATCATAATATTATAGTTGTATTTCTTCTATAGGCTTATAGCTGCACTTCAAACTGAAACTGCTCAGTGACTATGGTAACAGCTAAAGTGAGATCATGCATCAATGGCAAGGAATTCTTAGCCGGTATTCGTAAAAGCAAACTGCAATGCTGTTTCAGTCACAAAAAACACTGCATAGATATAGTGGGCATTAATTCACAACACAAAAATTGTCATGGTAAAATGGTAGATGCACAAATATACCACAATTCACCCACACACAGAAATTACTCCTAAGTACACTTAGGGTTGTAGTCTAATTCAACAACAGCTGCAATAAACAGCAACAAACATGTTTACATTTGTAACTAAACACTACTTCCTCTATCAATACGGTTAATAGGTTTACTGTAGAAGTTTAACTGATGTGTTATTTTTCAATCTCTTCATCAAATCCACTGACTTGCATGGGATCAGCTAACAAGGCAGCACACTCCTCCACATTCACCATTCTCTCCGGTAGGTTTCTCTCGAAGTCTTCAGCACTTCTTTTCATGCAGGCTCTACACAGCTTTCGACAAAGCTTTCGCGCACACATCCGGTGGCCAAAGAGTTTGTAGATGATTACTCCAATAATGTATATCAGAGGAATAGCAGCGGACAAGACCGCAACGAAATTAGTTGCACCTCTGAACAGTACAGCTCCTTCATCAGCTATGATATTTGCCATATCCGAAATGATAACGAAAAGAATCATTGATAAAAAGAAAATGTTAACATGATTTTGACTGTGAGCCTTATAGGGACGAAGCAAAGCTGTTAACAAAAGGAAAATGAGTATTATCCACCCAATCAGAGGAACACAAAACTTAGAAGTGGTCACTACAAACATTACTAGGAATACAATCCTAGTAAACAAGTACAGTCCTGCAAACCAGCGACAGTCACGACTGCCATTTGTTCCATCCTTGTAACAGCCTTGAAATGCGTCCATGAAAGTGTGCAGGAAGTGACTTTGAAGTCTGCAATGGTTTAGGCACTTCTGAAACCACCGACAGGGATACAGAAACATAAGCAGTAGTGGAAGAACATTAAAAAGCATCAACACTACCAGTGCTAGGATGGCATATGGTAGATGTTCACTGCCAAAGTATTCAATGGTACCATCCCAATAAAGATACAACTTACTTGACTTACCGTAAATGTTAAAAATACGTACTGGTGAAAGAAGATCAAAGGATACAGAAAGGAACTTCATGTAAGACAAAAGAAGGAAAGTAGCAAAGGCATCAATCAGTGAAGTTTTGATATTCCAATCTCTTCTGAAATGTACAAAACACCGGTGAAATGGTCTCCACAACCATACAATAAGATTAATATGTGAATCATGAAGTTTAACTAGCAGGTAAGTTACAACCAGCAAAACCAGTGGATAGACGGCTATGACATAGTCCAGTGCTAAGATTTGAACAGTAGAAGTCTCGGGATGCAGACAAAAGGGTGAGTATAGTGGGCGAAAAAAGTCCAAATTCCAAATGCCATAGAATGAAATAAAGACAGCAGTTAAAGTATACACACTACTGCCATAACCATAACGATATTCAAGAGTCAGCATTAGTATACGGCTTAAAAAAGGTAGGGATATAGTTTGACAAACTAAAACGAAGGCATTCATAATCCCTGAAGTAACCCTAATTCTAAAAGTCACTATGACAATGAAGAGTAATGTAAGAGGGAAGAGGGAAGCAGCTACATACTTTACCCAGCTAGTAGTATAATGACTTTCACAACTGACGCAACTGATATTGTAGGAATACACCGGCAATGCAAAACCATCCTTACACCTGCCACAAAGTTGTCCCTCTCTGTTATACCTGCTGCACAATTCATCTAGTTTAGAGGCGTTTGAAGACAGAGGGTAGCGAGAATAGATACCATTCGCAATGACACACCCATACGGGCACGGTCCAACAACCAACAAGGATCCATCAATACTGAAAGTCATGCAGTAGCACCGGAGCAAATCAACCTTCTTTAAACTGCTATCACACTCCACTAAGCCTCCCAGAGAACTACCACACTTGCAGCTAGTGCAATTACTGGATGGCTTGGGTCTGAGCCAAGTTGCAATACAAGTAATGTTTTCCATACATTTGCCAGACACACTGAGGGCTATACTAGAGCTGTTCAACACTTCATCACCGACTGAGAACTCTCTATCTTCATTAGCAACCACTTGGTCTGATTGATACACTTTAGAGTAGTGACTGGAGCAGCAACTGTCACTTGAGCTAGAATGACTGCTTTCTTCAATTTCCATATTGATGCCATCAGTGCCATCACTAGGCAGTAGCTAGCACTAAACTCAGACCAAAACAAATAGCCACTGCAGTAAACACACGTATAACTTCTTTTTCCATTGTTACTAGAATATAGAACTAGCTATACGAGGTTGAAAAAGTGGTTATAGTTTATCAGGATATATTTCTTCATCATTGATAAATTTGGGGAGGTGATTTGGGTATGATCGTAGCGATGTTTGTGAACAGATCAAAGCCACCCACATATTCCATACTGCTTGTTGCCCACTGTGTATATTCCCATGAGTGTGTTTAAGAAAAACAATTTTAAGAGAAATGATTAGTTGCAGTACACAGCAGCAGGTAAGAGTCAAAACTAATTGATATTACTCAAATTCCCCACAGATTTCCGCAATTTGGAGAAACTGCTAAGGTTACATGCTTCCGACTGATAACAGCCTTGTTTATACATGTACGCTGGGTGAACGTTTGGTATTGTTGTCAATAAACTGCAGGATGCAATTAAATTCCGGGTGGAGTGGAGGGCATGGCACCTTGCGCACGTGAACCGTTTAATTTCACCACATGTTAATTTTTTTACTGACATATTGATGGAAAATCAATGTAGGAAAGTATGGTAAGCAATTAACTCCGTCTGTGTGTAGTTTGTTATGCCTTTGTGTGTGTGTGTGTGCATGTGGCCATACTGCCAGCCAGCCTACTGTTTAGTGTCAGAAATTGTGCTCGGCTCAGGCCTAGGCAGGTTGTAGCTAACCACTAGTAGTCCTTCATGCTTGCTATAGTTGCTGGGAGCATTTAGTTGCTGTTTTCGTTACGAGTGAGCATTTGTTTATAAATGCCGGCCCTGTTTAAATGCCGGCCTCGTTTTAACGCTGGGTCAAAAGTGATTGGAAAGAAATACACGCCCAGACTTTTATACGAGGAAATACGGTATATTATTATAGGTGATGATATTTACAGGATCTGGTGTATTTCTGCACCATTTACAGGAGCTCAGTGAGCTGCCACTATACAGAGTATGTTGTGGATTCATCAAGCTACTTAGTGACTACATATATGACATTAGCTACATTAACCATGCATAGCTAAGCAAACTTCAGAAATGAGTATTGAATACCACTTGGGCTACAAAAAGGAGCAACAGGTCTACTGCACATGTACACAGTGCGGGCATGAATACACAGCTGTTCATTGACACACACTGTTATGGATTTAGAAATTATGGTACTAAAAATATCGACAATAAATGCTCTAAAAGGACAACACACATGAAAGAATTATTACTTGTTTGCATTTGTAATTGGGTACACTGCAAAAACAAGAGGGTTGCTTTAACCCAGCTTGTTTACCACAGTTGCATTTTAATGATCAAAAACAATCGTCATGCTTTTGCATGCACACAATTTAAGTTTCAAAAACAACCTTCATGTTTTTCAGTGCATGCACAAAACACGAGGATTGTTTTTGATCCTTAAATTGCAACTGTGGTAAACAAGCTGGGTTTGAAGTGGCCTCACCCCTGGCTCTCTCGTTGAAAATTGAAAAATGGGGGAGAGCCTGGTATCTTTTCTCACGTGATTTAACATGCATGGGTTGGGTCCAATCGAAAGACAGCTGCATTTCTCTACCGTTCATCGGTGACACCACTTCAGGGCTCAATCCATGCTATCAACAGGCCCTAAATATTAGCTACAAGAAGTATAACATCACTACCTTTCCACAGTGTCAGAGAATGTGTTTGCCTATGCACGATTAAGTCCTTTCAAAACTCAAATGAGAAAAGATACCTGGCTCTCTCCCGTTTTAGGGATAGCCTAGGGACGAGGCTAAGTGACACAGACAATGCCACATAATTGTGGAGTGCTACTGTATGTAGCATAGCAGTGACGTGGCTGGCCCTGTCCGAATGCTCAGGCTTCTGGGATTGTATTATCAGTGGCATCATAATATTATAGTTGTATTTCTTCTATAGGCTTATAGCTGCACTTCAAACTGAAACTGCTCAGTGACTATGGTAACAGCTAAAGTGAGATCATGCATCAATGGCAAGGAATTCTTAGCCGGTATTCGTAAAAGCAAACTGCAATGCTGTTTCAGTCACAAAAAGTTGCATAGGTACACTGCATAGATATAGTGGGCATTAATTCACAACACAAAAATTGTCATGGTAAAATGGTAGATGCACAAATATACGACTATTCACCCACACACAGAAATTACTCCTAAGTACACTTAGGGTTGTAGTCTAATTCAACAACAGCTGCAATAAACAGCAACAAACATGTTTACATTTGTAACTAAACACTACTTCCTCTATCAATACTAACAATGGTTCATATGTTTATTGTAGAAGTTTAACTGATGTGCTATTTTTCAATCTCTTCATCAAATCCACTGACTTGCATTGGATCAGCTAACAAGGCAGCACACTCCTCCACATTCACCATTCTCTCCGGTAGGTTCCTTTCAAAGTCTTCAACATTTCTTTTCATGCAGGCTCTGCACAGCTTTCGACAAAGCTTTCGCACACACATCCGGTGGCCAAAGAGTTTGTAGATGATTACTCCAATAATGTATATCAGAGGAATAGCAGCGGACAAGACCGCAACGAAATTAGTTGCACCTCTGAACAGTACAGTTCCTTCATTAGCTATGATATTTGCCATCTCAGAAATGAGAATGAAAAGAATCATTGATAAAAAGAATATGTTAATATGATTTTGACTGTGAGCCTTATAGGGATGAAGCAAAGCTGTTAACAAAAAGAAAATGAGTATTATCCACCCAATCAGAGGAACAAAAAACTCAGAAGTAGTCACTACAAACATTACTAGGAATACAATCCTAGTAAACAAGTATAGTCCAGCAAACCAGCGACAGTCACGACTGCCATTTGTTCCATCCTTGTAACAGCCTTGAAATGCGTCCATGAAAGTGTGCAGGAAGTGACTTTGAAGTCTACAATGGTTTAGGCACTTCTGAAACCACCGACAGGGATACAGAAACATAAGCAGTAGTGGAAGAACATTAAAAAGTATCAACACTACCAGTGCTAGGATGGCATATGGTAGATGTTCACTGCCAAAGTATTCAATGGTACCATCCCAATAAAGATACAACTTACTTGACTTACCGTAAATGTTAAAAATACGTACTGGTGAAAGAAGATCAAAGGATACAGAAAGGAACTTCATGTAGGACAAAAGAAGGAAAGTAGCAAAAGCATCAATCAGTGAAGTTTTGATATTCCAATCTCTTCTGAAATGTACAAAACACACCGGTGAAATGGTCTCCACAACCATACAATAAGATTAATATGTGAATCATGAAGTTTAACTAGCAGGTAAGTTACAACCAGCAAAACCAGTGGATAGACGGCTATGACATAGTCCAGTGCTAAGATTTGAACAGTAGAAGTCTCGGGATGCAGACAAAAGGGTGAGTATAGTGGGCGAAAAAAGTCCAAATTCCAAATGCCATAGAATGAAATAAAGACAGCAGTTAAAGTATACACACTACTGCCATAACCATAACGATATTCAAGAGTCAGCATTAGTATACGGCTTAAAAAAGGTAGGGATATAGTTTGACAAACTAAAACGAAGGCATTCATTATCCCTGAAGTAACCCTAATTCTAAAAGTCACTATGACAATGAAGAGTAATGTAAGAGGGAAGAGGGAAGCAGCTACATACTTTACCCAGTTAGTAGTATAATGACTTTCACAACTGACGCAACTGATATTGTAGGAATACACCGGCAATGCAAAACCATCCTTACACCTGCCACAAAGTTGTCCCTCTCTGTTATACCTGCTGCACAATTCATCTAGTTTGGAGGCGTTTGATGACAGAGGGTAGCGAGAATAGATACCATTATCAATGACACACCCATACGGGCACGGTCCAACAACCAACAAGGATCCATCAATACTGAAAGTCATGCAGTAGCACCGGAGCAAATCGACCTTCTTTAAACTGCTATCACACTCCACTAAGCCTCCCAGAGAACTACCACACTCGCAGCTAGTGCAATTACTGGATAAGCTTGGGTCTGAGCCAAGTTGCAGTACAAGTAATGTTTTCCATACATTTGGCAGACACACTGAGGGCTATACTAGAGCTGTTCAACACTTCATCACCGACTGAGAACTCTCTATCTTCATTAGCAACCACTTGGTCTGATTGATACACTTTAGAGTAGTGACTGGAGCAGCAACTGTCACTTGAGCTAGAATGACTGCTTTCTTCAATTTCCATATTGATGCCAAGACCATTAGTGCCATCACTAGCTAGCACTAAACTCAGACCAAAACAAATAGCCACTGCAGTAAACACACGTATAACTTCTTTTTCCATTGTTACTAGAATATAGAACTAGCTATACGAGGTTGAAAAAGTGGTTATAGTTTATCAGGATATATTTCTTTATCATTGATAAATTTGGGGAGGTGGTTTGGGTATGATCGTAGCGATGTTTGTGAACAGATCAAAGCCACCCACATATTCCATACTGCTTGTTGCCCACTGTGTATATTCCCATGAAAGTGGGCATGGTGTGTTTAAGAAAAACAATTTTAAGAGAAATGATTAGTTGCAGTACACAGCAGCAGGTAAAAGTCAAAACTAATTGATATTACTCAAATTCACAACAGATTTCTGCAATTTGGAGAAACTGCTAAGGTTACATGCTTCCGACCGATAACAGCCTTGTTTATACATGTACGCTGGGTGAACGTTTGGTATTGTTGTCAATAAACTGCAGGATGCAATTAAATTCCGGGTGGAGTGGAGGCATGGCACCTTGCGCACGTGAACCGTTTAATTTCACCACATGTTAATTTTTTTACTGACATATTGATGGAAAATCAATGTAGGAAAGTATGGTAAGCAATTAACTCCGTCTGTGTGTAGTTTGTTGTGCCTTTGTGTGTGTGTGTGTGTATGTAGCCATACTGCCAGCCAGCCTACTGTTTAGTGTCAGAAATTGTGCTCGGCTGAGGCCTAGGCAGGTTGTAGCTAACCACTAGTAGTCCTTCATGCTTGCTATAGTTGCTGGGAGCATTTAGTTGCTGTTTTCGTTACGAGTGAGCATTTGTTTATAAATGCCGGCCCTGTTTAAATGCCGGCCTCGTTTTAACGCTGGGTCAAAAGCGATTGGAAAGAAATACACGCCCAGACTTTTATACGAGGAAATACGGTATATTATTATAGGCAATGATATTTACAGGATCTGGTGTATTTCTGCACCATTTACAGGAGCTCAGTGAGCTGCCACTATACAGAGTATGTTGTGGATTCATCAAGCTACTTAGTGACTACATATATGACATTAGCTACATAAACCATGCATAGCTAAGCAAACTTCAGAAATGAGTATTATAAAACACTGAATACCACTTGGGCTACAAAAAGGAGCACCAGGTCTACTGCACATGTACACAGTGCGGGCATGAATACACAACTGTTCATTGACACACACTGTTATGGATTTAGAAATTATGGTACTGAAAATAACGACAATAAATGCTCTAAAAGGACAACACACATGAAAGAATTATTACTTGTTTGCATTTGTAATTGGGTATTAGAAGCACAACAGTCAAGTACGTTAGCTGCAAGTCTTAGAACCTAGCCACTTCATCAATGTGCTATTTGGTAGATAAATGTATTTATTTTCTAGATCTACCGACTTGCATTGAATCAGCTAATAAGACAGCACACTCCTCCACATTCACCATTCTCTCTGGAAGCAATCGTTCATACTCATCATCTTCTACTTTCATGCACACTCGACGCAATCTTTGATACATCCTTTGCACACACATCCAATGGCCAAAGAGTTCATAGAGGATAACCCCAGCAATGTATATCACTGGAATAGAAATTGACAATCCAAAAATTAATTTTGATAGGTCTATGTACTGCACAGCTTCGGAAGAAGCAATAACAAATCCCATATATGACATGATAATGAAGAGTATCACCGACAGAAAGAACATGTTAACACGGTTGTGAGTACTGGACTTGTAGGGTTGAAGTACAGCTGTTAACAAAAGCAGAACGAGTGCTGCACACCCAAGCAGAAGAGCAGAAAAATTAGACCAAATCACACCCAGCATTATTATGTAAAGGATCCGAATAAACAAGTATAGTCCTGCAAACCAGCGACAGTCACAGCTACCGTTTGTCCCATCCTTGTAACAACCCAGAAATGCATCCATGAAAGTATACAAAATCTGATTTTGAAGTCTGCAGCGGTTTAGACATTTCTGAAACCATCTGCTTGGATAAAGACACAAAAGAAGAAAAGGAAGAATGTTAAATACGATAACCACTGCTAGTGCAAGGATGGCATATGGCAGATGTTCACTGCCAAAGTATTCAGTAGTTCCACTCCAGAAGAGGTAGAGTTTGTTCAGATATTTACCACGGATGTCTAAAATGTGCATAGGAATAAGAAGGTCAAAAGATACAGAAAGGAACTTTGTGTATGATAACAGAAGAAAAGTGGCAAAGGCATCAATCAGTGAGGTTTTGATGTTCCAATTTCTTCTAAAGTGTACAAAACACCGGTGAAAGGGTCTCCACATCCAAACTATGAGTTTGACACCAGAATCATGGAGATTAACTAGCAGGTAAGCTATAACAAGCAGAAACAACGGATAGACAGCTATGACATAGTCCAGAGCTAAGACGTGAACAGTGATTATCTCAGAGTGCAAGCAAAATGGTGGGTACAGCAGGCGGAAAAAGTCAAGGTTCCAAATGCCGAAAAAAACAGAATATATAAGGAATACAGTTCTGCTAGCACCATCAGAAAGACATTCAGCATTCAACATAGCTCCACGGAGTAAAGCTGGAAGAGACATTGCTTGACTCAACAAAATGAAGGCATTCATCAGACCTGAAGTCACCTTAACTCTGAACATCACTATCATAATCAAAAATAGTGTAAGAGGTAACAAGGAAGCAGCTAAATATTTCACCCAGTTACTTCCATAATCGTTTTCACACTTTACACAACTTAGATTGTAGGAATATACTGGCAGCACAAACCCATCCTCACATCTGCCACAAAGTTGTCCATCTCGGTGAAACCTGCTGCACAGTTCATTTAGTTTGGAGATGTTGGATGGAAGAGGATGGTAAGAATGGAAATCATTTGCTAGGGAACACCCGCCATACAGGCAGTGTCCAACAACCAACATGGATCCATTAACATCAAAAGTCATGCAGTAGCCTTTGAATAAACTGACATTCTTTGATCTGCCATCACAATCCAC
This sequence comes from Phakellia ventilabrum, assembly GCA_963921505.1. Taxonomy (NCBI): domain Eukaryota; kingdom Metazoa; phylum Porifera; class Demospongiae; order Axinellida; family Axinellidae; genus Phakellia; species Phakellia ventilabrum. The sequence continues at coordinate 2,202,357 of OY997378.1, read as the reverse complement.
TAAACCTCCCAGTAAACTGCCACACTCACAACTAGTGTTATCACTGGGTGTGAACCAAGTAGGACAGGTCATGCTTGCTATAAACTCAGCAGATGGACTACTTTCTATAGAGTTGCTCTGCACTTCATCTTCCACTATTTTCCTAGTGAACTGCCTGCCTTGGCTAGCAAATACTTGGCTTGACTGATACACTTTAGAGTGGTGACTAGAGCAACAATTGCAACTTGAGCTGCTATCTTCAGTTGGCGTACTAACATCGTGTCCAGCCATGCCATCACTAGCCAGTACTGCTAACACACTGTGATAAATAGCTACTATAAAGAACACACATAAAACTTCTCGCTTCATTCTGAACATTTTATTCGCCGATAGTGGACTGGTATTAAAATCTCCTCTAGCTGGTATATATTATATGATGAACCGTATACACACATACATACATACATACATACATGCACTTACACAACTTTTAGGAAAAACTAAGCGGGTATTTTACTTTCAAGAATAACCGTTATTGGAATAGTTTACATAAGACAGTTCCCTAATGGTATAGTTGGTTGATATTACCCTATACACGACAACACAAAGTATACTTTAGATAGGCATGCACACTGAACATGAGTTTATCCAAGGCCTTGCAAACATGCCACGCTAATGGCAGATGACTTAGGTACCTAGTATCTACAATTGCATATATACTCTGCCAAGTCTAAAGATAAGAAGGGAGTGTAATGTAATGTGTGTGTGTGTGTGTGTGTGTGTGTGTGTGTGTGTGTGTGTGTGTGTGTGTGTGTGTGCATGTGTGTGTATGCATGTGGAAGATATACGTAAGCTGGAGCCAGTTTTCCATTGAAGTGGCCTCACCCCCTGGCTCTCTCGTTGAAAATTGAAAAATGGGGGAGAGCCTGGTATCTTTTCTCACGTGATTTAACATGCATGGGTTGGGTCCAATCGAAAGACAGCTGCATTTCTCTACCGTTCATCGGTGACACCACTTCAGGGCTCAATCCATGCTATCAACAGGCCCTAAATATTAGCTACAAGAAGTATAACATCACTGCCTTTCCACAGTGTCAGAGAATGTGTTTGCCTATGCACGATTAAGTCCTTTCAAAACTCAAATGAGAAAAGATACCAGGCTCTCTCCCGTTTTAGGGATAGCCTAGGGACGAGGCTAAGTGACACAGACAATGCCACATAATTGTGGAGTGCTACTGTATGTAGCATGGCAGTGACGTGGCTGGCCCTGTCCGAATGCTCAGGCTTCTGGGATTGTATTATCAGTGGCATCATAATATTATAGTTGTATTTCTTCTATAGGCTTATAGCTGCACTTCAAACTGAAACTGCTCAGTGACTATGGTAACAGCTAAAGTGAGATCATGCATCAATGGCAAGGAATTCTTAGCCGGTATTCGTAAAAGCAAACTGCAATGCTGTTTCAGTCACAAAAAGTTGCATAGGTACACTGCATAGATATAGTGGGCATTAATTCACAACACAAAAATTGTCATGGTAAAATGGTAGATGCACAAATATACGACTATTCACCCACACACAGAAATTACTCCTAAGTACACTTAGGGTTGTAGTCTAATTCAACAACAGCTGCAATAAACAGCAACAAACATGTTTACATTTGTAACTAAACACTACTTCCTCTATCAATACTAACAATGGTTCATATGTTTATTGTAGAAGTTTAACTGATGTGCTATTTTTCAATCTCTTCATCAAATCCACTGACTTGCATTGGATCAGCTAACAAGGCAGCACACTCCTCCACATTCACCATTCTCTCCGGTAGGTTTCTCTCGAAGTCTTCAGCACTTCTTTTCATGCAGGCTCTACACAGCTTTCGACAAAGCTTTCGCGCACACATCCGGTGGCCAAAGAGTTTGTAGATGATTACTCCAATAATGTATATCAGAGGAATAGCAGCGGACAAGACCGCAACGAAATTAGTTGCACCTCTGAACAGTACAGTTCCTTCATTAGCTATGATATTTGCCATCTCAGAAATGAGAATGAAAAGAATCATTGATAAAAAGAATATGTTAATATGATTTTGACTGTGAGCCTTATAGGGATGAAGCAAAGCTGTTAACAAAAAGAAAATGAGTATTATCCACCCAATCAGAGGAACAAAAAACTCAGAAGTAGTCACTACAAACATTACTAGGAATACAATCCTAGTAAACAAGTATAGTCCAGCAAACCAGCGACAGTCACGACTGCCATTTGTTCCATCCTTGTAACAGCCTTGAAATGCGTCCATGAAAGTGTGCAGGAAGTGACTTTGAAGTCTGCAATGATTTAGGCACTTCTGAAACCACCGACAGGGATACAGACACATAAGCAGTAGCGGAAGAACATTAAAAAGCATCAACACTACCAGTGCTAGGATGGCATATGGTAGATGTTCACTGCCAAAGTATTCAATGGAACCATCCCAATAAAGATACAACTTACTTGACTTACCGTAAATGTTAAAAATACGTACTGGTGAAAGAAGATCAAAGGATACAGAAAGGAACTTCATGTAGGACAAAAGAAGGAAAGTAGCAAAAGCATCAATCAGTGAAGATTTGATATTCCAATCTCTTCTGAAAAGTACAAAACACCGGTGAAATGGTCTCCACAACCATACAATAAGATTAATATGTGAATCATGAAGTTTAACTAGCAGGTAAGTTACAACCAGCAAAACCAGTGGATAGACGGCTATGACATAGTCCAGTGCTAAGATTTGAACAGTAGAAGTCTCGGGATGCAGACAAAAGGGTGAGTATAGTGGGCGAAAAAAGTCCAAATTCCAAATGCCATAGAATGAAATAAAGACAGCAGTTAAAGTATACACACTACTGCCATAACCATAACGATATTCAAGAGTCAGCATTAGTATACGGTTAAAAACAGGTAGGGATGCAGTTTGACAAATTAAAACGAAGGCATTCATTATCCCTGAAGTAACCCTAATTCTAAAAGTCACTATGACAATGAAGAGTAATGTAAGAGGGAAGAGGGAAGCAGCTACATACTTTACCCAGTTAGTAGTATAATGACTTTCACAACTGACGCAACTGATATTGTAGGAATACACCGGCAATGCAAAACCATCCTTACACCTGCCACAAAGTTGTCCCTCTCTGTTATACCTGCTGCACAATTCATCTAGTTTGGAGGCGTTTGATGACAGAGGGTAGCGAGAATAGATACCATTATCAATGACACACCCATACGGGCACGGTCCAACAACCAACAAGGATCCATCAATACTGAAAGTCATGCAGTAGCACCGGAGCAAATCGACCTTCTTTAAACTGCTATCACACTCCACTAAGCCTCCCAGAGAACTACCACACTCGCAGCTAGTGCAATTACTGGATAGCTTGGGTCTGAGCCAAGTTGCAGTACAAGTAATGTTTTCCATACATTTGGCAGACACACTGAGGGCTATACTAGAGCTGTTCAACACTTCATCACCGACTGAGAACTCTCTATCTTCATTAGCAACCACTTGGTCTGATTGATACACTTTAGAGTAGTGACTGGAGCAGCAACTGTCACTTGAGCTAGAATGACTGCTTTCTTCAATTTCCATATTGATGCCAAGACCATTAGTGCCATCACTAGCTAGCACTAAACTCAGACCAAAACAAATAGCCACTGCAGTAAACACACGTATAACTTCTTTTTCCATTGTTACTAGAATATAGAACTAGCTATACGAGGTTGAAAAAGTGGTTATAGTTTATCAGGATATATTTCTTTATCATTGATAAATTTGGGGAGGTGGTTTGGGTATGATCGTAGCGATGTTTGTGAACAGATCAAAGCCACCCACATATTCCATACTGCTTGTTGCCCACTGTGTATATTCCCATGAAAGTGGGCATGGTGTGTTTAAGAAAAACAATTTTAAGAGAAATGATTAGTTGCAGTACACAGCAGCAGGTAAAAGTCAAAACTAATTGATATTACTCAAATTCACAACAGATTTCTGCAATTTGGAGAAACTGCTAAGGTTACATGCTTCCGACTGATAACAGCCTTGTTTATACATGTACGCTGGGTGAACGTTTGGTATTGTTGTCAATAAACTGCAGGATGCAATTAAATTCCGGGTGGAGTGGAGGGCATGGCACCTTGCGCACGTGAACCGTTTAATTTCACCACATGTTAATTTTTTTACTGACATATTGATGGAAAATCAATGTAGGAAAGTATGGTAAGCAATTAACTCCGTCTGTGTGTAGTTTGTTGTGCCTTTGTGTGTGTGTGTGTGCATGTGGCCATACTGCCAGCCAGCCTACTGTTTAGTGTCAGAAATTGTGCTCGGCTCAGGCCTAGGCAGGTTGTAGCTAACCACTAGTAGTCCTTCATGCTTGCTATAGTTGCTGGGAGCATTTAGTTGCTGTTTTCGTTACGAGTGAGCATTTGTTTATAAATGCCGGCCCTGTTTAAATGCCGGCCTCGTTTTAACGCTGGGTCAAAAGTGATTGGAAAGAAATACACGCCCAGACTTTTATACGAGGAAATACGGTATATTATTATAGGTGATGATATTTACAGGATCTGGTGTATTTCTGCACCATTTACAGGAGCTCAGTGAGCTGCCACTATACAGAGTATGTTGTGGATTCATCAAGCTACTTAGTGACTACATATATGACATTAGCTACATTAACCATGCATAGCTAAGCAAACTTCAGAAATGAGTATTATAAAACACTGAATACCACTTGGGCTACAAAAAGGAGCAACAGGTCTACTGCACATGTACACAGTGCGGGCATGAATACACAGCTGTTCATTGACACACACTGTTATGGATTTAGAAATTATGGTACTGAAAATAACGACAATAAATGCTCTAAAAGGACAACACACATGAAAGAATTATTACTTGTTTGCATTTGTAATTGGGTACACTGCAAAAACAAGAGGGTTGCTTTAACCCAGCTTGTTTACCACAGTTGCATTTTAATGATCAAAAACAATCGTCATGCTTTTGCATGCACACAATTTAAGTTTCAAAAACAACCTTCATGTTTTTCAGTGCATGCACAAAACACGAGGATTGTTTTTGATCCTTAAATTGCAACTGTGGTAAACAAGCTGGGTTAAAACAACCCTCCTGTTTTTGCAGTGTACTAGAAGCACAACAGTCAAGTACGTTAGCTGCAAGTCTTAGAACCTAGCCACTTCATCAATGTGCTATTTGGTAGATAAATGTATTTCTTTTCTAGATCTACCGACTTGCATTGAATCAGCTAATAAGACAGCACACTCCTCCACATTCACCATTCTCTCTGGAAGCAATCGCTCATACTCATCATCTTCTACTTTCATGCACACTCGACGCAATCTTTGATACATCCTCTGCACACACATCCAATGGCCAAAGAGCTCATAGAGGATAACCCCAGCAATGTATATCACTGGAATAGTAATTGACAATCCAAAAATTAATTTTGATAGGTCTATGTACTGCACAGCTTCGGAAGAAGCAATAACAAATCCCATATATGACATGATAATGAAGAGTATCACCGATAGAAAGAACATGTTAACACGGTTGTGAGTACTGGACTTGTAGGGTTGAAGTACAGCTGTTAACAAAAGCAGAACGAGTGCTGCACACCCAAGCAGAAGAGCAGAAAAATTAGACCAAATCACACCCAGCATTATTATGTAAAGGATCCGAATAAACAAGTATAGTCCTGCAAACCAGCGACAGTCACAGCTACCGTTTGTCCCATCCTTGTAACAACCCAGAAATGCATCCATGAAAGTATACAAAATCTGATTTTGAAGTCTGCAGCGGTTTAGACATTTCTGAAACCATCTGCTTGGATAAAGACACAAAAGAAGAAAAGGAAGAATGTTAAATACGATAACCACTGCTAGTGCAAGGATGGCATATGGCAGATGTTCACTGCCAAAGTATTCAGTAGTTCCACTCCAGAAGAGGTAGAGTTTGTTCAGATATTTACCACGGATGTCTAAAATGTGCATAGGAATAAGAAGGTCAAAAGATACAGAAAGGAACTTTGTGTATGATAACAGAAGAAAAGTGGCAAAGGCATCAATCAGTGAGGTTTTGATGTTCCAATTTCTTCTAAAGTGTACAAAACACCGGTGAAAGGGTCTCCACATCCAAACTATGAGTTTGACACCAGAATCATGGAGATTAACTAGCAGGTAAGCTATAACAAGCAGAAACAACGGATAGACAGCTATGACATAGTCCAGAGCTAAGACGTGAACAGTGATTATCTCAGAGTGCAAGCAAAATGGTGGGTACAGCAGGCGGAAAAAGTCAAGGTTCCAAATGCCGAAAAAAACAGAATATATAAGGAATACAGTTCTGCTAGCACCATCAGAAAGACATTCAGCATTCAACATAGCTCCACGGAGTAAAGCTGGAAGAGACATTGCTTGACTCAACAAAATGAAGGCATTCATCAGACCTGAAGTCACCTTAACTCTGAACATCACTATCATAATCAAAAATAGTGTAAGAGGTAACAAGGAAGCAGCTAAATATTTCACCCAGTTACTTCCATAATCGTTTTCACACTTTACACAACTTAGATTGTAGGAATATACTGGCAGCACAAACCCATCCTCACATCTGCCACAAAGTTGTCCATCTCGGTGAAACCTGCTGCACAGTTCATTTAGTTTGGAGATGTTGGATGGAAGAGGATGGTAAGAATGGAAATCATTTGCTAGGGAACACCCGCCATACAGGCAGTGTCCAACAACCAACATGGATCCATTAACATCAAAAGTCATGCAGTAGCCTTTGAATAAACTGACATTCTTTGATCTGCCATCACAATCCACTAAACCTCCCAGTAAACTGCCACACTCACAACTAGTGTTATCACTGGGTGTGAACCAAGTAGGACAGGTCATGCTTGCTATAAACTCAGCAGATGGACTACTTTCTATAGAGTTGCTCTGCACTTCATCTTCCACTATTTTCCTAGTGAACTGCCTGCCTTGGCTAGCAAATACTTGGCTTGACTGATACACTTTAGAGTGGTGACTAGAGCAACAATTGCAACTTGAGCTGCTATCTTCAGTTGGCGTACTAACATCGTGTCCAGCCATGCCATCACTAGCCAGTACTGCTAACACACTGTGATAAATAGCTACTATAAAGAACACACATAAAACTTCTCGCTTCATTCTGAACATTTTATTCGCCGATAGTGGACTGGTATTAAAATCTCCTCTAGCTGGTATATATTATATGATGAACCGTATACACACATACATACATACATACATACATGCACTTACACAACTTTTAGGAAAAACTAAGCGGGTATTTTACTTTCAAGAATAACCGTTATTGGAATAGTTTACATAAGACAGTTCCCTAATGGTATAGTTGGTTGATATTACCCTATACACGACAACACAAAGTATACTTTAGATAGGCATGCACACTGAACATGAGTTTATCCAAGGCTTTGTAAACAAGCCAAGCTAATGGGAGATTACTTAGGTTCTTAGTATCTACAATTACATAATAATTCATTACAAAAACATGATGGCTGTTTTAACCCAGCTAGTTGCAATTTAAGGGCCAAAAACAACCACATAAGGGTTATTTTGACCCTTAAATTGCAACTGTGGTAACCAAGCAGGGTTAAAAAAGCCGTCATTGTTTGCAGTGACACAATCTCATGGAATACCACCTCCAGTAGTAGGTTACCAATACTGTATGCCCAGACTTTTACTCAGCCTGCCACTGAAGACGAGACTGGGGACAATAGAACACGCTGGCCGACCTTTGAGGGGTGTGACCAATTAAGAACGTCTAAAACAAAACGGACCAGGCATCTCCTGTCCTTGTTTGACTCACTCACTTGTGTACGAATGGCCTGGAAATGAGGCTAGGGAATCACACATGTCTAACGTATTACTTTGCAACTGTTAGACCATTACATTTTTGTGTGATGTCATCATCACTGTTCACTATTCAATTAAATTTGTTGTTTTTTTCTCCTTAAACTTAATCTCTGTTGAGCTTTGTGTGATGTATTGGAGCAACAACCTTTATCAGTGAAACTCACTTGTACAATATATAGGCTATATATTGTACAAGTGAGTTTCACTGATGCATATTTCAACAGATTAAATTACGTCTTTGCAGACATCATTTGAAAAATTTGTCGTCCATTTCTGCACTGCAAAACAAAGTGCATACCCAGCATGCATACGTTATTGTTATACATGTACGTATAATATAATAATAGCCAACTCTCCTATCTACAGCATATCAGTATAATTATACTGTGTAAATACAACAGCCTTGCGTACATACAGATCTGTTTTGGACTTTTAATATTGTTATGTGCTAAGGATGTATAGTTCCTTCATTACTCCATATTATCTTTATGTATCACCACAGCCTCCAGAACCACAGTGGAGTATGACAAACTGCTAGAGTGTTCCGACACACTGATTACTCAACTAGCAGCTGCTGAATGTGCTGAGATACTTGCCACAAAGCTGCGTGCTAAGAAACTTATTACAGTGTCTGTTTTTGCCAATGCCACCAGCGCAGGTCCTGGAGTAATTGAACGAACGAGGATTCAAGCCATCATTGGTCATGTACTGGCTCAGGCAAAGAAGAACAGTGCATACTGTTCCAAATTCCTGGATGTTCTTCGAGACATTGAAGGACTACAGGATGTTGTAGAACTTCTAGAAGGTACGAAGCTGTAATGTGACACTATTGTCGACTCTAATCGTATCATAAAACTGTATAGCTACATAACGTAAGCCAACAATTTAGGCCAAAAGTTTGTCCCGTCTTCATATCTCAGTCCAGGAACTAACCTAGCCTCCCACGATATATATATATATAGGGACTGGGAAAATGATTTAGTACAAATAAACTGGCATGCAGGAGTGGTATGGCCCAGAGACTGATACTGTTTTCATTAGTAAAAGAAGCTACAGCTATAGCTAGTAACAAGACCTTTGCTGACTTGGAAGGCTGAATCTTGTGAGAACTGGCCATAGAAACACAGTTAAAGCTGCAGGTAGCTAGTTGGGCCTCAGAGCACCTATCAGATCATTGCGGTCTGTTATGCTGGATAAACAATTGGTATGTATGATTGATGCATATCATTCAGCAGTGACCACGTCCTGCAGCAAATAGAGCATTATAAGTTTGCTATATGTAGCAAAGCGTTAATTAACTGAAAGTAAAGGGGCCTTTCACCTCCATTCACCTATTACACATTCACGAAATTATTCCGCATATGATCTAGCCAATAATTGGTACTGGCCAGTTAATAATTTATTGCTGATATGCAACCTTTTTTTGAAACTTATTCCTTTCTCTTATGTTTAGGGAATATCTGAACTGTATAACTTTCTGGTACAGCTGGATGTTAAGGTCCCTTCTACCTAGAATGCAGTACCATTGTAGACTTGTTCAGTATGATAGACTCGATGTAACTGTTTATGTATGCTTTGAGTAATAGGTATTTTGCATGCAACAGATTTTTTGTGTTATACATAATTACTCTCTTTCTATAGAACTATGGTGACTTGCTGTCTTTCAAATATTCATGCCCTACGTAGCTTCTGGGAACTCATCTCAGCCTTTGCTCCCTCAGTCTTCTGTATTATTATGGTTTCAGTATTATACTCTCCTTTGTCAGTGGCACAGTCTGTGACCAATGGCAAGGTGCTCACTCTCGCAAACAGTATACTGTATTAAGGGCTCCGGTGGCTTGATGCACCATATAAATTTATCTATTAACCATGATGCAGATGGAGTATATGAATTTAAACTGCCAGAAAGATAGTGGGTGTGTTTAATCATGATGTCATATTAGGAGGGCTATTATACCTGCAAGCTAAAACTAAGGCACAATACATGCACTTGTTGCATAATACTCTTGCTTGAATTTTCAGGTTAACTCCGATAACGTAATACTTAGCCCCCAGTAATATATGTAGTCGTCATTTGGACCCTCTAAATAATATTTGTATTGGCTCTCCCGGGAATAGGAAATATTCTAAGTAGTTAGCCTGAGCTAGTCCTTCCCCCATGATGTAGCTATATACAGATAGGGGGTATTAAGGGGAAGTAACCCCAGGGCCCCCTTTAAGTGCGGGTTTGAAGGGGGTGCATGGTAACAGGAGTAAGATCAAGGGATCCCAGAGAGAATAGTGAATGTATGGTAGCAAACTCTGAGGGAATTCTATTATCTGGATGAATAAACTGTGGTCACAGTCATCAAAGCCCTCTCATACATCATAAATACTCCATCTTCTTCCTTTGATAGGGGGGTGGAGGGAGCCATACCATGAGCGTAATAGATGGTGTTCCTCATCTTGTGTGAGGGAAGGAGGGAGAGAGGGAGGGGAAAAGGAATGGAAGAAGGATGGAAGAGGAGAAAGGGAGGGTGTAGTACACATCTTCCTGCTATAGAAAATTACAGAGGGAGAAAGGAGAGCTAGGAAGAAGGAAAGGGTCATACCCCCCATTAGGTCCATTAATGTGAGGAGTGCATCCTTGAAGTGTTCTGACCAGTAACACTTGTGAACATACCCATGTGAGAAGAGCTATGTAATGCATCTTTGAGCTGTGGAGGAGGGAGGAGGGAAATGGAGGGGGATGGAAGGAGAGGGATGAAGGAAAGGAAAAGCAGAGGGAGGAAGGGATTGTGAGTGAGAAGGGAGAGCAACCTCATCCCTCTTACTTGGGAGACCACAAATCAATAGAAATAGAAAGGGAGAGAAGGAAGGAAGGGAAGAGGGCTCCACACCTTGAAATACCTCAATATGCTCAGCTTCATTCTCATGCAGGTGGCCCAAAATCCTGTTTTGCGAGATTAGAGAAAGAGAACTGAAGTATTAGTGCCTGTCCTTCCCCCTGCTATCAATGATGGGGAAGTTGACATAAGACAGGATGTCCCTCCACCAGATCTCTGTCGTAATTATCTCCGTGATAGCTAACTATTGAAAAGCCATGATTCAATTAGCAAGAGTTAAATTAAATTCCTACATGCACGCGGAGACCTGTAGGACTGAGAAGGTGAAAATGGGTTGGGCTAGCTATGACAGCAGGGCAGATGGAATGGCTATGGGATATTCACCTGTGTCTGTATTCCTATCTCGTGCACAGCTCTTTGTAATGAATGGCCTGGGTATGAGGTTTTATTTCTTGGCTGAGAAGCTACGATACAGGACATACAACTTGTCCCATTAAATATTGCATTATTCATACAAATTGCATCTTCATTCAATCACTGCACATGTATGTAAGGATAAAGGATCAGTATTATAAACCCCAACCGGCTGAGAGTTGAACCTCAATGGGTTAAATCTGTAAAGCTCACCCCGGTAAAGAGTTGAACCTCGATAGGTTCACACGTCATTATCACACTTACATTTCATTTGTTGGCATGACACATTTTCAGATAGGCATGCACGTTGAACATGAGTAAACTGTTTGTCCAAGGCTAAACATGACATTAGCTACATAATGTAGAAGTACCAATCATACATAACGAACAGAACTTCACAAACAATATCTAAACCACTTGGGGGACAAAAAAGGAACACCAGATCTAGCTACTGTACACATACATAATGAGGCATGAAATACATAACTGTTCAATGTAATGACAACTATAGCTCCAAATTTACTTGTTTACATTAATTTTGTAAATGGGCACAACATTCAAGTATGTACATACGTAGTTTCAAGTCTTAGAACCTACCTACTCAAATTAGAATACTATTTGGTACAATTTTTTACGATCTACCAACTTGCATCGGATCAGCCATTAAGACAGCACACACCTCCACATTGACTATTCTCTCTGGAAGCAATCTATTTTCATGCACACTTGACACAATCTTTGATACATCCTTTGTACACACATCCAATGGCCAAAGAGTTTGTAGAGCCACTAGAGGATAACCCCAGTAATGTATATCAGAGGAATGGAAATTGCCTAACCCATGATCCAATTCGATAAGTCTATAAACTGCAGTTTTAGTAGAGGCCATAACATATGCCGTATATGAAATATTAATGAAGACTATCACCAACAGAATACATTAACATGGTTGTGAGTACTATAGCCTTGTAAGGTTGAAGTACAGCTGTTAACAAAAGTAAAACAAGTACTGTACACCCCATCAGAGGAACAGAAAATGAAGTAATGGTCACTCCCAGTATTATTAATCTTCCCATGAAAATTCAAGCCTAGATGTAGCTCTATATGCATTTTATGCAGTGATAAGTACTATTGAAATAGTTGACAGCTACAGTATACTGCACTGAGGCCTGCCATTTGGCCGCACTTGCTTGTAATATATAATGTAGTTGCAGTACATGCACCCTGATGTAAGAGCAAATTGAATGCCCAAAGTTCTATATACTGCTCATGAGTACAAGCTGCTCACCACGTCCACTAACAGTATGGGGGTATAGCTCTTCATCACATATTTACTATTATTAGCTATACCTTAGAGTACTGCCTGGTCTTTAATTTGGTGGGGTATACTTGTATTTTATCAGCCTAGAGCCTCGAACCAGCAGGTAAATGTATGCTGTAACTAAAATCTGTATTATATTTCTGATCCGAGACAGTCTGTATGGTACTGTTATGGGTAGCTTCGCCCACATCTTGTATAATACAGTGTGTGTGAACAAACCATTTTAGTGTCTCATATAATGAATTGATTCACATTCATGCAAGTGTTGCTTGAGGCTACAGTGCAGAACTACTGACTTTATACTAGATACTTGAAATGTACAATCAGAATAGTAGTAATAGATGCTACAATAAAGTGGAATTTACAAGTACAAGATTTGTTCGTACTGCAAGGCTACAGAATAGGCTTTGCAGCTGCTCTCAGCTTCATCAGGCGCCTAATCCTCCTAACCAGAGCCTGCACAAAGCCAACTCTCATTTCTGCCTTAGTTTGGAGCTGGGCCTACAGAGAGAAATGCAATGAGAATGACACTTCAAACGCCTAAATGGCCAGCCTTCCCAATGAGATTTCATCTCACAGCTGTGGAGAAGAAAGAATTTTCTCCACGGCTGAGAGATGAAACTGGGTGGAGAGGCATCAACAGATGGCATGAACATCTTTAATAACTTATTGCCTTCTGTCTAAACGACATGTTTACTTAGAGTCTAAGTCAATACTTAGGAACTGGGATGCAACAAAAGTTCCACATGTACATAATTATACAGTCTCACTTCTTCCATATCTAGCAACTTCTTGAAGAGTCCATCGGTGATGCACTTGCCAGCATCTGTCTTTAGCTGCTCCAGGTCAGACAGCTTCACCCCATCACTCAAAGCGGAGAGGTCAAAGGTTGAATCAGTGGCGGTGGAAGACATTCCCGGGGTAGAGTAGTCTGTACAAAGCAGTCCATTTGGGAAGTGTAGATAAGTTGATAAATACTACAAACAAATGGAATCAGCTCTTTTACTACAGTGGTTTATTTTGTACTGAACGCACACATACACACTACCCAACTACCATCACACACGCACATACCTACACTGGTATATGCATTCATGAGTTGCCAGTAAAGTCGATTGCATTCACCATCACTCAGCCTCCCCCACCGTCCATTCTCCTCAGCCTCACACAATCACCCCTCCATCCTCCCCATTTCCACCCCAACCCTCACACTCAACCACTCACCCTTCATCCTCATTCCTGCCCCCACCCTCACACATTCAACCACACCCTCCATCTTCCACCCTCACACTCAATCTCACTCGCACTCCATCCTCATCCCCACCCCACCCTCACACACTCACCCACACCCTCCATCTTCCACCCTCACACACTCAACCTCACTCACCCTCCATCCTCCTCATCCCCACCCTCACTGCTCCAGCCACTCCCAAATCTCCACCCACATCAGATGGCTTACAGTGCACCAAATAGAATTGGAGGTGCCTCCACAGAACATACAGCTGACTCTCGATTATGTCTGAGGATAGCAGTGAAGGAACGTACGGAAACTACCAGTAGCTTAAACAAATTGAATAGCTCAGAGCCTAGCCTAGTTCCCAGTCCACAAAAGAGGGGGGTGTGGCCTGGGTACAAGGCCACTCAGAACCCAGAGTTGGCTAACTCCAAACAGACAATGTACATACTGAAAGTCTGAGTAGGAGTTAGTGATAGCAATCAGGTGTAGCTATATGAGTCTGATGCAGACATTGTGCAGCTGTCTCTCATTTCTATTCAGGCTTTCGGTATGTAGCTACTTTGCTTGTTGTAAACTCCTACTCAGGCTTTCATATGCATGTTCAATCTGCTTTCAATATGCATATTGACAACCTCAAACTCCTACTCAAGCTTTTAGCTACATGGGCATTATACATATTTCAGTCTCCAATCACTCTTATACTCGATCTCCTATGATATGCATATACATGTAGGCTGCCTCAAACTTGGGTTCAGGCTCAGTTACATATAGTTGTTGGCTAGCTCTGATTAAATTTGTACCCAAGTCTTGATGTGCACACTCTCAGCTTTTTTTAACACGTAAAACACATTTTTTTACTATGCAGAATTGGGTAGGCTCCGAGCTGTAGAGATGATTTCTTGAACCTCTGTCAGGTACAAACGTTTTTGATCCTAACTGGGTCTTCACGTCATGAAGAAGGGTCGAAAACGTTTGTACCTTACAGAAGTTCAAGAAATCATCTTGACAACTCGGAGCCTACCCTATTCTTCATAATGTTTTTATTACATGTGAAAAAAAACCTACGGAGTAAAGAATGGGAATGAGGCTAATTTGATACCTCTTCAAACAAGCCTCCAGAGAAACCGAAAGCTATAATTCATAGGCTAAGCCAGTTATTGCACTCGGATATCTATGGGGTGCACCTATAATCAACTCTGTCTTTGCCCTTGGTAGGTCCTTAAAACATACCCATAAATTAAACTACCAATTATATGGCTCAGGATACATGCAAATTGCTGCAGCTCCTGCTGTTTGAGGACTGTCAGTTTCTGGAGCCTCTTCCTGGCCAGCCCCTGCTGCTGGGGGAGAGAGAGCTTCTCACTGAGAGTGGAGCTGGGAAGCAGCTGTGGGAGGGGGAGAGGAAAGGCTAATAGGGTAGGACTCACCGTCAGAACTCGCTGTTATCATAGGTTTGGTGATTTCAAGCCATAATAATCTGACCTGGTATAAATACCTATATTAGTGATAGCAGAAGGATCTCTTCAGTACCAGCCCCAGGCACTATTCGTTCCTTATTTTTAACATAGTGAGACTCATTAGTTAGCTATTGCACTCTGCCAGCAACTGAAAAGTGTTACACAGTAGTCCAGAGGACTATAAGCCAAACTGCTAACTCTCCAATACCCGTCATGGTTACCATATTGGAGAGAATCTTCTGCTATCATTCCAATTAGAACCATCCGAGAGCACTAATCCGTCCATATTAGTACTCAAGTGTTTGAGTAGTCACAAATACATACACACACGCATGATTGGTTACCTATCAGGTGTTTCATGGCCTTTGTCATGGCAATGTATATACAATGACATTCATTTTGAAAATCTAAATGCTTAGTCCTAGAGTTAAGTTGCACTTCTTCTCACCTGCCGGATCTCCTCTGTGGTGAGACTGCCAACACTCTCCACCTTCTTTCTGTGCTGCTGGTACGTCTCCAAGGAAGATCCATAGCCATCTGTGCACTCCTTGAGGTGCTTGATGATCAGTCCGAGGGAGGGTGACTGGTTTGGCATGGTGGAATCGGAGGTGGCAGCCGATGGGAAGGCTTCCTTTCCCTGACTAGATAGAACACCAGCAGAGAGGTCGGGGGTCAGGAGGATGCGGGAATATGGTGAGGAAAATTCTCTGCCTGTGTAGCAGTGTTAAGAGATTGAGTGAATTCTCTGGTTGTAGTGATGAAGGTTCTGTAACAGCCATTGGGACTTAACTTCAATGTACTAAAGTAGCATACACTTTAGGGTCACGATTTCCATAAATCTCAGGTTTTTATTTGACACGTATATGTGTAGCCAATTCCTTAACGAGAGCCAAATCTTAGTCTATCTTAGTCCCAACACATAGACTACAACTCCAAGCCATAGCACCAATTGTGTCATTATAGTATTGGCTCACTAGCCGATTACTACCATCATTACCCAATGTATATTGCCATACCCACTTCCATCCACTTGCATCTTAATTTTCTAGCAAAATCCCCAGTAATTAATCAACAGTGTGATGTTATTTATGAAATACAGTCTAAACCTGCATAATTACACTTGAGCTCTTAACTCCTAAGCATAGAGAAATGTGAATACATTGATAATCAACTACCATATGGATACGTCCGGGAATGGGCAGTGCTACGAATCACAGTAGCCATTTAAATACTGACCTCCCATTGTCATGGCAACCCTGCAGTAGCTGACAACATTGGCACAGATCTGCTGTACCAGTAGCAACGCCTCTTCACTGATGATAGGGTCCACCCTGTCCCCCTCCCCCTCCCTCACCACCTCCTGTACAATCCCATGCCAGCTCTACAGAAGAAGGCAATAACATTTTTCCCCTCCAAACTTTACATGTAGTCAGTAGAAGAATGATGGCAGCAAAGCTGTCTATGTAGACATTAGTATTCTCACTAGATCTATGTCAAAGGGCACTGTGACCTTTGGGTCTGGCCCATAAACTAAAATGTGCACTTTGGAGAGAACAGCCGCAGTGTACATTACACAAGTGTAAAGTTCAACCTAAACTTGAGTGGTCATGAACAATCAATCACTTGTACACTTTGGCCTGCAAATCTTGGCAAGAATGGTGGTAGCTAACATTGCCTGGTGCTAGAGCACTGCTAAAGTATTCTTCTAAGCACAGTCCACCACCAGCACATACCTGTCTAGAACAGTAGTGAGGTAGGAGTCCTAGCATCAGTCGCTGGATACGCATCTTGCCTGAGGCCATGTTTGTTGACCAGTCATGGCCTGGGAAAAGACAAAAGGCAATAGTTCTCACTAAATTGAGTTATGGAAAACATACAGTTACACTGGTCACTGTGAAATGAAATCAAGATATGTGTTTATTACATTAACGACAGCAGTCGTTAGAGTCCTTGAATAACAAGGACAATTGCTCATGTTTCTTTGACACCTATCAGACAGTCCGGTAACTTTCTCATAATATTTTGGTCCTTGCAAGCACAGCAGTCTTGTGAGTGTATGAGATTATAGCTCAGCAAAATCAGTTCATAATGTGATTCGCATAAGGCACCAAATAGCCACTCAACTGGCCAGACATAAGTTACAATCTCATGCTATATATATATATAGTGTCACAAAAAAAAATGCACCCTTATTTTTCAGCAGCAATATTTGCTGTTTGGTACACTTACCAATTCCTGAGCGACTAATCAATGCAGTGACCAACGCCAGCTCATGGAGCGTTGCTATGGAAATGTGGTGAACATGGTCCCTCAAGATGGTGGCAAAGAGATCAGAGTGGGCTCCAATTAGAGCAGTGACCTGTGTACTGGCCTCTCTCTGTTGAGGTCCAGGGCAGGTTAAAAGTGCCAGCAGAAACTTCAGCACTGGGAGGAACATTTGCCTGCAGGGTAATTTATTTTCGGTAAACTTTAGCAAGGCGAGGAACTTTTGTGATAACATCACACACATACACACTGAAAAAGATGCACACACGAACACACACACACGCATGTGTGCAGTACACACACACGCATGTGTGCAGTACACACACACGCATGTGTGCAGTACACACACACACGCATGTGTGCAGTACACACACACGCATGTGTGCAGTACACACACACGCATGTGTGCAGTACACACACACGCATGTGTGCAGTACACACACACACATTGCATAGGTGTTTCCAGATGTGTTTACTACAATGTTTCTCTACCCTGAAATTCTACTATGCAGTCCCCTGCTCATTGTAAGAAGAATAGGAATCAGTTAGCGTTAGTACATAAGCTCATTCCCAGTTTCCATTCTATATACATGTATGAACATGGAATGGGAACGTGGAATGGAAACTAGCAATGAGTCTGCACTACAAAGACAATCAGTCATTACCTATACCGGTCAGCTACTGTCGGAATAAACCCCCCAGTACTAGCCGTGGGGTACATTTGAGGTTGACCAATGGGAAGGCTGTCACCATGACGATCGGGCCTCATGTCCACAAAGCGGCACTCGGAGAGGTAGAGGGGACAATTTAGGGAGACCAACTCCTGGGCTCCCGCAGATGTGTGGGCCGTTCGGGTGAGAAAGGCCTAGAGATGTGAGCGTGTGTAGGTATGTGTGTGTATGTGTGAATAATGTGCAAAGACAACGTATGCTAAAGAAAAATGTATATTTTAATTAAATGATGTCACCTGACTCATTTGGATGAAGGTCACGTGACCTGCACTAACTATTACATACTATGCCAAAATAAAAAGTAAAATGTATGTTAAAGGAAAGGTAGCATGAATAAAATTTGCAAGCTTAATGCAGTGGATAGCTCACATTTATGTATGTGGGTATGTGGGTATGTGGGTATGTGCGAATGTGTGTACATGTGTGTGATTCAAAATATCACGTATTGCAACAGTGCTCTACACCCACCATTTTCGATTCATAGATATAGAGAGCTTTGAGTGCCTCAGGTACAGGATGGAGCATCTTCTGCAGTGCTTGGTCCTCCCACTGGAGACTGGTGCAGAGCGTCTGCAGGTAGCCCTTCACGGTCAGGAACTTCAACCACACCCCCTGCCAGTCAATGGCTGCTATGGCATCCAGTAGGGAGAGAGAGAGCATCTGTTGGGTGGTGGTTGGGGGGAAGGGTGGGGGGGAGGGGGAGGAGTAAGTGAGGGAGAGGGGAAGGGAGGGGAGGGGAGGAGGGGGAGGGGTATGGAACAAGGGAAGGGAGAAAGTTATAATTATGTTTGATGTAGATTTGGAATTCATTAATTAACTCTACCAGCCAACCGAGAAATCCCTGAAGATTTAGGGAAAAAGATGACTTTGTTACTACTAGTTCTGAGCCTCTATACAACAACACCTCAAACTTGGAAGCTTTTTAGAAGTGTAGTGAGATTCCTTTGTAAATTACTGGCTTATTTCATTAAATTTCTGAGAACAAGCCTATAATTATAATGGAGTACTGTAAAGAAAACCCCTGCAAGGAATTATGAATATTCAGAGCTGGGCTCTTTTATCTTGGGTTGCAAAGGTCTGCAGGAGGCTTGCCAAAAGACAAAGAAATAAACTCGAATCGAAGTTTGTTCCTATAGTAGACAAAGCTATACAAGACTCTCAGATGTGAAGCAGTCCAAAGTGGTCCCACTTTCCATCCCACCTCACACTCACCCGGGTGACATCATGCCCACTGCATGCATCTCTGCAGACAGCCTCCATGAGAGGCTCTCCAAAGCTGCTGAGAATTTGGAGGTTTGTGGTTGAAAGTGAGTCCTGATCACTGTCTGCCTGCCATAGACTGGCTGTGTGTGTATGTGTGTGTGTGTGTGTGTGTGGTGTGAGGCAGTGTAGGTGTGTGTATGCATTTGTATGTGTGTGTGTGTGTGTGTGTGTGTGTGTGTGTGTGCATGTAGACAGCAGGTCAACGATGATAATAGCTGCAGGGAAAAGCCTTCCAGTGTGAGCACCAGTAATTGGCTGAGGCAGCAACCTCAAGCACCAGCTACAGCGCAAATAACATCAGACAGGTGATACCTAGAATCTTTTCTAAAGAAACTTCAGTCACAGTCACACATGTGTTTATGTTTGCATGATCACACATACACACACGCACGCACACACACACACACACACATATGCACACACGCTCCTCCAAACATACCGCTACCTAGCTTCTGGCAACTCATCTCTGTCTCTTCTATAATGTCAGCTCCTCTCCTTTGTTAGTAGCACGGTTTATAAGGTTAACACCAAGGGGCCCCCTCTCTTGAAGAATATATTGCATGCAGCCTATCAGTGCACAAATATTTTTGTAGTACATTCATAAATAACACTAACTGGGGCTCACTACTGCTTGCCCAACTATCCGAAACTCTCAACCTGATGACACACACCCTTCTTCCTGTCTCCGGCTCCCTCCTGTCTGGTCATGAGGAGGTAGTAGAGCAGACTGCCGTAGAGGAAGGCCCTGGTGCTCTGGCTGGAGGAAGGAGCTCTGAGGACACTCTCCACCAGCCCCTTCATGATGGCTTGGAGGGGTCCCGAGTAGTGGGGAGAGAGGAGGGAAGCTGCGAGTGTGTGTGTACATGTGTGTGTGTGTGTGTGTGTGTACATGTGTGTGTGTGTGTGTGTGTGTGTGTGTGCGTGTGTGTGTGTGTGTGTACATGAGTGTGTGTGTACATGTGTGTGTGTGTGTGTGTGTGTGTGTGTGTACATGTGTGTGTGTGTATGTGTGTGTGTGTGTGTGTGTGTGTGTGTGTGCGTGTGCATGTGTGTGTGTGTAGTACATGGTGTGTGTGTGTGTGTACATGTATGTGTATGCATGTGGAAGATATACGTAAGCTGGAGCCAGATTTCCATTGAAGTGGCCTCACCCCCTGGCTCTCTCGTTGAAAATTGAAAAATGGGGGAGAGCCTGGTATCTTTTCTCACGTGATTTAACATGCATGGGTTGGGTCCAATCGAAAGACAGCTGCATTTCTCTACCGTTCATCGGTGACACCACTTCAGGGCTCAATCCATGCTATCAACAGGCCCTAAATATTAGCTACAAGAAGTATAACATCACTGCCTTTCCACAGTGTCAGAGAATGTGTTTGCCTATGCACGATTAAGTCCTTTCAAAACTCAAATGAGAAAAGATACCAGGCTCTCTCCCGTTTTAGGGATAGCCTAGGGACGAGGCTAAGTGACACAGACAATGCCACATAATTGTGGAGTGCTACTGTATGTAGCATGGCAGTGACGTGGCTGGCCCTGTCCGAATGCTCAGGCTTCTGGGATTGTATTATCAGTGGCATCATAATATTATAGTTGTATTTCTTCTATAGGCTTATAGCTGCACTTCAAACTGAAACTGCTCAGTGACTATGGTAACAGCTAAAGTGAGATCATGCATCAATGGCAAGGAATTCTTAGCCGGTATTCGTAAAAGCAAACTGCAATGCTGTTTCAGTCACAAAAAGTTGCATAGGTACACTGCATAGATATAGTGGGCATTAATTCACAACACAAAAATTGTCATGGTAAAATGGTAGATGCACAAATATACGACTATTCACCCACACACAGAAATTACTCCTAAGTACACTTAGGGTTGTAGTCTAATTCAACAACAGCTGCAATAAACAGCAACAAACATGTTTACATTTGTAACTAAACACTACTTCCTCTATCAATACGGTTAATAGGTTTACTGTAGAAGTTTAACTGATGTGTTATTTTTCAATCTCTTCATCAAATCCACTGACTTGCATGGGATCAGCTAACAAGGCAGCACACTCCTCCACATTCACCATTCTCTCCGGTAGGTTTCTCTCGAAGTCTTCAGCACTTCTTTTCATGCAGGCTCTACACAGCTTTCGACAAAGCTTTCGCGCACACATCCGGTGGCCAAAGAGTTTGTAGATGATTACTCCAATAATGTATATCAGAGGAATAGCAGCGGACAAGACCGCAACGAAATTAGTTGCACCTCTGAACAGTACAGCTCCTTCATCAGCTATGATATTTGCCATATCCGAAATGATAACGAAAAGAATCATTGATAAAAAGAAAATGTTAACATGATTTTGACTGTGAGCCTTATAGGGACGAAGCAAAGCTGTTAACAAAAGGAAAATGAGTATTATCCACCCAATCAGAGGAACACAAAACTTAGAAGTGGTCACTACAAACATTACTAGGAATACAATCCTAGTAAACAAGTACAGTCCTGCAAACCAGCGACAGTCACGACTGCCATTTGTTCCATCCTTGTAACAGCCTTGAAATGCGTCCATGAAAGTGTGCAGGAAGTGACTTTGAAGTCTGCAATGATTTAGGCACTTCTGAAACCACCGACAGGGATACAGACACATAAGCAGTAGCGGAAGAACATTAAAAAGCATCAACACTACCAGTGCTAGGATGGCATATGGTAGATGTTCACTGCCAAAGTATTCAATGGAACCATCCCAATAAAGATACAACTTACTTGATTTTACCGTAAATGTTAAAAATACGTACTGGTGAAAGAAGATCAAAGGATACAGAAAGGAACTTCATGTAAGACAAAAGAAGGAAAGTAGCAAAGGCATCAATCAGTGAAGTTTTGATTTTCCAATCTCTTCTGAAATGTACTAAACACCGGTGAAATGGTCTCCACAACCATACAATAAGATTAATATGTGAATCATGAAGTTTAACTAGCAGGTAAGTTACAACCAGCAAAACCAGTGGATAGACGGCTATGACATAGTCCAGTGCTAAGATTTGAACAGAAGAAGTCTCGGGATGCAGACAAAAGGGTGAGTATAGTGGGCGAAAAAAGTCCAAATTCCAAATGCCATAGAATGAAATAAAGACAGCAGTTAAAGTATACTCACTACTGCCATAACCATAACGATATTCAAGAGTCAGCATTAGTATACGGCTTAAAAAAGGTAGGGATATAGTTTGACAAACTAAAACGAAGGCATTCATAATCCCTGAAGTAACCCTAATTCTAAAAGTCACTATGACAATGAAGAGTAATGTAAGAGGGAAGAGGGAAGCAGCTACATACTTTACCCAGTTAGTAGTATAATGACTTTCACAACTGACGCAACTGATATTGTAGGAATACACCGGCAATGCAAAACCATCCTTACACCTGCCACAAAGTTGTCCCTCTCTGTTATACCTGCTGCACAATTCATCTAGTTTGGAGGCGTTTGATGACAGACGGTAGCGAATATAGATACCACTCGCAGTGGCCCACCCATACGGGCACGGCCCAACAACCAACATGGATCCATCAATACTGAAAGTCATGCAGTAGCACCGGAGCAAATCGACCTTCGTTAAACTGCCATCACACTCCACTAAGCCTCCCAGAGAACTACCACACTCGCAGCTAGTGCAATTACTGGATGGCTTGGGTCTGAGCCAAGTTGCAGTACAAGTAATGTTTTCCATACATTTGGCAGACACACTGAGGGCTATACTAGAGCTGTTCAACACTTCATCACCGACTGAGAACTCTCTATCTTCATTAGCAACCACTTGGTCTGATTGATACACTTTAGAGTAGTGACTGGAGCAGCAACTGTCACTTGAGCTAGAATGACTGCTTTCTTCAATTTCCATATTGATGCCAAGACCATTAGTGCCATCACTAGCTAGCACTAAACTCAGACCAAAACAAATAGCCACTGCAGTAAACACACGTATAACTTCTTTTTCCATTGTTACTAGAATATAGAACTAGCTATACGAGGTTGAAAAAGTGGTTATAGTTTATCAGGATATATTTCTTCATCATTGATAAATTTGGGGAGGTGATTTGGGTATGATCGTAGCGATGTTTGTGAACAGATCAAAGCCACCCACATATTCCATACTGCTTGTTGCCCACTGTGTATATTCCCATGAGTGTGTTTAAGAAAAACAATTTTAAGAGAAATGATTAGTTGCAGTACACAGCAGCAGGTAAAAGTCAAAACTAATTGATATTACTCAAATTCACAACAGATTTCTGCAATTTGGAGAAACTGCTAAGGTTACATGCTTCCGACCGATAACAGCCTTGTTTATACATGTACGCTGGGTGAACGTTTGGTATTGTTGTCAATAAACTGCAGGATGCAATTAAATTCCGGGTGGAGTGGAGGGCATGGCACCTTGCGCACGTGAACCGTTTAATTTCACCACATGTTAATTTTTTTACTGACATATTGATGGAAAATCAATGTAGGAAAGTATGGTAAGCAATTAACTCCGTCTGTGTGTAGTTTGTTGTGCCTTTGTGTGTGTGTGTGTGTATGTAGCCATACTGCCAGCCAGCCTACTGTTTAGTGTCAGAAATTGTGCTCGGCTGAGGCCTAGGCAGGTTGTAGCTAACCACTAGTAGTCCTTCATGCTTGCTATAGTTGCTGGGAGCATTTAGTTGCTGTTTTCGTTACGAGTGAGCATTTGTTTATAAATGCCGGCCCTGTTTAAATGCCGGCCTCGTTTTAACGCTGGGTCAAAAGTGATTGGAAAGAAATACACGCCCAGACTTTTATACGAGGAAATACGGTATATTATTATAGGCAATGATATTTACAGGATCTGGTGTATTTCTGCACCATTCACAGGAGCTCAGTGAGCTGCCACCATACAGAGTATGTTGTGGATTCATCAAGCTACTTAGTGACTACATATATGACATTAGCTACATTAACCATGCATAGCTAAGCAAACTTCAGAAATGAGTATTATAAAACACTGAATACCACTTGGGCTACAAAAAGGAGCACCAGGTCTACTGCACATGTACACAGTGCGGGCATGAATACACAGCTGTTCATTGACACACACTGTTATGGATTTAGAAATTATGGTACTAAAAATAACGACAATAAATGCTCTAAAAGGACAACACACATGAAAGAATTATTACTTGTTTGCATGGGTACACTGCAAAAACAAGAGGGTTGCTTTAACCCAGCTTGTTTACCACAGTTGCATTTTAATGATCAAAAACAATCGTCATGCTTTTGCATGCACACAATTTAAGTTTCAAAAACAACCTTCATGTTTTTCAGTGCATGCACAAAACACGAGGATTGTTTTTGATCCTTAAATTGCTGTGGTAAACAAGCTGGGTTAAAACAACCCTCCTGTTTTTGCAGTGTACTAGAAGCACAACAGTCAAGTACATTAGCTGCAAGTCTTAGAACCTAGCCACTTAATCAATGTGCTATTTGGTAGATACATGTATTTCTTTTCTAGATCTACCGACTTGCATTGAATCAGCTAATAAGACAGCACACTCCTCCACATTCACCATTCTCTCTGGAAGCAATCGCTCATACTCATCATCTTCTACTTTCATGCACACTCGACGCAATCTTTGATACATCCTCTGCACACACATCCAATGGCCAAAGAGCTCATAGAGGATAACCCCAGCAATGTATATCACTGGAATAGAAATTGACAATCCAAAAATTAATTTTGATAGGTCTATGTACTGCACAGCTTCGGAAGAAGCAATAACAAATCCCATATATGACATGATAATGAAGAGTATCACCGACAGAAAGAACATGTTAACACGGTTGTGAGTACTGGACTTGTAGGGTTGAAGTACAGCTGTTAACAAAAGCAGAACGAGTGCTGCACACCCAAGCAGAAGAGCAGAAAAATTAGACCAAATCACACCCAGCATTATTATGTAAAGGATCCGAATAAACAAGTATAGTCCTGCAAACCAGCGACAGTCACAGCTACCGTTTGTCCCATCCTTGTAACAACCCAGAAATGCATCCATGAAAGTATACAAAATCTGATTTTGAAGTCTGCAGCGGTTTAGACATTTCTGAAACCATCTGCTTGGATAAAGACACAAAAGAAGAAAAGGAAGAATGTTAAATACGATTACCACTGCTAGTGCAAGGATGGCATATGGCAGATGTTCACTGCCAAAGTATTCAGTAGTTCCACTCCAGAAGAGGTAGAGTTTGTTCAGATATTTACCACGGATGTCTAAAATGTGCATAGGAATAAGAAGGTCAAAAGATACAGAAAGGAACTTTGTGTATGATAACAGAAGAAAAGTGGCAAAGGCATCAATCAGTGAGGTTTTGATGTTCCAATTTCTTCTAAAGTGTACAAAACACCGGTGAAAGGGTCTCCACATCCAAACTATGAGTTTGACACCAGAATCATGGAGATTAACTAGCAGGTAAGCTATAACAAGCAGAAACAACGGATAGACAGCTATGACATAGTCCAGAGCTAAGACGTGAACAGTGATTATCTCAGAGTGCAAGCAAAATGGTGGGTACAGCAGGCGGAAAAAGTCAAGGTTCCAAATGCCGAAAAAAACAGAATATATAAGGAATACAGTTCTGCTAGCACCATCAGAAAGACATTCAGCATTCAACATAGCTCCACGGAGTAAAGCTGGAAGAGACATTGCTTGACTCAACAAAATGAAGGCATTCATCAGACCTGAAGTCACCTTAACTCTGAACATCACTATCATAATCAAAAATAGTGTAAGAGGTAACAAGGAAGCAGCTAAATATTTCACCCAGTTACTTCCATAATCGTTTTCACACTTTACACAACTTAGATTGTAGGAATATACTGGCAGCACAAACCCATCCTCACATCTGCCACAAAGTTGTCCATCTCGGTGAAACCTGCTGCACAGTTCATTTAGTTTGGAGATGTTGGATGGAAGAGGATGGTAAGAATGGAAATCATTTGCTAGGGAACACCCGCCATACAGGCAGTGTCCAACAACCAACATGGATCCATTAACATCAAAAGTCATGCAGTAGCCTTTGAATAAACTGACATTCTTTGATCTGCCATCACAATCCACTAAACCTCCCAGTAAACTGCCACACTCACAACTAGTGTTATCACTGGGTGTGAACCAAGTAGGACAGGTCATGCTTGCTATAAACTCAGCAGATGGACTACTTTCTATAGAGTTGCTCTGCACTTCATCTTCCACTATTTTCCTAGTGAACTGCCTGCCTTGGCTAGCAAATACTTGGCTTGACTGATACACTTTAGAGTGGTGACTAGAGCAACAATTGCAACTTGAGCTGCTATCTTCAGTTGGCGTACTAACATCGTGTCCAGCCATGCCATCACTAGCCAGTACTGCTAACACACTGTGATAAATAGCTACTATAAAGAACACACATAAAACTTCTCGCTTCATTCTGAACATTTTATTCGCCGATAGTGGACTGGTATTAAAATCTCCTCTAGCTGGTATATATTATATGATGAACCGTATACACACATACATACATACATACATACATGCACTTACACAACTTTTAGGAAAAACTAAGCGGGTATTTTACTTTCAAGAATAACCGTTATTGGAATAGTTTACATAAGACAGTTCCCTAATGGTAGTTGGTTGATATTACCCTATACACGACAACACAAAGTATACTTTAGATAGGCATGCACACTGAACATGAGTTTATCCAAGGCCTTGCAAACATGCCACGCTAATGGCAGATGACTTAGGTACCTAGTATCTACAATTACATATATACTCTGTGTGTGTGTGTGTGTGTGCGTGTGCATGTGTGTGTGTGTAGTACATGGTGTGTGTGTGTGTGTACATGTATGTGTATGCATGTGGAAGATATACGTAAGCTGGAGCCAGATTTCCATTGAAGTGGCCTCACCCCCTGGCTCTCTCGTTGAAAATTGAAAAATGGGGGAGAGCCTGGTATCTTTTCTCACGTGATTTAACATGCATGGGTTGGGTCCAATCGAAAGACAGCTGCATTTCTCTACCGTTCATCGGTGACACCACTTCAGGGCTCAATCCATGCTATCAACAGGCCCTAAATATTAGCTACAAGAAGTATAACATCACTGCCTTTCCACAGTGTCAGAGAATGTGTTTGCCTATGCACGATTAAGTCCTTTCAAAACTCAAATGAGAAAAGATACCAGGCTCTCTCCCGTTTTAGGGATAGCCTAGGGACGAGGCTAAGTGACACAGACAATGCCACATAATTGTGGAGTGCTACTGTACGTAGTATGGCAGTGACGTGGCTGGCCCTGTCCGAATGCTCAGGCTTCTGGGATTGTATTATCAGTGGCATCATAATATTATAGTTGTATTTCTTCTATAGGCTTATAGCTGCACTTCAAACTGAAACTGCTCAGTGACTATGGTAACAGCTAAAGTGAGATCATGCATCAATGGCAAGGAATTCTTAGCCGGTATTCGTAAAAGCAAACTGCAATGCTGTTTCAGTCACAAAAAGTTGCATAGGTACACTGCATAGATATAGTGGGCATTAATTCACAACACAAAAATTGTCATGGTAAAATGGTAGATGCACAAATATACGACTATTCACCCACACACAGAAATTACTCCTAAGTACACTTAGGGTTGTAGTCTAATTCAACAACAGCTGCAATAAACAGCAACAAACATGTTTACATTTGTAACTAAACACTACTTCCTCTATCAATACTAACAATGGTTCATATGTTTATTGTAGAAGTTTAACTGATGTGCTATTTTTCAATCTCTTCATCAAATCCACTGACTTGCATGGGATCAGCTAACAAGGCAGCACACTCCTCCACATTCACCATTCTCTCCGGTAGGTTTCTCTCGAAGTCTTCAGCACTTCTTTTCATGCAGGCTCTACACAGCTTTCGACAAAGCTTTCGCACACACATCCGGTGGCCAAAGAGTTTGTAGATGATTACTCCAATAATGTATATCAGAGGAATAGCAGCGGACAAGACCGCAACGAAATTAGTTGCACCTCTGAACAGTACAGTTCCTTCATTAGCTATGATATTTGCCATCTCAGAAATGAGAATGAAAAGAATCATTGATAAAAAGAATATGTTAATATGATTTTGACTGTGAGCCTTATAGGGATGAAGCAAAGCTGTTAACAAAAAGAAAATGAGTATTATCCACCCAATCAGAGGAACAAAAAACTCAGAAGTAGTCACTACAAACATTACTAGGAATACAATCCTAGTAAACAAGTATAGTCCAGCAAACCAGCGACAGTCACGACTGCCATTTGTTCCATCCTTGTAACAGCCTTGAAATGCGTCCATGAAAGTGTGCAGGAAGTGACTTTGAAGTCTGCAATGATTTAGGCACTTCTGAAACCACCGACAGGGATACAGACACATAAGCAGTAGCGGAAGAACATTAAAAAGCATCAACACTACCAGTGCTAGGATGGCATATGGTAGATGTTCACTGCCAAAGTATTCAATGGTACCATCCCAATAAAGATACAACTTACTTGATTTACCGTAAATGTTAAAAATACGTACTGGTGAAAGAAGATCAAAGGATACAGAAAGGAACTTCATGTAAGACAAAAGAAGGAAAGTAGCAAAGGCATCAATCAGTGAAGTTTTGATTTTCCAATCTCTTCTGAAATGTACTAAACACCGGTGAAATGGTCTCCACAACCATACAATAAGATTAATATGTGAATCATGAAGTTTAACTAGCAGGTAAGTTACAACCAGCAAAACCAGTGGATAGACGGCTATGACATAGTCCAGTGCTAAGATTTGAACAGTAGAAGTCTCGGGATGCAGACAAAAGGGTGAGTATAGTGGGCGAAAAAAGTCCAAATTCCAAATGCCATAGAATGAAATAAAGACAGCAGTTAAAGTATACTCACTACTGCCATAACCATAACGATATTCAAGAGTCAGCATTAGTATACGGTTAAAAACAGGTAGGGATGCAGTTTGACAAATTAAAACGAAGGCATTCATTATCCCTGAAGTAACCCTAATTCTAAAAGTCACTATGACAATGAAGAGTAATGTAAGAGGGAAGAGGGAAGCAGCTACATACTTTACCCAGTTAGTAGTATAATGACTTTCACAACTGACGCAACTGATATTGTAGGAATACACCGGCAATGCAAAACCATCCTTACACCTGCCACAAAGTTGTCCCTCTCTGTTATACCTGCTGCACAATTCATCTAGTTTGGAGGCGTTTGATGACAGACGGTAGCGAATATAGATACCACTCGCAGTGGCCCACCCATACGGGCACGGCCCAACAACCAACATGGATCCATCAATACTGAAAGTCATGCAGTAGCACCGGAGCAAATCGACCTTCGTTAAACTGCCATCACACTCCACTAAGCCTCCCAGAGAACTACCACACTCGCAGCTAGTGCAATTACTGGATGGCTTGGGTCTGAGCCAAGTTGCAGTACAAGTAATGTTTTCCATACATTTGGCAGACACACTGAGGGCTATACTAGAGCTGTTCAACACTTCATCACCGACTGAGAACTCTCTATCTTCATTAGCAACCACTTGGTCTGATTGATACACTTTAGAGTAGTGACTGGAGCAGCAACTGTCACTTGAGCTAGAATGACTGCTTTCTTCAATTTCCATATTGATGCCAAGACCATTAGTGCCATCACTAGCTAGCACTAAACTCAGACCAAAACAAATAGCCACTGCAGTAAACACACGTATAACTTCTTTTTCCATTGTTACTAGAATATAGAACTAGCTATACGAGGTTGAAAAAGTGGTTATAGTTTATCAGGATATATTTCTTTATCATTGATAAATTTGGGGAGGTGGTTTGGGTATGATCGTAGCGATGTTTGTGAACAGATCAAAGCCACCCACATATTCCATACTGCTTGTTGCCCACTGTGTATATTCCCATGAAAGTGGGCATGGTGTGTTTAAGAAAAACAATTTTAAGAGAAATGATTAGTTGCAGTACACAGCAGCAGGTAAAAGTCAAAACTAATTGATATTACTCAAATTCCCCACAGATTTCCGCAATTTGGAGAAACTGCTAAGGTTACATGCTTCCGACTGATAACAGCCTTGTTTATACATGTACGCTGGGTGAACGTTTGGTATTGTTGTCAATAAACTGCAGGATGCAATTAAATTCCGGGTGGAGTGGAGGGCATGGCACCTTGCGCACGTGAACCGTTTAATTTCACCACATGTTAATTTTTTTACTGACATATTGATGGAAAATCAATGTAGGAAAGTATGGTAAGCAATTAACTCCGTCTGTGTGTAGTTTGTTGTGCCTTTGTGTGTGTGTGTGTGCATGTGGCCATACTGCCAGCCAGCCTACTGTTTAGTGTCAGAAATTGTGCTCGGCTCAGGCCTAGGCAGGTTGTAGCTAACCACTAGTAGTCCTTCATGCTTGCTATAGTTGCTGGGAGCATTTAGTTGCTGTTTTCGTTACGAGTGAGCATTTGTTTATAAATGCCGGCCCTGTTTAAATGCCGGCCTCGTTTTAACGCTGGGTCAAAAGTGATTGGAAAGAAATACACGCCCAGACTTTTATACGAGGAAATACGGTATATTATTATAGGTGATGATATTTACAGGATCTGGTGTATTTCTGCACCATTTACAGGAGCTCAGTGAGCTGCCACCATACAGAGTATGTTGTGGATTCATCAAGCTACTTAGTGACTACATATATGACATTAGCTACATAAACCATGCATAGCTAAGCAAACTTCAGAAATGAGTATTGAATACCACTTGGGCTACAAAAAGGAGCAACAGGTCTACTGCACATGTACACAGTGCGGGCATGAATACACAGCTGTTCATTGACACACACTGTTATGGATTTAGAAATTATGGTACTAAAAATATCGACAATAAATGCTCTAAAAGGACAACACACATGAAAGAATTATTACTTGTTTGCATTTGTAATTGGGTACTAGAAGCACAACAGTCAGGTACGTTAGCTGCAAGTCTTAGAACCTAGCCACTTCATCAATGTGCTATTTGGTAGATAAATGTATTTCTTTTCTAGATCTACCGACTTGCATTGAATCAGCTAATAAGACAGCACACTCCTCCACATTCACCATTCTCTCTGGAAGCAATCGCTCATACTCATCATCTTCTACTTTCATGCACACTCGACGCAATCTTTGATACATCCTCTGCACACACATCCAATGGCCAAAGAGCTCATAGAGGATAACCCCAGCAATGTATATCACTGGAATAGAAATTGACAATCCAAAAATTAATTTTGATAGGTCTATGTACTGCACAGCTTCGGAAGAAGCAATAACAAATCCCATATATGACATGATAATGAAGAGTATCACCGACAGAAAGAACATGTTAACACGGTTGTGAGTACTGGACTTGTAGGGTTGAAGTACAGCTGTTAACAAAAGCAGAACGAGTGCTGCACACCCAAGCAGAAGAGCAGAAAAATTAGACCAAATCACACCCAGCATTATTATGTAAAGGATCCGAATAAACAAGTATAGTCCTGCAAACCAGCGACAGTCACAGCTACCGTTTGTCCCATCCTTGTAACAACCCAGAAATGCATCCATGAAAGTATACAAAATCTGATTTTGAAGTCTGCAGCGGTTTAGACATTTCTGAAACCATCTGCTTGGATAAAGACACAAAAGAAGAAAAGGAAGAATGTTAAATACGATTACCACTGCTAGTGCAAGGATGGCATATGGCAGATGTTCACTGCCAAAGTATTCAGTAGTTCCACTCCAGAAGAGGTAGAGTTTGTTCAGATATTTACCACGGATGTCTAAAATGTGCATAGGAATAAGAAGGTCAAAAGATACAGAAAGGAACTTTGTGTATGATAACAGAAGAAAAGTGGCAAAGGCATCAATCAGTGAGGTTTTGATGTTCCAATTTCTTCTAAAGTGTACAAAACACCGGTGAAAGGGTCTCCACATCCAAACTATGAGTTTGACACCAGAATCATGGAGATTAACTAGCAGGTAAGCTATAACAAGCAGAAACAACGGATAGACAGCTATGACATAGTCCAGAGCTAAGACGTGAACAGTGATTATCTCAGAGTGCAAGCAAAATGGTGGGTACAGCAGGCGGAAAAAGTCAAGGTTCCAAATGCCGAAAAAAACAGAATATATAAGGAATACAGTTCTGCTAGCACCATCAGAAAGACATTCAGCATTCAACATAGCTCCACGGAGTAAAGCTGGAAGAGACATTGCTTGACTCAACAAAATGAAGGCATTCATCAGACCTGAAGTCACCTTAACTCTGAACATCACTATCATAATCAAAAATAGTGTAAGAGGTAACAAGGAAGCAGCTAAATATTTCACCCAGTTACTTCCATAATCGTTTTCACACTTTACACAACTTAGATTGTAGGAATATACTGGCAGCACAAACCCATCCTCACATCTGCCACAAAGTTGTCCATCTCGGTGAAACCTGCTGCACAGTTCATTTAGTTTGGAGATGTTGGATGGAAGAGGATGGTAAGAATGGAAATCATTTGCTAGGGAACACCCGCCATACAGGCAGTGTCCAACAACCAACATGGATCCATTAACATCAAAAGTCATGCAGTAGCCTTTGAATAAACTGACATTCTTTGATCTGCCATCACAATCCACTAAACCTCCCAGTAAACTGCCACACTCACAACTAGTGTTATCACTGGGTGTGAACCAAGTAGGACAGGTCATGCTTGCTATAAACTCAGCAGATGGACTACTTTCTATAGAGTTGCTCTGCACTTCATCTTCCACTATTTTCCTAGTGAACTGCCTGCCTTGGCTAGCAAATACTTGGCTTGACTGATACACTTTAGAGTGGTGACTAGAGCAACAATTGCAACTTGAGCTGCTATCTTCAGTTGGCGTACTAACATCGTGTCCAGCCATGCCATCACTAGCCAGTACTGCTAACACACTGTGATAAATAGCTACTATAAAGAACACACATAAAACTTCTCGCTTCATTCTGAACATTTTATTCGCCGATAGTGGACTGGTATTAAAATCTCCTCTAGCTGGTATATATTATATGATGAACCGTATACACACATACATACATACATGCACTTACACAACTTTTAGGAAAAACTAAGCGGGTATTTTACTTTCAAGAATAACCGTTATTGGAATAGTTTACATAAGACAGTTCCCTAATGGTAGTTGGTTGATATTACCCTATACACGACAACACAAAGTATACTTTAGATAGGCATGCACACTGAACATGAGTTTATCCAAGGCTTTGTAAACAAGCCAAGCTAATGGACTTAGTATCTACAATTACATAATAATTTATTACAAAAACATGATGGCTGTTTTAACCCAGCTAGTTGCAATTTAAGGGCCAAAAACAACCACATAAGGGTTATTTTGACCCTTAAATTGCAACTGTGGTAACCAAGCAGGGTTAAAAAAGCCGTCATTGTTTGCAGTGACACAATCTCATGGAATACCACCTCCAGTAGTAGGTTACCAATACTGTATGCCCAGACTTTTACTCAGCCTGCCACTGAAGACGAGACTGGGGACAATAGAACACGCTGGCCGACCTTTGAGGGGTGTGACCAAAGTGACGTAGTGCAGTAATGACCACATGGATAGCTATTGTAGTTCTCTATTGCTCTGCCATAGCGCAGGTTCTGCACTGCTGCTACAATAAATCTGTCAATGATACTTTAGTCACTACAAGCAAACAATTGTAATGTACAATACTATCGTACATGGCACTAATAGTATGAGGTAATTATTTTTCTAGCTCCACACTGTTTGGTCATCCCACATACTAAATATCCACATCACAGGACCAAGCAGCATGTTTTAGTTCTCAACGGTGGGTAATAAAAAGTCTGGACACGAAAATAATACTGTTTATTATGTACTAGAGTCAGTCGTCAAAATCCTGCAATAGTGTTTTCCTATACCGCGAGCCGTCAATAACTTGCGATATTAACGTCTGCATTAAGCGTTATTGACGGGTAACTCACGTGATGCAGAGTCGGGAAATATTGAAGAGAAATCACAGCAATGGGAGCTACCAAGCTACTAAAACGCTAGCGAAAGGAATACTTCTCTCACGAATCGCTCCTAAGTATATGCATGAAAACTGGGGGCTAAGTCATAGCGTCGGTCGGTGATCCCTTCCGCTTCTCCTGATCAAGTCACATGCTCACTCAAGAGTCAAGTTTGAAGTTTATTGCAGGCATGCGTAACTCTGCAAGGTAAGCAAGCCTACTTTAGGCTTCACTGTAAAGCGTTTAGCTCTTTTGTAGCTCATTATGATAGCTAGGCAGGTAGTTTTGTGCTGGGGCAGTGGACATAAAGTTCGTGACGGTAGGCGTGGCTAACATTGCGAGAAGGCAGTACATAATAAACACCTCATTACCTGGTTTAGTGTGCAATATGGCGAGACATTGTACTCGTGTGCAGCATTTTCCCTCGCCTACGGCTCGGGAAAATACTTGTACACACTTGTGCAATATCTCGCCATATTGCCCACTAAACCAGGTAATAAGATATATAATTATATCATTTATCTTGTCCTTATCCGCCTTGTACAGCCGTAAAATACTAGCTAACACGTGGCTCTATTGCGTGGGCACGTTAATAAAATATGTACACAATTGAATTACGAATTTCT
Source organism: Phakellia ventilabrum (assembly GCA_963921505.1). Taxonomy (NCBI): domain Eukaryota; kingdom Metazoa; phylum Porifera; class Demospongiae; order Axinellida; family Axinellidae; genus Phakellia; species Phakellia ventilabrum. The sequence continues at coordinate 2,167,189 of OY997378.1, read as the reverse complement.
TATCCGCCCTGTACAGCCGTAAAATACTAGCTAACACATGGCTCTATTACGTGGGCACGTTAATAATTATTTACACAATTGAATTAAGAATGTCTAAAACGGATAGAACAGACCAGGCATCTCCCTGTGTCTTAGCCTCGTCCCCAGGCCACTCCCCCCCTCGAAGAGTGGCCTGGTAGCCACTGTTCGCGCATGCGCAAAATACCCAATGAAATCATGGGGTATCGTACTACGTATGGATATTGCCGGTTTATTATTCGGTTACGTATCCGTTTATGTATCCGTGTCACAAAAGTGAAAAATGAAGACAGTAAGCTTTTGAGCTGGTATTGACGGCTTTTTCGCTATGTAGGTACCTAGAAAGCGACTATTAGCTCGAGTCTTCAATCCGGTTTGCCTCTGAAAGTACCAAATGGTCCGATCTGGAATTGAAAATCGAGCAGCTTACAGCTACTGCCAGGAGAGAGGCGCTTCGAAATTTTGCGGTAAGACAGCTACCAAAGTTTAGCGGATAGAAAATTACAGGTCTATTTACTATTCTTAACTAGTTACATAGCCGTTTCAGCTGTAGAAACTCAGAACCAGTGATTTATTCCCAGTTTCTAGTTTTTCCGCTTACTATATCCGTGTACTGCCTCCGTACTACTCGTTGCCATGTGACTGAGTTCGCTTACGAACGCGTTTACTGACCGTTTTCCGTAATTTCTTGCGCATGCGCGAGCGGTGGATACCAGACCACTCTTCGGGGGGGAGTGGCTTGGGAACGAGGCTACCTGTGTCCTTGATTGCCTCGCTCACTTGTGTAGGAAAGGCCTGGAAACGGCGCTAGGGAATCACACATGTCTAACGCTTTACCTTGCAACTGTTAGACTATTCAATTAATTAAATTTGTTTTTGTTTTTTCTCCTTAAACCTAATCTCTGTTGAGCTTGAACAATATTCCACTCCAAATCTGTGACAACACTAGCTTCTGCTATGGGGACCCACCATTCAGTTCATCATCAGTGGAGGAGACGGTCTGTCTGAGGTGGGCCAGCAGCATCAGCACCACACCATGCACAGAGGACATCAGGTCAGAGGTTTCACAGCCCTCCACCTGCAGAGGGGATGGTGGGATGGGGGGGGGGGGGGGGGGGGTATTTGTGTGTGTGCATGTGTTCCTGTTTAATCTTCACAAAGTATGAAGTAAGCCCACAAATATTTCCGGTCAGTGCCAAGTATAACCATGCAAAGGAATCGATCGATTGTAGAAATCAGTGCATAGTTGGCAGTTTAAAAAAAGGGGAAAATTTCGTTTTTTGTCTTGTAGACTATGCTCATCTAAAATCCTTTAATGTAGCACTTAACAAGAGTTGAGCACATGGTCTAACCTTGAGCAAGAGATCCTGAATTAGCTCAAAGAGCACGGCCACTTTCAGCTCCACCCTCAGGCTATCCTGTACCAGCGTGTGCAGGGTGATCTCCACCACCTGGTGCCACGCCTCCAGTAACATCTGATGGGCGTGGTCATTCTCCCGTACCCGGTTTCTCTGCACCAGTACTCTTAGAATTTCATGGATTTCCTTAGGAAAGATAATTAATAGGAAAACATAAAAATTATGATACCTTGAAGATGGTAATGGCAGACAGGGTATCCAAGGCTCAGCCAGGATGGGGGGGGGGTATGGATGCTCTAAGGATGCTTGGATTATAGCCACGGTTGCAAAAAAAAGCTGCGAGGGGAGGCCTGGGTACGAGGGTATGCTTGGGTGACTCCCGAGAGCAACAAGGAATTATGTCCACTTAAGCCACACCTCAAAACAAAGTTTATTTGCCTCAAAATTTATCTCAGCTAATGCTAAATGATGGAGGTAGAGGACATCCTCCCAGAAGTGTCCTAGAATCTTCCAATACATGTCTCTCAATCTCTCACCCCCAACAACATAGTATTGCATCAAGTAACAGTATTTGACATGCCCCCCCCCCCCCCTCATGTTATAATCACAAGTCCAATACATGTACATACCTCAAGGATGCTCTGTTTCTGTCCAGCCACTGCTGTCCCTTGGAGAACATTGAGCTCGTTCATCAAGGTGCGGTGAAGTATCTTCACGTTAGTGTAGCGCAGACCGGATGTTTCCTCCTGTGTGTGTGTGTGTGTGTGTGTGTGTGTGTGTATGTATGTAAGTGCATGTATAAGTGAACAAGGTTGATACATGTATTTCATATCTAAAAACCAGCAGGGTATATTCACATAAATCTTCCAAGTAAAGGTGGTACTCGGCAACAGGTCAGCGCAAACTAAATACAGCCATCAGCTTGTCTCATCTTACATAGCTTCCAGTGAAAGTGCTACTCTAGTCTACATAGCAGCACTACCAGTGCCCTGCGTCATCATGCTCTTGGCTACAACAACGTAGACATGAACATACCTGCATCTCACAGGAGTCGATGGTCTGCTCCACTGCTGATTGGTCAAAGAACTGAAGTTCAAGAAACGGCGTGGGTTTGTCGGAAAAGTCAACCATGTCCAGCAGAATCAGAATCTTTCGTCTCCCTTCTCGGAGAAAATCGAAGTCCGATTTGAACTGTGGCTCAGTGCCGTTGCTAAGTTGCTCCGATGTTGAAGTCTGCTCGCTTAGCAACAGATTGACAATTCTCTGAGTGTGTGATCGCTGGTGAGTGAGCGATGTCATTCTGAGTTCGATCGCCACACTCTTCAGCAGCCAGGCTTGCTGATGCAGCAGGGAAATCTGGCGAGAGTTGAGCATCCCATCCTCTGTTTCGTCTCCTCCCAAGGCATTGACATTCAAAGGAAATCTCGTGAGTTGGGAGAGGAAGAAGTCGTGGTTGTTGCGGAGGTAGCGCAGGGCCGGAGTGGAGAGGTCCCTATTCGAACACAGCTGGTAGATCATTCTGTAGCAGAGCTCCGACAGGGCAGGGTTACTGTAATGACAACCTATGGGATTGTGGGGATCACGTCCATGCTCCACAAGAGAGAGAATGGAGTGGAGACACGTGCGGGGGGAGCCAAGGATGCCTGAGGAAGGAGGGAGAACGAGAGAGAAAAAAGGAGGAAGTAGAAGATCAGAAAAACTATGTTATTGTTATGTAGAGTTCAGTGATCAAAATTCAGTGATCACCATAGCCAATACCCAGGCCTCAGTGCAATGTGACACTAGCCTCATCCCCAGGCCATCCCTAAAACTGGAGAGAGCCTGGTGACACTCAGGGGGTAGAACGGACTTAATTATGAGTAGACGAGCACGGTTGCATTTCTCCAACACTGAGGAAAGGCAGCGAATTAACACTTCTTGTAGCTAATCTTTAGGCCCTGTTGGTGAAACAGACCGAATGCTGAAGCAATGTCGCCAGTGAAAAGTAGAGAAACGCAGCCATCTTTCAATCGGTCCCCGCTTACTTAAGTAAGTTGAATCACGTGAGAAAAGATACCAGGCACCCTCCCGTTTTACAATCTTTCAAGAGGAGAGCCTGGGGATGAGGCTAATGTGACAATAGGTGCAACTATTAAATCGTAAAACATGTTCATCAGATACTTAAAGTAGATTGTACAATAAGAGGAAGACTCTGAAATATTGATACAAGTAAAACACACTTCAGTGTTCACAACATCAGATAACTTCAGTGATTACATGTACGCTAGCCAAACTTTAACTAGCTACACAAAAGCAATGGCTCCTCTGCTAGCTATACAACACTGCTTTACAAGCTCTTGCTTACTGTAATTACTCACCAGGATCCTGCAGAGTGGTTTCGGACACAGACTTGTTGCTCCCGGTCTCAAATCCAAGCAGAAAGTGGGCAATATTTGGAGCTGGGCCATCCACACAGGAGGAGAGTAGTTTGAGTATGCTGATCTGGACAGCCCGGTGAACTTGAGGCACGGAGGACGGGCCACCTTCGGAGGAGTCTGGGGGTTCATCAGAGGTACGTAGTTGTAAGCATCTACCTAGAGCACGTGTTTTCTTACACATGATTAGTCCAATGTACTCCTCCCCTGAAAGCATAACCAGGTATTGTACCTACTAGTACTCTAAAAACAGTCTGGGAATGGGACTTCAGTGAGTCTTCAGTCCGGGATCAACTTGATTGTGCATGCAGAATTTTAACATGTTGCATGTACATGCCCCTCCCACCTTTCTCTTCTCCTGCAGCCGCTGTCTCAGGCCCCTCCCACTCCAGATGTTCAACAAATCCTCGCAGTACTTCCATGCTGCCAGTCTGGCATCACGAGCAAGAGAAGGAGGAGATATAGTATGTGGCAGTCCAAATTTGGATTTTCAAGTATAGAATTCAGCATTCTAGTCTGACCTGAAAGGCTATCTGAATACCAACTTTAATTCAAAAACTAACTTTGTCGAAGTTTCGACTAGATGCTCTAGTCTTCTTCAGGGCGGAAGTTTCACCCTGAAGAAGATTAGAGCATCTAGTTTAAAGTTTCTTTCCGAATTAAAGTTGGTATTCAGTGAGCCTTTCTTTCTTACGCAAAAGCCAACTGAGAAGCCCACTCTTCAGTCTGACCTTGTCGCTGGTGATGGCTGTCACCATCTCCCTGGCAGCCTTGTGGGAACGGGAGACCCAGTAGAGTACCTGCACCGCAGCCAGGGCAAGCTCCGGACTGCAGCCACTCAGGGATACATATCTGCACAAGAGGGACACACGTGAGAGTGGCATCAAAGGTATGTACATGTATTACATAGTCCGTCTCATACACAGACCCACCCAATTTCATGTCACAGGTGTGGAGAAAAAACGGGCAGTACTCCGATTCACTGATTCATTTTATCTATAGGTTACTCTCACAATGAAACAGTAAGTGACTATGGTATTGTGTATTCTCACTGCACTGTGAATGATCACATGGGAAGCGCAGGAGCGCTCACCGGATTATCCATTGTCTAGGGTTGATTGTTCGCTACGGTAGAGGTGTAAAATAGTCAACAACAATGGCATTCAGATCCTCTTCACGTCGTGTCATGCAGTAACACATGGCTAACTGTACTTCCAGTGACTTATCATCACACTGCACAATACTGTTACCGCACTGACAGTTGCTGTCATTGTATCCATACTGAATCCATATCCATAGACCATGACACGATGGAGTTACAGGTTCCAAGGCATCATTTGTGTACTAGATTTGTTGTTGTATTTGTAAATCACGTAGAGCACCCGTGCTACTATTATCACTAACAGGTCTTTCGATGTGAGAGGTACTAAATTGAACAGTCAAAAGTACTCCGTAAATCATAGTGAATAACACGGCCGTAGCAGCTTTAAAGTTAGTTAGCTAGCAAGTGTATGCCTGCGTGAGTATATATGCACATGCATTGTGTACATTAATCAAAGTCTGTTTAATATATCTGCTGCATGTCAGTTTCACATCATAACAAAAACAGTAATTATTGACAAAGCACAATTGGGAATACACACATGCAATTAGTCCCTGAGAGTTACAGGTGTTTTTGAAATTGTTGATGGAATTTCGAAGAACAGGTCTGAGTCACAATGGAGTATATAGTCAACTGAAACTAAGACCACTCTATTTTCAAAACATTGGTAGCTCTTGGGACTAAAGTACCATTTGGGAATAATTTTATGCATGTGTGCACCGCTTCTATATGCAACTGATGTAGGCTAAAGTAATGAGTACAGCAATATATATATATAAATGGTTGAATTATACCGTGGTTATATCAGCTGTATCTCAGCCACAGCTTGTAACAAGCTTGTGATAAGTGTTACAAGGTTGTGACAACCATATCCCCCAGGTTATAGGCAGGATGTCAAGGTGGGTAGGGAGTCTTCATAACCCTAGTAAACCATGCGTGTACTAAAGTTGCCAAGCAATATACATGGTTATGACAACCATGTAGGAACGTAGAAAAGACCCGTTTTCACTATGATGTAATTGGGGGGAAAAGCAGGCACTAAATGGAGAAAATACATGAAAACACTTTCATCTCAATAGACTAGACCCTATGATGTAATTGGGGGAAAAGTAGGCACCAAATGGAGAAAATACATGAAAACTTGCATGTTTTTGTGCTTTCATGTTTTTGTGCTTTCATCCCCAAAAGACTAGACCCTTTCAGCTATGACATAATTGCATGGGTAAAAATAGGCATGATAACATACATGTTCTTGTACTTTCATGCAACATTTATGCAATTTCTATAGATGCAAGTCGAAAGCACAAACGACTACATGTCTCACGTATTTCCTCTATTCAATGCCTACTTTTCCCCCAGCGGAAAAGTGCCATTACATCATAGCGGGAAAGGGTCCAATAAAAATGTCAATGCAGGTTATAGATATGTAGGTTTTAGGGCTACAAAAGGGCATGTCTGATGTCATACAAACTTGTTCATCCTGCATCTAATTTGCAGCAATACACATAATATTATCACTAGACATCTGTATAGTATACTAGGTGTACATTTAGAACACAAGGAGCCTCGCGGTAGCGAGATGCATGAGAATTATCAGTCTTGGGGATCTTGGGTTGGGCGGGGCGGATTGAGTGCAGTTTAATAAACAGTTACTTCTGGTGGAATTTGGACTCAAAAAAGGACTTCTCTCCACAGCATGAGCTACACACACACACACACACACACACACACATACACACACACACACACACACACACACCTGGCAATGATCAGCAAGTGGTCGGCCCTCCCGGTACGAGGGTTAATCCCCAGCAGGAGTTGATCCAATGGCGTCACCAGCACTCGCTGGGTGTGCTGTAGGGGGGTAAACAAAGGAACAAAAAGCTCTAACTTTCAGTACAACTATGTATACAATATACATGTACATGGTTGCGTGCTATTTAGTAACATATGCAATGCCGTAATTTGCATATACTAAATTTCACGGTCGGAGATTCAATTGTAAATACAGCAAAAAATTGTCTCTCGCAAAAAAAATACGCCTACGGTAGTTGCAGTTATCAGGCAACAAGGAGATGATTACATAACAGACCAGGTTCTTTTAACTGCTCTTTAGAACCCGTTTGTGTCATAAACTGAGCACTAAAGTTGCATCTGCTGCACAGGACAAAGGACAGCAGCCATCCCCTCGCTACATATCACATGAAACACTACAGCAGATTTTCGGCAGCAAAGTGACACACACGCGAGGGCCTGGGGACGAGGTTAAGTCAAACACAAGGTTCGCCCACCTGCCTGATGACCTGCAGAAACTGCTCCTGTCGAGAGAGAGTACCTTCCACCATCTTTAGGCACAGCAGGGCACAGCGGGCCACCTCCTGGGAGGGGTGTGTGGCATCAGAGAGCAAGCCGCAGCATTCGTCCAGTACCGCTAGGATCTGGGGGAAGGAGTTCAGAAGATTGTTAATCAAGCTTATTTCATGATCATAAACTCCAAGTACATGTATGAGACTAAATTTAGCTTTAATCCAAGCCCTAGATCTTTAGTTCTAAGCTGGGCTTCATTTAGGGGGGGGGGGCATTCCCCCCCTGGGATTTCAACCCTTCAAAATTGAATATTGCTCACCATACACACGCCCCCCAAAAATGTCTTCCAATGTGCTTTTGCCCCCCCCCCCCCCCGGGAATTTTCCTAAATGAACCCCTGATAAGGGTTTTATCACTGCTCTCATATAGATCTTCAACGGGGTGGGGGTGATAAAGGTAATGACACCATAGAACTGGTACTATATACATTGGAGAGCGAAGTACATTGTATATATAATAATATCTTTTGGCAGCCTCACTCCTATAAGCTCAACCAGAATCATTTTGTATTTTTAAACACAAGTGTAATCTCTTAACTAGCACAGTATCATTTGGTGCCCTACCTTTCTAAGCAGCTGTGAGTCATTCATCATGTGTACCAGGAGGGAATGCCCTGGGGGCTTGGGGACCTGGGCCAAGGCCCCTCCTGGCAGTTCATAGGATTGGTCAGTGAAGTCCTCCAGTGAGATTTCGTGTGAGCTTAGCAACTTGAAAAGAATGTCAAGCGCTAGACTGGCCACCTGCCACTGTGTGTGTGTGTGTGTGTGTGTGTGTGTGTGTGTGTGTGTGTGTGTGTGTGTGTGTGTGTGTGAGTGTGTGTGTGTGAGTGTGTGTGTGTGTGAGTGTGAGTGTGTGTGTGCGTGTGTGTGTGTGCGTGTGCGTGTGAGTGAGTGTGAGTGTGAGTGTGAGTGTGTGTGTGTGTGTGTACATATGCGTGTGCGTGTGTGTGTGTGTGTGAGTGTGTATGTGTGCGTGTGTGTGTTCATAGTGGCGTCCAGCTAGTTGTCACAATACGCAAAAAAAACAAACTAGGATTATCATTGCTACCTATCACTTCTTTGCCATCCAATTAAGCAACACAAAAGTAACTGAGTTTGACGTATCTTAGCCTAGCTATTGGGCCTATAAATATCCCATCCACTATGTCCGTGGCTATAGTGGGATAGTGACATAATTAGCGCACGCGATAGGTCCCGACAAGCAAACAAATATGTAGACAACAAAAAGTGCTTTGTGCACGACCCGGGTGGTAGACAACAAACAGACGTGGACCAGCCAGGCATGTGCTTTGTGCACGACCCGGGTGGTAAAACTGACCTAGCACATGTAACTACGTATGGTAGAATGATTGCACACATACACATAGTAACACAACACGCTGCCAGCTGTACATCCCTCTACCTTCTCTTCAGAGTTGTGGTATGCTCTGGAGTCGAACTTCAGAAACACTGAATCTCTAACAAACTCCAGGTAGGGTTCAAAACCAGGGATCCGGTGCCCAGCTCCAAGCGTGCTCGGAATGGGGACGTTGGTGAGGCTCTCGAGAAAGACCAAGAAGGCCCGAGTGAGGGGGTACTCCTCGGCCTGCGACTCGATCTCCTCCAGCTCCACCTGACATCAAGCGGACGGGGCAAAGAGAGAGAAAAGTGCCTAATTCCAATAATTAAAGATGCCCAATTATATAAAGGGCTATATAGCTGACCTGTATTATCGGTATTCCAATTAAAGCTCACCAAAGATCGAATTGTGCAGCCTGATTCTGCACACTGTCTTAAAGCTTTCAGTTTTAGTTATAGATTTAGCTCACATGGATAGTAGAAAGGGGTATGGGTGAAATTGCCCACATAATGACAGTCAGCAGAAACATTTTATTTCACAAAGCTGGTTAGTTCCCGCCCCAGATGGCAAGAAAAATTCACAGCACATGATAACACTGCAACTGTAGCAAGAATTAAAACTTCACCATAGTACGTACGTAGCTACTCGTACGTAACTCAACATACAATACTTCCATGTACGTAGGTCAGCTATGCAGAGGTAACCCCATGCAATTACCACACAGACGCTTTACTGTGTAATAGTTTAGTGGCCAGCTCTTATAAGCCTTCTTGAAAATTCAATATAAGAAGTGCTTGCGTACCACTACTACCCTCGTATGCAGACCCACCACCCCACTTTCATCTCACAGCCAAAATCGGTTCTCCTTGAAGGTAGCTATACTGCCTATTCCCATTACCGTGAGCACACACACACCTGGATACTGCCCTCAGGGTTGGCAGGCTGTCCGAACGTCCCTCCTCCCCCCATGGACACAACACCGGCAGGCACTGTGTTCAGAACCTAGTGTGAGGAGAGTCGTGTGCAGGAGCATGACTGAGTGCATGCATCACACACCAGGTTTCTCTTTAGCGAACTACATGTACACTCGCCCCCCATGAAGTTTTAGTGCACTTCCTGAGCCAAGTTTTCTGGAGAGAACACTGTCACACAAACACACACACACACACACACAAACACACACACATGCATTTACACACACTCTCACTAACATTTACACGCACACATTCTCACATACACACTCACTCTCAGATGCACACACACACACACACACACACACACACTCACTCACTCACACTCACTCACACGCACACACTCACACACACACTCATTCACACACACACTCACTCACACGCACACACTCACACACACTCACTCACCAACTCACATACACACTCACTCACTCACACACACACACACACTACCTGCCCAATCTCCAGCGTGTGCCACATTGATGCTGCAATCTCTTGCGACTTCGCAAAAGCTGCCAAAGTGAGCAGTATCTGGGCCTTGAGTGAGCGCGGCACAGCACAGCCCAGGAGACCGAAGAAGGAGGCAACAGGAAGCCATGTCTGGTTCTCATACATCACCACACGGGCACCCTCGTCCTGCAGAACAATGGAAAAAATATACCTATGGTAGTCTCGTCCTGAACAACTATGGGATGGTTAAACCAAAAAGCACCCTCGTCCTGAACAACCATGGGATGCTAAAGCAGCCTTGTCATGAACAACGATGAATCTAAAGTGTTCCTGAACACCCATAAGCACCCTCATCCTCATCCTGAACAGCCATGAAAGAAAGTAAAAGGTAACCCCCTTATATATAGCTCTTTCGTTTAAACCTCTGTTGCATTCATCGCCCATCAAGTACCAGCTCACCATGCCGGCGATGTTCTTGACCAGAGTGAGCACAGCCTGCAGCCCCTCCAGCTCCTGGGGAGTGATGGCACAGCCGGTCGGGGTCTGCTTCGAGCCTGCTTCCTGAGAACAGAAGAGAAACAGAGCTATACACATGCCTGTAGTACAGTAGCCAGGTGAGGGAATCATTGGCTAGTACATATATGATATATAGCAGGGCTTCATTTAGGGAGGGGGGGGGGGGGGATATTTGCCCCCCCCTCCCCCCTCGAAAACTGTGTGTCCCCCCTTAGGAATTTCAACCCTGCAAAATTAAATACTGCTCACTATACACACTATACGCATGCCCCCCCCCCCCCCCCCTCCCAAATGTTTTTCGATGTGCTTTTGCCCCCCCTTGGGGATTTTTCTAATCCCCTGGTTGGGCATCCCAATCTTCTCCCCTGCTGCTGTTTGTGCTGCATTCCAGCAAGCGCCGATCTAGTACTGCCATGCACGGATCTTTCCAAGTCTCCCACATACACTAAACTACACACACATGTAGACGCAGCTATATGTGGCAGTCCCAGGTAGAAGACGAACTTATTCCGTCGTGTATTTCGATCGCATTCGTGCGTTCAAAGAGCTGTATCTCTGAACTTCCTAAGGGCAGGGCTCATATGTGCTGTGTAGTAGCATCAATACGTGAGGCTTCTACGCAGTGCGTATGAGCCCGGGCCTTAATGGAAATTCAGAGATATAGTGCTTTGAACGCAGGGATGCGATCGGAATACGCAACGGAATAATGTTTTTTTCTACCCGGGACTGCCAGATATGTATACGCGCTCAGGTTACTAGGTGGTATGGAATCGGACTAACCTGTCTGAGCCCCAGGTAGTACTGCCTTAGTTCAGGTTACTAGGTGGTATGGAATCGGACTAACCTGTCTGAGCCCCAGGTAGTACTGCCTTAGTTCCGGTTACTAGGTGGTATGGAATCGGACTAACCTGTCTGAGCCCCAGGTAGTACTGCCTCAGTTCAGGTTACTAGGTGGTATGGAATCGGACTAACCTGTCTGAGCCCCAGGTAGTACTGCCTCAGGGAGAGAAAGAAGTGGTCCAGGGAGATGGCAGCACTTGCTCCTCCACCCCCTAACGTGGCCCAGTGGAGGGATGCAGAGAGAGGAGGGACAGAGGAAGGTCATATCAAACAAGGTTGATATTAGCCTCGTTCCCAGGCCACTCCCCACCGACCTCTTCGGGGGGGAGTGGCCTGGGAACGAGGCTAGGTTGATATTAATTTTCTTATCTAAAATCCAGCTGGGTATTTCCACACGAATCATCCCTTTACTCAGCTAAATAACAGATCAGCTTTCAAACATTCCAAATAAGGTAAAAAGCAGTTAAGACGTCGGCACTAAGCCCTTCACAAGCGCTTTACCACTGTGCGGACAATTTGACCGACCACTTTAGGCTTTTGCTCAGACAGTGGTGGTGAACGTTTGGAAAATGTCCGATGTCCGACTGTTATCGCGAGCTCTGGACTAGACTTAGGAGCCTTTTTATTCAAGGAATGCAACCCAGACCCATTCATATAAAAAATGTCTGCACGTGACACAAGAGACTCGGGTCAAAACGTGATAATTACATACCGACCCCGCCCCTAGCTGTATTATCCGTGCAGTAGCTAGATTAGGCATTCATTTTGTCGGCCTAGGCCTTGAACATGATTGCTTTTGGGTATCAAATTTCGATGGTGGACTAATGCATTAATAATTGCATTTTTTTAAATTCTCGTTGCTATGTGTACTTCATGTTCGGATATTTTGGCGAAACTGACAGTATGCACGACTGTGACTCATTCAGAGGGTGTCACTCACCCAGACTCGGGCTGTTGGCCTTGAGGAAGTTGAAACAGTGAAAGACAGTCTGTGGGTCACTGGCGAGGCCCGTGAGCATGTGCAGGAAGGGAACGAAGAGCGGAGCGGGGAGGAGGTCACTGCAGAGGTGGATGAATTTGAAGAGACTGATCTGCCTCTGGGGGACCCGGTGGCGAATTCCCCCCAGGGAGCCCCCTTCCACCGTGGGGGTCCAATATTCGAGGGAGAGATTGAGGTTGTTGGGGTCACTCCTGTAGAGGTCTCCAATCTGTGTTGTGTGTATGTGTGTGTGTGTGTGCAGGTGTGTGTGTATGTGTGTGTGTATGTGTTACCGCACTGAATGTAAAGAAAGGCTCACTAACAGTATGGTACAGAATTAGTATAGAGTCTCATTGCCCATTTTGGCAACCTGCTTTAGCGCTCGATTCATGACACAAACAGGTCCCAAAGAGGTAATTAGCTAAATAGCTACTGGTTTTGTCAAACCTTATTCAAGGGGAGATCGAGCCTGGAGATGAGGCTACACATTGGCCTGGGGATGAGGCTACACATTGGCCTGGAGATGAGGCTACACGTTGGCCTGGGGATGAGGCTACACGTTGGCCTGGGGATGAGGCTACACGTTGGCCTGGGGATGAGGCTACACGTTGGCCTGGGGATGAGGCTACACGTTGGCCTGGGGATGAGGCTACACGTTGGCCTGGGGATGAGGCTACACGTTGGCCTCGGGATGAGGCTACACGTTGGCCTGGGGATGAGGCTACACGTTGGCCTGGGGATGAGGCTACACGTTGGCCTGGGGATGAGGCTACACGTTGGCCTGGGGATGAGGCTACACGTTGGCCTGGGGATGAGGCTACACGTTGGCCTGGGGATGAGGCTACACGTTGGCCTGGGGATGAGGCTACACATTGGCCTGGGGATGAGGCTACACATTGGCCTGGGGATGAGGCTACACATTGGCCTGGGGATGAGGCTACACATTGGCCTGGGAATGAGGCTACACATTGGCCTGGGGATGAGGCTACACATTGGCCTGGGAATGAGGCTACACGTTGGCCTGGGGATGAGGCTACACGTTGGCCTGGGAATGAGGCTACACATTGGCCTGGGAATGAGGCTACACATTGGCCTGGGGATGAGCCTGAGTAGCCCCTAAAGTGCAAAATGCTCTAGAGAGTCTCCAGGATCCCTTCCACTCACCAGCCTCATGAACTCCTCAAAGTCTCTCCGTTGTGATGAGGGCAGGGCTCCACCCTTACTGGCTTGCATCAACATCTCCCTGGCAACCTCATCGCCATAGTTACGTAGCTCTTTCACCTACAAAAGAATGACATGAAATGCATGGGTATTACACATATTTATATATGTAGGTCTGTAATGACATTTATAAATTTTTGTGAGAAGAATGTAAGAAGTGTACCCACGTACCTTGAGTGGCATGTTCACGATGAAGCTGGTGATCAGCCAGTGCAGTCGCTGGACATAGCACTCCTGAGACAGGGACAGAATGCAGAAGTAATGGGTTGTAGTGATAAGAATACCCACATAATATGCACATGTATAATATACTGTAAATTTTCGCCGGGAGTCAATTTCACCAGTGAGAAAATTTAGATGCACGGCAGCCTCTTTGATAAGTCGGTAATAACTGCAAAGTTTTTCCCCATCACCTCAGCCTAGCCATTTATATACCACTCATACACGATTGAGTTAACACAAGCACAAACACACACACACACACACCTCCTGGTGGAAGTAAGGGGATGCCACGACACACTGCCTCAGGAACTGGAAGGCCCCACCAGCGATGGCCTGGTCTACCAATCCCTCATCATCCTCTAGCTCTGTGATGCCTGCAGTGAGGGGGAGCAGGAGGGACACAGCATCAAACACGTGTAGCATGCACATATATACTCGGCTTTTACTTTTTACTTTGTGTGAAATGTGCCCCCACCCTTTTTGTAGGCAGTACACAGGTTAGAGGTTGAAGGTCCCGTAATCTGTGGAGAATGGTCGCCAAGGATACCTGGGTCCCGCCCCTCCCCCCAGTATTTGCAAAGCTGATATTTCTTTGATACTCAGTAGTTAGCTGATATACTGGGACCTCAGAAGCTACCATAAAAAAGCAATATTTTCTCCCCCCCCCCAGTGAAAAATGGTGTATGAACTCTTTCTGCATTTCTACACATAGTTGCGTCGCAAACTGTTGTAGAAATGGCCTTGAAGAATCACCACTGACCAATCAATGAACACCCACAGGCGATAAAAAATGAAAATTTATATGTGGCAGTCCAGGGTAGATATTCTGTTAATCATGTCACTGCATTCAAAGTGCTGTATCCCTGAACTTCCATTACGGGTGGGGCTACTAAGCACTGCATAGAAGCCTCACATATTGATGCTACTAAGCAGCATGTATAAGCCCCTCCCTTAACAGAACTTCAGAGATATACTGCTTTGAACGCAGTGACATGATCAAAATACACGACGACGGAATAAAGTTCATTTTTTATCCGGCACTGCCACACCCATGAACAGAGATGCAGCTCTCCTCACCTGCAAACGCTGCTCTGCTGGAGCACTCCCTCAGCATCACTGCCCAGGCGAACTTCGCGGCCGCGTGAAGGAGGGGGGAGCCCCACCCTGAGTCCTGGAAGGGAACAACACAAAGGAGCAAGGACGAGAGATGAATCAACACCAATTCATAAGGAGGGGCTCCGTGTAGTATCAGATTCAGTGGGGTTACTTGACCATTTTCCGTGTAATGTCATCATAACGATGTCATCACAATGACATCACTGCTCACTAAACACTTTCCCTGAACCTAATCCCTGCTGAGCTTGAATCATATCTAATTTATTCCATCTCAGAGATACGCATCACTAAAATTTATCCATTTTCCGTTGAGAATGTACTGGGGGGCTGCCCCCATAATGCATTTTCAATGGAAAATAGGTAGGGGGCTGCCCCCATAGTACACTCTCAATAGAAAGTGATATTATTTCACTGATCAATATCTCCAAGGTTTACAGATCAAAAGTTGCACTCAAATATCGTTTCTGCAGCACCCCTATAACACTTGGGGTGAATGTTAGTCAAATTTGAAAAAGTTTATAAATTAATTAAAGTTAAATTAAAATTATTAAAGTTAATCAGCGGAACACCACACCTTCAAGAGCTCGGCGTGGACTGAAGGAAGGTAGGTGGGGTCAGCGCTGGCGGGATAGTGCTCGTCCAGAAGAGAGTCGTCGACGCTGGCCTCAGGAGACGGTTCTCCGATGGTGAAGGAGGAGAGGAGGGCATGTACGAGGGAGAGGATGACCGTTGGGAGGGGTGGAGGGGGGGAGGGTGCAGCGGACGAACCTGTGGGGTATAGACATGCAGAGGCAGGTCTCCTCACAAGCAAGCTCGGATGTAAACGTAGTAATACTGAGCACACTATTCTAAATACCGCCCAGCACTACTATCACATGACCCGCTACCTGCATCGTCCGGTGCCTGAAGCTTGATCCTCTGGAGGTAGTGGAGGACCTCGAAGGTGGCCTCCTTGGGGAGGGGGCTCTGGCAGGCCCAGTACAAGAGACAGTCGGCCAGCCCGCTGCGCTGCTCCTCCATCATCTCCACGAGCTGCTGCCTGTGCCTCACACCACCGATTGCACGACCCTGACAGGAAGGGCGGGGTTTAGTCAGTTACCTTCACTCTGGAATGACGTGTGTATATGTGGCAGTCCCGGGTAGAAAATAAACATTATTCCGTCGCATATTCGATCGCATCCGTGTGTTCAAAGCACTGTATCTTCTGTTAAGGACGTAATAGTGACAATATATGAGGCTTGTACGCAGCACGTATGAGCCCCACCCTTAATGGAAGTCGTGAGATACAGTACTTTGAACGCGTGGATGCAATCGAAAGACGCGACGGAATAATCTTCGTTTTCTCTTCGGGAGTGTCACATATGGTATATGTTGGAGACCAGGAGGGTACCAGAATACATCGGTGGAAGTTCCTGTCTAGTTAGTACGTGCCACTACTGACGTTTAACAAGATAGTGGTTCTCTAGCTCTGCACACAGACATGTGTAGCTCAGAAAGGCCTCAAAAATGGGTTGGGCATGCTAATGCATGGATGTGCAAACAGATAGACGGACTTACGCTCAGTCTGGGAGGTAAGTGCAGAAGGACTAATATTGTTATGAAGGCCAGTGTAATAACAGGCTAATTGGAAAAACAGACAGACAGACATACAGACATGCACGCAGCCACACATATGCACACACACACACACACAACACACACATACACACACACATACACACACACAATCACCTTCCCAAGTCGCTCCATCTCTCTGTCGATGTTGATGCTGTCCAGCAAAGCCAGGATCTTGTTCACCAGTCCCTCGGCAAACAGCTGGTCAGTGAAGGAGGTCACGAGGGTCACCACTACACTGCTCAAGCCTGTGAGAGGGAGCAGAGAGAGCCACAGACTGACTCTAGCTCTACAGTTCAGGAGAGTCTGAAACACCATCATTGGCATGAGTCCCCTGGCTGGACTCGAGCGCTGAAGAGTCTAAAACTATATACATCATTGCCAGGGATTCATTCAGGAAAATCGTCAAGGGGGGGGGGGGGGCAAAAGCACGCCGGAAGACATTTAGGTTGGGGGCATGCGTATAGTGAGCAGTATTAAATTTCAGGAGAGTCTGAAACACCATCATTGGCATGAGTCCCCTGGCTGGACTCGAGCGCTGAAGAGTCTAAAACTATATACATCATTGCCAGGGATTCATTCAGGAAAATCGTCAAGGGGGGGGGGGGGGCAAAAGCACGCCGGAAGACATTTAGGTTGGGGGCATGCGTATAGTGAGCAGTATTAAATTTTGAAGGGTTGAAATTCCCAAGGGGGGGCATAAAGTTGCCCCCCCCCCAAATGATGCCCTGATAGCCATGAGTTATGGTAAGTCTGAAATGAAACTCATATCAACTATGCATGAGTGACTTAGCTGGACTCCAGCACTATATACTGGTTAGGAGAGTCTGAAATGCAACAGCCTACACCAGTTGTTGGCAAGAGTTATCTGACTGGACTCAAGCTTTATACCAGTTTGACATACATTGTACTTGAGCAGGGCTTCATTTGTGGGGAGGGGGGGGGGGGGACTTTGTGCCTCCTTTGAAGATTTAAGCCCTTCAAAACTGCATACTGCTTACCATACAGGCACCCCCCTCAATATAACTTCAAAACTACTTTAGCCCCTCCTTGGAGGTTTTCCCAAATGAGAAACACTGTCGAGTCACCTAGACTGGAACAAAAACTACAGCAGTCACACTCCTGAACCCACCCAGTGTCCACTGCACTCCCTCCCTAGCCTGAATGAGGCTACGCAGAGCAGAGACAAGACTCCGGCGACCATCGTGGTATAGCAGTACCGCGACCAACCCACGGGTCAGGTCTGGAAACCTACACAAGAAAGAAGAGGTTGAATGAGCTAAAGTACCTCATCAGAAACCAGTCCTTTTGATACCACAAAGCATAACTTATAAGCAGAAGAATTCTTCGAAAAATTATTCATGGGCACTCCTCCAAAATTATCCAGAATGGAGTTCATTTTTCTGTTTAATAGGCAGCTAAAAATAATTTAATACTACGCAAGGCTTCTTCAGAATTAACTCCACTTCCCAGCTTTTCTCACACCGTGTACCGTATGAGAAAGACTGGGGAAGGAAGCCTAGGAACGAGGCTTGAAGTGTTCCTGCGAGAAAAACCAACATGCATTTTGGCTGGCCTATGTACGTATCAGTGATGTGTCCGACTGTGGGTTAATGGCATAATTCTAACATGTTTTCATGTATGCATATGCACATGTACATGTACATAGCTTCACTATCATGAGGTACATGTTCATGAAGCAGATAGCTCTCGGGTATATTAAGTCAACTGTGCTCATCTGAGAGGCCCGACATCAGCCATCAGTTATGGCTGCTAATGGAAGACAAAACAGATTGCTGAGTCAGCACTTCAGCTAGACTGGAAATGAGGCTAGGTCAGATGGTGTAGTTAAGTTCTCAAATGTACATGCACATGCAGTATTACTCTTGGTACACGAGTACAAACACACCTAAAAAAACAACAACAAAAAAAAACGGTCAAATAATTACCAACTTTAATACAGCCTATAGAAAGTTTTCACGTGACGTCACATCCTGCATTACGACCGTGTCAATTTCCGTTTATGCCCGTTTTTGCCCACCATGCGTTAGCCTGGTCCCCCGGCGCAGAAAAGACAAAAGAGCGCCTGGTGTCTATTGTATGCGCATGCGCGTTAATTTCCAAGAAATCTTGGAAAACCGTATCACTAACGAATATTTCGGGTGTGACGAAAACGTCACAAACGTATACTATTCAGTTATGGATAAGAATTAGTTTACGATTACAAAGCGATGGCGTCGAGTGAGAACGAGCTTGATCTTTTAGTTGTAGTAGTTTCGCCTCTTATTTCTTTGATGATTGATCAAGTTGCCAGCCTGAAGGCTATAGGAGCCAGCGCTTCCATCACTACTTCTGGAGGTAGTGTACCTAAGGCTTTAGTTGCTACCGAAGGGGATCTGGTGAACTGTAGCCTTTTGTATTGTGCGCTGGAGGCACTTGTGAGCTCCAGATAGAGAAAAGCACTCGAGAAACCTACCATCTCCGAGAGGATTGTTGCTGTGGTTGTGGATGAGGCCCACTGTGTCTCTACTAAAAATTTTAATGGTAAATGACTTATTTGATTTCGTCATCCTCGTGCACTCCCCTCCCATACATGTGGTTTAGCTGTACTAATTACGTGCATGCGCGTACAATAGACACCATGCTCTCTTTCGTCTTTTCGGCGCCGGGGGACCAGGCTAACCATGCGTGGGCGATAAATGGAAGCTAGAATAGTACGTTATACAGCAATCTCAGAATCAACAGCTGCTTGGAACTTGCGCGTTCGGCGCCTCAACTATTGCTGTGAATCAGTTTTCAGACGGGATAAATTAAGTGAATCTGCCGTCTATACTGTCAGCACGAGAACAACTTCCTGTCTTATGCACATCATGTGTATGACTATTAGCTATTTGCTGCCCACCACCCTAGCAACAGTTGTTAGAAATCACGTAAGATGATGTCAATGAAAACTCTCTATAGGTAAACTCAAATCCTTTACATAAACACACATATTGTAGTGGTCTACACAGTTTACATACGCACATACAGTGCATTGTAGCTTTGTCTACATAGTTTACATATGCACATATTGTAGTTCTGCCTATACAGTTTTTCAGTGTGTTCACTGCTTTCTCTTTGAGAGAATATCCAGACTTTCATCAGAACAGCCATACAGCCACTTGTTCTCCAGGCCTGAGGCCCGACCCATGAGAACACGCCAGCGGCTCATGTACGTGGCATCAGAGATGTAACCACCCAGAAGAGTACGCCTTGTCGAGGGATGTATTCGATTGCGCCCGTGACATATGCGGTAGTTGTCTGTGATTGTACATGTGCCGGGTCTGAGAACAAACTTGTAGAAGTTTTTGGAATCGTCCATGGCTTGTTCAAAAGCTTTATGAGCCTGGTAGAAGTCCAGCGCCTGGGAATCGTTATAATGTTCGAGGGATACTCCTGCATGCTTGGTGAACTTGAGGTGTAGTCTTTTTACCGTGTCTCCTTCAAGAAGAATGATCGGAGTATCCGTGTAGATGCTCCATTCATATATCCTGGCATCGGAAGGGTCACACTCCTCTTCAACAGTGAGTCGAAGACGCCCTTTACGACACTTGGTCCGGGTAAGCAGCCGAAAAGCTTCTGGGTTATTCTTGCGGAATTCCTCAACCACTCGGAGGCCGTCAGTATAAAAATTTACGGTGTCTTTATCAGGTGCCTCATACGCGGAACACATGAAGCCCTGTAGCCTGTGGGGTTCCCTGTAGTACGACGTGTCTGTATGGGCGCCAAGAAACTCAGAACCGTAGGCGACAGGATCGGACGCGAGCGATTGTTCAATCCCCGGCTTCGCGGTGTAGATATCCGTGGGGTGGTTGCGGCGAGAGAGCGGCCCAATAACGTGCATGCAATCCTGAAAGCCTTGATCGTTTTGCGGCACTCCCTGGATGACGATAAGTCCCCACTTCTTCAAGCCCAGCATCCACTCCTTAACTTGATCAATCCTGTGCGAATATTCGAATACCGGTATTGCGGTATTGTCACCAGCCCAAGGGATCTGCTGATATTCGGCGGGCAGGAGAGAGGATGAGATGCTCAGATCTTGGGCTCTCAGCCAAGACGCATCAAAGACAGTGCTGTGGTCTTCCCATTTCACGTTGATACTCTCTCCGTCTTCAGATTGCCGTGCGTGGGTAATAGGGGCTTCTTTGATGAGAAAGTCAAGGTGAGAGTCTCGATAATTACACGCCTTGGTGTCGAAGAATCGCTCATCACGAATGGAGGCTCGCAACCACGTGTTATGGAAGGTACTTTCCGCACCATCACCCCAAGTGACCCTTGCCAACTTTTGACAGTGAGACAGTGCCCTCACGACAAAGGGAGCCTGCAACATGGCTACCAGCTGCAGTGATACTAGGCATACGCATCGCGTAGATAGCCTCGCGCACAGGTATGATGTAAGTTAGTTAGCACAAAACCACACCCACTAGAAGCTGCATCGCCCACGCAATTGCCGGAGAAGCTACTGTACGCGAATGAGCCTTCAGGAGACGAATGTCTCTGTATACAACACAGTTCCAAGGACCAGTTATGGCTACTACACGAGAGCAGAGTTGCTTGAAACTCACGTTCGTATTGCTGGCGATCGATCCGCGTACCGTCTGTCTCCAGCGGTCAGATCTCTGCTGAAACAGAGGCTACACAAACTCTAATCGCGTTGGAGCTGTAGTAAGCCTACCTGGGTAAAAAGAAGTGATCGATTTGTCCAGATCTCTAATCCTTCGTGCGTCAGAAGTACAAAGGCGGCATCCACGTAACTCGTCAGGACGCCATCTTGAACACGCGCTTGCCCCCCGGGGCCGGAAGCGTTTCGTTACAGCTGTAGTAACAACACGTATACGGAACGTACAGACATAGTAATAACACGTATAAGGAACGTAACCGGAGATTTAATTGCATTCCTAAGCGTGACGGAAGTTGCGCACATATATATATATATATACGCTAGCTGAGATTTCAGCCCACACTGCACGATTAGTTGCCTCGCGCTAAGGCGCTCGGCAATAAAGGTCAATCCGCACTCAATAGGTGTGAATAACTACATATACGTGTATATACATACAGCTCTGTCTATATAAGGAATGCATGTTTCAGGTGGAGATGTTTTGACAAAGAATTACAGGTGGCTAATTGGCTGTACAGTGTCAAAATGTAGTCTCGCCATTGTACTAAGTATTATTGTAAGATAATTGTAACATTGTAAGACGATGGGCTATATACTTTCAACTGCAGTGCTTATGAGCCCCAACCTTAAAGGAAGTACAGATATACAGCGCTTTGAGTGCAGTGATGGAATCAAAAAAATACATGATGGAATCATGTTTGTTTCTACCCGGGACTGCCACAATAGGTTATAACATGACAGGTTTAGCAGATATACATGTATGTACACTACAAGGGCAAAGCATAAGTACATACAGCACTGCTCACAAGTAACTTGTCAGTACACGTATGTGCAACCGTGAGTGACTCAATAGCGACTTGGAGTAATGGATTCACTACATGTACTTGTGTGTGCGAGTGGCACACTTGTATGCGCAACTACATGTACTACATGCATATGTGAGTACAGCGCTTGCATATCTACAGGGTGTATTGCGAGTGTTATGCGTACACGTGCTTGAGCGCACATGTGTGTGTGTTCAAGCACTCTCGTGCGAGCATTCGAGTACTCACATGGGACATGCATGTAACTGGCATGTGCATTCAAGCTTGACAGCAGTATTGTACATGTAGTGTATCTGCTAAATTCCTGAATGGGGAGGGGGGGGGGGGGGGAGGAAAATTCCAGCCCGGCTAAACCCATAAGCATTTTTTTTTTAGTAACAGGCTTTTGAAGCCTGTCTACTGTGGCTGTCACAAATACAGTTTCACCAAAATGTCCACACGTGACACGAGAGACTCGAGTCAAAACGTGATCCTCACAGGACTAGGTTAAAAACAACTACATACCGACCCCGCCCCTAGCTGTATTATCTATGCAGTAGCTAGCTTAGGCATGTCGGCCTAGGCCTTGAACATAATCGCTTTTGAGTGAACATAATCGCTTTTGAGTATCAAATTTCAATGGCGGGCTGCATGTAGCAAAACAAATAGTTAAATAACTATTAATTAATAATTGCAAATTGCTCGTATTTCCCGTTTAGATACGTATTTTGGTGAAACTGAATACACCAAATGATGACATCATAGGGTCACCTGGGCTGCTGCTGTTCCCCGGCCAGCAGGAGCTCGACAGCTGACAGCTCATTCAGTTCGAGAATGTCACTCAGTATCAGAGCCTCCTCAACAAAATCCTAGAGAGGGAGAGGGAGAGAGACTAAAGAAATAATAACACAATTCACCTCTTCTACCATTTCCCCCCTAAACATTCGACATTGGAAATCTCCATCAGTCCAGTCCATTAGTCCAGTCCAGTGATTGCAGACCGCCCATGTCCTTCTACTCTACTATCTATGACTACCATACACTAGCCTCGTTCCCAGGCCCACGTGCACATTTCACTTAGCGCAGCTGTGGGCCCACGTGCACATTTTTCACTTAGCGCAGCTGTGGGCCTGGTACATTTTCTCACGTGCGTGACTCGTAGGGTAGAAGGGTGGTAGAAGGATGAATATTGTGTGGGCGGGGACAACTGGTATTCTAAGACAATAAAGGAAGGCAGCGAATCTATACTTCTTGCAGCTACTCTTCAGAGCCCGTTTGGAGGGTTGTCCAGAGATGCCGAGACAGTACATGGACATGTCCTGGTGTCTCTGGACATGAGTGCCCGTTTGTGCCACAGACCAAGCACTGAAACAATATCACCAGCAGAAGGTAGAGAAGTGCAACCGTCTTTTGACCGGTCCTGCCCACGTGCAATTAAGTAAGTCAAATCACGTGAGAAAATGCACCCGGCTCTCCAGCAACACACACGAGAACCTGGGGACGAGGGTAACCGTACACCACAAGCCACGTAAATAGGCATCACCGTGAAATCAGCCGCGGTGCAAATCATCCCTTACAACCTCCTCCCGGCTACAGAGCATGCACACAATTAATAGATAGCAAACCTGAGGCAGCGTATGAATGGTTGGTAGACTGGTAGTCTGGATGCCTTCCTTGGTGGCCCTCTGAACCTGAGAACGGTGGCTAGGATTCTTCGCCTGTGGGAGAAGCAAAGAGTGGTCAAGCAAGACAGCAGTGGGTGTCATTAAAAAGCTGTTGACGTAGCAACACATGTAGTTGGCGTTTTCCCTACGTCAGCACAAAGAGGAAAGAGGGAGGAATGCCACCAGATATCAAAGCATTCCAATGACCGTTTAGAAAGGCAGCATATCCCTGAATGATGCTCATTTCTAGTGTGCTCTATTTAGAATTATGAACGTCATTCACTCTGAAAGTTTGGAATATGAATTATATATAAATCTCAGTATTTAAGGAGGCGTGAGTAACTAGGGCTTTCAAAAATCAAAGTATACATGTATATGTTCTTATATAAATACTTGATTATAACACTTTTCTGCTATGATGTAATGGGAAAAAGTAGGTTACATGAAATATGCATGTTTCCAGTATTTTCTCCATTTAACGCCCACTTTTACCCATAATGAAAATTAAAGGGTCTATTAATTTCAGCTCAATATAAAATAAAGCTACATGTGGAAGATTTTATACATGTTTACACACACACACACACACGCACACACACACACACACGCTCACTCACACACACTGACTCACAGGGTTCTGTAGCAGTGAGATGAAGTCAGGTTTGTGCTTCTTGAGGATGGCTTCCAGGCTGTAGTAAGCCTCCGGTCTCTTTTGCGCAATGGCAGAGTTCACCACATCAGCCAGCTCCTTGAATGGAGCCCATACTCCACTCACTCCAGCCATGGCGTACTCACCTACGACACAAGATCAGCTCTTTTCAGTGATCTGACCATGGACCGCGCTGATTTTCGGCCTTTGATTACACACATAGCCCGACCCAGATTTGCCATTCTGCAGTGTGCTTGGGCCATTGACCACTGAATGACTACAGACACATCTGTGAGACGATAGAGTCTACGGGAGTGAATACCCTCCCCCCTTGCCTTGTTCCTGGGGCCTTCCCACCCACATTTGCACGTATCAAGAAAGGGCAAAGATAGCTCGCAATACACGTACAATAAAAGCACGTTCTTGAAGAATTGGACAACACCCATCATCCATACACCCACCCACCCCCCACCCCCCCACAACGAAACCTCACACCCAAGCCTTTCGCCATGGGAAAAGATACACATAGCCTATCCAGTTTCTTTCCACAGCATGAGAAAATTCAAGGCAGAAGGCTAGGGTATAAGGCTAGATCTCAAGTTTCTTGGTCGGCAGAAATACAATTGTGGTAATATATTGGTCTTACGGGGCAGCCTAAGGCTGGCCGGCAAGAAGTGTATTTACTCCAAATAATACGCACCAACAAATATTTTAGTCGCTCATTTAATATCATCTATACTTACCGCAAGCTCAAGGTCCTCGCAACTAAAGTGTGCAAGTGCAAATCTGCGATCTATACAGACTTGAATAAAGCTTGCAGTCCTTTCGGCTTCGGTTTACTGGAGTATCTTCACGTGGCCGGCGCCGCAGGTTACCGTTGGCGCACGCCCCTGTAGTGAGCTGTAGGTAGGGATGAGGCTATTATGCGGGCATAGTTTCCGGCATAATCGGTAGTTCTACAGAGGGAGCATAATGCGGGAATAAACGGTAGAAATCAGGCATAATTGACCTTTTGCATGTGGAAAAAATGGCTACCAGCAGCAGCGGTGACACTCGTGCCAGTTTTTTCTCTGTTAAAGAATTCATTTGGTGAGCAGCAAGACAACTCACTCCAGGACTACATTGAATGTTCGTTAATGATACAGTATAATAAGCACTGAACTCACACTCTTTCATCTGGACTACTGAATTTATGTTCTGTAACGTCTATTGTTATTTGTGTAAAAATAGTGCTAATGTTTGTTTTTTTAATGAAATTTTTGTGAGCATAATAGAGATATTCAAGAGCATAATAGGGATCATTAAAAGCATAATCGGACATACTCTGGAGCATTCTGGAATAGCATAATCGGCAAATTTTTTACATAATAGCCTCATCCCTAGCTGTAGGGAATGCCCCCCGAGCTTCACGTACACGCCCCTCCGCTTGCTGCAAATTGATTGGTCGGCTTTGAACAGGGATTGCGCGAGTTGAATTTTGGCGCGCTTGTCTAAAACGCGGGGAATGGCAGAGCACTGAGAAGAGAGAGCTGTGAACCATTGACAGACTGAAGCCGAGAAGGGCTGATACTTGAAGAGTGTGAGAGGAAGTGAGGGCCATTTCTTTGGCGTTTGATGAGAAACAGAGGTAGGGAAAATGTGTACAGATACTGTAGCTATTATTTTGCCTTGGGGGGTAGCTAGGTTCCATTCGATTTGAAGAGCAGCAATTACTTCTCGCTCGATACAAAAATCTTATCATTCTTTTAACAAGGCTAAAATGATTCTAATGCCTTCTTGGATACCTGGCCAAACTGTGGATAAACTTTGACCCTTAGCTGCCACGTATGCTCGGGTGGGTGTTGGCTTGGAAGAAAAGCTAGTGTTAGCCACTAAGGCACACACTTTGGACTGTGGTGTTTGTGCAGGATAAAGGACAGAGGTGATATTGGATCCAGCTGGGCCTACAGATGAGGGCTCTGGCTAGGGGTGTGGCTTTTTTTAGTATATAGCATGGTCCATAAACTGCATTCTTCGAAATTTTCTTGTGCAAGATGTGGCGGAAAAGACGTCAGAAATGTTTTTATCATTTTTTGCTGACCAACCGACCCTAGCGTATACATGTAGGAAATTGGCCCGTGAAACGAAACATCCATTTAGAGTGGCCTTATTAAAAAAATCCAGGTGAGATGGGATTAGACACTGACGTGGTGGTGTTTAGACTGACCTAGTAATGGTATCTAGGAGGCATGACTCCATGGGCAACATCTTTCCCACCCTCTGCAAAGAAGCCTGTATTAAAGCCTGTAATCTACATACATGTATGTAGTGCTATCACACTCTCAATACACACACACACACACACATACACACACAGAAAATAGTCATGCTGAGGTCGGATGCAGCAGGGCCAAAGGAGGATGGCTTCCACTGCAAAGTGACGGGTTCTCTCTCAGGGCAGGATGAGAACAGGAACCTGATGACGCAAGGTATTGTGTGGGGGGAAACAGGACCCGTGGAGAGTCTGGGAACACAGCGGCATATGCAAATGTAGATGAAGTCTTCAGGGTTCTGCCCACATTGGCCCGGTCTACCCAGTAACCACCACTCAGCTATTTCTAACACCCACTTACAGGCATTTTAGCCAAATTAAGAAGCGAACCCTATGAAAATCACTATACACATCAGGCCAGGGTTCTCTCTGTGTTGCTTTAGAGGTGATAAAGTACCCACCAATAGGGGCTAAATGCACCTACTCTAATCCCTTTTACATGTACATGCATGTATATCAGAGTGAATGTTGGTTACCTAGGTTGAGGTGAGGGACAATAATGACTTAATAATGATGTCATATAGTGACATAATGAGTAGGTGCATAACTCCCTATTGCATAATTTTCTCAAGAACACTGATGCACGTGTATTTATATGGGCTATGTATTTTTGAGATGCATGTACATTATTGTGTAACACATTATGAGCAAAGTTGTTACCTTTGCAGGTTCGAAATTCATCCCGCTAGAAGCCCTGAACGTGGGTTACAGTGCCTCCACTACAAGCCAGCCGACTGATCAGGATGAGCCAGTTGGACCGGCTCAGGCAGGTGGCGTTAGTGGCTTCCAGCCAGTGGCCGAGGGGGAGAACAGCAATGATGCCTTTTCTGTTGCCCCGGAAACACCTCAGCGAGCCCCAGAGCCAAATCCCGGTAATTGTCACACCATAAAGAGTTGTACATACATGTACTGTAAATGTATTAATGCTCCCTTTGTAATACATGTATGTATAGTTCGCCAACAAATTCTCACAAGTGTGCATGTACATGTATGTACAGTACATTGCTACATGTGGTACCACTGTTAGCCTTGCAGTGTAAAGCTACAGCATGCATGATTAAAGTGTACATGCATGTCACTGATTCGACTTTTGTAGCCATGTACATGTAACACACATTCAGTGTGCTCTATTTGGAATCATTAACCTACAGGCACGCCACTGACACCACTGGCCAACCTCAAGGTTCTGATAGCAGCTGCTAGCTCCGCCCTGGACCGGGAGAGGGAGTGTGCTAGTGCTGGAGGAGGTGTGGGGGTGGGGGAGGTGGTGGGTGCTAGTGTGACGGTGGGAGGGGAGGAAGGGACGGAGGAGACAACTGGGAGAAAGATGAAGTCCCTTGCTGTGCTCTGTAAGAGGTGAGTGAACCAAACCATACATGTGTACAATGTACATGTACATGTACATTCAATGCATTTGCATGTACGTGTGTGTGCTTATACACTCACACATGCACACACACACACACATAGATTTCTCTCCATTGCTGAGGGTGAGATTGGAGCAGGCAATGAGTTCAGCCTGGAGATGATGGCACAGTCTCTGGGTCAGTGCATGGAACATGCATGTCATAAACATGTACCTTTACATGTACTTGAATGACATGTATTTGTATAGCTTGCATACACAGATGATTCTCTGTCTTCATGAATTTGCATGTACATGTACATTGTACATACATGTACACACACACACATGCTGCATGCAGGTACCAACCGCCGTAGGATCTATGACATCATCAATGTGATGGAAGCCCTGGAGATGATTGTGAAGCAGTCCAAGAACTGGTACACCTGGCTAGGTAGGGGGAGCCTCCTCCCCACCCTGGCAAAACTCAGGGTACGTCAAGACTCTCCTCTTGGTGGGGAAAGGAACATTCATGTGCATGTACCGCGCATGGTTTCATGCTGGTGGGGAAGGAAAGACGTGTGATATGCATATGTGTGGAGAGCCACACCCCCTAGGCTGCCTGGGATTTGCTCTTCCCCCCCCTTCCCACTCTCCCCAAAATTTGTAGTTGCATGTAGAGCTGTCAGAGTTTGCTTGTGATGCCTCATGGGGTGGGCTGCTAATGGTTCATTAACACTGTCATGATTGAGATGAAAGAGAATGCCACCTCTAGCAGCAAGGACGCTCCTCCCTCTGTTGCCCCTGGCAACAAACAATTTGCTGTGGGTGTGGCCAGGAAGCCCTTACAAGCAGTGAGTATGAACAGAAAGAGATCGCGTAACCATGAGCCTGCAGTGCCGGTGGAGACAAGTACCCAAACTGAGGACGTGACGGGTTGCCAGGACGATAGGGAAGAACCTATCGGACTTAGCGATGGAGGTGGGCAAGTGACATCACTTCTTTAATTAAACAACTCAAGCATACAAGTTATGATGACTATGATCTGGTTTCGTCCGTCTACAGTTTGTCACAATAGCGGTTGTACATGTACATGTACCATGAGACCCCTCGTCCCAAATGAAACCCAGCCAGACTGATCTTTCCATTTCCCCACCTTAATGCATGCTTGTACATGTACATGTATATAATATATATGACTATATAAGTGGTACAAGTTTGCGTAGAGCAAACCAACTGTTGCTACATGAGATGAAATGTTAACGAGGGGAGGAGGAAGCGAGCCTCGCAGTAGCTAATCCCCTTGTTCCCAGGATCCACTCCCCCATATAGTTCATATAATTGAAAGACTGGGCCAGGAAGTGGCCATGTGTGGTGTCCTTATTAATCAAGCTACAAGTACATGTATACTAACATGATTCCATCCTGTCCACAGACGGCAGCTGTCGACGGTGGGACAAGTCTCTGGGGGTGCTGTGCCAGAAGTTTGTCATACTCTTCCTCATCAGCCCAGTGAGTGTTGACCAACATGTCCCCGTGACCCGAGAGTCTCGGGATGAACGTGATCCTCACATGACTACGTTAACAACCACTCATTGATAATTACATGTACGGCGAGGCTAGAACAAGAGTAGATAAGAGAAGGTTGTGGGATTAATCTTCTGCAAGAAAGACTATATCATGTTAGGTATATTGATACATGCTGATATGGCTTACTGCTGAAATTCCAAATGAAGCCCACCACGCACTTATACATGTATCTACATGTATGCAACATGCACTATCTCTTTTGCAAGACATTAATGAGACCTGCATTGACATGCAAGTACATGTACATGTAGTAGCCCAGAAAAAGAATACATGTATGTACATGTACATGTACAATGTCATGTACTGCATGTACATGTACATGTACTCTACGTAAGTAGTACACTGTATTTTGTATGTGCATGGTCTTCAAACTAAGCATGCAGAATATCATTTGAGCAAATATTGTATATGATCAGTCACTGATGATGTTCATGTACATATACTTGATGATGTCATCCCTTAGAACCATGAGGTGACGCTGGAGTGCGCGGGCAGTGTGCTCATGCCGGATGAGGAGGGAGGGACTCCCTACTCTGCTCCCCAGAATCCTAAGAGTAAGTTCTGCATGACATACACGTACATGTACATGTACATGTAGCATTTTGTGGAGTGAGAGGATGCAACGGTTGAATTAGGGTAAGCGAGGGAGTAGCATTGAGGTGATATAACCAGCCTCATTCCCAGGCTCACATAGCCTCATTCCCAGTCTCCACTCCCAGCTTTTTTTTCTCATGCCCATGTTCATGTACTGTATATCAGTTTCACCAAAATATCCGATCGTGATTTTGGAAAATTGCAATTTTTTATAGTTACTTGACTTTATCAGTTTTGCTGTATGCAGCCTGGTGTCTAAATTCGATATCTCAAAAGTGATGACATTCAAGGCCTACATGTAAGTCGACAAGAAGGATGCCTAAGTACTACAGTACATACTACACGGATAAGCGTTGTTTAACACTGATGATGTTCATGTACATATACTTGATGATGTCATCCCTTAGAACCATGAGGTGACGCTGGAGTGCGCGGGCAGTGTGCTCATGCCGGATGAGGAGGGAGGGACTCCCTACTCTGCTCCCCAGAATCCTAAGAGTAAGTTCTGCATGACATACACGTACATGTACATGTACATGTAGCATTTTGTGGAGTGAGAGGATGCAACGGTTGAATTAGGGTAAGCGAGGGAGTAGCATTGAGGTGATATAACCAGCCTCATTCCCAGGCTCACATAGCCTCATTCCCAGTCTCCACTCCCAGCTTTTTTTTCTCATGCCCATGTTCATGTACTGTATATCAGTTTCACCAAAATATCCGATCGTGATTTTGGAAAATTGCAATTTTTTATAGTTACTTGACTTTATCAGTTTCGCTGTATGCAGCCTGGTGTCTAAATTCGATATCTCAAAAGTGATGACATTCAAGGCCTACATGTAAGTCGACAAGAAGGATGCCTAAGTACTACAGTACATACTACACGGATAAGCGTTGTTTAACCAGCTAGCTATAGGGGCGGAGTCGGTATGTAATTATTAATTAGTAGTTACTAATGAAGTCATGTGACGATCACGTTTTCCCCGAGACTCTTAGGTCACGTGAAAACATTCACCCCTATGCATCACACACGAAGAAAATATACCAGGCCCACAGCTACATGTACATGTACATGTACGAACTACATGTACATCAAAACACACATTTTCTTGTATTTTCTCCAATTAGTGCCTACTTTTACCCCCCAATGGATAAAGGTCTATTGCCCAATTCATATCTTACATATCTCTTCCCTTTCTTGTTCCCTCCTTCACCCCCCTAACTTCAGCCAAGGTCCGGCGCCTCTATGACATAGCCAACGTGCTGACCACGCTAGCACTGATCAAGAAGAAGACGTTTCTGGCCCCCAACCATCGCAAGATGCCCGGCTACACCTGGTGTGGGCCCAGCATCAGTGAGATTCTGGCCATTAGTGAGTGTCACAATCAGTCCATGTTATTTCAGTGTCGTAATTAATGGCCAGGTTGTCACGTGATACGGCTGTGACGTCACTAGAGGATGCTCAATAGTTGGGGCGAGCCCCAAACCTAATGATTTTGCTGGCCCCCGTGTCCGTATAATATATGTATTATGGTGCGTATACATCTTACCGAATCTGGTTACAAAATTCTATTTTTGTGTATTACGTATTCAAGGCAAGTGGCAATAATGGCTTCTCTGCTGAGTATGCCGTCTTTGAAATTGGAAGCTGTGGCGCTCAAAGAGTCAGACATCTGGACGAATCTATAGTTCTACCAAGAGAGACTTACTATAGCTCCAAGGTTGGTGGTGTTCTATGCAATAGTAGAGATATGAGCGCTGGAGATGGACGGCACGATCGAGCAATGCAAACGGTATTTCCAAGTGGCAGAGTCTGTCTATCCACTCTTCTGTAGCATGCAGACATGGCCGCAATCAATTTAGGCTTGCAATCAGTTCACTGTCCTGTTATTTTTCTTACATTCGTGCACTTGATACATGTATGTTCATTTGCTAATCATGTAATGCACAGTCACTCGCTCAGGCTCGCCCCACAATGTCCTGCATTACACTAGCAGGGTTATGGGCTCCTGGCACTAGTAATGTAGCATTTCTTAGTGGTGGAAACAAAATGGCAAATGTGCGGTCACAGGAATACACTCCTTCACCCTCCAGCCGTCCTTCGCAAGACTGAGTTCAGTATGGCCCCCCTCTACCCCCACAAGAAGGGGACCAGTCTCACACGCAAACCCTCCGTTGGCAGCCGGCCCTTCCTACACCAGTATGAGGTCAAAGGTCAGTTTAAGCTCATAATGTTACGATGAGAGCTACCAAGAGCACACAATGGCATCATTATGGGATATGGCAGGCTAGCATACATGTACATGTACAGTACTGCATGTGTGTCTTACTAGGCAGTGATGTCATGTATACGCATTTTATTTGTGTGCCACTGTGCATGTCCCACACTATACTTACTATTTAGGTATACACGTACTTGTGATCATAGGGTACAGGTAATTGATGGGTACTTAAATTCAGTGTAGACAAACTTCTGAGGTATACATGCATGTACATGTAAGAAAAAGGTTACATGTAACTGGCTGTACAGGACTTGGGCCCTCAGAAACCATCGGTACTTGTACCTGTAGCTTATTATTGTTCATTCTGTTCCTGCTCACAGACTCTCACAGCTCTGCCCCTGCCACGCCCACCAAAGCCAAGGAGGGAGGCTTCCGGAGGAGCTTGTCATTTGGTGCCAACAATCCCGGCTCTGGAAAGAGTGCCTGCGTAGTGGCACGACCATGTGAGTAAACGTTAAACCTAGCTTGTACATATCATGTACCTTGGAAAATGTTGTGCGAGCCACAATTCCCTTCCCCAGGAATTCATGTAGGGAATGGTGGCTTCCGTTGGTAGTCTACAAGTAGCTCATGCAGCCAGCCCCTCGCATGAGGGTCCAGCTACACCATACTATAACAACAAAAAAAATTCACAAAAAATGAGCAGACATGTAGGGATGGAATCCCCAAAAAGCAATCAAACAAGGTAGGAATGAACGACACCACAGTACCTTTACGGACTCCCATCCCTATTATCTTTTGACATTTTTCCAACCTGGTTTTATGCTTGTAATGGAATGACAGGATGTTAGATCGTGATGTGTACATCCTGTGGCAGTTTTTTTGAAAGCACTCCTGTATGATTATAATCTTAATTGCAAATGGATTGCATTATGCTATTGGTCAAAAGATAGTAGTCTCTGTAGGTCAAAGTCGAGATCGGAAGTGGAGATCAGGACCATTAGATGATGTAATAGACTTTCTACACATTCTCACACAATTGTGTGATTAGACGTCACAGGCAGATACATACAATGACTGATTGTATATGTACATGTACACGTACATGTACATGTATCACGGTTGTGCCATCAATCTGCAAATCAAATCTGCACACACACACACACACACACACACATATCTAGTATGCCCCATGCAGAAACACTCCTACCGCTACCCCCATGATATCCTTTCATTAATTAAGTGACTGCTAATGGGATGTCCTGCCACCTTCCTTGCCCTGTGGATCAAAATTTTACTTGTAGCTCAATAAACACTGCTAACTTTGCTAAGGCTTGCCCCTACAATGATAAGGTTAGCACTTCTTGACTAAAGCTTCGCATTGCATAACACATGATGTATGTATTCAACTTTATACTCGGCAGCATTTTAAACAGTAGAAGAATCGCCATACTGTTTATTTGTTACTAAAGCAGTTGTGAGACCTATCACCTCATTTCTAGAAAAAAAAATATGTTATAGAATTTATGATCTTGTTCTCAGGGTTGTTTACCTTGACTTTTCTTACTAGCTTCTGTGTTCCACGAGTTCATCCAGAAGTATCAGAATACCTTGGAACAGAGCGCTTCCACCGGTCGCTCCATCCTACCCAAGCCTTCCGTTTCTAGTTCCCAGCAGGGAGGCAGCCTCGCCGGCCTACCTTCCGCTGACCTGACAATTGCGGCTCTCTTGGCCTCTCCTTGCAGTCTCCCTCGCTCTACCCAGGCAAGTCCAGAGAACTCTTTCCCGATCAACCTCTCGTCGCAGCCGAGTATCGGTTTTCCCTCAGGCAACGCCTTGCCAAATAGTCACCCGAATGTCATTCATCCGATTCTTAAACAAATCAATATTCCAATGCCAGCATCTGCTCCTATATCACAGGTAACTCTTGCAGTTCCTGCTGCCACAGTCGCTAGCCTTACTGCGGCCCTTTCAGACGGAGCCAACCCAAAGGGCTCAAAGCTATTCCGCAGAATCCTACCAGCTCCCTACAAAGATCCGACTACCGAGCTTTTGCAGCGTGCGAGTGAAATCATGAACAAGGCTGCAGCTGGCCTTTCCAGCACTTGTCTTCCCTCCATACAGGCTCAGGACGTTACTTCCTTAGCTCATGCGGAGCCATCATTGACTCAGCCGGCAACTTCTTTCTTTACTGCAGACTCCAAATCGAGTGGCACGCTTATCTCTGATGTAGCTTGCAGCACAACTGCTGTATCAAGAAACCATTCTCACTCTTACGGCACCCAGACATCGCCGGTCGTTGGAACAACCCCAGTGATTCCTGCAGGGACGCCTATCAATGCATTGGCCACCAAGACCCCAGTGTCATCACGCACAGACTCCCAAGGAGTTGTGAATTCTGTTAGCAGCTCCACCAACGGAGCAACTGCCTCTGTAGATGTGAGCGAAACGGGTCTTTCTTTCCACTCATGTGTGACATCCGACTCTGCAAAGTCACCCACTGCAGCTATTAACTCTTTGCAGTCTCTTTCTAACATGGTAGTAAATCCACAGCCTTCAGTCAACCAGGCAGCCACTTCAGCTTCTGCCGATAGTAAGCCATCGCCTTCGGCACTAGGCACCATTGCTCTCAGTGAAGCTGCAGCATTTATTGATGCCAGCAGTGGTGGCATGACCTTACAAATTCAACAGCCTTGTAATAATAGCCTTTCCGATAGCAGCGCCTCCAGTGGCATCAACAACCAAGACAACCACAAACTCGAAAAAACATCCACGGCGCAGACTGATGCCACCCACGGCACCCTCCACTCGCCGTCCAACCCCGCCCGCACTGGTCGGACTTTTGTCAACGTCAAGGATGTTCTGACTCTTGCGGGAGATCGAACACCGACGCCCGCTGCCACTTCTACCGCGAACATACCCCCACAGCTGCTTTCAGCTCCTGAACGGGAAGGTGGGAGGGTCCTGGCATCGTCTGTCGTGCTGCCGGCCTTCTCAATGTCACAACTGAGTCCACCGCCTGGCGTCCACCCTCTGTCCATATTTGGCACCCTGCCACCTGTGGGCTCCAAGCAGTCTGCTTTTACGTCCATTGTCAATCAAAAACCCATCCCTTCGGTGTTCGAGTCGAACCAAAGCACACCTCAACCTGTCACTTCGACGACAGCCAGTAGCTGCAACGTAGGCCCACTGCTTCAAAGCTTTGGGATCACTAATCCCAATGTGTTTTTGGCCAACCCCGGAGCCAGCCGTCCTGTCTGTTCTGGGTTTCTCCCTCCAATATCGTCGCTCTACTCCAACGGTCACAGAGCTACCAATCGCTTCCCACTGAACACTCAAGCCGTAACAACGATTACGAACAATTATTCACTAATCAGTAGAAGCAATGGTGCGTCACCGCCAAAGCGCCCCCGGCTAGAATGAGTTCTGCTACAATGGTGTGTACATACATTACACTTTATTTAGGTTGAAAATGTAACTACCACAATACTTCATGCATACTATGTACATGATAGATCTTGGCTGTACACCTGTACAGGTTCATACTAAGTTTTGTACAGTCACATGAATTATAGTGATTTGGTGTGTGTTAGGACTTGCATGTTTTCTGTATAATATTGTATCCATGCAGTTTTCTACAGTATACAGCTAAATCAAGGCTCCGAACCAGTGGTCTAACCCACGAATATTGAACTTGTCCCCCTAACTTGAGAATACTCTTATATTAAATGCAGTGTTTAGAATGACCAGGGTTTATAAACTGAACTGGTCAGTTTATTTTAAATAAAGTCTGCAGTTGTAAACTGACCAGTCTTATAATAAAAGTATGTTTCAGGAGCTGCAAAAATAATTGAAGGACTCAGAATCATAGTGGGCTAATTCATCCAAAACCTATAATGAGTTTTTAGCGCCTCCTAAAACACACGTACACTTTTATTAAGAATGGTGAGTTTACAACTGCAGAAACTTTATAATATTGATATCAATATTATTATACTGAGCAGTTGGACTATGGGTTATAACACATATAACAAAAACATGAGCAGCACTGTGAAGCACACTTGCATGCCATAATGATGATATGCATGGTGCTGATAATATAATTTTCATATTATGGCATGCAAGGGCATGTGCTTCACAGCTATACATGTCAATACAATGACAGCAGACTAGCTAGCAATCTGCATAGTTGCATGCATGCAGGTTATGAATGCCATAATTTTTATGCATGGGTCAACTATAATGACATCAAATTAAAGCTGCGCGCGATGCACGTTAAACTGCGCATATCATGCTGCATACATTGTATGTGCATGACATTGTAGAGTGATACTTGAACCACATAATAATAAGCTACTACAATATGGACTGGACCTACAATTCTCCTTACACAGAAAGTCCATGGTAATAATAAACACTAATACATGACTGCATAGATTAATACATTTTTACTAAGCAGTAATAACAGGCCTAGGGCGTGTCTGTAACACTCATGAAATAACAAATTGTGATACAAAATAAAAACATTACACCTAATTGAACCTGACGCTTCAGTTACGAGCCTGCAGGCTGTTCACTCCATACAGTTCTTGAATAGCCTTGCTATAATCCTTGGGTACCTCTCTTGCAGTTTCCATCACCTTGGTGGCCCTGCACCAAGCATCAACTAGATTCTTCTTCCTGTGTTCATTCTCTTGTACCATCAGCTGGTGGATTTTATCAAAGTCTGCTTTCTCTAGCTTACGCTGCAGGTCAGCAGCATCATCAAAATATGTAATATGTGGGAATCGGAAGAAATCTGAGAACTGTAACCAGTACATCTCTGCTTCTGTGTCATCAGGGGCGTTCAGGTTGGGACTGTAGGGATGTATACTGGCAAGGTTGGGATGCATGACTGCATCCAATGACATATTTTTGCAGTACAAACTTGAGAGGGATGATCGATCCTTACTGACAAACCGTGTAGTCTGCATGGACTTGATACTGGGCATGAACAGTGGTACAGACAGTGAGTACAGCTCAGTAAGTTTGTACGACATCACCGAGTAGGGCACATACACAATTGCACGATGGCTGACCAAGTCAGAGAGCTTGTAATGCTTGTAGAGAGAGCGAATTCCTACAAGATGAAATTTAGAAGATGCTTGCTTGGCACCAGGGATTTCGGTTGTGGTAAAGAGAAGGATTTCGTTGTGCACAGGGGTATACGGGTTGTTGTCAGTATAGAAACCAGCAAAGCTGTACAGCGGAAGTGGCTCAAGTCCTAAATAGTGGCGCATGTATTCTTGGTCATAGACACTTGCCGCAGCAATGATGTGATGTGGGTGTGGCTTACTGCTGGTAGCGAGTAAAGCAAGGTGCTCATTGAGGCGGTCCCACTCTTCCTTAGTGCATCTTCCAAGGTTGTAGCGGTGGGCGGGAAGATAGATGATAGTTTTATTAAACGGCAGCCAGAGTTCACACATGGAAGCTGGGAAACTGCAGATAAAGGCATCTACAGACGCAATCTTCTGATCATCTTTGTAAAATTCAAAGTTTTCTTTCACCTCCCTCTCGGTTAGAGGCATTGAATTTGTTGTGTACCGTTCTAAAGTTGGTGAAAGCCTCTCATAAAGTTCGATCCCATTCTTGTTGAATACATGTGGGTACGTAGAACTGGATGTCTTTATCCCTGCAATAATAATCTTATGGCCCATGCTCTGCAGTAGCGATGATACCTCCAGTCGGCATCCATCATGGAGATCAGATGTCCAGAATGTCAACTTCTTGTGCACATGACACTCACCAGTTACCTCTTTTGACTGTGAAGACGTACTGACCACAATCTCATTTTCACCGCGCCCCGGTTTCATTCTTGCCACTTGGAGATCAGGGAACTGATACCCAGCATCAATGAGAGCCTGTAACCACAGCTGAACAACCTCCACATCAAGGATGTCAATGTACTCATGTTCATAGAGAGCAACCCAGAGTTCCTCAATACGCCCAACAAGAGAGGTAGACTTGCCCTCCCACTGCTGAAGAAAGTTAACAAGCTGTTCACTCTTCTGGTACAGGTCATCCTCTGCATTAAAGTCAGCAAGATTGCGGTGGATATTGCGGTCTTGGGTTACAAGTGGACGGGCCATAAAGCCAACACGAAGGCCAACATCCCAGAATAGCCGTTGGAAGAAGTAGCTACGCCAGATATCAGAGACCCGTCCATTGACAGTAACCGGCAGAAGGAGACCCCAAAAGCCTGCCTTGAGATGGAGCGTTGCCTGCGCATTGTAGGGAGTCAAAGCTGTAGTGGGTATCATCAAGGGTCTTGTAGCATCTGATCGCTGGAAATTAAAAGGAATTGGCATGATAAAGCGATAGATAGCGTCTACATCGGGTTGGTGGTCTGCTAGAGATTGCAACACTGCCACTGTGCTATGCTTTATCTGTGAAGGCTGTGCACATCTGTTGTACGTGTCAGGCACCTTAATGTGAGGCAAAGGAAGTCCACGAGGCCATGACGGTAGTGTAGGTGCACCAAGATATGGGTAAGGATTGTAGGTTGGTGCCGTGTGACCAACCAGCTCTAGCACATCAAGTAATTGATCTTCAGAAGAGGGTACATAGGCATCCAGAGATAGCGAAGGATCTGGTGCAGCACCGGTAAGATAGAAATTGAGCAGGTTGTCATCGTCAAAGTCCCAAATGGCTTTGGCACCATGGGTGATGGCATAGAGAAAACCCACATTCTTGCGGCCAAAGTGATTCCATAGTAGACCATCGATAAAAGAATTTTGCATTGCTTCCTGGTCCTCTGGGCTGAGGTATACAACGGCATCATTACCCTCACCAGGTGTCCAATCCACTTTAAAGTCCTCTGGCGACTTTCTGTCCCCAACAATCACCATACACCAATTTTCTAGCCTCGTCTGCCGATACACGCCTTCAGCAGGCATGAAAATGGTAGTCATCACTGCCCACCGCTCGCACAGTGGGCCATCCACTGTTTTCTTTACGTTACGACTGAGCTTGACTTGAGAGGACGAAAATTTCCGTTTTTCTGCAGGGAATGTGCGGGTTGCTTTCCCTGAGAATGCCTGTCCAGTAATTGTACTGAGTTTACCTTCAAAAACGGAATTAAAAACTGGATTAGGACCTGCTTCAGGGTCGTTCTTTTCGCACGTAAACTTGAAAGTATTGCAGAACGAAGGACAGGGTTGGGATAAACTGGGACATGGGGGACAAGACTGAGTGGAACAGGGTGGACAAGGATGGGGAGAATTTGAGCAGGGGGGACAAGACTGAGTGGAACAGGGTGGACAAGAAAGGGGGGAGTTTGAGCAGGGGGGGCAAGACTGGGGTAAATTGGGGCAGGGGGGGCAAGAATGGGGGGAACTGATGGAGGGAGGGTTCCGATTCTTAGTCATAATGGCAGCTTCTTTCTTGAGGATTGACTTTGTAACAGGCTTCATGTACACAATTGCTATTAGTGTGATCACAATCGCCACCACTAGTACAACATAACACTTAGTTTTTGCACTACTGTGCATTAAACGGCTGCAAATTTTGTTTGTGTTAAGCCCCGAACTTCTTGAATCCTTCATTGTTGATGAATACAAAGTCTCACACGTGTAGAAAATTTCACTATATCGCGCTTCTGTTCAGCTTTATCAAGGAACGACTTGTAAATTCAGGCAGATGTTTAAATTTCTGATCCAGGCACCAGCAGTTGAGACTCCCTGTATAAAAATACAAATTACATGTATAATGTAAGTGTGCGGGTCATCCTGGGATGTCTTCCATCACAGCCCAAGCTATAAGTCCACAAGCGGAGTGCATTACATTACAACTAGGTCAATGCATGACATCGTGGGGGCGAGCGTGAGCGAGTGTTTGTATGTAAGCATACATGTAGCAGTCAGTCGCATGAAGGGTTCACAAGACAGACTCTTGGTTGAGGCTCATACACAGGCCATACACAGATTTTACCTCGCAGCCGTGGAGAAAAATAGATTTTTCTCCACGGCTGCGACATAAAATCTGGGCGAGAAAGACCTGGGTTTGAGTCTAGCATGCGCTCTAATGTGGCAAGTGTATGCCTAGGGTACCGGAGACCGAGGGCAGGTCGAAGTGACTGTCCTTAAAGCAGAGAGACATAAAAGTACATGTATCAAACCTAAGTCCATAACCTCTATATGTGAGGCTTCTACGTAGCCCCACCCTTAATGGAAGTTCAGAGGTACGGTACTTTGAATACAGTTATGCAATCGAAATATGTGACTAAATAATACTCACTTTGTACATGTACATGGGATTACCTAGCCTCGTCCCCAGGCCACACCCCCACCCACGAAAGAGTGGCCTGGTATTTGAATTGAATTGAATTGAATTGAATTGTCGAATAACCCCAGGGGGGAACGTCACATAATATTATCATGTATGGACATTAAAATGACTTTACAAACTGAAAGTTCAAACTCGCTAGTGAGCCCATCATATCCGGTGTGACTTCTTTATGCACGCACGGACAGCGATCCCCAAAGCAGCGGTGACACACGGTCTTCACCAGGCGCTTCATCCGCTTAATGCAGCGAAGTCCTTTGTCCAAGGCGGCATCCCATAGTCTCTCCCATCCAGCAATCCATGCAATGTCAGCCACTATTGGAGCTTTGTCAGCCTGGGAGCATCTGATCAGTCTCATCTCCCTGTCCAACCTCATAATCTCTTCCTTCATCTCCCGAGGATGAGGACCCACTTCCTCCTCCGCCCTCAGAACCGCCTCCGTATAGTGAGTGCCATAAGCCTCCTCCAGCTCCCTGCATTCACGTACCAGAGTCACTGAATCGTCATCATCAACTAGTGATCGCAACATCCTGGAGCCCAGCTTACTTCCATCCCCCAACACTAACCTCCGCAGGAAAGACAATTTCCTCACTAGCACCCTCGCTCGCAT
Organism: Phakellia ventilabrum; assembly: GCA_963921505.1. Lineage (NCBI taxonomy): Eukaryota > Metazoa > Porifera > Demospongiae > Axinellida > Axinellidae > Phakellia > Phakellia ventilabrum. The sequence goes on along the minus strand of OY997378.1, from coordinate 2,125,896 downwards.
GGAAGGCCAGCCCATTACCACACCAACTGCTGTATTTGATGTGCATTTTGCCACTTCCAAAATCCTCTTCCCCATCTCACCTTGGAAAGACTCCAGCCGCCTCAGAATCTAGAATCCAGCACTCACATCCATACAAAACGATGGGCATCACACACACTTCCACAACCGACCGAGAGGAGAGTGGGCTGAGGTCTCCCTGAAATACTCCAATACCACCATACAAGAAGAAACTTCTTCTGGCCTTCTTCACATTCTCCTCTACTGCTCTGGTTGCCATGGCATCTGATCCCCACTCCACCAGTAACCCAAGCACTTTCCCACATCACTAGCAGGGAGCACCTGCCCATCCATACTACACTCTGGTAATGGTATCCACTGTTTGCGCATGCGCGTAATTTACCAGAAATCTTGGTAAATCGGGAACTATCGTGTTCTATCCGTATATAATGACGTCATGTTCGGTTACGAATCCGTTAACGCTTTCGTGTCATGAAAGTGTAAATGAAGATAGCAGGTTTGATGGCCTGTAGTGATGGTTTTTCGCTAGCTACATGCCTAGACAGTGATCGGTAGTTCGAAATTTCGATCCCGTTTGCCACTGAAAAGCCTAGAAGGCTACATCTGCGATTGAAAATCGAGCAGCTCACGGATACTGCCAGGAGAGAGGCGCTTCCGAAATTTTATGGTAAGATAGTTATTATAATCGTAGCGGATAAAAATTGCAGGTTCTTCTAGTATGCCTGACTGGTTAGAAAGCCATTTCAGCTGCAGAAAGTCTGCTTACTATGTTCGTATACTGTCTCAATACTACTCCTGGCCACGTGTCTAAGACGGTTCACGGATACGTTTACTGACCCTATTCCGTATATTCTTCCAATTATTTCGCGCATGCGCGAACAGTAGATACCAGGCCACTCTTTCGTGGGGGTGTGTGGCCTGGGGACGAGGCTAGGGATTACCACACGTCAAAAAATTTTCATATCCATACAACACGTGATACATGTACACTGTATCCACTACGAAAGTACATGTACTTAGTCTCAGTACCTGAGACTAAGTACATGTACTTTCGTAGTGGATACATGTATCACGTGTTGTATGGATATGAAAATTTTTTGACATGTGTGGTAATCCCATGTACAAAGTGAGCATTATCACATATTTCGATTGCATAACTGTATTCAAAGTACCGTACCTCTGAACTTCAATTAAGGGTGGGGCTACGTAGAAGCCTCACCTATAGAGAGTATGGGCTTAGGATTGATACATGAGGGGATTTGAAAAATTGGAGAGCCTGCTAATGCAAACTGCAGACAGCTGACATGTACATTTATGTCCTTCTGCTTTAAGGACAGTCACTTCTCAGTCTCCAGTACCTTATGCATGCCTAGGCATGTGCTTGTCACATTAGAAGGCATGTAGCCTTGAACCCAGATCTTCCTCGCCCAGATTTTATGTCACAGCCCCCCAGACCCAACGGAAAATTGTAAGAGGGTCTGGGCGACAGGCTGGGGCAGAAGTGTACCGTGCGCCTGGAATGCAGGCGCACTTCCAATTGGCTTATTAATTACATTCTAACGTGCATTAATTGGAAATGGCACGTTTGAATTGCGTTTTAAAAGCTGTTTAGAGCGCTATTCTGCTTCAGAGTGTCAGCGTTTCCTCTGACATCAAGGTACTTCCAGAGTAAGTGCTAGAGAAATCTACTAAGCTAGCATTAGTGGGGAGGCAATTATGAGTTAATAACATTCCGGAGTGTACATTTCCACCGAAGCCTATCGCCCAGACCCTCCTTCCGACTTCTGAGGGTCTGGGTACCCGAGATTAGAAAGTACTGACGACTTCCTTCGTGTGAATGGTCAGGCTACGCAGGACTACCCTCAGCCCACAATCGTCTCTTACAGCATCCCACTACAAATACAGTCTACTAAGGGCACAGGCTATGTTTCAGGCTGTCCCCATTAAAGTTTATTTTTGAATGATAATTTGTGGACTGGGGATGCCTGGGATGAGACTACAATCTCCGCTGGTGTGATAGTGCACGGACTGGAGGGTGCACGTGGTAGTCTCGGTACCCGGGGGGTACCCAGACCTGTCGGGAAATCGATTTTCCGAGGGTCTGGGTACATGTACCCGAGACTAGGAGGGGGGGGGGAAAGAATCATTGAAGGCTACTTATATGGCTTACCAGTATTTCCTGTTTCAGTGATCTCTTGCTAAACTCAGCCACTCATGAAACTTGGGGTGGCACTAGTATCATAGATAATATAGCTATATTATCTATGCTAGTATAGTACACCTTGTACAAACTTTCTTTCGCCGCTTAATTAGCTACATACACGCCAGTGTAAGTTCGAAGTTCGATGGGTGTCGGGGGGGCGTGAACGTCTGGGCACGCGACTAATCCGCATCCGCTCGTCGACGATAGGGCGATCATCAGTTACCCGATCCCCCAAGTGTCTTATGCTAAATAATGACTTCAATCATCGCTCTATACCGTGAATGATCTCGACACTGATACACCATAACAAAAGCACCTAAGTAAGTTCTCAAACCTGGGATAAAAGTATCCATAGCTACACATACGTATCTGCTACGACAATTAGTGGCATTCTGTGGACATGTACACCTGCAGCGCTAGCTGAATTAGATGATTTATTTCAGAACTGCTGCATGGGAGTTAAGGTCCCAAATTTGGATAGTACCAAGTATTACAAAAGTAGCAAATGTGGTGTGTCATGATCATGTCAACATTATGCTGAAAAATAAATTTCAGGCTTTTTGCACAGTGCAACTCTACAACAGAATAGCTGCATGCAATGCATAAAAGTATAACATACGGTACACATGACTTAGCTGCTTCTTTATGCAGAAAGTTAATGGTAATACATACAAAATTACAAATACCTCTTAAGCTGTATTATACAGGGTACATTACACTTGCATGAACATGCATGCAGCACTAGTGAAATAATAGATTGTGATAATAATTATTATTACATTGCGCCTACTTATAATTAAGGAAACAATTAAACCTGACGTTACTTCAATTATGAGCTTGCAGGCTGTTCACTCCATACAGTTCTTGAATAGCCTTGCTGTAATCCTTGGGTACCTCCCTTGCAGTTTGTATCACCTTGGTGGCCCTGCACCAAGCATCAACTAGATTCTTCTTCCTGTGTTCATTCTCTTGTACCATCAGCTGGTGGATTTTGTTAAAGTCTGCTTTCTCTAGTTTACGCTGCAGGTCAGCAGCATCATCAAAGTATGTAATATGTGGGAATCGGAAGAAATCTGCGTACTGTAACCAGTACATCTCTGCTTCTGTGTCATCAGGGGCATTCAGGTTGGGACTGTAGGGATGTATACTGGCAAGGCTAGGATGCATGATTGCATCCAATGACATTCTCTCGCAGTACATACTGGATAGGGATGATCGATCCTGACGGACGAACCGTGTAGTCTGCATGGACTTGATACTGGGCATGAACAGTGGTACAGACAGTGAGTACAGTTCAGTAAGATTGTAGGACATCACCGAGGAAGGCACGTACACAATTGCACGATGGCTGACCAAGTCAGACAGCTCGTAATGCTGGTAGAGAGAGCGAATTTCTACAAGATGAAATTTAGAAGATACTTGCTTGGCACCAGGGATTTCGGTTGTGCTAAAGAGAAGGATTTCGTTGTGCACAGGGGTATACGGGTTGTTGTCAGTATAGAAACCAGCAAAGCTGTACAGCGGAAGAGGCTCAAGTCCTAAATAGTGGCGCATGTATTCTTGGTCATAGACACTTGCCGCAGCAATGATGTGATGTGGGTGTGGCTTACTGCTGGTAGCAAGTAAAGCAAGGTGCTCATTGAGGCGGTCCCACTCTTCTTTAGTGCATCTTCCAAGGTTGTAGCGGTGGGCAGGAAGATAGATGATAGTTTTATTAAACGGCAGCCAGAGTTCACACATGGAAGCTGGGAAACTGCAGATAAAGGCATCTATAGACGCAATCTTCTGATCATCTTTGTAAAACTCAAAATTTTCAATCACCTCTCTCTCAGTTAGAGGCGCTGAATGTGTTGTGTACCGTTTCAAAGTTGGTGAAAGCTTCTGATAAATTTCAATCCCATCCTTGTTAAATACATGTGGGTAAGGAGTAGTCGAGTTCTTTATCCCTGCAACAATTACATTATGGCCCATGCTCTGCAGCAGCGATGGTACATCCAGTCGGCATCCATCATGAAGATCAGACGTCCAGAATGTCAACTTCTTGTGCACATGACACTCACCAGTTACTTCTTTTGACTGTGAAGACGTGACCACAATCTCATTTTCACCGTGCCCCGGTTTCATTCTTGCCACTTGGAGATCAGGGAACTGATACCCAGCATCAATGAGAGCTTGTAACCACAGCTGAACAACCTCCACATCAAGGATGTCAATGTACTCGTGTTCATAGAGAGCAACCCAGAGTTCCTCAATACGCCCAACAAGAGAGGTAGACTTGCCCTCCCACTGCTGAAGAAAGTTAACAAGCTGTTCACTCTTCTGGTACAGGTCATCCTCTGCATTAAAGTCAGCAAGATTGCGGTGGATATTGCGGTCTTGGGTTACAATTGGACGGGCCATAAAGCCAACACGAAGGCCAACATCCCAGAATAGCCGTTGGAAGAAGTAGCTACGCCAGATATCAGAGACCCGTCCATTGACAGTAACTGGCAGAAGGAGACCCCAAAAGCCTGCCTTGAGATGGAGCGTTGCCTGCGCATTGTAGGGAGTCAAAGCTGTAGTGGGTATCATCAAGGGTCTTGTAGCATCTGATCGCTGGAAATTAAAAGGAATTGGCATGATAAAGCGATAGATAGCGTCTACATCGGGTTGGTGGTCTGCTAGAGATTGCAACACTGCCACTGTGCTATGCTTTATCTGTGAAGGCTGTGCACATCTGTTGTACGTGTCAGGAACCTTAATGTGAGGCAAAGGAAGTCCACGAGGCCATGACGGTAGTGTAGGTGCACCAAGATATGGGTAAGGATTGTAGGTTGGTGCCGTGTGACCAACCAGCTCTAGCACATCAAGTAATTGATCTTCAGAAGAGGGCACATAAGCATCCAGAGATAGCGAAGGATCTGGTGCAGCGCCGGTAAGATAGAAATTGAGCAGGTTGTCATCGTCAAAGTCCCAAATGGCTTTGGCACCATGAGTGATGGCATAGAGAAAACCCACATTCTTGCGGCCAAAGTGATTCCATAGTAGACCATCGATAAAAGAATTTTGCATGGCTTCCTGGTCCTCTGGGCTGAGGTATACAACGGCATCATTACCCTCACCAGGTGTCCAATCCACTTTAAAGTCCTCTGGCGACTTTCTGTCCCCAACAATCACCATACACCAATTTTCTAGCCTCGTCTGCCGATACACGCCTTCAGCAGGCATGAAAATGGTAGTCATCACTGCCCACCGCTCGCACAGTGGGCCATCCACTGTTTTCTTCACGTTACGACTGTGCTTGACTTGAGAGGAAGCAAATTTCCGTTTTTCTGCAGGGAATGTGCGGGTTGCTTTCCCTGAGAATGCCTGTCCAGTAATTGTACTGAGTTTACCTTCAAAAACGGAATTAAAAACTGGATTAGGACCTGCTTCAGGGTCGTTCTTTTCGCAGGTAAACTTGAAAGTGTTGCAGAACGAAGGACAGGGTTGGGATAAACTGGGACATGGGGGACAAGACTGAGTGGAACAGGGGGGACAAGGATGGGGAGAATTTGAGCAGGGGGGACAAGACTGAGTGGAACAGGGGGGACAAGAAAGGGGGGGATTTGAGCAGGGGGGGCAAGAATGGGGTAAATTGGGACAGGGGGGGCAAGAATGGGGGGAACTGATGGAGGGAGGGTTCCGATTCATAGTCATGATGGCAGCTTCTTTCTTGAGGATTGACTTTGTACCAGGCTTCATGTACACAATTGTTATTAATGTGATCACAATCGCCACCACTAGTACAATGTAACACTTAGTTTTTGCACTACTGTGCATTAAACGGCTATAAATTCTGTTAGTATTAAGCCCCGAACTTCTTGAACCCTTCATTGCTGATGAATACAAAGTCTCACACGGGTAGAAAATTTCACTATACCGCTCTTCTGTTCAGCTTTATCAAGGTTGTTGAAGAAATGACTTTGTGTTCAGGCAGATGGTTAAATTTCCGATCAGGCACCAGCAGTTGAGACTCCCTGTATAAAAATACAAATTACATGTACAATGTAAGTGCGGGTCATCCTGGGATGTCTTCCATTGCAGCCCCAGCTACAAGTCCACAAGCAGAGTGCAATACATTACAACTAGGTCAATGCATGACATTGTGGGGGCAAGCGTGAGCGAGTGTTTTTATGTAAGCATACATGTAGCCGTCAGTCGCATGAAGAGATCACAAGACAGACTCTTGGTTGAAGCTCATACACAGGCATCCCATCGCAGCATTTTTCGTATCCAAGAGAAAAATGTTTCTTTCCACGGCTGCAAAAACAAAAACAAAAAAAACAACTGCTAGGATACGAGGCTTATACAAACACCGTCATGACCACACAAGGCTATCGGACATGCTCTCTAATGTGACAAGGATACGAGGCTTATACAAACACCGTCATGACCACACAAGGCTATCGGACATGCTCTCTAATGTGACAAGCGCATGCCTAGGCATAAGGTACTGGTAACCGAGGGTAGGTCGAAGTGTCTGTCCTTAAAGCAGACAGACATGCGTATCAAGTCCATAACCTCAATATGTGAGGCTTCTACACAGCGTGTATGAGCCCCACCCTTAATGGAAGTTCAGAGGTACGATGCTTCTACACAGCGTGTATGAGCCCCACCCTTAATGGAAGTTCAGAGGTGAGATGCTTCTACACAGCGTGTATGAGCCCCACCCTTAATGGAAGTTCAGAGGTGAGATGCTTCTACACAGCGTGTATGAGCCCCCACCCTTAATGGAAGTTCAGAGGTGAGATGCTTCTACACGGCGTGTATGAGCCCCACCCTTAATGGAAGTTCAGAGGTGAGATGCTTCTACACAGCGTGTATGAGCCCCACCCTTAATGGAAGTTCAGAGGTGAGATGCTGATGCAATTGAAACATGTGACAGAGTAATGTTCACTTTGTACATGGGATTACCACACGTGAAAAAACTTTTCATATCACGTGATACAAGTATCCACTACAAAAGTACTCCATGAGGACTGGAAGTAGTGGGGAGCCACAGAGGGCACAGAGAAAAATGTAATTAATAATAGCAGGAGCTGATGAGCGCCGAAGGCGCGAAGGAGCGTGCAACTACTGCATACACGCGAGTGCCATCCAAATCCAAATCATTAGCGAGTCAACTTCCAAATATGGAAACCAACCGTTCAATCAAGCGTCATGATGACGACACAGAAAACCCACGTGTTCCGTAATAGCTATGTGAGAAATTTTACACTCACTCAGAGTGCTCTTTGACTTAGCCGCAGTGGTATGGCCAAGCGTGTGAGATCTGGAGATGCCGGGACCCCTCATCGTTTGACTCCTGCTGTTGGGAAGCGGAGGCTCTGAAGACTCGATCGACGATAAACGTCGGCAAAGCGCTACCACTTCCTTCTTCTGTAGTCAGCGCCGCTTCTTCGGTGGAGGCTCAGTTCCTACTTCGATCTCTTCTTGGATGACTTTGGAATCTAACAGCAGTTCTGCCATCTCTGTTCTACATCGCTATTTGTAGTTCTGCCATCTTGAGTTTTTCCCCACGTCGTCGCATGACCGTAAGTAGGTGACAGACCGCATGACGCAGCGAGCGCCTCACCAAAACGGAAATACGTAGGTAATTTGGATTTGGATGGCACCAGAGTTACACGCTCCTTCGGCGCTCATCAGCTCCTGATAATAGTTACTTAACTTCATCAGTTTCGCTGTACGCAGCCGTTGAAATTCGATACTCAAAAGTGATGACATTCGAGGCCTAAGTCGGGAAGAACGATGCTTAAGGATGCTACTACTGCAGCTACACGGATAAGCGTCGTTTAATCAGCTAGGGGCGGAGTCGGTATGTAAGTGTTAATTAGTAGTTCCTAATTTCGTCATGTGAGGATCACGTTCTCCCCAGGTCAGTGAAGACATTTTGGTGAAACTGTATTTTACCAATGGGAAAATACACCAACTTTGTTGCACTATAACTTAATTCCAGCAGCAGCGTTCTCAAGTGGCTGAACGGTCAGCTGAGTAGCGTAATGCAACTCAATTCCTGTGAGGCCCTCTGCATGGAACCCCCTCATACATGTAGCTCACTCCATGCATGTTTGCCTGATTACAAATACATGTAGCTTTTCACCATTGGCTTTCACAAAGATCAAGCTTTTCAATAGTACTTGAATACCATAGAATTGGATCCATCAATTATCATATATAAAATAACCCATCTTATCACCCACTTCCTGAATAGTATGACCTCTCTAGTACATCGAACCATGAATAATTTTACCTATCATAACTGTTATTTTTGCACAATCACATTAAATGTGATCAGTGGTTTTAGTAGCTAAATAGTTATCTATCTGAAAGGCAGTGTTGTAAGAGCAGTAACAAGAGCAGTAGCCAATACACACTTCACACACTGGCAGGCTGCAGCTGAGTAGAGCAAACAAGCCATCGAAAACCATGCTAGGATGCCAAGAAGCAAACAAGTGTACGATTATCGAAGCCGCCTGTGTATTGTTTATTGTTTAGTCATGTACAATGTTATGTGTACTGGTATACTAAAAAAAATCTTACCCCATCAATAAACACACCCATGAATATAACAACCCATTGGTGCTACGGAACGACCGGTCGTTGTACTCCCGATTCTACATACAGTATATGGTACCATCTGGAAGTACAGCACATCAGGTCTCATTTCCCTTTGACTGCAACAGGGGAACATCCCAGGTCTCATTTCCCTTTGACTGCAACAGGGGAACATCCCAAAATGGCACAGGAGTGTACTGTAGATGTGACGTCGCATTAAATTACAGGACCCTGCACATACTTTAGCTTTAGGTGTAAAGTAATTCACCAGACCATTTTTACTGTAAGCGATCCCCGCCTTGATAAGGCTTTAGTATAGAAACTAGACTTCCACCCTCACCTCGGCTCCAGCCCACAATCAATGCTAAGGATCCGTTCCAGGTTCTCCCTAAAGCGTGCTGTGCTGAAGGCTTCTTCTTAAGTTTATTCATAAGGACAGAGCAAGCCCCAGCACGCTCAGTACATCTATTCATAAGGAACACACCCCAGGTCATGCAATCAGACGGGGAAGTCTAAAGGAAGCAGTTTATTGGGGTCATTTCTGCAGGTAGTCTAGACTGGAATAGGAGAATCTCAGAGCTTCCACACCATGTGCAGGTCCCCACTGCTACCACTCTAACAAAACTTTCTAAGGAGAACCCTGCCCTTAATTTCTCTTTCACTCTGGAAAAAAACAACTCAGTTTGGAATATTACCTAAGGGGGTGTCTCCAAACTATTTTGCTAAATATTGTGACGTTTGGGGGGGCGATGGACGGTGATGTTATCCTTGGTTGAACGTACGTATGTACCATGCTAGCATGGCTAGAAACGTACAAATTACCCTACTTGGCATCCTTGTAGGCTGCAAGGAAAGCTTTCTGTGTACGTAATAATCACCGCAGTAGGTATGAGTACTTCAGTGTATGTGCGTGATGTTACGGAGGGAGCCGGGGGGGGGGGGGTAAAAACGTAACATCACCATGACGGTATTTTGGAACAAAATAGTTTGGAGACGGCCCTGACTGATCTCCATCCCTCAGCCCACAATCATCTCTTACAGTATCCCACTACAAAAATTATGATCCAAGGTATAGGCTAGTCTCGAGTGGCCAGACCCTTCCCGTCGCGAAAAATGAGGAAAAGTAAAAAGGGGAGGAGTTAAGGTCCAGACCCTTCCCGTCGCGAAAAACGAGGAAAAGTAAAAAGGGGAGGAGTTAAGTTCTGCCTTAACTCCTCCCCTTTTTACTTTTCCTCGTTTTTCGCGACGGGAAGGGTCTGGCTACGCGAGACTAGGTACAGGCTATATTTCAGGCTGTCCCCCTCGAAGTTTATGATGAGACTACAATCTCCGCTGGTTGGTGTGATAGTGCAAGGACCGGAGGATGGTAGTCTCGGGTACCCAGATCCGTCGGAAAATCGATTTTCCGAGGTCTGGGTACCCGAGATTAGGATGGTGAAACAAGGATCATCGCATGATGCTTATATGGCTTACCAATATATCCCGTTTCAGTGATCTCTTGCTAAACTCAGTCACTCGTGAAACTTGGGGCGGCACTAGTATAGTAGTCTCGGTACCTTGATTGGTACCATGGTGGGCTGGTACCAAACTTTCTTTTGCCGGTTAATTAGAAATACAGCGCGCCCTAGTCTCGTGACCTTGGCTCCTCCCCCTTATGCGGAGTATGTGGTAACGACCAATGAGATTGCAGGATTTGTAATTATTGCCTTCTGGAATGCCATTACGGAACGATAAATGGCAGCGCTTGTCGAGATTTGGCAGCGGTTTAAACGAACTGGCAGCTAATGCTTTTTTTTATGACGCTTAGAAGTTTGAATAACTCCAGTCTTGGTGATAGAAGGGCTAGTTGAAGATAAATATAATTCGGATTAAGCAAGCTGCCGTATTTTGTACTTGTACTGTACAGTTTTGTAACTTCTTTGCTAGGAGTTGCCTTCTGCACGTACGCTTATACAAGAAAGTACGTACTAAGTAAGTACTGAGGTCTCTACACTAACGCAAATTTTGCGTTAGTGTAGAGACCTCAGTAAGTTTAATATAGCAGTTCAAACCTCGAATAGTCGCTTGTTGCTCCACCCATAAACCCAACTTGGTGCGCCAGATCAGAAGGGGTGAGCGAAGGTCTGGGCACGAGACTATTCTCGCCCTTCCGATCGGGGGGCGTTGGCGTTAGTGTGTATTATCATGGATAATATAGTACACGTGTACTATACAGGGCCGTCGGAAGCTCTCTAGGGGTGGAGCGGCCATCGGTCGCGATGCTAGAGGCCGCCCAGCGGCCGAGAGTTATTCCGCGCGAAGCGCGTAAATTTTTTCCCGATTATTCAGCTCAGCTGCCAAGAACAGTCGAACTGCCAACGTCCAAATTTCGTAAATTTTATTTTGACCGGAAGTAGGTGTGGTAACAGAAATGGCGTCAATTGGGGAGAACGGAACCTCAGAGAGAAAACTTTCCAGAGAGCGCATAGGAGTCCCGCTAGTGATACTTTAAGCGTGTTTTTCTAATGCAAATAAAGTGTGCTGAAGGTTTTTGAAACAACTGCGACAGTTTATTGACAGAATCGGCTGTGGTAGACCGTAATACGCGAGCACAGCACAATTGGATCATCGGGACCTTTGACTTGGGTGAGTTGTTATTTTCAGACTGTGTGCTGGACACTAAGTTCTACAGTGTTTTAGTGTTGTACTATTACTATGGTAAAATACTGGGGAGTATTGGACTGAAAGTCTCTCAGAAACGCGAGTGTTCCAGAAACATAGAAACACCATTCGGGTAAAACATTGCATTTGATCAGTAATGCAGGGTGCATGTAGGCTTCCTGTGAGAGTGCAGTGCATTGTTAGTGAGAGATGACTTACGTATACATAGGTATAACAAATAAGTGACTGTTCTGACTAGCTACTGTGGAATTTATTATGCCAGGCTGTATTATAAAATCTAAGAAATCATCAATTGTGTCGGAAATGATTCTCTATCCCATCCTCTTCATCTTCTTCTTCCTCTTCAGAGCCATGCACTGAACTCAGTGTCCTGCTCTAATCATTTTCATCTATGTGTATGGTGTCTGTGGCCATGGCATTGGCTCTCTCTTGAGTTTGTGTGTCAGCACTTGCAGTCAGGTTGGTGCAACTAATTTAACTTTGAGACGGAGGGGTATGTGAGCCTCCAGGGTGGGAGCCTGACCTTCACGGAGAGGGGTGTGAGGCTCCAGGGTGGGAGCCTGACCTTCACGGAGAGGGGCGTGAGGCTCCAGTGGAAGCCTGACCTTCACGGAGAGGGGTGTGAGGCTCCAGGGTGGGAGCCTGACCTTCACAGAGGGGGATGTGAGCCTCCAGAGTGGGAGCCTGACCTTCACGGAGAGGGGTGAGGCTCCAGGGTGGGAGCCTGACCTTCACGGAGAGGGGTGTGAGGCTCCAGGGTGGGAGCCTGACCTTCACGGAGAGGGGCGTGAGGCTCCAGGCCCCTCAATCGGGTTTTCACTAGAAACTAGAAAGCCTTCATGCAAGAGATCATTTGCAATACTTACTCCTTCTTCAAGAACTCTCTTTTTATGAGTTGTCTCATCTGCTTTTACCCTACGGCCGTTTTGGATGGTATTTAGAAAATACAAGCTGCCACTTTGCAGCAGTGGGTGGCTGCTCATATCAACAGATGTACCCCCAGTCCCTCTTGCTTATAATAATATTATTGTACTAGTCTTACTTGAGACTATCTGCTTTATTCCTTACATGTAGGTGAATCACGAGTGTGTAAATGACGTGCACATCTGGACAAGTGATGAAATAGACACATATCAAGTTCTAGAATTGATTATTATTATTTACTGTAACTATTCTAAGTTTACTAAATTCACTTTATTTTCTGAGGTCAACATAGTTTGTATATCAGTTATAAATTATAATATGAAACCTGCCATGCATATGAATATTTAATTACATATTTGCATTGCCTCTGAATTGTTTCGCAAAGCTTGGACAGTGCATTTTTTGCCAGAATACACAAGAATAGGTCACAAACTTTTGTTTTTTACAGGTATTGGATGCTCTAAAAGTCAGAAACGGATTTGTTCCAAAGCTTTACAGAGATGGTTGAAGTCTAAAGTGACGTTGCATTTGCAGCAGCTGCTCCAGAACTGTAAGGCGTACCCCCACGTGGCTTTTGGCCGCAGCTTTATCTGACGATGCTATATCTGCGTACCGCTTTTGGGAGCGATACTATACTGCATGCGCGAGTTATAGTCACTAAAAGTAAAAAGTACGAGCTCACGGGATGCGCCTCGCTTTCCTCATGAATATATTAATGAGCAAAATAAAACTCCACGTAGAAGCGTTTCCGGTGACGGTTGCGGTTCGACTGAGAAATTGCTCTCGTAGCGTCTCGCTACATTGAAGGTCGTGCACTGACATCATGTAGCTCTACACTCTCTCTCTCAATACAGGCAGAGATCAAGCACACAGCCATCTTTCTCGCTACTCGGACAGAAATACGCGAGTTCAAAGTTCAATGGCCACACGAAAAAAAAAAATTGGCACGAAAAGTGGGGCGGCCAGGCGCCCCAGCCGCCCCGCTTCCGACGGCCCTGCTATATTATCCATGGTATTATCCATGGCGTGAACGTAATTAATTCAGCGCACCGTTCTCGCGTAGCCAAACTCTCGTCTTCCGTCGAGAGTCTGGCTACGCGAGATTACCGTTCTAGCAAGTGATTTGGAAGAAAGAGTGTTTTTCGAATCATCGCGGGTGGAGGATCTGGGACTACGGACCGTGGATAATACACACTAACGTCTGGGCGCTTGCACCAAGAATGCAATTATCAGAAGATGGACGTTCCTGTCTGTGCTATTTGTTGTGCGACTCTACCTTCATGCAGTCTCTAAACCCTGAAGCATCAGCCGCTAACAAAAGGGGGGTGGATTTCTTGGTTTCAATCGTCAATCCGGAGCTTGACTGGGTTAGCTGGGGTGGCGGGTGGCACAATGATACAGTATTGCTGTAAACCATGCTTCTCGAAGTTGAAGAGGGCTGAAAGGTCCTTAGAGGCTGCGAAGGGAATCATCAACGAGCTACGAAGCAAGTTCTCTCATAGATAATAGAGCACGTAACGTGCTCTATTATCTATGGTTCTCTTTACCGCCTGTCACTGAGCTGTCCCCCAGATGACGAAACTGAAGTAGCAACACCGTCCTAGTCTCGTGCCCAGACCCTCCCCTCGCAATTAAAAAACGCGGAAATGAAAAACGTAGCGAGGGTAGGGTCTGGGGACGAGACTAACACCGTCCCACTTGAGAGATTCAGGCCATGTAGTCCTCGTAAGAGTCCTAGAGTGGAAGATAACCATAGGTAGTCTTCTTCAATGGCAGACATTCCGCTGCACTTCGACCGTTTGGTGACGTCACTTTTAATTACGCACTCTGGGATTTCATTCGTCACCTGACAAAGGTGTTACTAAGTAATAACAACAAATTTAAATGCCTATCATCGGCACTGTTGTGTCACGAATATAGATACTGCGGAAATATATGGAAATTACCACGTGTTTTACCTGTACAGGTAGCTAGCTATACCCCTTCCCCCGTGGCGTTTCTCTCTTGCTGAGTTTGCGCCGGTTCTGGTAAGGCATCTTATCCTAATATTTGAGTTATATTGTTATGTCTATTCGCTGAAAGATAAATGATGCCTGGATGCCTGCTGTTCATCTAGAATTGAAGAATAATCCAGGTAAGCGAAAGTAATGGGCAGAGGGAAACATGATAGCTAGCTAGCGGCAAAACAGCCTGTATGATATAGCTAAAAACCTGAAGGTTATTTTAACCAAAACTTTTGTTCGCTAGAGTTGTAACTAATGAACATATACATGTAGTCATTGACAGCTGCTTTTCCAGCATAAGGTAGAGAGAGTGGGCGGGTAATTTTGGTCACATTGCAATTCCAGACAGCATAGCTTGAAAGCTAATTAACACAGAGCAATGTGGATATAGTACAGGGAGTAGTTAGTGCTACTGCAACATGAGTGAGACTTGCAAAGAGTACAATTGGTTGGCACTTTTGTAAAGGCTGACCGGAATTATACCGTGACTGGAATTACGCGGCTCTATAATATCATGCATGCATATTATGTGCATGCACAAACACACAAAACTTGATGTTGAACACGCTAATGTGGAGATTACTAGTCATGCTCACCCAATAAAGTGTTCTATCGCAGACGTATGGTCAAGAGACAGATTTGTTTAGTGTGCTTCTATGGGAAACAGCATCCTCAAACAAGAAATTATCTTGTTAACTCTTGATGCAACCGATAGCTACATGCACTTATAAATTACACACAAACACTCGCTCACCACAATGTCATGCATTCACCTAGTTGTAATCCCAATCATTCCACTTGTGGACTTTAACAGGGCTAGGTTAGGAGACATCCTTCACTTACATGTAGTACTGTATTTTTTATACAGGAAGTCTAAACTACTGGTGCCTGGATCAGAAAATCTACCCATCTCGCTGAATGCTAGGTCCTTCAACAAGCTGGACAGAAGAGCGCTATAGTAAATTTTCTACATGTCTGAAACTTTATATTCTCCAGTAATGAAGGGTTCAAGAAGTTCAGGGCTTAACACAAACAGAATTTATAGTCATTTAATGCACAGTAGTGCAAAAACTAAGTGTTACATTGTACTAGTGGTGGCAATTGTGATCACACTAATAGCAATTGTGTACATGAAGCCTGGTACAAAGTCAATCCTCAAGAAAGAAGCTGCCACATTGACAAAGAATCGGAACCCTCCCTCCATCAGTTCCCCCCATTCTTGCCCCCCCCTGCCCCAATTTACCCCATTCTTGTCCCCCCTGCTCAAATTCTCCCCATTCTTGTCCCCCCTGTTTCACTCAGTCTTGTCCCCCCTGCTCAAATTCTCCCCATCTTTGTCCCCCCTGTTCCACTCAGTCTTGTCCCCCATGTTCCAGTTTATCCCAACCCTGTCCTTTGTTCTGCAACACTTTCAAGTTTACCTGCGAAAAGAACGACCCTGAAGCAGGTCCTAATCCAGTTTTTAATTCCGTTTTTGAAGGTAAACTCAGTACAATTACTGGACAGGCATTCTCAGGGAAAGCAACCCGCACATTCCCTGCAGAAAAACGGAAATTTTCTTCCTCTCAAATCAAGCTCAGTCGTAACGTGAAGAAAACAGTGGATGGCCCACTATGCGAACGGTGGGCAGTGATGACTACCATTTTCATGCCTGCTGAATGCGTGTATCGGCAGACGAGGCTAGAAAATTGGTGTATGGTGATTGTTGGGGACAGAAAGTCGCCAGAGGACTTTAAAGTGGATTGGACGCCTGGTGAGGGTAATGATGCCGTTGTATACCTCAGCCCAGAGGACCAGGAAGCCATGCAAAATTCTTTTATCGATGGTCTACTATGGAATCACTTTGGCCGCAAGAATGTGGGTTTTCTATACGCCATCACTCATGGTGCCAAAGCCATTTGGGACTTTGACGATGACAACCTGCTCAATTTCTATCTTACCGGTGCTGCACCAGATCCTTCACTATCTCTGGATGCCTATGTGCCCTCTTCTGAAGATCAATTACTTGATGTGCTAGAGCTGGTTGGTCACACGGCACCAACCTACAACCCTTACCCATATCTTGGTGCACCTACACTACCGTCATGGCCTCGTGGACTTCCTTTGCCTCACATTAAGGTGCCTGACACGTACAACAGATGTGCACAGCCTTCACAGATAAAGCATAGCACAGTGGCAGTGTTGCAATCTCTAGCAGACCACCAACCCGATGTGGACGCTATCTATCGCTTTATCATGCCAATTCCTTTTAATTTCCAGCGATCAGATGCTACAAGACCCTTGATGATACCCACTACAGCTTTGACTCCCTACAATGCGCAGGCAACGCTCCATCTCAAGGCAGGCTTTTGGGGTCTCCTTCTGCCAGTTACTGTCAATGGACGGGTCTCTGATATCTGGCGTAGCTACTTCTTCCAACGGCTATTCTGGGATGTTGGCCTTCGTGTTGGCTTTATGGCCCGTCCACTTGTAACCCAAGACCGCAATATCCACCGCAATCTTGCTGACTTTAATGCAGAGGATGACCTGTACCAGAAGAGTGAACAGCTTGTTAACTTTCTTCAGCAGTGGGAGGGCAAGTCTACCTCTCTTGTTGGGCGTATTGAGGAACTCTGGGTTGCTCTCTATGAACATGAGTACATTGACATCCTTGATGTGGAGGTTGTTCAGCTGTGGTTACAGGCTCTCATTGATGCTGGGTATCAGTTCCCTGATCTCCAAGTGGCAAGAATGAAACCGGGGCACGGTGAAAATGAGATTGTGGTCACGTCTTCACAGCCAAAAGAATTAACTGGTGAGTGTCATGTGCACAAGAAGTTGACATTCTGGACGTCTGATCTTCATGATGGATGCCGACTGGATGTACCATCGCTACTGCAGAGCATGGGCCATAATGTAATTGTTGCAGGGATAAAGAACTCCCGTTCTCCTTACCCACATGTATTTAACAAGGATGGGATTGAAATTTATCAGAGGCTTTCACCAACTTTGAAACGGTACACAACACATTCAACGCCTCTAACCGAGAGAGAGGTGAAAGAAAACTTTGAGTTTTACAAAGATGATCAGAAGATTGCGTCTGTAGATGCCTTTATCTGCAGTTTCCCAGCTTCCATGTGTGAACTCTGGCTACCGTTTAATAAAACTATCATCTATCTTCCTGCCCATCGCTACAACCTTGGAAGATGCACTAAGGAAGAGTGGGACCGCCTCAATGAGCACCTTGCTTTACTCACTACGAGTAGTGAGCCACACCCACATCACATCATTGCTGCGGCAAGTGTCTATGACCAAGAATACATGCGCCACTATTTAGGACTTGATCCACTTCCGCTGTACAGCTTTGCTGGCTTCTATACTGACAACAACCCGTATACCCCTGTGCACAACGAAATCCTTCTCTTTATCAAAACCGAAATCCCTGGTGCCAAGCAAGCATCTTCTAAATTTCATCTTGTAGGAATTCGTTCTCTCTACCAGCATTACGAGCTCTCTGACTTGGTCAGCCATCGTGCAATTGTGTATGTGCCCTACTCGGTGATGTCCTACAAACTTACTGAACTGTACTCACTGTCTGTACCACTGTTCATGCCCAGTATCAAGTCCATGCAGACTACAAGGTTCGTCCGTAAGGATCGATCATCCCTCTCAAGTTTGTACTGCAAGAATATGTCATTGGATGCAATCATGCATCCCAGCCTTGCCAGTATACATCCCTACAGTCCCAACCTGAATGCCCCTGATGACAAAGAAGCAGAGATGTACTGGTTACAGTTTTCAGATTTCTTCCGATTCCCACATATTACATATTTTGATGATGCTGCTGACCTGCAGCGTAAGCTGGAGAAAGCAGACTTTGATAAAATCCACCAGCTGATGGTACAAGAGAATGAACACAGGAAGAAAAATCTTGTTGATGCTTGGTGCAGGGCCACCAAGGAGATACAAACTGGGAGAGAGGTGCCCAAGGATTACAGCAAGGCTATTCAAGAACTGTATGGAGTGAACAGCCTGCAAGCTCATAATTGAAGTAACTCAGGTTTAATTGTTTCTTTAAGTAGGTGCAATGTCATTATGTTATCACACTCTATTATTTCAGTCTTGTTGTAGCTATGCATGTTCATGCAAGTGTAATGTTGTACATTCACACACCCTGAAAGATAGAATATTTACAGCTTAAGAGGTATTTGTATATATTAGTTTTACCATTGACTTTCGGCATAAGGAACAAGCTAAGTCATGTGTACTGTATGTTATACTTTTATGCATTACATGTAGCTATTCTGTTGTACAATTATTAAAGTAGCAATGTGCAAAAAGCCTGAAATTTATGTTTTCAGCGTAATTAGCTATCTCCTAGCCACTTTAAAACTTCAAACTTGAGTCAATGTTGACACGATACACATTTACTACTGACAATCCAAATTTGCGACCTTGACTCCCATGCGGCAATTCTCCTGACAAACCATGCCACTAATTGTCGTACCAGATGCGTGTGTGTAGCGTAAGTCATCAATTGTCGACCACTTAATTAAGGGATGGGAATCCGTAAAAGTACACTCAAAAAAATACGTAGTTGTTTTGACTACTTAAGGTAGGAAGGGAAGTTGCAAAAATCGCCGTAAAACGGCTCATGAATAATTAATGAGCAATCAGCGAGGTCACGTGAGCTACGTAAAGTTAATGAGATTCATTGAACTATTTACATTTTCCCATGGCGGCAACCGGAATCAACAGCGGGGGTGTGTCACTTTGATGTGGAAAGCGGCACTTTCAAGGGCAAATTCGGCACTTTGATGTGGCCGAGCGGTACTTTGATGTTCACTTTCAACACTCTTTTTCTTTTTCTTTTTTTCTTTTTTTTTTTTTAATAAGAAGCCGTTTAGGCCGCGTGTAGTGCTGAGTAGGCTGTTTGTGTGTAAAATCCAGCCTGAAGTCTGTGGTAGTGTTTGTGAGTGTAGCTGAAAGACTGGCAGGCAGCCTGCCAGACAGATGGTCATCCAGTCTTCTCTAGTCAGTTGTCTTTAGAAAAGTGACCTTTCTATCTCGTAGACTCCGCCCATTTTCGCGTCTAGCTGCCGTTTGTGGGGCCCTGGCAAAAAGCATGGTGAGTTGTAGCTAGGCTTTGTGCATGTGTAACGTAGCAAGGGAGGGGTTAGTGGAGAAAAGCATGCGTAGATTTCTTGTGAGTAGGCTGGCTGTCATAACCTTGGGGTCAATCTACTGTAGCAGGCATGGATTGTTGCAATATTTGATTGGCGAGTCCGGATTGCGAAATTAGTGTAGTTGTGAATAGCAAGGTAGATTTGGCTGTAAAACCGGATCTGAAGTGTTTTTGTGAAAAAGCATGCGTAGAATTTTGGCCTGTCCTGTGTAGGTTGTGTGTAGGTGACGATGAGGGATGAAACTGTGTGGAGAGTGCAATATTAGGAATTTTAGCAAAAGAGGTCTTTTTGTGAATATTAAGCAGAGGGGGTAATTAGGTGCTTACCTATTGTCATGTGGGTGTAGGCTAGGATGTTGCCGACATAGCCATGAACTTGGTTCGGAGGTTCGGCTTCAACCCTACTCGACTTCCCTTCCTACCTTAAGGGCAGGAGTTAGGCCTCAAAGTGGGTGATTTGTTCCGAACCTGACATTCCATAATCATATTCCATTGCAAGAACAAATTACTCACTTTGATGCCTTACTCCAACTGGAAGGTAGGAGCCAGGCCTCAAAGTGAGTAATTTGCTCCTTGTTCTTTTAACCTCATATTCCATAGCTAAGCATATTCCATTGCAAGAACAAATTACCCATTTTGATGCCTTACTCCAACTGGAAGGTAGGAGTTAGGCCTCAAAGTGAGTAATTTGCTCTTTGTTCTTTGAACCTGATATTCCATAATCATATTCCATTGCAAGAACAAATTACCCACTTTGAGCCCCTACCACATTACATCTGAAATTCTAGTAACCACTAAGTGGTCAAAACAACTACATATTTTTTGCAGTGTATTCAGTGTGGTGTCATTCCTACCTTGTTTGGATGCTTTTTGGGGATTCCATCCCTATATGTCATTTCATTTTTAAAATGCTTTTTTGTGACTTTATATACGGGCATGTCACTCTAATAAAAATTTGATTGATTGATTGATTGTAGTGGTAGCTAGCCATGGAATTCGAGTTCTTTGTTCGATCCGTGAAGACCCAGGGCCTCGTGATGGACAGTCGCTCTTTGTTTGTAAAAAGATATCTTTCCCAAGCACAAACGCTTGCATTGCCTTCTGGTCATCCGTAGCACGGTGGTAACCTAGTCTCGCGGGCCAGCCTCACTCGAGGCTGGCCCATGAGACTAGGCGGTAACCCACTTTCTGGACGACGCTCAGAAGAATAACTCCTAGCTCAGTACTCGAAATCGATATGCCGATCCGCGGCACTAGATACGTCTCTGGACAGTACAAGTAGCCATTTCACTCTTCACCTTTCTCGAAATTATATTAGCTTGATGACTAACACGTGTTATAACAGAAAATTGCATTTTCTGCAATAATTTCATTGCTTCGTTTGAAATTCCTGACGAAAACACAATTAGCTGGTACTTTTTAATGAAGACCGAGCGTCCTGCACAACGTCGCCAGTCGCTTTTCCGGGAGGCGGCGTCTGGGCACGAGACTACGTTCTCAGGTGCTCTTCCTGGAAAGGTGTATCTAGTCTCTTTTCCAACCCTCCAGAAGCGGCTATAGATTGTACAAATTTTCTTTCACAGCTTTCCCCACGCACAAAAAAAAAATCGGAAAATGAATCTAGCGGGGGGGGGGAGTTTGTCTCATGCCCAGACCTAGGCTCACCCCCTGGGCACAAGCCTAAGGGGGGAGTGGAGAAGGTTGGCCTAAAAGGAGGAACGGTACTGGAGGAATGAGAAATAGGAAATGGGAAAACAAGTTATTATCTTCCAATTTTACACTGAACAGTGAACTGTGACACTGACAGAGTGTCGTGTTGCTTGATGATTATTAAAATCTTTCATGAGTGAGCCCTACTGGGCCATCACGTACGAGACACACAGTGCAATAGCTATATAGCTAATTGTGACTCCTGTTAGAGGAAGCTAGCTTACTGGTCTCCATCAATTGCACACACTGTGATGTCATGCACATCCCAGGAAGTTCAACTGACCATCACCCATTTCTTGGAAGGGGTGTCTCTAAACACCGGACTGGATTCTCCACTGGCCTTGAATGTGGGACTGGAACGTAGGACTGGATTATCAAACTGGAATGTGGGACTGGAATATGGTGCTGGAATAGTAGCTATATTGGCTCCTAAACCAATGTTAGCAGGGACATGATTTTTTTTAACAAACTTAGTGTTGAATTTACCTAAACTAGATGAGTGACTACACTCTCCAAACTTAAGCGTTGATGCAGAAGGTTATCAGTTTTGATCACCAAGCAGGGGCGAGGGGCGAGGGGGGTGTGGCCTGGGTAGCTACGAGGCTGGGGTGAGGGGTTCTAAGGAACTGCACTGGCACCAAGTTCCACTGCTCTTGAGGGCTCGGATACTGGCACCCACCCACCTACCCAGGTGAGGCAATTTTGTGATAATTTTTCACGGATCAGTTTTGTGCTTGACGCTTCAAACTGATGTAGCTAGCTACAAACTCTAGGCAATGCAGCCTTAGCTAGTAGATATGTTATGCAGGCAAAGGTCTAGCACCGGCGTAGGAAGCAGGGGGGCGCGGGGGGCTGCAGCCCCCCCAAACTTTACAACCAGGGGGCTGAGCCCCCCTAACATTTTCGTCATGCGTGGTGTGAAGAACCACAGCTCTGACTGTTCCCGCAGTAGGATGACGCAGAGGCTCATCCAATCTTTCTTCCAGCCCCCGGTTCCACGGCGAATAGTAACTTCTCAAGGTAAGCTAATGCTATGCACCGTTAGCTACAGCATACAGCATATCTACGCGTTTCACGTCTGCTTGTCACGTGGCGGCGTGACAAGTGGGCGTGTCAATGGCCAGGCTGTGTTATGTCGGATAAACTTCTTACCTTTGTACACGCTTGTTATTATACAAAAACTGACGAGGACTCGTCGCAGGAAGCCCCGAGCACTGAGCCAGTTGCCAACTCACCGCCGCAGCTGCTGCGCTGACGATCACTCGGAGTCGCGGTGCGAGATACCCTGGAGTTTGTGTCTGCAAACAGACGCTGACTGAACTATTTAGGCAAATTTAAGTTCATTGTTTCTCCTACACAGACAACAACAGAGTTTTTTTTATCATATTATAAAAAAAATTGTGTTTCTTGAACATTATCACTGGGTAGCTACTATGCATTTCATGAGTGGCTAAAAATCATAAAAAGAAAAATTACCCTCAATAAAATGTAGGGAAAAGTTGGCTCAGAATGCACCAGAATTGATCTCAGAGCATCTAAATTTAATAAATTTCTCGGGGGGGCATGCCCCCGCACCCCCCTAGACAGAGCGGGCTTCGCCCGCAGACATACATATCCACCAATTCATTGGCCAATGTCAGCCCCCATGCTACTAAACATCTTCCTACGCCCCTGTCTAGCATCACACAATTAAAACACTCCGCCTTGCCTTACGTCTATTATCAGAATGTGTTTGTGCTACAATAGCCCAGCTCTATTAGGAGTGGTTGAGCACGCAATTAAAACACTCTGCCTTGCCTTACATATAGCTACTATCAGTTCTTATGCTACAATAGCCTAGGAGTGGTATGATATACTAACATTGGTTTAGGAGCCAATATACTATTCAGTCCCATATTCCAGTCCCTCAGTCCAGTTTGATGATCTAATCTAATCCCACGTTCCAGTCCCACATTCATGTGGAGAATCCAGTCCAGTGTTTAGAGACACCCTTCTTGGAAGTGTGCAACTACATGGTGATATTTATTAGAAGTTGCTAGGTGGTTGCTGAGTTTATTGTGCTGAATAATCAGGCTACAAGCCACCAGTGAGTGCACATGCACAGGGCTGGACAGAGTACAAGTAAACAGGTAAACAGCAGCCCCCACAAGGCAGACTTACTTACGCAACATAGCATAAACACTGGTAGCTGCAGGCAGTACTACTTGTCTGATTATGTAGCTAACTAGATGGCAACCACCTAACATAATCACTTCTAACATGCCTAGTAGGGATGTTGTCGATATTATCGATATTATCCATGACATTATAAGCACTTGCCCCAGGACATGGACACGTTCGTATAAATCAACAATATCCCTCTAGGGTGTGTTAGCTACATTGTGTAACTGGCTTTGCCTGCTGCGTGGGCGTGGGCATGGGCATGGGCGTATCAAAGCTACAGCCAGGACAATACATGCCTGCGGTTTTCAATCAGTAGTAGTTGTGTAAGAATATTTTTAGGAAAAAGATTTTTATAATATTTATTTTTAAGAAAAATCTTTTACTAGGAATGTGGACAATCCTCTTGGCAGCTAGCTACATTATTTAATATGATGTGTGTGTGTGTGTGTGTGTGTGTGTGTGTGTGTGTGTGTGTGTGTGTGTGTTTGTGTGGTGTGCCATGTGTGATGTGCTGTACAACGGAAGATGAAGCAGCTGGGTCGGCCCTTTATAGCTACTCATCAGCTGGTAAAAGTAGCTAGCAGCTAAGGTTTGGCTACACTGATTCAACCAAAAAAAAACGCTACTACTCATCAAACTAAGGCGAGTACTTCATACACTCTCAGAAGGTACCATTTTGAAAGATACGCCAGCTATTAGAAACACATGCATGCAGGCTGTACTACCTATAGGCATATATATATGGGAAAACTGTGCCATAGTAACTAGCTGTACCAGCCCAAATGCCATCTAGCTAGTGGCTTCAACAGCACACAAATCTAGCCGTGGCTTAGCTATATATTGGGTTGGAGATGATGAACACATTATATATATTGATCACAGCAAAATATAGTTTACGTTTATGGAGGGAGTTGGTCAAGGTGTAGGCTAGGATGTTGCCAACGTAGCCATCAACTTGGTTCAGAGATGCGGTTTCAACCCCACTCAGACCCCTTCCTTAAGTCAATTTAAAAAAATACCCTATTTTAAGCCGGGTCTAATCACTGATAGCTACACCTCAGAATGGTACAGAGGAGTACCTTATAATTTAATGTGCACAAGTATAGCTGATGTTTCAATGGCTATTACTAGCTAGCTACTAGCTATAACATGGGGCAGGCAAATGTTTGGCTATAGTCTAGCAAGTAATACCGGTATAGCTAATGTTTGTGTGTGTGGACAGTGGCAGCTCAGAGTGGCAGCGGTGGTGAATGCCTCCTCTCCCCATAGAGGCTCCAATGCACCACACACATACATGCACACACAAACACACATACACACACACACACGCACACATACACACACACGCACACATGCATACGTGCACGCACACATAGGCACACACACACACATATTAATACAAGCATGCTTTTTGGATGTATCAATATTGTATAATGATATACAATTTGCACAGTCATGAAAAGATTACACCCATATAAATTTAGTAGAAGTACTCCAACTAGTGTTGCAAGATAGCAAAACAAAAAAAACTGTGGGTGCAGCTGATACAGAATGTCATAGCTTTTGATTTTAGTTCCTTTGTAATTAGCATATTACATGCATGCAGTTTTTTTTTTTTACAAAACAGCATCTCAAGAACTGTAACTTACAAGAATCATGTTAGCTATTACCAAAGAATGATGTGTGTACAGTATGCATTTAGTTCAAGTTCATTAGAGAGAAGGTCACAGTATTGGAGCACTAGTTGATGGTAATAGTAGCTGAGTGGATGGGTAGAGAAGAGAGATTGTTATAATGACATATTATACTATACTTGAATGAAATACTGCGATCTGATTGGCCACTTGCGGGTGTCTAAATCACTTATACCACCTGTGATTAAACTTATACCCCCTGTAACTGAAACTGAGGGTTTCATTATAAGGTATTTACACTATAGCCAATTCAAGCAAGTCATTTTCCGCATTAGCAACTAAACTAGCTAGCAATAGCTACTTACAGTTCAATTCATAAATTCTCAGAATGAGTGAGCTCTTTGACATTGACAAGTGTAATGAACCCCAACTGAGACACTATAGGAGACTAGAATCTTGATTTAATAATGTGTTTTCGTGTGCTTTATGTACGCTATGTATTTGCTGTAAGCTGTTGGATTGTCTGCTGTTCTTGCCTTGAGCTGTATGTTATCTGTATATAAGCCACCTGTGGTGATAATGATTCAGATTTGAGAGATCAGGAGTTCTAAGTCCTGGAAAATGTACAAGCCGAAGTGTACGAACCCGACCCCGCGACAAATGGGGGCTTGTCCGGGATTTTGCTCTGCACAACTATAGAGAGTCAGTGAGAGAAAGCCAGTGCCCAAGTCTCGAGCATAGAGATGGCAACGAGGCAGAGACTGGGACAAACGGATTCCTTACGTCCTCTATGCCTATCGAACAAGCATGCAAGAGTCAACTCGGGAATCACCGTTCTATTTACTTTATGGTCGAGATGCCCGACTGCCCACCGAAGCCGCTCTAACTCAGCCCCGTACATGCTATCAAGTGGACATTGACGACTTCAAGACAGACCTTGTCTGCAACCTTTCTGATGCCTGGGAATTTGCCAGACAAAACGTCTGTCAGTCTCAAAAGAAGCAAAAGCAGCATTATGATCAAAAAGCAAGAATGTTGGTGATAGGGTGTTTGTCCATATGCCAGGAGAAGTTCGAGGTAAAGCGTGGAAGTTCGCCCGGCCATTTCACGGTCCTTATCGGATCCTTGAGCTGACTCCAACAAATGCCAGTGTGCGTTTAGTAGACAGTCCCCAAGATACTCCAATCTTCGTCTCCCTTAATAGAGTTCGTAGATGTCCAGAGGAAATACCCAATGGAAAGACATGGTCAAGGAAGAAAAGAAATAGGAAGAGACGGACTGGGAACACTCGAAAACTTGCACCGGAGATGGAGACCCAAGAGCCTGTAGCTGGACCCTGGTCTGACCGGCTGCGACCTCGACGGGGACGTCGCTGATTGACCCGAGGGAGATGTAATGAACCTCAACTGAGACACTATAGGAGACTAGAGTCTTGATTTAATAATGTGTTTTCGTGTGCTTTATGTATGCTATGTATTTGCTGTAAGCTGTTGGATTGTCTGCTGTTCTTGCCTTGAGCTGTATGTTATCTGTATATAAGCCACCTGTGGTGATAATGATTCAGATTTGAGAGATCAGGAGTTCTAAGTCCTGAAAAATCTACAAGCCGAAGTGTACGAACCCGACCCCGCGACAAAAGCGTACTAGACTAAGAGAACGTCCTTTTGCGTAGTTTGAGGCACGGCTGTCTTTCTTGCCTCCTTGACTGCTTCATCGGACAAAGGCATGGCAAAGCGAGTGAGTGGGGCTGGCTCGGTAGCCTCGAGCACTCGACCTCGGCCTCGACACATCCACCAGGTAGTCCATGATGTCATGGGGCGGGACGACATTTTCGGTCTCAATCTCAACCGCAGTCTCTGACTACGGTTCTGAATACCAACCGCGAGTCGGCGAGGAGTAAACGTGCGCTTGTCAGAGAGCAACATCACTTTAATAGTATTTCATTGGTTGAAAAGCGGAGTATAACGGGTCATATACTCCGCTAAATATCGCCTGTAGTTATTGCACAATGCTATAAATAGTCGTGGACTCGCTTAGTTACCATTAATTTTCATTTGCACTGTCGTTGCGAAATGCTAGCTCCGCCACTCGAGTTCTAATACTCTGAAACACTGTAACAGTGAGTTGCAGAAAGGTTTATAGCACAGCCTAGGTTTCAAAGAAAGCTCTCAATTTGTTTGGACGCGTGACGACGGTGAAGGGTGGAGCTCAAAAGGGGTGGAGCGTGAGATGTGCCGACTAGAAGATGTTGCAGTGCTGCTTGACTAGCGGAGCGCGAAGAAAATCCATAGCACGCTAACTCGAGAGAGGAGTCTTGGCAACACAGTGCAAATGACTGTCGTCAAGGGACATTAGTGCAGTGAATGTGATTGGCCAATATGGTATAAGCCGGATATACCACGCCCACTCGGAGTATAAACGCGATAAGCTCCGCTAGACAGTCTAGCGGAGTTTATCGCGTTTATACTCCGAGTGGGCGTGGCATATCTGGCTTGTCAGAGAGCTCACTCATTCTGAGAATTTATGAATTGAACTGTAAAAGTAGCTGTTGCTAGCTAGTTTAGTTGCTAACGCGAAAAATGATTTGATTGGCTATAGTATAAATACCTTATACGATGAAACCCTCGGGGCCTATGGGATTTACATCCCCTTGGAAACCTATAGACACCCTTGCGTTTCGCGCGCGGGTGTCTATAGCGGTTTCCGCGGGGCTCTAAATCCCGTTAGACCCCTGCAAATCACACTTCCCACGATGCATAACTGATCCGAGGCTGTAGCGTCCCGAGCGAAGCGAGGGCGCTACTAAGGGCCTGAGGGTTTCTAAATCGCGTAGATCCCATTGGTCGAGGCATCTAACTGATTTAGAGTAGCATTAGCAACTGACTTGCTATATATGAATATTCAGTGTTGCATAATTTCACACTTCCCACGATGCATAACTGATACACACACTAAGTATTACTGGCCTCAACCAAAACATTAACGTAATTTATACCTGTATCTGACCCAAGCACATTTGTGACGCTGCAGGTGAAAGTGTTGCCTGCTATGATTCCGAGAGGTTGGCTGATGGTGAGGATATTCTCATAGGTGGAGGCAGCCCTGTTTGTCACTGTCTGTACCATGTGGTAGGTGCTCCCATCCATCACTAGTGGCTGCCCATTCCTTGTCCAGATGACAGTGGTGGCAGGGGAACCAGTGGAAATACAAGTCAGGGTGTAGAATAAGGTGGAAGATGCTGAAGTCAATGCCACAATCCTAGGTGCAGCTACAGAGAGAATGAATATTTAGCCGTAAATACATCCAATGCATGTATATGACATACAGTGATCATAACCATTCTACTGTAGATTTAATATAGACGGGCTCAACAAATGCCTATATGCAGTACAAACTCCATTTATCGTCTCTTTTACCACTGTAGGTCGAGCACAAACACAGTGAAATCATCTCCCAGTTTGTATCCATGCTATCAACTCACTGTTAAATCCACTGGGATATATTCCAACATTTATGTCCCTTGTGTCTCCATTTTGTAAAGGTATGTGGCAGGTGTACACTCCCTGCTGACTGGCTGTTAGGCTGTTTTGAGAACCAACAGTGTTCTCTATTGTTATTTCACCAGGTTGTGGGTGGGCTATGGCAAAGTGGCCATTGCTAGTGACATTGATTCCATTCAGTCCAATAAACTGTCCAACATTGGCAGACATGGAGTCCGAGCGACAGAAAATGCGAAGACGATATCCACTTCCAGGATTATCAGATATGGCCACAGCATTGTTTGGGAGACTACCACGTGGACTGCCTCTGAACAGCTGTATTCCAGCATCTATGAATGGAAGACAGAATCAATTATATCCTGTATGTAGCTTACAGACATGTCTTTGGTAATGGCCACTCACCTACAACAAGAAAGTCAATGCTTGCACTTGCAGTGCTTCCACCCCTGGAGACTGTGCAAGTGTGGGTGCCGTTGTCACCAGAGTGAACAGCACTTCGTGTAATTGAACTTGATGTTGTTGACTGGAAGGGGCAATTTCTACAGGTGGATGACCATTGATAGTCTATGGCCCCTGTTAAAGGCCCTGTTGCTGCACATGTGACAATAACGGGTCCTGAGGCTGCTCTGTACTCATTCAAACCAAGATTGAAGTCTGAGCGATGGCTGTAATCAACAGTGATGTTGATACTCAAATGTTCTAGGGAAAAAGAATATGATAATAATTCATCTTTCACCAAGCCTCTGTAGTTCATCTCACATTCATTTCTATCTACACTGAATGCATAATTGTTTAACTGGCAAGCTTACCTAATGCACAGTAGCCCTCAAGTCTCTTTAACAGCTACTGTCGTAGCTTACCTATTGAAAGACTGTCTGTCCCCAGTGCATTTGTGACTCTGCAGGTGAACGTGTCGCCTGCTGTGTTGCCTAGTGGTTGGTTGATGGTGAGGACATTCTCATAGGTGGAGGCAGTCCTGTTTGTCACTGTCTGTACCATGCGGTAGGTGCTCCCATCCATCAGTAGTGGCTGCCTATTCCTTGTCCAGATGACAGTGGTGGCAGGGGAACCAGTGGAAGTGCAGGTCAGGGTGTAGAATAAGTTGGAAGATGCGGAAGTCAATGCCACATTCCTAGGTGCAGCTACAGAGAGAATGAATATTTAGCTGTGAATTCATGTATATGACATACAGTAATTATAACCATTATACTGTAGATTTAATGTGTATTCAGTACAAATTCCATTTACTCAATTGGAAGGTCTCTTTTACTACTGTAGGTTGAGCACAAATACAGCAAATTCATCGCCCAGTTTGTACTAATTCATGCGATCAACTCACTGTTAAATCCGCTGGGATATATTCCAACATTTACGTCCGTTGAGTCGCCATTTTGTAAAGGTATGCGGCAGGTGTACACTCCCTGCTGACTGGATGTTAGAGTGTTGTGAAAACCGACAATATTCTCTACTGTCATTTCACCAGGTTGTGGGTGGGATATGGCAAAGTAGCCATTGCTAGTGACATTGATTCCATTCAGTCCAATAAACTGTCCAACATTTGTAGACATGGAGTCCGAGCGACAGAAAATGCGAAGACGATATCCACTTCCAGGATTATCAGATATGGCCAGAGCATTGTTTGGGAGACTACCACGTGGACTGCCTCTGAACAGCTGTATTCCAGCATCTATGAATGGAAGATATAATCAGTTGCATCCGGTATGTAGCTTACAGACATGTCTTTGGTAATGGCCACTCACCTACAACAAGAAAGTCAATGCTTGCACTTGCTGTGCTTCCACCCCTGGAGACTGTGCAAGTGTGGGTGCCGTTGTCACCAGAGTGAACAGCACTTCGCGTAATTAAACTTGATGTTGCTGACTGGAAGGAACAATTTCTACAGGTGGATGACCATTGATAGTCTATGACCCCTGTTAAAGGCCCTGTTGCTGCACATGTGACAATAACGGATCCAGAGGCTGCCCTGTACTCATTCAAACCAAGGTTGAAGTCCAAACGATGGCTGTAATCAACAGTGATGTTGATACTCAAATGTTCTAGGAAAAACAATATGATAATGTATTCATCTTTCAGTAAGCCTCTGTAGTTAATCTCACATTCATTTGCTGAACTATAGGGTCATACTAATAGTAACAAACTCTCCTACATTGAATGCATATTGTTTAACTGGCAAGCTTACCTAATGTACAGTGGCCCTCTAGTCTCATTAACAACTACTGTTGTAGCTTACCTATTGAAAGGCTGTCTGATCCCAGTGCATTTGTGACGCTGCAGGTGAACGTGTCACCTGCTGTGTTGTCCAGTGGTTGTTTGATGGTGAGGACATTCTCATAGGTGGAGGCAGTCCTGTTTGTCACTGTCTGTACCATGCTGTAGGTGCTCCCATCCATCACTATTGGCTGCCCATTCCTTGTCCAGATGACAGTGGTGGCAGGGGAACCAGTGGAAGTGCAAGTCAGGGTGTAGAATAAGTTGGAAGATGCTGAAGTCAATGCCACAATCCTAGGTGCAGCTACAGAGAGAATGAATATTAGCCATAAATACATACTATTCATGTATATGACATGCAGTGATTATAACCATTCTAATCTAGATTATAGACCTACCAATTGGATGAATAGAGTTTATACTGCATATATACAGTACAAACACCATAGGCATGTAGCTATTGCGCCCATCTATATTAAATCTACCACACTGCAAAAACATGTGGGTTGTTTTAAACCAGCTTGATTACCACAGTTGCAATTTTAAGAGTGAAAAACAACTCTCATGTTTTTGCAGTGTGCATGCACACAATTTAAGTTTCAAAATCAACCCTCATGTTATTGTAGAGTGCATACACAAAAACGTGAGGGTTGTTTTTGATCCTTAAATTGCAACTGTGGTAACCCAACTGGATTAAAACAACCCACATGTTTTTGCAGTGCACTGTAAGTCGAGCACAAACACACGTGCAGTGAAATCATCTCCCGATTTGTATTCATGCTATCAACTCACTGTTAAATCCACTGGGATATATTCCAACATTTATGTCCCTTGTACCCCCATTTTGTAAAGGTATCCGGCAGGTGTACACGCCCTGTTGACCGGCTGTTAGGATGTTTTGAGAACCTACAATGTTCTCTACTGTTATTTCACCAGGTTGTGGGTGGGCTATGGCAAAGTAGCCATTGCTAGTGACATTGATTCCATTTGGTCCAATGAACTGTCCAACATTTGCAGACATGGAGTCCGAGCGACAGAAAATGCGAAGACGATATCCACTTCCAGGATTATCAGATATGGCCAGAGCATTGTTTGGGAGACTACCACGTGGACTGCCTCTGAACAGCTGTATTCCAGCGCCTATGAATGGAAGACAGAATCAGTTGCATCCGGTATGTAGCTTACAGACATGTCTTTGGTAATGGCCACTCACCTACAACAAGAAAGTCAATGCTTGCACTTGCTGTGCTTCCACGCCTGGAGACCGTGCAAGTGTGGGTACCGTTGTCACCAGAGTGAACAGCACCTCGCGTAATTAAACTTGATGTTGCTGACTGGAAGGGGCAATTTCTACAGGTGGATGACCATTGATAGTCTATGGCTCCTGTTAAAGGCCCTGTTGCTGCACATGTGACAATAACCGGTCCAGAGGCTGCCCTGTACTCATTCAAACCAAGGTTGAAGTCTGAGCGATGGGTGTAATCAACAGTGATGTTGATACTCAAATGCTCTAGGGAAAAACAATGCAAACTAAATAATAGCTTTTTACTTTTATTTCATGGATATTCTACCCATCCTCTGTCATTTGTCTCACATTCATTCACTCAAAGCATACGGTAGTCTATCAAGCTAGACCCTCTCTGCTCCCACTACTGGGCACAGAGAGGATCTAGCTTGATAAATTAAGCATAGGGTTGCAGCTAAAACCGATAGACTCCTCTACAATGAAAAGATTATGTGCATATTGTTTAACTGACAAGATTACCTAATGTACACTAAAATGCACTCAAACCTCTCGACTGTTG
This sequence comes from Phakellia ventilabrum, assembly GCA_963921505.1. Lineage (NCBI taxonomy): Eukaryota > Metazoa > Porifera > Demospongiae > Axinellida > Axinellidae > Phakellia > Phakellia ventilabrum. The sequence goes on along the minus strand of OY997378.1, from coordinate 2,093,306 downwards.
TCGACTCTTACCTATTTCTGCGGTATCTGACCCCAGTGCATTAATGACTGTGCAGGTAAAGATACTGCCTACAGTGCTGGGGTGTGGTTGATTGATGGTGAGGACATTCTCATAGGTGGAGGCGGCCCTGTTTGTCACACTCTGTACCATGCGGTAGGTGTTCCCATCAATTACCAGAGGTTGCGTGTCCCTTGTCCAGGTAACGATGGTGGCAGGGGAACCAGTGGAGGTGCAAGTCAGGGTAGTGGAATTACTTGAGGATTCTGAGGTCAATGCTACAATCCTAGGTAAAGCTGCAAGGAATTAGCAAAGCCAAATTTACACATACACACACACACAAACACACACAGACACACACACGCACACACACAAGTAATGTAGGAATCCCTGCACGCATCATTTTAAGGCACACATTACTGTATTATGCTCACTCATGCATGTTTACGTAGCAATAGAAGTGTCTCTTCCACCACTATGGATATAGTCTAATGTATTAAATTACATGAACCAATTTGAAAGCACAAATATAACAGTTAACTTACTGTTAAATCCAGTGGGATACACTCCAACATTTATGTCTGTTACACGTCCACTTTGCAAAGGTATGCGACAGGTGTACACTCCCTGCTGACTGACTGTTAGGGCACTTTGAGAGCCAACTAAGTTGTCTACTGATACTTCACCAGGCCGTGGGTGAGCTATGGAAAAGAAGCTATTGCCGGTTATGGCAATTCCATCCAATCCAATAAACTGCCCAACATTCTCCTGCATTGAGTCAGAGCCACAGAAGATACGAAGACGAAATCCACCTCCAGGATTATGCAAAACAGCAATGCCATTGTTTTGGAGATTACCACTTTGACTGCCATCGAAGAGCTGTATGCCAGCACCTATAGACACAATTTTAAATGACCAGAAGTCCATTGCTATTCTAATAGTCTCAACTATGCTGGCAAAGACAGTGTTGAAAGCAAACTAGTCAGTTAATATGATTTAGCTGATTATATACTACCGCTACTGCAATGGTCTCCAGAAACATAGGGAACTTTACACAGGCACCCATAGCTACAACCAGTGTTGAAAGGAAACCAGTCAGTTGGTTCTGATTTAGCTGATCAATACTACTGCAATTGCATGTGGTCTATAGAAGCATAGGGAACTGCTACGTGTATATATTGAAAGCAATTTAACCCAGCCAATTACACAGATTTTGCTAATCTGAAAATACACTTACCCACAATAAGAAAATCAATACTTGCTGTAGCATTGTTTCCATCTCTAGTGGCCACACAGGTGTGGGTACCATTGTCACCGGAGTGAACCCTTGCAAGTTCAACTAAATTTGTTGTTGCTGACTGGAAAGGGCAGTCCCTACAGGTGGATGACCACTGGTAGCTCACTGCCCCAGTTCCTGGCGCTATAGCAGTGCAGGTGACAGTCACAGGTCCAGAAGCTGCCCTGTACTCATTGAGACCCGGAGTGAAGCCAGGAGGAGAATCATAGTCTACAGAGATGTTGACTGTTGTGGTGGGTTTGTTAGTGAGACAAAATCCTTGGTTTGTATTCAGTGCTGTTTGCAAGAAATCTTTGCTACAGGAACTCCACTTTGTTGCTGGCCTACCAATACTGCCAAACGCATTCATAATACATCTTGAAATTCCATCTGGACAAGTGCATATTGCTGTGTGTGAAAAGGTATTAATAATAGGATTCAATATACATTTACACTCATGGAGTGTGTAAAGGAGGAACAAAAATTATACCAGGGTCTGGATTATCATGTCTCATGGTCAACAGGTGTCCCAGTTCATGAGCTGCAATGTGGGCCACATCATCCAGGCCAAAAACTGCCACCACAAGTGATGCAGAGCGATCTTCTGAACAAATCTTTCCAATTTGAGGCACTATTCCTAAAACATATACATCACCACCCCTACAAAGTAGAAGTCAAATCATTGATAATCATGGGTTGGTGTTAGCTACCATAGCAATATTCTCATATGCATGTATTTAAAGTGTATAGCTATAGTGATCATGCTATACGTTGATCTATAAACACTTACGTGAGTAACATGGCACTGTCAAAGGAAAGGTGAAGCTGATTGCGAAGTTCAGTTTCTTGGTATTCAGCAAATTTCAAAACTGTAAAACCATCATCAAATGGATGAAAAGCAATTCTGTCTCCATCGGTCCATGTTATCATATGCACCACTGCAATGCGAATGTTGAGTGGACGATAAAGCTGGAGGTATTGATAGCAGAGGAATGTCACCGTATATGTAATTTGTACATGTATTAGAGCTGGTTATACTTACATTGTCAGCAATGTTTGCCATATCCAATGCTGCCTTCATCGTAGCAGCAAGACTTTGGTTGTGAAGTTGATACTGCAGGTCAATACTAGAACATTAATGTTGCCCTAAGATGGTGATATTACTAAACTTACCAAGCTAAAGTCATTAACCAATACCAGTTCTATGTAGAGAGGTACATCAATCTGTCGTCTTTGACGCAGCTGTAGAGAATTTTAAAAGTCATCCATAACAAAACTACTCACATAAATAATACTACAATGACCTACATTCTCCATTGTAAACTTGTTTCCATCTGTTGGACTGTGAAAGTGGTCCTCTGCTGCATGATAATAACAGTATAGGTATCCATCATTGAGCCTCTGTTAACATGTAATGCTCTATATATCCTTTACTTACGATTGCCACAAGTTCCAGTCATGGGTGAGTATTCCGAAACGAAGTAGAAAGCATGTGGTTGTGTTAACTGAAGTATGGACACATTAACCAAAGTGCAGTTAGTAACTGATTACGTACTCCAATGGATGCACAGGCACACAAAAGGACTATGTCAGTGTCTGATAACATACAGCAGTATTATTGTAGTCAAGTGGTTCTATTGCATAGTAATGCTCTGCATCTTCAAGATCACCAAAGGAGCCTCTGCAAAAGCAAGCAATAAAACTTATATATCTATGTGTATCCATATCAAACAGATGCACTTATACATAATTAAAAGGAGAGAATACTCACTCTAGTCCTTGGCAAGTGCTCATGCTGGCAATCCACTGTGGATGTCCCTCAACATTCCCTTGGTAATAACAGTTCTCTGTTTTCTGTATAGTGAGAACATGAAGCCCTAAACATTTAGAGAGACACAACACAATTGACTCAGAGATGCTAACCTCAGATGGCATAATTATTTCTTTTCCAGCTTCGTCGTAGTACACAGACGTGAATCCAGTAGGCAACAAGTCTCTATTGATTAAATACCGCATGTATTAAACACTGATGCTGCTTGAAGTCTTCATTGGACATAGCATAATCACAGAGAACTGTACACTAGAGTAAACTTACTCGTTCATCTTTAATTTTAAGGTAAAAGTAGTATTCACTGTTGCAATCTGAAGCTCCAATTTCTTTGGGTAAGGCTGCAGGGGAAAATTATTATAGCTACAGTACTCAGTGTAGTAGCAAAAACAATAGCCAACATAATTATTGAGAACATACAAAAGAACATGTGCTTTGGTGTTGTTTGCTTGTAGTTTCATGTGCTTCCAGTACTAGTGTGCATGCACTATGCTGGACCCATTACATGATAATGGTCATACCTCATTGCTGTCTTGATAGATGATCACTGGTTGTATGATTTCATAGTTCTCAATGGTATCTGCAATCAATTCAATTATATTCTTAAATTTTCAAACAACATGGCACACACACAACAGCTAATGCATCATCCCTTAAAAATTGTATACCTGTAGGAGAGCGGCTGCTGTGAAATGGCTCCCTCTGCAACGGCACTGCTAATACAACTGCTCTGCCAACAAGGGCAAGCAAAAGAAAGCAGACAAATGTCTGCATCTTTGAATTCTGGTAATCGAGAAGTCAATAAGTAAACTGTCCAATAAAGGAAAAGTACCCCCTTATATACTACCACTGCTAAGTGATGAACTAGTTAGCATGAAGCCATGGACACTAGTGCACATCGCAGGAAGTTCAAAGGTCATTTACCCATTTCTTAGAAGTGTGTATGTGATATAAATATATAGCCATATACAGAGATAAAGAGCTACTCTCTCACATGACATCACTTGTGTGCAATTGATGGATGCCAGTCTATTCACTTAGCTTCCGGCTAGTTGGAGTCTCAATCAACAAACGCTGTTTGTATAAGCAATAGATAACTCAAGAAAACAGCTGGTTTCTATGTTAAATAAATAGGTATACCTGCAACTGATGTGGTTAGTCAATTAGCTTCCACTAGCTATCTGAAGTCACAATTGAATAGCTAAAGAAAACAGCTGGTTCTATGTTAATAGGTATACCTGCAACTGATGTGGTTAGTCAATTAGCTTCCACCATCTGAAGTCACATTTGGATAGCTAAAGAGAACAGCTGGTTTCATGTATACTTAGAACTGATGGTGGTTGTTCAACTATAGCTTCCACTATCAGTAGTCACACTTCTAGTCTCCATCGTTGCAAACCTTTAGGATCACCATATATAGTAGGTCCACTGTACCCACACACTGTTTGTATAAGCATTGGATAACTAGCTAATGAGATGGTCAGTCAATTAGCGTCCACTATATCAGCAGTCCGCTTAACTCATTGCACGCCATCATTACGTTGTCATAGTGTACGACTTCAGGCATTTTTGCTGCCATGGCAACAATAGTTCCTTGCATGTAATGTTTATCATACAGAAATGTCATCTTTCAAATTTGAAGTAAATTGGACATTAAATGGAGTAGATATGACCTCACAAACTTATACACATTTTATATGGGCCTATATGAGGGATTTGGTCTGGAGGCGCCTCCAGACCAAATCCCTCATATGAGCATATATAAAATGTGTATGAGTTTGTAAGGACATATCTACTCCATTAAATGTCCAATTTACTTCAAATTTGAAAGATGACGTTTCTGTGTGTTAAAGTTTTTGACAATAGCCTGTAGGTCAAAGCATACTCTTTTTATGACACAGTCACCACCTAAAATCTATAGCCACAGTATTAGCAGCTTACACTAGCTACTGGTAGCTAAGTGTGTAACTCAACAACATTATCTTTTAGTGTGGTTGGTCTCCGCATAGTTTACCCCCTCCCTCCCCCTCTCCCACATAACTAGTACTATTTGAAGGTTGCTATAGTTGTAAAAATAGGCTCTGCAGGCCTCCCATTAAAGAGACACTTTAGCCTCAAAAGAATAAGTTTACTTGCAGGTATAATTTTACAATATAGTGTTATGACTTCGGCATTGTAATAGAATTAATATGGGTGAATGGCAGGCACACATACCAATTAGGTTTACCAATCCTGTATGCTAGCACTAGTAAACAAAACCCCAAATGACCTCTGTGTATCATCATGAACAATAGCTAAGTTTGCATGAAGTCTTATGCAGACCTACCTGAAATAATGGACCAGCTCCCTCAGCTGGAGGTCATTCAGTAGCTGCTCTACCACTGCCTCTTCACCTGTCTGCAATCAGGCTACAATTAAGGGACTCACTCCAGCCACCAAAGGTCAGTTGTACACCTCGAAGTGCAATTGTGGTGACTCCCTCCATAGATGTTTCAGTAGACCGTTACAGTTGCAAGAAGTTACAGCCTTCTTCCCAGGCTCCATATATGTACTGTCCAGCTTTAACACACAGCGCACTACTGTAGTTGTGCGATACAAGCTGGGGAGTCGACCCTGGAACGGGCTAGGCTAAGGTGATACAATTTCTGGTTTTATGCCACAACCATAACGACATACAATAAGGAATAGCTGTGAGAGAATTACCACAGATACTATCCAACCTCATCGAGTACCCACCCATAACCACTGTCTCTTCCCTCGTCTGCAACCATGGCAACCAGTGGGCTTACACAGCCAAATTGTTTTTGCATGCACAGTGATTAGCATGTCTGAGGAAGTTAATGCTTGTACTTGCTGTGATTCCACATCTGGAGGCAGTGGGTACCATTTCTACCAGAGTGAACAGGTCATGCAAGCATTCAAGTACATGTATATCAGTTTATGGATACCTGGATGAACAATATCCATAAAGTGGAGGTATTGGAATCTGAAAATGGGGCCTTGTATAGGACTTTTAAGCTATCTCCAAATGTTGAGCCTTATGTAAGAGCTAATCTACTGTGTGGACAAGGAGGGTGGTAGATGAGCTGCAAGCTGGGTGCCTGCCTCTTCGGATCGAGCTTGGGTACACATCTCCTAAAACTCCGATTGAAGACCGTATATGCAAACTATACAATGATGGAGACAAAGATCAGGAACAATTCCTGTTTTACTGTTCCTGCCTTCGTGAGACTAGATCACATTTTTTCCATTTAATCCATTCTGACTTCCTAAAATGAAATCCTACTTTACGATAAAGTTCCACAATAAGCTTCAGGTATATATATAGCTATATCACTGTGAGACTATATATAGAATATGTCTGTAGGCAGAGTATATTATACATTTTCAGTTAATTCTGTTGCATTTGTTTGTATTCATACTCTCTTCTCTCTCACTGGGAATCTTCCCAGTCAAAAAAGAAAAAATAGAGTATGAAAAAAGAAGGGGACAGACAATCTCCTGAGCTGGCTTCTCAGCTTAGTGTGGAACTGTATCGTAAAGTAGGATTTCATTTTTCAACACTAGAAGACAGACTATCATTTCGTGTAATACAGGCTTAGAGGCCTACGCTTTCGTGGACTGGAAACGAGGCCACGAGACTACTGGTACGGACCGTTATCAGTTGTGCATCAGGTATGCTCCCTCGTCAACGAGGAGGCAATGATCAGTTATACCTCCTATCCTGTAAGTGCACACTAAGTTAGCCTTGTTCCCAATTAATTACGTTTAAATATCTATAACGGTATAATTTGCACAGTCATTGAAAAAATTAACCCATATAAATTTAGTACCAGTACTCCAACTAGTGTTGCAAGGTAGTCATGTATAAAAAACTGTAGGTCCAATGCAACCGACACACAACATGCTAGCTTTCATTTCTGTTTTGATATAATTAGCATATTACATGCATGCAGTGTTTGTACAAAATAGCATCTCAAGAACTGTAACTTACAAGAATCATGTTAGCTATGACCAAAGAATAATGTGTGTACAGTAATACATTTAGTTGAAGTTCATTAGAAAGAAGGTCACAGTATTGGAGCACTACTTGATGGTAATAGTATCTAGGGGGATGGGGAGAGAAGAGAGATTGTTATGACATGTTATGGTACTACAACACTGCGTAAATAATTGCTACGTATGCTAACTTTATTACCTACACATTCATGTACTACAAATCACACTTCCTAAGATGCATAACTGATACACATACTAAGTATTACTGGCCTCAACCAAAACATTAACATGCTCATTATAATTTATTTATACCTGCAAGCACATTTGTGACGCTGCAGGTGAACGTGTTGCCTTCTGTGTTGCCCAGTGGTTGTTTGATGGTGAGGACATTCTCATAGGTGGAGGCAGTCCTGTTTGTCACTGTCTGTACCATGTGGTAGGTGCTCCCATCCATCACTAGTGGCTGCCCATTCCTTGTCCAGATGACAGTGGTGGCAGGGGAACCAGTGGAAATACACGTCAGGGTGGAAGATGCTGAAGTCAATGCCATGATCCTAGGTGCAGCTACAGAGAGAATGAATAGTCAGCCATAATCTTCCTGTACATGTGATCATAATCATAAATTAATATAGACGGGCTCAATAGATGCCTATTCAATATAAACTCCATTCATCCAATTGGAAGGTCTTTTGCCACTGTAGGTTGAGCACAAATACAGCAAATTCATCGCCCAGTTTGTATTCATGCTATCAACTCACTGTTAAATCCACTGGGATATATTCCAACATTTATGTCCCTTGTGTCTCCATTTTGTAAAGGTATGCGGCAGGTGTACACTCCCTGCTGACTGGCTGTTAGGTTGTTTTGAGAACCAACAATGTTCTCTATTGTTATTTCACCAGGTTGTTGGTGGGCTATGGCAAAGTAGCCATTACTAGTGACATTGATTCCATTCAGTCCAATAAACTGCCCAACATTTGCAGACATGGAGTCCGAGCGACAGAAACTGCGAAGGCGATATCCACTTCCAGGATTATCAGATATGGCCAGAGCATTGTTTGGGAGACTACCACGTGGACTGCCTCTGAACAGCTGTATTCCAGCATCTATGAATGGAAGATAGAATCAGTTGCATCTGGTATGTAGCTTACAGACATGTCTTCGGTAATTGCCACTCACCTACAACAAGAAAGTCAATGCTTGCACTTGCAGTGCTTCTATCCCTGGAGACCGTGCAAGTGTGGGTACCATTGTCACCAGAGTGAATAGCACTTCGCGTAATTGAGCTTGTTGTTGCTGACTGGAAGGGGCAATTTCTACAGGTGGATGACCATTGATAGTCTATGGCCTCTGTTAAAGGCCCTGTTGCTGCACATGTGACAATAACCCGGTCCAGAGGCTGCCCTGTACTCATTCAAACCAAGGTTGAAGTCTGAGTGATGGCTGTAATCAACAGTGATGTTGATACGCAAATGCTCTAGGGAAAAACAATATGATAATACATTCATCTTTCACAAAGCCTCTGCAGTTCATCTCACATTCATTTGCTAAACTACAGGGTCGTACTAATAGTAACAAACTCTTCTACATTGAACGCATATTGTTTAACTGGCAAACTTACCTAATGTACAGTGGCCCTCAAGTCTCTTTAACAACTACTGTTTTAGCTTACGTATTGAAAGGCTGTCTGATCCCCAGTGCATTTGTGACATCTGCAGGTGAACGATGTTGTCTGCGGTGTTGCCCAGTGGTTGGTTGATGGTGAGGACATTCTCATAGGTGGAGGCAGCCCTGTTTATCACTGTCTGTACCATGCGGTAGGTGCTCCCATCTATCACTAGTGGCTGCCCATTCCTTGTCCAGATGACAGTGGTGGCAGGGGAACCAGTAGAAGTGCAAGTCAGGGTGTAGAATAAGCTAGAAGATGCTGAAATAAATGCTACAATCCTAGGTGCAGCTACAGAGAGAATGAATATTCAGCCATAAATACATGCAATTCATGTATATGACATACAGTGATCATAACCATTGTAATGCATATTTAATATAGACACACTCAATAGATGCCTATATGCAGTGCAAACTCCATTCACTCCAATTGGAAGGTCTCTGTTACCACTGTAGGACGAGCACAAATACAGCCAATACATCTCCCAGTTTGTATCCATGCTATCAACTCACTGTTAAATCCACTGGGATATATTCCAACATTTATGTCCCTTGTGTCTCCATTTTGCAAAGGTATGCGGCAGGTGTACACTCCCTGCTGACTGGCTGTTAGAGCTGTTTTGAGAACCAACAGTGTTCTCTACTGTCTTATTTCACCGGGTTGTCGGTGGGATATGGCAAAGTAGCCATTGCTAGTGACATTGGTTCCATTTGGTCCAATAAACTGCCCAACATTTGCAGACATGGAGTCCGAGCGACAGAAAATGCGAAGACGATGTCCACGTTCCAGGATTGTCAGATATGGCCAAAGCATTGTTTGGGAGACTACCATTTGGACTGCCTTTGAACTAGCTGTATTCCAGCATCTGTGAATGGAAGATAGAATCAGTTGCATCCTGTATGTAGCTTACAGACATGTCTTTAGTAATGGCCACTCACCTACAACAAGAAAGTCAATGCTTGCACTTGCAGTACTTACACCCCTGGAGACCGTGCAAGTGTGGGTGCCGTTATCACCAAAGTGAACAGCATTTTCGTGGAATTGAGCTTGATGTTGCTGACTTGAATTGGAACAATTTCTACAGGTGGATGACCATTGATAGTGTATGGCCCCTGTTAAAGGCCCTGTTGCTGCACATGTGACAATAACGGGTCCAGAGGCTGCCCTGTACTCATTCAAACCAAGATTGAAGTCCAAACGATGGCTGTAATCAACAGTGATGTTGATACTCAAATGTTCTAGGAGAAATAATATGATAATGTATTCATCTTTCACTACGCCTCTGTAGTTCATCTCACACTCATTTGCTGAAGTATAGGATTATACTAATACTAACAATCACTCTCCTACATTGAATGCATATTGTTTAACCGGCAAGCTTACCTAATGTACAGTGGCTCTCTAGTCTGTTTAACAACTACTGTTGTAGCTTACCTATTGAAAGACTGTCTGATCCCCAGTGCATTTGTGACGCTGCAGGTGAACGTTTCACCTGCTGTGTTGCCCAGTGGTTGTTTGATGGTGAGGACATTCTCATAGGTGGAGGCAGTCCTGTTTGTCACTGTCTGTACCATGCTGGTAGGTGCTCCCATCCATCACTAGTGGCTGCCCATATTCCTTGTCCAGATGACAGTGGTGGCAGGGGAACCAGTAGAAGTGCAAGTCAGGGTGTTGAATAAGGTGGAAGATGCTGAAGTCAATGCCACAATCCTAGGTGCAGCTACAGAGAGAATGAATATTCAGCCATAAATACATGCAATTCATGTATATGACATACAGTGATTATAACCATTCTAACCTAGATTATAGACCTACCAATTGGATGAATAGAGTTTATACTGCATAGATACAGTACAAACACCATAGGCATGTAGCTATTGCGCCCATCTATATTAAATCTACCACACTGCAAAAACATGTGGGTTGTTTTAAACCAGCTTCATTACCACAGTTGCAATTTTAAGAGTGAAAAACAACTCTCATGTTTTTGCAGTGTGCATGCACACAATTTAAGTTTCAAAATCAACCCTCATGTTATTGTAGAGTGCATACACAAAAACGTGAGGGTTGTTTTTGATCCTTAAATTGCAACTGTGGTAACCCAACTGGATTAAAACAACCCACATGTTTTTGCAGTGCACTGTAAGTCGAGCACAAACACACGTGCAGTGAAATCATCTCCCGATTTGTATTCATGCTATCAACTCACTGTTAAATCCACTGGGATATATTCCAACATTTATGTCCCTTGTACCCCCATTTTGTAAAGGTATCCGGCAGGTGTACACGCCCTGTTGACCGGCTGTTAGGATGTTTTGAGAACCAACAATGTTCTCTATTGTTATTTCACCAGGTTGTGGGTGGGCTATGGCAAAGTAGCCATTGCTAGTGACATTGATTCCATTCGGTCCAATGAACTGCCCAACATTTGCAGATATGGAGTCTGAGCGACAAAAAATGCGAAGACGAAATCCACTTCCAGGATTATCACATATGGCCAGAGCATTGTTTAGGAGACTACCACGTGGACTGCCTCTGAACAGCTGTATTCCAGCATCTATGAATGGAAGATAGAATCAGTTGCATCTGGTATGTAGCTTACAGACATGTCTTTGGTAATGGCCACTCACCTACAACAAGAAAGTCAATGCTTGCACATGCAGTGTTTATACCCCTGGTGACTGTGCAAGTGTGGGTGCCATTGTCACCAGAGTGAACAGCACTTCGCGTAATTGAACTTGATGTTGCTGACTGGAAGGGGCAATTTCTACAGGTGGATGACCATCGATAGTCTATGGCTCTCTGTTAAAGGCCCTGTTGCTGCACATGTGATAGTAACGGGTCCAGAGGCTGCCCTGTACTCATTCAAACCAAGATTGAAGTCTGAGCGATGGGTGTAATCAACAGTGATGTTGATACTCAAATGCTCTAGGGAAAAACAATGCAAACTAAATAATAACTTTTCACTTTTATTTCATGGATGTTCTACCCAAGCCTCTGTCATTTGTCTCACATTAATTCACTCAAAGCATACGGTAGTCTATCAAGCTAGACCCTCTCTGCGCCCACTACTGGGCACAGAGAGGATCTAGCTTGATAAATTAAGCATAGGGTTGCAGCTAAAACCGATAGACTCCTCTACAATGAAAAGATTATGTGCATATTGTTTAACTGACAAGATTACCTAATGTACACTAAAATGCACTCAAACCTCTCGACTGTTGTCGACTCTCACCTATTTCTGCGGTATCTGACCCCAGTGCATTAATGACTGTGCAGGTAAAGATACTGCCTACAGTGCTGGGCTGTGGTTGATTGATGGTGAGGACATTCTCATAGGTGGAGGCAGCCCTGTTTGTCACTGTCTGTGCCATGCTGTAGGTGTTCCCATCAATTACCAGAGGTTGCGTGTCCCTTGTCCAGGTAACAATGGTGGCAGGGGAACCAGTGGAGGTGCAAGTCAGGGTAGTGGAATTACTTAAGGATTCTGAGGTCAATGCTACAATCCTAGGTAAAGCTGCAAGGAATTAGCAAAGCCAAATTTACACATACACACACACACAAACACACACAGACACACACACGCACACACACAAGTAATGTAGGAATCCCTGCACGCATCATTTTAAGGCACACATTACTGTATTATGCTCACTCATGCATGTTTACGTAGCAATAGAAGTGTCTCTTCCACCACTATGGATATAGTCTAATGTATTAAATTACATGAACCAAGTTTGAAAGCACAGATATAACATGGTCAACTTACTGTTAAATCCAGTGGGATACACTCCAACATTTATGTCTGTTACACGTCCACTTTGCAAAGGTATGCGACAGGTGTACACTCCCTGCTCACTGACTGTTAGGGCACTTTGAGAGCCAACTAAGTTGTCTACTGATACTTCACCAGGCCGTGGGTGAGCTATGGCAAAGAAGCTATTGCCGGTTATGGCAATTCCATTCAATCCAATAAACTGACCAACATTCTCCTGCATTGAGTCAGAGCCACAGAAGATGCGAAGACGAAATCCACCTTCCAGGATTATGCAAAACCAGCAATACCATTGTTTTGGGAGATTATAACTTTGATTGCCATCAAAGAGCTGTATGCCAGCACCTATAGACACAATTTTAAATGAGCAGAAGTTCCATTGCTATTGTAATAGTCTCAGCTATGCTGGCTCTTGTACAGACAGTGTTGAATGCAAACTACATGTAGTCAGTTAGCTAATGTAATTTAGCCTGATCATATACTACAGCTACTGCAATGGTCTCCATGCAGAAACATAGGGAACTGTACACAGGCACCCATAGCTACAACCAGTATTGAAAGGAAACCAGTCAGTTAGTTGTGATTTAGTTGATCAATATTACTGCAACTTGCATGTGGTCTATAGAAGCATAGGGAACTGCTACAATGGTACATGTACATAGTGAAAGCAATTCAAACCCAGCCAATTATTGACAATTACACCGATTTAGCTATAATCGGTGAAAATACACTTACCCACAATAAGAAAATCAATACTTGCTGTAGCATTTTTTCCATCTTTAGTGGCCACACAGGTGTGGGTACCATTGTCACCGGAGGTGAACTACTTGAAAGTTCAAGTAAATTTGTTGTTGCTGACTGGAAAGGGGCAGTCCCTGCAGGTGGATGACCACCTGGTAGCTCACTGCCCCAGTTCCTGGCGCTATAGCAGTGCAAGGTGACAGTCACAGGTCCAGAAGCTGCCCTGTACTCATTGAGACCCGGAGTGAAGCCAGGAGGAGAATCATAGTCTACAGAGATGTTGACTGTTGTGGTGGGTTTGTTAGTGAGACAAAATCCTTGGTTTGTATTTCAGTGCTGTTTGCAAGAAATCTTTGCTACAGGAACTCCACTTTGTTGCTGGCCTACCAATTGTTTGCCAAACGTGGGTTCATAATACATCTTCTAGGAAATTCCATCTGGACAAGTGCATATTTGCTGTGTGTGAAAAGGTATTAATAATAGTACTGAATAGGGTACAATATACATTTTACACTCATGGAGTGTGTAAAGGAGGAACAAAAATTATACCAGGGTCTGGATTATCATGTCTCATGGTCAACAGGTGTCCCAGTTCATGAGCTGCAGTGTGGGCCACATCATCCAGGCCAAAAACTTGCCACCACAAGTGATGCAGAAGCGATCTTCTGAACAAATCTTTCCAATTTGAGGCACTATTCCTAAAAGGTATTTTAAAAAATAGTCCTGCAAATAGACGCTCACCCCTACAAAGTAGAAGTCAAATCATTGATAATCATGGGTTGGTGTTAGCTACCATAGCAATATTCTCATATGCATGTATTTAAAGTGTATAGGCTATAAGTGATCATGCTATACGTTGATCTATAAACACTTACGTGAGTAACATAGCACTGTCAAAGGAAAGGTGAAGCCTGATTGCGAAGTTCAGTTTCTTGGTATTCAGCAAAATTTCTCACGAGAGTTGTAAAACCATCATTCAAATGGATTGAAAAGCAATTCTGTCTCCATCGGTCCATGTTATCATATGCACCACTGCAATGCGAATGTTGAGTGGACGATAAAGCTGGAGGTATTGATAGCAGAGGAATGTCACCGTATATGTAATTTGTACATGTATTAGAGCTGGTTATACTTACATTGTCAGCAATGTTTGCCATATCCAATGCTGCCTTCATCGTAGCAGCAAGACTTTGGTTGTGAAGTTGATACTGCAGGTCAATACTAGAACATTAATGTTGCCCTAAGATGGTGATATTACTAAACTTACCAAGCTAAAGTCATTAACCAATACCAGTTCTATGTAGAGAGGTACATCAATCTGTCGTCTTTGACGCAGCTGTAGAGAATTTTAAAAGCCATTCCATAACAAAAACTACTCACATTTTAAATAATACTACAATGACCTACATTCTCCATTGTATCTTCTTGTTTCCATCTGTTGGACTGTGAAAGTGGTCCTCTGCTGCATGATAATAACAGTATAGGTATCCATCATTGAGCCTCTGTTAACATGTAATGCTCTATATATCCTTTACTTACGATTGCCACAAGTTCCAGTCATGGGTGAGTATTCCGAAACGAAGTAGAAAGCATGTGGTTGTGTTAACTGAAGTATGGACACATTAACCAAAGTGCAGTTAGTAACTGATTACGTACTCCAATGGATGCACAGGCACACAAAAGGACTATGTCAGTGTCTGATAACATACAGCAGTATTATTGTAGTCAAGTGGTTCTATTGCATAGTAATGCTCTGCATCTTCAAGATCACCAAAGGAGCCTCTGCAAAAGCAAGCAATAAAACTTATATATCTATGTGTATCCATATCAAACAGATGCACTTATACATAATTAAAAGGAGAGAATACTCACTCTAGTCCTTGGCAAGTGCTCATGCTGGCAATCCACTGTGGATGTCCCTCAACATCCCCTTGGTAATAACAATTCTCTGTTTTCTGTATAGTGAGAACATGAAGCCCTAAACATTCAGAGAGACACAACACAATTGACTCAGAGATGCTAACCTCAGATGGCATAATTATTTCTTTTCCAGCTTCGTCGTAGTACACAGACGTGAATCCAGTAGGCAACAAGTCTCTATTGATTAAATACCGCATGTATTAAACACTGATGCTGCTTGAAGTCTTCATTGGACATAGCAGTTTAATCACAGAGAACTGTACACTAGAGTAAACTTACTCGTTCATCTTTAATTTTAAGGTAAAAGTAGTATTCACTGTTGCAATCTGAAGCTCCAATTTCTTTGGGTAAGGCTGCAGGGGAAAATATTATAGCTACAGTACTCAGTGCAGTAGCAAAAATAATAGCCAACATAATTATTGAGAACATACAAAAGAACATGTGCTTTGGTGTTGTTTGCTTGTAGTTTCATGTGCTTCCAGTACTAGTGTGCATGCACTATGCTGGACCCATTACATGATAATGGTCATACCTCATTGCTGTCTTGATAGATGATCACTGGTTGTATGATTTCATAGTTCTCAATGGTATCTGCAATCAATTCAATTATATTCTTAAATTTTCAAACAACATGGCACACACACAACAGCTAATGCATCATCCCTTAAAAATTGTATACCTGTAGGAGAGCGGCTGCTGTGAAATGGCTCCCTCTGCAACGGCACTGCTAATACAACTGCTCTGCCAACAAGGGCAAGCAAAAGAAAGCAGACAAATGTCTGCATCTTTGAATTCTGGTAATCGAGAAGTCAATAAGTAAACTGTCCAATAAAGGAAAAGTACCCCCTTATATACTACCACTGCTAAGTGATGAACTAGTTAGCATGAAGCCATGGACACTAGTGCACATCGCAGGAAGTTCAAAGGTCATTTACCCATTTCTTAGAAGTGTGTATGTGATATAAATATATAGCCATATACAGAGATAAAGAGCTACTCTCTCACATGACATCACTTGTGTGCAATTGATGGATGCCAGTCTATTCACTTAGCTTCCGGCTAGTTGGAGTCTCAATCAACAAACGCTGTTTGTATAAGCAATAGATAACTCAAGAAAACAGCTGGTTTCTATGTTAAATAAATAGGTATACCTGCAACTGATGTGGTTAGTCAATTAGCTTCCACTAGCTATCTGAAGTCACAATTGAATAGCTAAAGAAAACAGCTGGTTCTATGTTAATAGGTATACCTGCAACTGATGTGGTTAGTCAATTAGCTTCCACCATCTGAAGTCACATTTGGATAGCTAAAGAGAACAGCTGGTTTCATGTATACTTAGAACTGATGGTGGTTGTTCAACTATAGCTTCCACTATCAGTAGTCACACTTCTAGTCTCCATCGTTGCAAACCTTTAGGATCACCATATATAGTAGGTCCACTGTACCCACACACTGTTTGTATAAGCATTGGATAACTAGCTAATGAGATGGTCAGTCAATTAGCGTCCACTATATCAGCAGTCCGCTTAACTCATTGCACGCCATCATTACGTTGTCATAGTGTACGACTTCAGGCATTTTTGCTGCCATGGCAACAATAGTTCCTTGCATGTAATGTTTATCATACAGAAATGTCATCTTTCAAATTTGAAGTAAATTGGACATTAAATGGAGTAGATATGACCTCACAAACTTATACACATTTTATATGGGCCTATATGAGGGATTTGGTCTGGAGGCGCCTCCAGACCAAATCCCTCATATGAGCATATATAAAATGTGTATGAGTTTGTAAGGACATATCTACTCCATTAAATGTCCAATTTACTTCAAATTTGAAAGATGACGTTTCTGTGTGTTAAAGTTTTTGACAATAGCCTGTAGGTCAAAGCATACTCTTTTTATGACACAGTCACCACCTAAAATCTATAGCCACAGTATTAGCAGCTTACACTAGCTACTGGTAGCTAAGTGTGTAACTCAACAACATTATCTTTTAGTGTGGTTGGTCTCCGCATAGTTTACCCCCCCCCCTCCCCCCCCCCTCTCCCACATAACTAGTACTATTTGAAGGTTGCTATAGTTGTAAAAATAGGCTCTGCAGGCCTCCCATTAAAGAGACACTTTAGCCTCAAAAGAATAAGTTTACTTGCAGGTATAATTTTACAATATAGTGTTATGACTTCGGCATTGTAATAGAATTAATATGGGTGAATGGCAGGCACACATACCAATTAGGTTTACCAATCCTGTATGCTAGCACTAGTAAACAAAACCCCAAATGACCTCTGTGTATCATCATGAACAATAGCTAAGTTTGCATGAAGTCTTATGCAGACCTACCTGAAATAATGGACCAGCTCCCTCAGCTGGAGGTCATTCAGTAGCTGCTCTACCACTGCCTCTTCACCTGTCTGCAATCAGGCTACAATTAAGGGACTCACTCCAGCCACCAAAGGTCAGTTGTACACCTCGAAGTGCAATTGTGGTGACTCCCTCCATAGATGTTTCAGTAGACCGTTACAGTTGCAAGAAGTTACAGCCTTCTTCCCAGGATCCATATATGTACTGTCCAGCTTTAACACACAGCGCACTACTGTAGTTGTGCGATACAAGCTGGGGAGTCGACCCTGGAACGGGCTAGGCTAAGGTGATACAATTTCTGGTTTTATGCCACAACCATAACGACATACAATAAGGAATAGCTGTGAGAGAATTACCACAGATACTATCCAACCTCATCGAGTACCCACCCATAACCACTGTCTCTTCCCTCGTCTGCAACCATGGCAACCAGTGGGCTTACACAGCCAAATTGTTTTTGCATGCACAGTGATTAGCATGTCTGAGGAAGTTAATGCTTGTACTTGCTGTGATTCCACATCTGGAGGCAGTGGGTACCATTTCTACCAGAGTGAACAGGTCATGCAAGCATTCAAGTACATGTATATCAGTTTATGGATACCTGGATGAACAATATCCATAAAGTGGAGGTATTGGAATCTGAAAATGGGGCCTTGTATAGGACTTTTAAGCTATCTCCAAATGTTGAGCCTTATGTAAGAGCTAATCTACTGTGTGGACAAGGAGGGTGGTAGATGAGCTGCAAGCTGGGTGCCTGCCTCTTCGGATCGAGCTTGGGTACACATCTCCTAAAACTCCGATTGAAGACCGTATATGCAAACTATACAATGATGGAGACAAAGATCAGGAACAATTCCTGTTTTACTGTTCCTGCCTTCGTGAGACTAGATCACATTTTTTCCATTTAATCCATTCTGACTTCCTAAAATGAAATCCTACTTTACGATAAAGTTCCACAATAAGCTGAGAAGACAGCTCATGTGAGACTACATAAGAGAGGAGATTGGTGTCCCCTTCTTTTTTCTCGTTTTTTTATTTTTTGATGGGAAGATTAGTGAGAGAGAATAGAGTATGAATACAGAAGACAGACAATCATTTCGTGTAATACAGGCTTAGAGGCCACTCTTGCCTATTACAATCTACGCTTTCGTGGACTGGGAACGAGGCCACGAGACTACTGGTACGGACCGTTATCAGTAGTGCTCCCTCGCCAATGAGGAGGCAATGATCAGTTATTCCTCCTATCCTGTAAGTGCACACGGAGTTAGCCTTGTTCCTAATTAATTATGTTTGAATAGCTATAAAGGTATAATTTGCACAGTCATTGAAAAATTAACCCATATAAATTTAGTACCAGTACTCCAACTAGTATTGCAAGGTAGTCATGTACAAAAAAAAACTGTAGTTCCAATGCAACCAACACACAACATGCTAGCTTTTCATTTCTGTTTTGGTATAATTAGCATATTACATGCATGCAGTGTTTTTACAAAATAGCATCTCAAGAACTGTAACTTACAAGAATCATGTTAGCTATTACCAAAGAATAATGTGTGTACAGTATGCATTTAGTTCAAGTTCATTAGAAAGAAGGTCACAGTATTGGAGCACTAGTTGATGGTAATAGTAGCTGAGTAGATGGGTAGAGAAGAGAGATTGTATAATGACATCTTATGGTACTATAACACTTGATAAATAATTGCTAAGTATGCTAACTTTATTACCTACACATTCATGTACTACAAATCACACTTCCTATGATGCATAACTGATACACACACTAAGTATTACTCAAAACATTAACATGCTCATTATAAATTTAAATTTATACCTGTATCTGACCCAAGCACATTTGTGACACTGCAGGTGAACGTTTCGCCTGCTATGTTGCCCAGTGGTTGGTTGATGGTGAGGACATTCTCATAGGTGGAGGAAGCCCTGTTTGTCACTGTCTGTACCATGCGGTAGGTGCTCCCATCTATCACTAGTGGCTGCCCATTCCTTGTCCAGATGACAGTGGTGGCAGGGGAACCAGTGGAAGTACACGTCAGGGTGGAAGATGCTGAAGTCAATGCCATGATCCTAGGTGCAGCTACAGAGAGAATGAATAATTCAGCCATAATCTTCCTGTATTTGTGATCATAATCATAAATGTAGATTTAATATAGACGAGCTCAATAGATGCCTATATTTAGTATAAACTCCATTCATCCAATTGGAAGGTCTCTGTTACCACTGTAGGACGAGCACAAATACAGCCAATACATCTCCCAGTTTGTATTCATGCTATCAACTCACTGTTAAATCCGCTGGGATATATTCCAACATTTATGTCCCTTGTGTCTTCATTTTGTAAAGGTATGCAGCAGGTGTACACTCCCTGCTGACTGGCAGTTAGGTTGTTTTGAGAACCAACAATGTTCTCTATTGTTATTTCACCAGGTTGTTGGTGGGCTATGGCAAAGTAGCCATTACTAGTGACATTGATTCCATTCAGTCCAATAAACTGCCCAACATTTGCAGACATGGAGTCCGAGCGACAGAAAATGCGAAGACGATATCCACTTCCAGGATTATCAGATATGGCCAGAGCATTCTTTGGGAGACTACCACGTGGACTGCCTCTGAACAGCTGTATTCCAGCATCTATGAATGGAAGATAGAATCAGTTGCATCTGGTATGTAGCTTACAGACATGTCTTCGGTAATTGCCACTCACCTACAACAAGAAAGTCAATGCTTGCACTTGCAGTGCTTCCACCCCTGGAGACCGTGCAAGTGTGGGTACCGTTGTCACCAGAGTGAACAGCACTTCGCGTAATTGAGCTTGTTGTTGCTGACTGGAAGGGGCAATTTCTACAGGTGGATGACCATTGATAGTCTATGGCCTCTGTTAAAGGCCCTGTTGCTGCACATGTGACAATAACCGGTCCAGAGGCTGCCCTGTACTCATTCAAACCAAGGTTGAAGTCTGAGTGATGGCTGTAATCAACAGTGATGTTGATACGCAAATGCTCTAGGAAAAACAATATGATAATACATTCATCTTTCACAAAGCCTCTGTAGTTCATCTCACATTCATTTGCTAAACTACAGGGTCGTACTAATAGTAAAAAACTCTTCTACATTGAACGCATATTGTTTAACTGGCAAGCTTACCTAATGTACAGTGGCCCTCAAGTCTCTTTAACAACTACTGTTGTAGCTTACGTATTGAAAGGCTGTCTGATCCCAGTGCATTTGTGACTCTGCAGGTGAAGATGTTGTCTGCGGTGTTGCCCAGTGGTTGGTTGATGGTGAGGACATTCTCATAGGTGGAGGCAGCCCTGTTTATCACTGTCTGTACCATGCGGTAGGTGCTCCCATCCATCACTAGCGGCTGCCCATTCCTTGTCCAGATGACAGTGGTGGCAGGGGAACCAGTGGAAGTACAAGTCAGGATGTGGAATAGGTTGGAAGATGCTGAAGTCAATGCCACAATCCTAGGTGCAGCTACAGAGAGAATGAATATTCAGCCATAAATACATGCAATTCATGTATATGACATACAGTGATCATAACCATTGTAATGCATATTTAATATAGACACACTCAATAGATGCCTATATATGCAGTACAAACTCCATTTATCCAATTGGAAGGTCTCTGTTACCACTGTAGGTCGAGCACAAATACAGCCAATGTATCTCCCAGATTGTATCCATGCTATCAACTCACTGTTAAATCCACTGGGATATATTCCAACATTAATGTCCCTTGTGTCTCCATTTTGCAAAGGTATGCGGCAGGTGTACACTCCCTGCTGACTGGCTGTTAGGCTGTTTTGAGAACCAACAGTGTTTTCTAGTCTTATTTCACCGGGTTGTCGGTGGGATATGGAAAAGTAGCCATTGCTAGTGACATTGGTTCCATTTGGTCCAATAAACTGCCCAACATTTGCAGACATGGAGTCTGAGCGACACAAAATGCGAAGACGATGTCCACGTTCAGGATTGTCAGATATGGCCAAAGCATTGTTTGGGAGACTACCATTTGGACTGCCTTTGACTAGCTGTATTCCAGCATCTGTGAATGGAAGATAGAATCAGTTGCATCCTGTATGTAGCAGGTCTTTAGTAATGGCCACTCACCTACAACAAGAAAGTCAATGCTTGCACTTGCAGTACTTACACCCCTGGAGACCGTGCAAGTGTGGGTGCCGTTATCACCAAAGTGAACAGATTTTCGTGGAATTGAGCTTGATGTTGCTGACTTGAATTGGCAATTTCTACAGGTGGATGACCATTGATAGTCTATGGCCCCTGTTAAAGGCCCTGTTGCTGCACATGTGACAATAACCGGTCCAGAGGCTGCCCTGTACTCATTCAAACCAAGATTGAAGTCCAAACGATGGCTGTAATCAACAGTGATGTTGATACTCAAATGTTCTAGAGAAATATAATACATTCATCTTTCACTAAGCCTCTGTAGTTCATCTCACACTCATTTGCTAAACTACAGGGTCGTACTAATAGTAACAAACTCTTCTACATTGAACGCATATTGTTTAACCGGCAAGCTTACCTAATGTACAGTGGCTCTCTAGTCTCTTTAACAGCTACTGTTGTAGCTTACCTATTGAAAGACTGTCTGTCCCCAGTGCATTTGTGATGCTGCAGGTGAATGTTTCACCTGCTGTGTTGCCCAGTGGTTGTTTGATGGTGAGGACATTCTCATAGGTGGAGGCAGTCCTGTTTGTCACAGTCCGTACCATGTGGTAGGTGCTCCCATCCATCACCAGTGGCTGCCCATTCCTTGTCCAGATGACAGTGGTGGCAGGGGAACCAGTAGAAGTGCAAGTCAGGGTGTAGAATAAGGTGGAAGATGCTGAAGTCAATGCCACAATCCTAGGTGCAGCTACAGAGAGAATGAATATTCAGCCATAAATACATGCAATTCATGTATATGACATACAGTGATCATAACCATTGTAATGTATATTTAATATAGACACACTCAATAGATGCCTATATGCAGTGCAAACTCCATTCATCCAATCGGAAGATCTCTGTTACCACTGTAGGTCGAGCACAAATACAGCAAATTCATCTCCCAGTTTGTATTCATGCTATCAACTCACTGTTAAATCCACTGGGATATATTCCAACATTTATGTCCCTTGTGTCTCCATTTTGTAAAGGTATGCGGCAGGTGTACACTCCCTGCTGACTGGCTGTTAGGTTGTTTTGAGAACCAACAATGTTCTCTATTGTTATTTCACCAGGTTGTGGGTGGGCTATGGCAAAGTAATCATTGCTAGTGACATTGATTCCATTCGGTCCAATGAACTGCCCAACATTTGCAGATATGGAGTCTGAGCGACAAAAAATGCGAAGACGAAATCCACTTTGAGGATTATCAGATATGGCCAGAGCATTGTTTGGGAGACTACCACGTGGACTGCCTCTGAACAGCTGTATTCCAGCATCTATGAATGGAAGATAGAATCAGTTGCATCTGGTATGTAGCTTACAGACATGTCTTTGGTAATTGCCACTCACCTACAACAAGAAAGTCAATGCTTGCACTTGCAGTGTTTCTACCCCTGGTGACTGTGCAAGTGTGGGTGCCGTTGTCACCAGAGTGAACAGCACTTCGCGTAATTGAACTTGTTGTTGCTGACTGGAAGGGGCAATTTCTACAGGTGGATGACCATCGATAGTCTATGGCCTCTGTTAAAGGCCCTGTTGCTGCACATGTGATAATAACGGGTCCAGATGCTGCCCTATACTCATTCAAACCAAGATTGAAGTCTGAGCGATGGGTGTAATCAACAGTGATGTTGATAAAATGCTCTAGGGAAAAACAATGCAAACTAAATAATAACTTTTCACTTTTATTTCATGGATGTTCTACCAAGCCTCTGTCATTTGTCTCACATTACTTCACTCAAAGCATAAGGTCACTGCTAAAACTATATGAGAGACTCTTCTGCAATGAAGAGATCACCTGCATATTGTTTAAGTATAACGGGATTACCTAATGTACACTAACTTGTACTCAAACCTCTCGACTGTTGTCGACTCTTACCTATTTCTGCAGTATCTGACCCCAGTGCATTTATGACCGTGCAGGTAAAGATACTGCCTACAGTGCTGGGCTGTGGTTGATTGATGGTGAGGACATTCTCATAGGTGGAGGCAGCCCTGTTTCTCACTGTCTGTGCCATGCTGTAGGTGTTCCCATCAATTACCAGAGGCTGTGTGTCTCTTGTCCAGGTAACGATGGTGGCAGGGGAACCAGTGGAGGTGCAAGTCAGGGTGGTGGAATTACTTGAAGATTTTAAGGCCAATGCCACAATCCTAGGTGAAGCTGCAAGGAATTAGCAAAGCCAAATTCACACATACACACACACACACACACACACACACACACACACACACACACACACACACACACACACACACACACACACACACACACACACACACACACACTGACATACACACATGCACACACACACACATATACACAAACACACACACAAGTAATGTAGGAATCCCTGCACGAAAGGTACACATTACTGTTATGCTTACTCATGTTTACGTAGAGATAAAAGAGTCTCTTCCACCACTGTGAATCTAGTCTAACGTGTTACATGAACCAAGTTTGAAGCACAGATAAAATGGTCAACTTACTGTTAAATCCAGTGGGATACAGTCCAACATTTATGTCTGTTACACGTCCACTTTGCAAAGGTATGCGACAGGTGTACACTCCCTGCTCACTGACTGTTAGGGCACTTTGAGAGCCAACTAAGTTGTCTACTGATACTTCACCAGGCCGTGGGTGAGCTATGGCAAAGAAGCTATTGCCGGTTATGGCAATTCCATTCAATCCAATAAACTGACCAACATTCTCCTGCATTGAGTCAGAGCCACAGAAGATGCGAAGACGAAATCCACTTCCAGGATTATGCAAACCAGCAATACCATTGTTTGGGAGATTATAACTTTGATTGCCATCAAAGAGCTGTATGCCAGCACCTATAGACACAATTTTAAATGAGCAGAAGTTCATCACTATTGTAATAGTCTCAGCTATGCTGGCTCTTGTACAGACAGTGTTGAATGCAAACTACATGTAGTCAGTTAGCTAATGTAATTTAGCCGATCATATACTACAGCTACTGCAATGGTCTCCATGCAGAAACATAGGGAACTGTACACAGGCACCCATACAACCAGTATTGAAAGGAACCAGTCAGTTAGTTGTGATTTAGTTGATCAATATTACTGCAACTACATGTGGTCTATAGAAGCATAGGGAACTATACAATGGTACATGTACATAGTGAAAGCAATTCAAACCAGCCAATTATTGACAATTACACCGATTTAGCTATAATCGGTAAATACACTTACCCACAATAAGAAAATCAATACTTGCTGTAGCATTTTTTCCATCTTTAGTGGCCACACAGGTGTGGGTACCATTGTCACCGGAGGTAACTACTGAAAGTTCAAGTGACTTTGTTGTTGCTGACTGGAAGGGGCAGTCCCTGCAGGTGGATGACCACCAGTAGCTCACTGCCCCAGTACCAGGCCCTATAGCAGTGCAAGTGACGGTCAAAGGACCAGAAGCTGCCCTGTACTCATTGAGACCCGGAGTGAAGCCAGGAGGAGAATCATATTCTACAGAGATGTGGACTGTTGTGGTGGGTTTATTAGTGAGACAAAATCCTTGGCTTGTATTTAGCGCTGTTTGCAAGAAATCTTTGCTACAGGAACTCCACTTTGTTGCTGGCATACCAATTGTTTGCCGTGGGTTCATGATACATCTTCTAGGTCCATCTGGACAAGTGCATATTTCTGTGTGTGAAAAGATATTAATAATAGTACTGAATAGGGTACATATACATTTTCATTCATGGAGTGTGTAAAGGAGGAACAAAAATTATACCAGGGTCTGGATTATCATGTCTCATGGTCAACAGGTGTCCCAGTTCATGAGCTGCAGTGTGGGCCACATCATCCAGGCCAAAACTTGACCGCACAAGTGATGCAGAACCATCTTCTGAACAAATCTTTCCAATTTGAGGCACTATTCCTACAATAGGTATTTTAAAAATTAGTCCTGCAAATAGACGCTCATCCCTACAAAGTAGAAGTCATATCATTCATAATCATGGGTTGGTGTTAGCTACTATAGCAATACTCTCATATGTATTCAAAGTGTATAGGCATAATGCACATGCTATAGGTTGATCGATAAACACTTACGTGAGTAACATAGCACTGTCAAAGGAAAGTTGAAGCCGATTGCGAAGTTCAGTTGCTTGGTACTTAGCAAAATTTCTCACGAGAGTTGCAGCATTATTTGGATTAAAACGAATTCTGTTTCCATCGGTCCATGTTATCATATGCACCACTGCAATGCGAATGTTGAGTGGACGATAAAGCTGGAGGTATTGATAGCAGAGGAATGTCACCGTACATGTAATTTGTACATGTATTAGAGTTGGTTATACTTACATTGTCAGCAATGTTTGCCACATCCAATGCTGCCTTCATCGTAGCAGCAAGACTTTGTTTGTGATGTATATACTGCATGCAGGTCAATACTAGAACATTAATGTTGCCCTAATATGGTGATATTACTAAACTTACCAAGCTATAGTCATTGACCATTATCAGTTCTATGTAGAGAGGTACATCAATCTGTCGTCTTTGACGCAGCTGTAGAGAATTTTAAAAGCCATTCATAACAAAAATACTCACATTTTAAATATTACAATGACCTACATTCTCCATTGTGATCTTCTTGTTTCCATCTGTTGGATTGTGAAAGTGGTCCTCTGCTGCATGATAATAACAGTATAGGTATCCATCGCGCCTATATGCGTATGACGTAATTATAGCCGAGTTAACATGTAATCATTTACTTACGATTGCCACAAGTTCCAGTCATGGGTGAGTATTCCGAAACGAAGTAGAAAGCATGTGGTTGTGTTAACTGAAGTGTGGACACATTAATCAAAGTGCAGTTAGTAACTGATAACGTACTCCAATGGATGCACATGCACACAAATGGACTATGTCAGTGTCTGATAACATACAGCAGTATTATTGTAGTCAAGTGGTTCTATTGCATGGTAATGCTCTGCATCTTCAAGATCACCAAAGGAGCCTCTGCAAAAGCAAGCAATAAAACTTATATGTCTATGTGTATTTATACTATACCTAAGTCATTCTAACCAATCAGATTTCAGCATTACAGGTAAATACTGCTTCGTATTCTACCGCGCGAAAAAATATACCCCGATTGCTTACGTAAAGCGGGTACCCGATTCCGTTCCAGTCGTTCAAATGTTCAGAAAGCTGTGGTAGGGCTGGTGGCTAGGGTAGCCTAGGCAAGACGTATGGCGTTTTTTGCCCGTAAATCGATGTGGGATCTCCGTCTGTAGCTAGTTTTGTTGCGTTTCTGTGTGTTTGTACGTGTGGCCACGCTGCCAGCCTACCGTTTTTTTTGCCAAAATGGCGCTAGGGCGGGCTAGACGGGTAGCTACCGTGGCTATTAGCTGTTGTTCATGTCTGTTACAATTGCTGGGAGTGTTTCGCCACTTGTAGCTACTATTTTGCGTTGTGAAAGCTTGCATGAGTATCTCGGATTCCGCGGGAGATAATTTTTCCCGCGGTAGATAACGGGTCATACACCCCGCTACGCAGTGATCTATCCTATACATATCCATATCAAACAGATGCACTTATACATAAAAGGAGACAATACTCACTCTAGTCCTTGGCAAGTGCTCATGCTGGCAATCCACTGTGGATGTCCCTCAACATTCCCCTGGTAATAACAGTTCTCTGTTTTCTGTATAGTGAGAGTATGAAGCCCTAAACATTCAGAGAGACACAGCACATTGTACTCGGAGATGCTAACCTCGAATGGCATAATCATTTCTTTTCCAGCTTCATCGTAGTACACAGACGTGAATCCAGCAGGCAACAAGTCTCTATTGATTAAATACCACATGTACTAAACATTGGTGCAGCTTAAGTCTTCATTGGACATATATAGTTTAATCACAAATAACTGTACACTAGAGTAAACTTACTCATTCATCTTTAATTTTAGGGTAAAAGTAGTATTCACTGTTGAAATCTGAAGCTCCAATTTCTTTGGGTAAGGCTGCAGGGAAAAATATTACAGCTACAGTACTCAGTGTAGTAGCAAAAACAATCACTTAAAATGGCAAAAATATTATTGAGAACATACCAGAGAAAATGTGCTTGCATACACAATGCTGGACCCATACATGATAATGGATAATAACCATACCTCATTGCTGTCTTCATAGATAACCACTGGTTGTACGATTTCATAGTTCTCAATGGTATCTGCAATCAATTCAATTATATTCTTAAATTTCCAACACCATGGCACACACGAGAGCTAATGCATCAGCCCTTAAAAATTGTATACCTGTAGGAGAGCGGCTGCTGTGAAATGGCTCCCTCCGCAACGGCACTGCTAATACAACTGCTCTGCCAACAAGTGCAAGCAAAAGAAAGCAGACAAATGTCTGCATCTTTGAATTCTGGTAATTGAGAAGTCGATAAGTAAGCTGTCCGAAAAGTATTCCCTTATATACTAACTACCACTGCTAAGTGATGAACTAGTTAGCATGAAGTCATGGACACTAGTGTACATCACAGGAAGTTTAACTGACAATCGCCCATTTCTTGGAAGAGTGTATGTGATATAATATAGCCATATATGGAGGCTACTCTTCCACATGATATCACCCAATTGATGGAGGTCAGTCAGTTCAATTAGCTTCCCTTTATTTCTAGTCTCAATCAACAAACACTGTTTGTATAAGCATTAGATAACTAAAGAGAACGGCTGGTTTCTATGTTAATCACATACTATAACAATACATTATACCCCTATAGATAAGTGTGCGATTATTTCCATAATCGCACACTTTTTGTAATTGCACACTTATTTAGTTCAACAAAGGGTGTAACTATAGGAACTGTAATGATATGTGATTAACGTGGAATCACATGGATTCTCATGCCATTTAGGCATTTGCACTAGGCAAAATTGCACTCGCTTCGCTCGTGCAATTATTCCCAAATCGCACTCAAATCCATGTGATTACCCATACTAATAGGTATACCTACAACTGATGTGGTTAGTCAATTAGCTTCCACTAGCTGTCTGAAGTCACAACTGAATAGCATATGTGTACTTTGAACTGATGGTGGTTGGTCAACTATAGCTTCCACTATCAATAAACACAACTCTAGTCCCCATCCTCCAAAACTTTTAGGATCACCATATATAGCTGGCCCACTGTACCCGTACACTGTTTGTGTGCTATGTAATGTGAGTGAGCAAAGTCGACAAAAGCTGGGGGTGCAGGTCTGGGAACGAGTCTAGAGCTCGAGCCTTTTAAACTTATAGGATCACCATAATAGCCATAGCTGGCCCACTAGCTGTCACTACACTTTTTTTTGTATGAGAGTTGGATAATAGCTGGTTAAATATGAAATACCTATATACCTATTATATTCAGCATAATGTTAGATTTCCATAATAGTATAATGCCTTTGAAGTCTTTTAGTCTGTGCTGTACTGTAAAAATGGATCTGTCAGTTTTAACAATTTGTGTGGTTACTGCAGTTGCAGGTACTGGGAAAGTCACCTCACATGTACATATACAATAACAAGCTGTGGTCAAGCTTTCCTTAAAGTACTTGTGGCTACAAGGGAAGTACATACTAGTATCAGGTTATATGTGTGGCTAGTGGCTAGCTCCTGGCTCCATTAGGCATCTGCTAGTCTGATGCCTAATATAATATTCCAAGAATAATATAGTGGTTGGACTTTCCTTATACATGTAGCAATTAAGGGAAACTACATTACAGCTAATTGACTTATAATTACTGGAACCATGTGTGGCTACATGTGGGCATTAGATCAGTCAACCAGCAGATGTCCAGTAGAGCCAGGAAGCTAGCCACTAGCCACACTAGTAGTTCCAGTATCTCAATTACCCTTGTAGCTGGAAAGATAGACCACTTGCAACAGCATATGAGGTTCTACTGGACATCTGCTGATTGATTGATCTGATGCCCACATGTAGCCACACATGGTTCCAGTAATTATAAGTCAATTAGCTGTAATGTAGTTTCCCTTAATTGCTACAACCACTATATTATTCTTGGAATGTTATATATGGGCATCAGACTACATGTAGCAGATGTCTATAGCTAATGGAGCCAGGAGCTAGCCACTAGCCACACATAGCTATAACCTGATACTAGTATGTATTTCCCTTGTAGCTGGAAAGTTTGTCAATGACCACTTTGCTAATTCTTGCAACAGCATATATGAGGCTCTACTGGACATCTGCTGATTGATTTATCTGATGCCCACATGTGCATGTAGCCACACATGGTTCCAATTAAGATGTCTAATGGAGCCCAGCTAGGAAGATAGCAATTAGCCACACATATATAACCTGATATATACTAGTATGTACTTCCCTTGTAGCTACTTTAATCTAAGGAAAGCTTGACCACTTTGTTATTACATATGAGGTGACCTTCCCAGTACCTGCAACTGCAGTAACCACTCAAATTGTTAAATTAACAGATTCCTTTTTACAGTGAATTAATTAAATGCATGATCTCAGGGTAGCTATTTATGTACTTCACTAAAGATAACATTGTTGAGCTGCACCGTTAGCTATCAGTAGTGTAAGCTGGTAGCACTGCAGCTATAAATTTTAGGCGGTGACTGCATGTGTCATGAACAAGCTGAATAAGAGTATGGTTTGACCTACAGGCTATTGTCAAAACTGACTTCGTTGCCCTGGTTGGTCTGCTAGTTTTTATTCCCCCCTCTCCCGACATAAAGATTTGAAGGTTGTTGCAGTTGTAGCTACAATAGGCTCTGCAGGCCTCACATTAAAGACATCAACAGAATACATTTACAGGTATAATTTCATGATAATAGTGTCAGTTGTACACATTGAAGTGCAATTGTGGTAACTCCCTCCATAGAGATGTTTCAGTAGACCATTACAGTTGCAAGAAGCACCGGTACCTATTTTTGAAATTAGTAGTAGAAACGGGTTATTTTCATAGGGTGCTTAATTTCATGGGGTGCTTATTAACGCATGTTTAAAAAAGTGTAGCAGAGAAATGTGTACATTGCACATATATAATAACAATCTATAAGATAGTGGCCCCTGTTAAAAACCCTGCTGCTGACAATGTAACTGGCCATGGAACAGTGGCTTCACACCAGCTAGGTTTATTCCCAAGCTTTCCTGACTCTACCCCCATGCAAAGCAGAGTCATGAGCTGGTGGGTGTGACACATATTATCTAACACACCCAGGAGGGATGTTGATTTATATATAAGCATGAGCCCCAAGGCAAGTGCTTATAATATCAACAACATCCCACCTGGGGTGTTATAAGGATTATGCTAGGT
Source organism: Phakellia ventilabrum (assembly GCA_963921505.1). Lineage (NCBI taxonomy): Eukaryota > Metazoa > Porifera > Demospongiae > Axinellida > Axinellidae > Phakellia > Phakellia ventilabrum. The sequence continues at coordinate 2,062,241 of OY997378.1, read as the reverse complement.
CTAGTTACATAATCAGTGTTGCCTGCAGCTACCAGTACTTAAGCTATGTTGCGTAAGTAAGTCTGCCTTGTGGGGCTGGTGTTTACCTGTTTACTTGTACTCTGTCCAGCCCTACTCACTGAAGCATTGCAGATAATGCACTGTGGTTAGTGCAATATCTACACTGTGAATATCCAGTTATTGTTGTGTCAGCATAGACTGGTGGCTTGTACAATAATTCAGCACAATAAAGTTAGCAACCACCTAGCAACGTCAAATAATATTGTATACGTAGGCATGCTATTAATGATGCTGACAAGGAGCGCACGCACCGATAAGTAGGGATGTGTCTATTATGCTTTTTTCCCTTCCAATTATGCAATTCTCAACAGAAGGCCTAGGCGACCTTAGCTTGCTCAGTAGGGAAACAACGACTTCTTGGCCGGGCTCCTGTGAATCGTCTCGCTCGCTCTCAGAGCTGTCAGTAGCCACTGGGCCACTACTACTAGGCCCACTAGCACTAGACCCGGCAGGCCTGGACTCAGCACCTGCTGCTCGGACCATTTGACGACTCGGACTCCATTTGACGATCAGTACACGTGCATTATTCCCATAAAACTGCCCGATTATTCCCGAATTATGCTTTATGCTTTTATGGATCGATTATTCCAGAAATTATGCCAGCATAATAGACACATCTCTACTGACAAGCACTCCTTGAGCCATTAACCCTCAAATTTCTATGGCTAATAGCATTAATCTCAACAACACTGAACTTTGTCTACAGTATAACGCTCAGGCCCTATCAGCAGATAACAAACAAAGTCAGGTCAGTCCAAAAAGTGTCTTGATGGGTTGGCACCAAACAGCATCGTACGGATCTCCGGCATCATCTGGAAGGAAAATAAGAAGTAATGAAATAGTCTCCAGGGGTTCATACAGGGGGGAAGACCCGGGATATCGCCCCCCAAAGCTATCCCCCCCCCCTCCCCCCCAAGAATTTTCACAACCAAATTTCAAAATTACTCCAGAATGTTCTGTGCATGTGCTACTTTAGAATGGCTACAAGTACCTCCAGAATGCCTCAGAATCAATCTCAGAGCTTCTATTTTTCTGGGGGGGCATACCCCCAAAACCCCCCTAGTGGGGGTGTGCTAAGCACGAGCTCCACGTCAACGCCAAACTTTAGAGTTTCCCCCCTCAAACTCAAACTCCCGTATGAACCCCTGGTCTCACAGGCCAATTAACTTGGAAGAGACGGGGAAACATGGGAAGGGATGAGTCCGGACAGAAGGCACACTTTTGGTGTGTCACACACAGGAAATACCTCAGGGGGATTGTTATTTGCAATGGCTCAGTACCTGACTGCTCATTAGCTCCAGCCGGCTCTCAAGAGTGTTGGTAACCTTGATCTTGCCTCCTTGGGCCAGCAGCTCTACACCACCAGAGCTATGGGTGTGTGTGTGTGTGTGTGTGTGTAGTGTGGGGGTACATGCAGTGAGTGTGTGCGTATGTATGTAGTGTGGGTGGGCAGTGGGTGAGTGTATGTTGAGTGCGTGTGTGTTTGTGTGTGTGTAGGTAGCACATGGCATGAGTGTGTATGTCAACATGTGGAGGACAGGTACTAGTTAGCAATACACATAAATACATCAGTTATTAGCAAATCACCAGCAAGGGCTCTGTGGCTTAGTTGGTTAAAGCGCCTGTCTAGTAAACAGGAGATCACCGGTTCAAATCCGGTCAGGGCCTTATTTTTCTTTCTTTTTTTTATTATGTTTTTTCTTTTTTCCTTTTTTCCTTCCATTCTCACTGTAAAATTACTACAATCAGTACTAATGATTTTGTCATGAGGAAATTTCTGCCCAGTACTATGGATTTATTATACACTTAGATTATACTGAAGCAGTACGAACCAATCAGATTGCTGAATTGTAGGGCGATAATGTCAGTTAATTCCAACGTGCAGTTATAATCTAGTTAGAGAACCATAAAATTGGGGTCTACATGTACCTCCATCTTTGACCTTGGAAAGGCAGTTACCCTTGAAATTGTCTCAGCTATGTCTGGACCAGCAAACAGTTTCCAATTTCCCACGGCCTATAATGTAGATTTAGAGCCCTCATTTCCGGGCTCTAAGTATGACGTAAAATGACGTAGTATACTAATGGTATCACATGGTGTGACGTAGGATAGTGGTATGATGTAGTATACTAATGGTATCACATGGTATCACATGTAGGATAGTGGTATGATGTAGTATACTAATGGCATCACATGGTATCACGTGTAGGATAGTGGTATGATGTAGTATACTAATGGCATCACATGGTATAACGTGTAGGATAGTGGTATGATGTAGTATACTAATGGTATCACATGGTATCACATGTAGGATAGTGGTATGATGTAGTATACTAATGTCTCACCAATCGCTAGGCAGGAAATCCTCTTCATCCACAATCACCTTGCATGTTTTGCCTCCCGTGCTACTATGATAGGTCTTCACACACCCCGGGCAGAGTTGCTTGGGAGGGAGTGAGGGAGGGAGGGAGGGAGGGAGTGAGGGAGGGTGAGGGAGGGAGGGAGGGTGAGGGAGGGCGGACAAGGGAGGGAGGGAGGGAGGGAGGGAGGGAGAGACGTAAGGAGGGAGTACATGTTTAGTTATTGCTAAGGTTCTCATGCCTGCACGTCAGCTTGCGATAACAGCTAGTGGGATGGAAGTCTATGAATGAAGGTTGTTGCTGAGTGGTTTGAGGTTAGTACAGTAACACATATGGTATAGATCAATATGTGTTTCCAGCTATTTGTTATTCAAAGTTTCGCTCAATTTCCGCAAAAAACAACAACAAAAACTCCCCCGGATAACCTGAGTCCTGCTCTGAAGATATGCACACACAATACGTGTATCTCCACCTATATATACTTTGCAAAGATGCTCATTTCTAGTGTGTTACTAGTTACACTCCCTTTCCAATTCTATGGGTGAGATTACAACTTTGTACTGCACTAGCTGATTTATTACAACATGTCTTTACAAATTTGGTAACATGTTGTACCTTGACTTGCTTGAGGTCAGGCTTTCGACAACGAATGACAACCTCTGACTCGAGAAGTTGGAATAGACCCTGTGTGTGTGTGCGTGTGTGTGTGCATGTGCGTGTGCGTGTGAGTGTGCGTGTGAGTGTGCATGGGAGGTATGGGGTACAAAAACGGAAGGAATGGGGGCGCTGGATCACCACTTCCTAGACACTAACAATCGAACACTACAAGGCTGATTCTTGGTACATGAGGGTAGAAAACATTTTATTCTGCAGTATACTTTGGCTATCTTACCAATGTCACAAAACTTTCTACCGTCCAGTGCTAAGAACCAGCCTCATCGTTTTTAAAAGCATGTACTTCAAAGGATAAAACAATCAAATACATCAAAACCACACTTCCAGCGCATACAGCACATAGGCACCAGCACATAGACACACCCAGCACATAGGCACACCAACATAGGCACACATAGCACACAGGTGCGCCAATACATAAGCACACTAACACATAGGCACACTAGCACATACCATTCTCGCCAATAATAAAACCTGACGTAATGCATACCACCCACGCAGGTATATATTATCTACGATACACGTACATCTGAAGCGGTACTATTGTCATGGCGCTGTACAAGTATTTCAAGAGAGGACCTGTACTTCCCACTCTACGGACGTGTGGTGAACAAGCAAACACGGAGGCTCTTGGAGAGTCATCGACACTTCGACAGAGCCGACCAGAAATAAAGCTGTTACGCCTCGAGGCAAGTACAATAGCTACACACAGAAAGGGCACGGATAGGGAAGTACACCGCTGAGAACGGTTTGACCAAAGTGGCTAGGTACTTCTCGGAGCTTCTAGATCGGAAGATAACCGAATCATCAACGAGAAGGCTTACGTATATTGTTGCATTCGCTGAAGCACAATTATTACGTCATAAGCTTACGACGGTTAAAATCGCTAAATTTAAATTTTGCCAATATTAAAACCTCAGCCATTTTGCCAAATTTAATGCTCGCCAAATTTTCCCGCTATACGGTAGTCATACCAGCACACACAGGCACATAGACACACCAGCACTTAGACACCCCAACACAAAGGCACACCAGCACATAGGCACACCAACACAGGTACACCAGCGGCAGCACATACATATAATTGGCACATAGGCACACCAGCACATAGGCACACATAGCACATACATTGTACCAGCACACCAACACATACATACATGTAGGCACACCAGCACACTTACACACCTGTACAATTAAATCTTGCAGCATTTTCTTGTAACGATCAGCATCCCTGGTTACAGCACCAAGCTTGCCACGAGTTTCTTCCAAGATTCGCTGAGAGATATGGGAGGACATATATTACATGTACAATAACATAGGTATGTGTGTGTGTGTGTGAGTGTGTGTGTGTGTGTGTGTGGTATGTACAGGTACCTTCACATGGTCATCGCGAGCCTTCAGGACAGCCAGCCGAGCCTGGTTCAGCTGGTTGGAGTGTTGGCTGAGGAGGGAGGGAAAAATTCCTTCAAAATGCAATTGTCCATGTGAAACCAAAAAGTGAAAATATGTACGACATGTCAAAGTGCACCCGCAGAAGGCTGTTCTGTTCTACATGTAGATGGCATCTTCTGTACAGTCGTACACACACACACACCACGCACACACCCATCCACACACACACCCTCACATCTTCCTCTGCAGATCCAGCTGTTTCTCTTTCCTCTCATAATAGTTGGAGACCTTTCTCTTCTCCTGCTGCAGCAGACGGCCCTTCTCGATGTTGAACTCTTCCTCTGCCTACAAGAGAGGGAGAGTTTGAGGGTGTGTGTGTGTGCATATGCACGATGTCCAGAACAGTAGGTATGTGTCTATTGTGCTGGAATATCATTTTATGGGAATAGTGGATGTGCCACTTGAGTGAGTGTAAAATGGTGGAGACCTAAGTAGTGGGCTCAGTGTTCTCTGTAGTGCCAGGCAGTGGCGCTCTCATTGCCATCTGAGCTCTGAATAACAACTATAGTTTACCGTGTGAGCTGTACTCAGAGCGATGCGGCTTCTTCGGTGGCATTTACGACACGCGATAGAAACTCTAATCTGCCACGCCCCATTCAATCACACGCTGAGTTCCTCAGGCCTGTGCCCCGGCAGGTTCGGGTGTGGCTACACCACTGGTGCCAGTAGCCTCGTCCCCAGGCTAGCGTGTGCTTTGCTACTTGAGAGCCTGGAACATATCTCATATAATTTAGTGACCACTCGAAAGACAGTTGCTTTTCTCTACCTTCTGCTGCTGATATTGTTTCAGCGCCTGGTCTGTGGCACAAACAGGCTCTGAAGAATAGCTGCATGAAGTATAGATTTGCTGCCTTCCTTCGTTGTCTGAGACCGGCAGCTGTCCTCGCCCATGCCAAAAAATTCACCTTTCTACCACCTTTCTACCCTACACGTTACACGCGTTAGAAAATGTACCAGGCCATACATGTACATGTGTAATCAGTCAGTAACCTACGCCTACATGTACGTACAGTAGTAGTATAGTCCAGCTATATAAATGTAAGGAGAGCAAAATCAGGTGCTAAATATTATTCCATTGTTTCTTTTTTGTAGGACGTGGCAACATGTAGCATTCTAAGCAACGAGTCCCTGTGCATTAGCCCTCCCCTTCAGCCCAACCGACTATCACACACCGATGAATAGAGCTTGAATGAAGTGCACTTTACAGAACAACCTGGCAACAACTTTACTTGCTTCCAGCAGTCTTGTACCCAGACCTCTGCAGTCTCATACCCAGACCTCACGACTGAGATAAATACCTCAGAGCCCTGGACACCTTTCCTCCCTGACTCCTTGGGTACAAAGCTATATTTCAGAAAGCCGACTGCAGCTATGGATACAGGAACACTACAGCATTGATATAGACATATGACTAAGACTGTTCCCGGATACATTTACTGACTCTGTTCCATAAATTCTCGCGCATGCGCGAACAGTGGATACCAGGCCACTTATGTTTCGACAGTGTGGTCTGGTTACGAGGCCAGCCCCTCAAAGGTTGGGTAGCGTGTCCTGTTGTCACAAGACTGTACTTCAGCAGTGGGTGAGTAGAGGTTTGGGCACGAGATTACGCCATGAGTGACCTCTTCCATGATTCAATGTTCGGAGCCCCTGTCCCTCCTTCCCACTCACCTTGATCAGAATCTCGTCTGCCTTCTCTCGAGCCTCCTGCTCAATGAACCGCCTCATGTGGTTGATCTGAGGGTATGTGCATGCATACACGTGCGTATGTGTGTGTGTATGTATGTATGTATGTATGTGTGTGTGTGCATGTGTTGTATGAGTATCACATCACTCGGCAAGTAAACAGAGTACCCAGTAATGAAAAAAAGAGTTCTGTCCGACATTGGGCAAAAATTTCTTGCAACTGGGCTGGACAGTTTATTGCAACAGATATAATTTGCTCCCACTCTGATGCTGCTTGCATTACATAATTTGCAAATGCAAAAGTACTCTCCTTTGCTAACAAGGTCTGCTAACCTCCTCTATCCAAGCACCCCCCCCCCCCCCCCCCCCCCCACTCACACACACACACAAATCTACATATTAAGCAAATTATGTCCTCACTGCTAACCTGCTTTTCAACTTCTGTGTCTGAAAGCGCCATCTTGTTCTTCTGGCCCTGCTCAACGATTTCTCTTAGCTTAGTAGGCTGAACGGATAGTAAAGCTGCTTTCCAGAATACGAACGTAGATTACGGTAAAATCGCACGGAACAAGTGCACATGACGTAGGGATTTCCCCCGATTGTAGGGCGCCCCTCCAGCCTCAGGCAAGAGACAACGTGGTGCGCTCTGATGTATAAACGTTGTAAGAATTTGATGCTCATTCTTCTCTCACAATGGAGCCAAGAGCTATTGCAGGTGGTTACCTACCCCATCCCAGCTGTGGTTGCTATCCTGCGCTTCTGGCTGTCATATTCCAGTCTCGTTCACCTAGCGGCCAGTCCGTTTTTTTTGCTCGCTTAAAGACCCGCAAATGTGGTAATCCCATGGTACTCCCCGAGGATTGGATTGGAAGCAATAAAGAGCAGCCAGTAGCGAGAGGAGTGTTCGTGTTTTCTGAGACCGACTGTCTGCCGCACGGGTCAGCGGGCGTCTTGAGCGTGGCGAAGCAGTGCGGTGAGTAGCAGCTAATGCACGTATTTTAAGTACGCATGCTTTGTTACAGGGAATTTACAAAAGGTGTATTAAGCTAGGTACGACCAGACCGACAGCCACTGCACCGAGTCCTATGACAACTACCCCTTTCTTTTCCCCACAGTAGGGACAGCACCACCACACTGTAGGTTCTGACCAGCCCCTCCCACCATGGAGCTCCCACTCAGCCCCAACCAAGAGAGGATGTATTTCCTGCAGATGGCAGACCCTGAATCGAGGTATTTGCATAGTTATCAAAGGCTTTTTTTATCAATATAAATTTGTTGGTTTTAATAATTTATTACGATAGCAATTACTGTGCCTCACATTGACTGCAGTCTCATTCTTATACTCCATTCCAGGGCCTTCAATGCCATCTGCATGGTTAGTTTCTCTAGCCTGGACAGCCAGCCTCTTCACCCGAGTCTACTGACACCTGCCCTGGAAATGATCGTCCGGCGCAATGCCAGCTTGAGGGTCACCTTTCATCAAGACAGCAACGACGAAAACCACCCACTGAAGCAGAGAATTCACCCTCTGGAAGATTTTGAAATCTGTAGAGTCAGTCGCGCTTCGTTGACAACCTCAGAGCAGGGGCAAAGGGATTCCATTCGCGATGAATGTTTCAAAGCTTTCGATCTATCGGTCCAAGCTTTTCGCTTCGTTATATTCCTTCCTACTCCCCAGGAGATGAAGCTGTGTATGGTATTCCACCACCTAATCGTCGACGGGCATTCCGCTTGCTCTATGGTCAGGGACATCCTCACGCTTGTCTGTGGAAAGGAGCTGCCGGCAGTTGCTGAAACGCCGGAAGATCACCTAGCAAACGTGATCCTTCGTTGCCGTGCGAACGCAAACGAAAACTCCAGCGTCAAGCAGAAAAACCTCCACACGTGGATAGAGCTCTTGCAAACCGCTGACAGCTGTGCATCGCTCAGCGCAAGACCCGGTGCCCTCTCCCTCCCTGTCAACTGCAATGAGAGTGTGCAGCAGTATTTGCATGTGCCCAAGAGGGTTATGGCCGCCGTCAGATCCCTGAGCAAGTCCACGAGCGCATCAATGACTGCAGTCCTCAGTACGCTTTTTGCCGCGTGCTTATACAGCCACACAGGTCAGAGTGACATCGTTATCGGTGTAATCAGCGTGAATCGTACTGCTGAGACACAGAACATCATGGCCTATCTCGCCAACACGTTACCCCTACGAGTTGACTTCACTCGCTCACCGCCACTGTCCGACCTCCTCCAACAGGTGCAGAAGAACTGGGGTCTGGCTCGTGAGGGGGGCGTCGACCTTCTCGATCTCCTCCCACACGTTCCCTGCCTGCAGCACAAATCTGCGACTGGTCGCGGTGTCACCATCAGCACTAACCCTCTCCAAGTCATGCTGTCCTATCTCAACTTCTACGATTTCATACCAGAGAACGTCCAAGTTGATGGGAGACAATTCTCATGTGAATACTCCGAACTGCGTTCTGGCCATGCACACATCGATCTGTACTTGGAGATTCACCCGAAGAAATTCCGTCAGAGTAGTGGGGAGTTCACTTTCTGCTGGGAGTACAAGAAGTTTGTTATCACTCCAGATGAGGTTTGCGGGCTGCATGATCTGTTTTGCGAGGCTGCCGAGTGCCTTGCCGCCGGTGCGACTGTGGTGGAGGCCTTTAAACTAGAGGGCTGCGGACCAAGCTTGAAAGGAGAATCGGAGATGCAGATGTCACTGTACGGTGGCTTGGACGAACAAGAGACGAATATTCCAAACAGCCACTCGTTATACATCCCAAGGTTCGAGAAGAAAGCCTCCGAGATTCCCACTTGCACTGCCTTCCGATACAAGGGAGAAGAGGTGTCCTATGCAGAGACGCGGCAGCTGATGACCCAGCTGGCCGCACTACTGCTTGCTAAAGGTGTTCGCAGCGGGGATCACATCGGGATCTACATGCATCGCACGCACTGGCTCTACCTCGCTATTCTCGCCACCCTCAAGTGTGCTGCAGCGTACGTCCCAATTGCCCTCCAGAACCCACCGGAACGAGTCACCAAGATCCTCAAGCTTTCCGAAGCTACGCTGCTCGTAACAGAGGAGTCTCTGCTTCAGAATCTGCCCGGCTACAGTGGGGCGTCTCTGTGCATTGATACACAAACAATCCGTCAGACAATCACGACAGAAACGGCGAAGTTTCTACCTATGATGCCCGAGTTCGACTACTCCCCCGACCAGATCTTCTACATCATCTTCACCTCTGGTACAACCGGTGAACCGAAGGGGATCGCTATCACCCAGAGCAACATGCGGGCCTTCATCAACGTCTTTCTGGGCCACATCTCTCCAGAGATGAGCTCTGTCACGCTCACTTCCTCCAATGTTTCCTTCGACGCACATGGCCTAGACTTCTTGGGACCCCTGCTCAATGGAGCCTGTCTCGTGGTGGTGGACTCCGTTCTAAACATGCAGGAAGGAATCACGTTTGCGTTCGCCGCACCCAGCGCCGCTCGGCTGGTCCAGTTCCCGAGAGACATGAGGGCAGTGATGGTCGGTGGGGAGGTGTTTACCCCCGCCTGCTACGAAAACTTGAAACATGTTCCCGTCATCTTCAATGTCTATGGCCCCACCGAATGCACGGTTTACGTCTCAGAGAAGAGAGTGCTCAGCGCTGAAGACCTGTCCACCATCGGTAAACCTCACACCAAGGCGATGATTTTGGATGACTCCAAGCAGCTCGTTCCCATCGGTTCGACAGGCATCCTTCACATTGCTGGACCACAGGTCTCCGACATCGGCTATTATAAAAATCCCGAAAAGAACAAGGATGCATTCATCCGTAATCCATACAACCCCACTGAGACGCTGTACAACACCAGGGACGTGGTACGGATGTTCCCAGACGGCAGTCTGCAATTCCTGGGTCGGTCCGACGACCAGGTGAAGCTCCGAGGGATGCGGTTCCAGCTCCTGGAGGTGGAGAACACTCTCATCTCCCACTCAAAGGTAGGCAAAAGAGCCTGGAAGGCATATAGAACCTCATGTTGGTGTTGTACTGATACTTTGATTCCGCTAACAGTAATAACAGGAAAATTGTAAGTGATTCAGAGTCCACGAAGCCTGTTCATAGACCTACGTTTTCTGCTAGGCAATCCATTTTATCTGGTACCTGGGAATAAAAATAAATAACTTTATACTGGTTGCTGTACATTAAATGTAGCTGCCATACTTTAATGCTACAAATGCATGCGTGTAAGTAAATTATGCGATTTTGCCATTTTAGAGGTTTTAAATAATATAATATATGCGATTTTTATTTATGTGTTTGGATGTGTACATCCTTTATTTGTAACTGGGAAACACTTGATAACACCCATGGGGCTGCAGAGGCTGCTGAATGGTTAACCCAAGCGCATAAAATGATTCTCGACCCTACAGACATCCGCTCATAACTAGGCTCACATAATTTGCATAAAGCTCATGGATAGAATTTTAGCATTGCGGTATTACGACTCTCATCCCTCCCAGGTATCAGCAGCCTCTACCATGGTGAGGAACAAGGGCAACTCCTCGGCCCAGCTGGTTGCGTTCATCACTCCAACCTTGGACTCCCCCTCCCTCGATGAGGTCCTGCAGCACACACGCTCCCGGCTGCCGTCCTATATGGTGCCGTCGCTCGTGCTCTCTCTTGGGAAGATGCCAATCACAAAGGAGGGGAAAATCGACCGAAAGGCACTGGCAAAGCTACCACTCGGCAATGCAGTCTGTACAAGCGAACAAACCAGAGAACCAGACAAACGCAGCCCTGACTTTTCTGTCTCAAACACGGAGACATCGACAATATCAACCGACATAGCCTCTGTATTTGAAAAGGTTCTTGGGCTGGAGGAGTGTTCCATTTCTGCCGATTTCTTTGCCTCGGGAGGTCACTCCCTCCTTACCTTTAGGCTAGTCCAGCTCATAAATAAGAAGTTCGGCTGCAGCCTAAACATCGGCCACATCCTTCAGTACCCAACTCCCTCTTCTCTTGCCAAAGTCGTCACCGACTACCGCCAGGCTCATACCGTGACAAAAATGGATGCCGACTTCAATCCCACACATAAACAAGAATACAGCAATAAATCTAACGTCGGTGTCGCTCGTAAGTCGAGGGAAGCAGCAGGTGTATCTGAGTCTCCCAACTCCTCCAAGTCTCAGGCCCAAGCCCACAAGGAGTACTCACCACCCAAAGTCTCCCGCAGTACCAGTATAGAAGTCGTAAAGGGAGATAGAGAGGGTGCAGTTCACACTACTTCATCTCAGGACTCAAAAGAATCAACTTGTGCTCCCAGTCGTGACTGCAGCCCCCAAGGCCTCAAGTCTGAAGCAAAGAGCACCGAGAAGACTGAAGAGGCCTGGAACTTCAACTATATCAGCCCCGTACCCAGTGCTGCCCTCTCTCCAGAGCTGTCAACCAGGCTTGCAGTACTGTTCAATTCAGGTGGCACGAAACTCAGCAGTGTTGATGAGATCTCTTTCAAACTGTGTGAGGAGACTGGCTTTCACATCCCAGGCACAGCCCTTCTCCACTACACATCGCTGGATGTCCTCCAGTCTCACCTGAAACTGAAAACAGTGTTAGCCTACGCCAGTACCGCACAGTCTCCAACAGTAGTGATCCATCCTCAGAAATCAACGAGTGATCTCCCCATTTTCTTCGTCCATGGAGGAATCATCGGTTGGCCGTTCCCCTACATCAAGTTGGCACAGTCGCTGGAGAGGTACAGTGTCGCAATTCAGCGAACAACAGCCGCCCCAACATCAAGCTTCGAAGACATGGTAGCCTACTATGTCAAGGCAGTTCGCTCGGTGCAGCCCCATGGACCTTACACCCTGATTGGGGTGTGCTTCGGAGCACAGCTAGTGTACGAGATGTGCAGACAACTCTGTAGCGCCGGTGAATGTGTGAAACTGGCTGTCATGGTGAATAATTCTCCTGCCATTGAGAAACTGCCATCCGTCTTTGATGATCTGGGTCGACCGCTACCATTCACACCATCACATCCCTTCCATTTCCTCCAGAGCACCCTCCAACTCAAACTCCCAGAGGCCATCACGAAGAATCCAAAGAGAGACTACAGCAAGGAAGCGGACGTGGGGGATCTGACTGCCTCCATGCTTGAGGAGTTCCCTTGGCTGCCTTTCACTGCAACTGAACTGAAGCAGGCATATCTTTCCTTCCTGTACTGCCTCCGCTGTGTCTGGTTCCAGTACCACCCCCAGCCCACGGCCGGCATCAAGAGCTGTGTCCTGATCCGAGACCACAGGGATCACCCCCTCTTCCTCTCCCACCACTACGGTCTGCTGAGCCTCGTCCCACCAGGAGGTCTGAGCGTCTTGGTGTCGCCACAGCCCCTGGGACTGCTGAGTGAGAAGACTACTATGGAGTACGTCAGCTCTGTCCTTAGGCTATACCTGAACGCAGTGTAGGCACTGCAGCACCTGAGGAGAACTGTTGACCAAGATTTGAACCAATGGACTACTTTTTGTTGTGTTGTATTGTGATAACAGCTGGGCCTGTATAAATATGTATGATTCCCTACATTGTGTCAAGTGTATGTGTGCACAACTCATTGATCACAGTAATTCATGAATATATATGTGTCTCCAACTGTACATGCATTGTTAATGTATTTTCCGACACATACATGTATAAGTCTTGGCTTAAATTATAATAACCACATCAGATATGCAGAGCGTTTGAATGTGCTCAATTTAGCCGGTTATCTGAAAATTGCATGTCTGTGTACATAGCATGGCTGCATGTTGCAATAATATGTACTTAATACTGTACCAGCCATCAATGCTGGATTGCAGCAGCACTAGCGAATAGGCTGACAACATAGGGCTGGAGCCTGCATGCATGCATGTAGCGGGAGAGGTGTGGAGTGGTGTCCCACTAAATGGCAGAAGGTGGTGGAGCTGGTGGATAAGTGGGTGGGGCGCTAAAGGTCATGTGACACAAATAAACCTGCATAAAAATTTAGACTGTGTTGTCTTCGTTCTTTACGCCATGGCTAGTAGCAAGGCGGTCGTGGCAATGGTCGGACGGTTGGGCAGGCCACTGCTCAGGACCGCGGGAGTGAGACGAAGCTCCGTAGTTGGTGCGCGAGGTCTGTCAACCACTCCACACACCCTCTCTACCGTAGACCTGAGAGAAGAGGCAATCTTCACGGCAGAGCACTGGGAGATGAGACAGGTCAGTCCTACGTACAGGGGATAAATTATGGTGCGCGAAACTCTGCCCCTCCCATCAGGTCCCTCCCATACAAGCCCGTGTTTGTGTAAGCGCCCATGGGCTCTTTTGATTGTGGCTAATTAGTCTCGTGCCCAGACGTCCACGCCCCCCTGGCGAAAGAACATCTGGTGTTCTAATCGAACTTTCTTGTCACAGACGCCTTTCCCCTTTGGAATGCCAAAGGGTCCAATCAGATTGCAGCTTTCAGACCTTCCGTAAAGTTGCCATGACGTTAGTCTGATAAATCTTTAATACTATTGGTCAGTTTGATAATTAGAATAAAATATTGAAATATACCGTATATACAGTGACCAATCACATACGAGATTTGTTATCAGCAATCGTGGGGTCAGTGACAAGAAAGTTCGTTTAGAACACCAGACGTTCTTTCGCCGGGAGGGCGTGAACGTCTGGGCACGAGACTAGTGGCTAATCTCGTGGGCCAGATTTCGGAGGAAGCAGAAGAGTGACGTCTGGTCACCTTTAGTCTCGGGTACCCAGACCCGTCGAAAAGCTGTAAGAGGTCTTCCGAGGATCTGGGTACCCGAGACTAGGTCACCTTAGCCACACTTTTGTTGCATGGTGGAATGTAATAAACGTGACATCACGGCAAACGTCACAAGGAAGGACGCAATTAGTGCGACTACACGATGGCAAGAATATGGCCTTTGTCAGTCGCTGGCGAAGGTGAAGAAGCATCGGAAGCTTCGTAACTTTCTGGTCATCCATCTTGGCGATTCTTGCGTTGTGAAAAAGTCTGATCATGTGACGATACGGGATAGTTGTTTAATAATTACATGCTGTGCAATCTGATTGGCCTCGCCGACAATTTTGCGACATCCACGAAATTGTGGCTAAAGTAACCAGACGTCGCTCTTCCACTTTTTCTGATGTCTGGTCCACGAGATTAGGCAGTAGCCCCTCCCCCTTTAGGCTAGGCCAGACCTATCACAAAATGATTAACCCGGATACAGGCTAAACATAAAATTGAGTCACAAATTGTTCTTGATACTCACTTTCTCCACTGTTCTCTCTGCAAACTGCTCTTCTGATAAATTTCTGAACGCTTCCTCCTGGGAACAGCTCATTGTTTTTGATCTGCAGAGTTCCTGCAGCGATTTCAGACTATCGTGTGTGAGTGAACGACAGCAAACGTCACGTGACACAATTTCCATTTTATTGTGGAAAATCGAAAATTTGACCCACCTGGGTATGAAGTCATACACCTCCACAAAGCTCTCTACAGCAGCCCTACTCTACTCCGTATACGCTCCATACACTAGATTTGTCTTGTGAAAAACCAGTGCAGATATCAGCTGAAATCAGACTGCAATAATTATACGATACACAAGCAATTAACTGTGTAAAGACCCGTATCAGTAAAAAAAAAAAAGAGAAGGAATTTTGCAACTATGAATCAACTTACACAGCCATAACCACTCTACCACTGTAGTAATGCTTGCTGCTGCTAGACCACAATACTCTACATTCTATGGTAACGGCTGCTTTGGACAGCCATTCTAAGAACTTATACTATATAGTCATCGAATAGTCTAAGATCCAGTTTCGCTATGCCATAGATAATATAGTTTCTTTAAACAACAGCGTGGACTGCCCGTTAGCGAAAGTGCACACTGAATAAAGTGAGGGTTTATTTTAACACGGTTTGGTTGTCCCAATTGTAAAATTTGCTTGATAACAATCCAGAAAGGTGAAATGAGATTCATCATTCATATTTCAGCGAAATTGTTAGTCTGGTAATAACCCATATTGTAACTATGTTCTGACAATGCTTTGAGTGGTGGTGCTCATGTGTGGGCTATGAATGTAATAAGTGATCATGTGGTGGTATCGCTTGGCTAATGAATGTCAGTGACATGTTATCATCTGATGCATCCCAAAATTGGATAGTGAATAATGACCCTATTCAAGCTTCAGTCTGTAATTACAATTTAGACAACCAAATTGAGGTTAAAGTAACCCTCAATTGTTTCAGTGCAGGACCTAAAGTACGTATGTGCATCATGTGAGATGTTTCCAATCCCAGGGAAGCTAATTATCTATGCTTATACAGTATATTTTTGCCAATACTTTTGTCCTTGTATTTCTTATTGCATTTTCTCTCTATAATATTAAAGGCAATTTCATCATATTACATTCCATTTCTCTCCACCCTCTTCTCCATAGTCCCTGAACAAGCTGATCGAGAGGGACATCAACCCTCACGTGGAGGAGTGGGAAGCAGCTAAGGCCTTTCCCGCCCACCAGGTGATGAAACAGCTCGGCGAGGGAGGCTTCCTGGGTCCGACTCGGGAGGTGGAGTGTGGAGGGCTGGGGCTGGACTACAGCTACTCCATGGCCATTGCTGAGGAGCTGGGAAACATCCACTGTGGTGGCGTTCCCATGGCAATCGGAGTGCAGAGTGGTAAAGTCGTTGTTGCTCAATTTGTATTACTAAGTTTTGCTAGTCAGAGTTTGATACCTGACTTCAATTGGGGGGAGAAATACATGAGCAACACTTTGGAGTCTTGAGGTATATTCCACAGTTACACTAATTAGTTACTTCCTGACGAACAGACGTATGTTCGTCAGGAAGTAAAGAAAAGCGCATCCGATTGGCCAGTCATTGTACTTTCGTATAATAAGAGACGTCACCATGACCACACCCATTTACGTAACTGTCCATCATAACATTTACATTCTCACCTGATACTGTATTTCTGGGGTCCAATAGCTGTGTACAACCTACAAAAAATATACCCACTATACGGTATTACATGTATCTATATGTGAGCATACATTTATAATGTGCGCGCACACACACACACACACACACACACATGCTCATGCACACATACACACACACACACACACACACACACACACACACACACACACACACACACACTACAGACATGGCCACTCCTGCCCTCTCTCGCTTCGGCAGTGCTGAGTTGAAGAAGGAGTTCCTAGCTCCCTCTGTGGCTGGGGACATGGTGGCATGCCTTGGAGTGAGTGAGGTCGGCAGTGGATCGGACGTGGCCAGCATCAAGACAACTGCCGTACCAAAGAAAGGTCAGTTGATCTGTTACAAGTATTCGAAACTGACAAGTATTCGAAACTGAAAATACACGTGTACCCTTTGTTATTAAGGCCTTTGCACACATGGCTTTGAGTCTGGGAATGATAGTATAACTTTTCTAGCCTTGGAACATCCATCCCTACATGTAGTCCGATGCTCTCCTGTGAGTACATGTACATGCAAAGTAGCAGGCTTGCCACTCACTGTATTGCAACCTTGCCTTCCTGTTGAAGACAACCATTGGTCCAAATACACATGCACACATACATGTAAATGGTACGGGACGTGTTGCTGTGTTATATTAGTACGGACATTGTATCTGAAGTACATGTATGTTGTTTCTTTCCCATCTTTCTTTGCCCTCTCCTTGATTTTGTCCCTTCACACACACACACACACACACACACACACACACACACACACACACATCTCTCCCACCAGGCTCGGAAGATATTGTGATCAACGGCGGTAAGATGTGGACCACGAGTGGAGCTCAGGCGGACTGGATGTGTCTTCTGGCCAACACCAGAGAAGGCCAGCCTCACAGGAACAAGTCCCTCATCTGCCTGCCCATGAAGACCAAAGGGGTAAGTCTGAGCTACCCTCACACCCAAGCCTTTATGGGCGAAATTTTATCTCATAGCCATGTTTTGACAGCTGTGAGAATAATACATGTACATGCATCTCCGGAGTGAAGGCCTGCGTGAGGTTGTGTCTGTGTCAACAGCTAGTGTTCTTGGGAGTGGGTGGGGGCACTCTCGACAGTCGACCTGGTGTGAGTCAAACAAATCTGTAGCTACTGGTCAGCTAGGAGTTGCTAATAAATTCCACGTGCTACACCGCACTGACGAGGCCCAAATACATTGTAGCCCGAAACAGCTGTCTGTAAGCAGGTTCTTCCTTTTATCAGACTCAAGATCTCCTGTGTAATTTAGAGTGCTCATTAGCTAAGCACACATGCCATCCTTTTCTCTCCTCCAACAACAGGTTACCGTTGCTAAGAAGATTGAAAAGCTTGGCAACCACTCCTCGGACACTGCCCAGATCTTCTTTGAGGATGTGGTCACCCCGCGAAAGAACATCATCGGCGAGGAGGGAAAGGGGTTCACCTACCAGATGTTGCAGTTCCAGGAGGAGAGGATGTGGGGGACCGCCTCTGGTGAGTCTTGTGGATGGTTACCGGCATGTGTTTGAATGCCTGAGTAGAAGGCTGTTGTGTGTGCCATTATTCAGTTGGTATTTTCTTGCTGATGTTAATTATTACAAGCAAGTGTGGCCTTCGGCCACACTTGCTTTGTGGCGTCCGGTTGGTAGCTTTGCTCGGACGTCTTTGAGCCATTCTTCGCTGCAGCGTCATGCTCCTCGTCATGCGCCTGTCCCCAAAAGCATGCAGTTGGTCCATTCTATACTCTCTGACTATCTGCGCCTGTCATCGACAATTTCTGATCACTGCCAGTCATCGCTGGAAAGTTCTCGAACACTATTTACCTGTCATGGCCCTGAGGGCACGTGCGTTCACCCCGACGAGTTTTTACGTTCGCGGGGCACAGGTCAAAGTACATCCGGGAGCGCGCTTCCGTCTTTGGTTTTGTCACCAACAGTCAAAGTTTTCGGTTTCGTCACTAACCAAACTAAACCAATCGTAAGTATAGATACAGGTAGTTTTTCACGTGCATATATCAACAGAGTAGCACCGCATTATTGTCATATATGTTATTATAGTTGATAGTGTACCAGCTACTACTTCAGTGTGTGTCTGATCATCTTTGTAACAGTAATGTAGTTCAGTAATGGAAAGGTCACTCACCTGTCACTGATTCTCAGACCGAGCGTTTAACTGTAGACTTGTATCTATGCATTGAGCACTATCTCCATGAATGCTCTGTGCTATACATTGAGCAATAGCTGGATAGTCTGCAGTATATAATTCATGCTGTTCAGTTCATCACTGAACCAGCTGTCAAGTGCAATTCACTCATACATTTACATGTACATGTACGGATATACACCTGCACACATTCACACACACACACAGTCCTCCTACCGATGCAACGAGCCATTTCAGAGACGATAGAGTACTGTCGCCAGCGGAAGGCTTTCGGTCGCAGCATCCTGGACAACCAGGTTGTGCACTACCGTCTGGCAGAGCTAGAGACAGAAGTTGAGGCCTTGAGGTCTCTACTGTACAGGGCCATCGGTGAGGGAGTTGAGCCTGTCGCTACATGTTCTTAATATTTTTATGTTAGCTATTTAGCAGGAGAATACTCAGAGGAAATGCCGCCAGATTCCTACATATACTAATAGCTGATAGTATATGAGAATAATAGCTACTCTGCTTTGTATAATCCACATGCATGCATACATGTAAATTTTCCAGTGATGAGGTGGCTTTTCTTGTAAACACAGAACATTCGATAAAATTTGCAAAGTGTATATTATGTTGTGTGTATGTGTACGTACATCATGTATGCATGTGTGTGCATATAGCTGATCTGAGTGTAGTCTTATTACTACGTCCTGGAGAGACTGGCAGATGATCGTGATGTAGCTGCAAACACGCATATGCTACTTTCGAAGAAATGAGGTAGCCCCATTCCCAGTCTCCGCTCCCAGCTTTTTAGCTTTACTACATGTGAAAAATGCTTGGAGTAGAGACTGGGAACGAGTAGAAATGAACCTGACTATAGCTTTTAGGGTGGCAAAGTATTCTTCAAAGGGCAAAGTTTAAGAGTGATCAACGCCTGCAAAATGAGTTCACTCAGCTACAAATTAAGCCATTTCTGCTTCTGTTCCAGGTCTGTACCTGAAGGGCCACGATGTCACCAAGCTGGCCTCCATGGCCAAGCTGAAGGCTGGTCGGCTGACCAGGGAGGTCACAGACTCCTGCCTGCAGTACTGGGGAGGAATGGGGTGAGTGAATGGAAGGGCAGTTTTTTAGTACTCTGAAATATTTTACAAGGTCATGTGTCTGTGTATGAAGTGTGTAATCTGCATTTGAAGTTTCAATACTTTGCGTTTGATCAATATTCCTGGGTGAGATCTGTCAGTAGAATTAATCCTTGTTCTCCTCTGCCCTATAGGTACACAGCTGAAGTGGCAATTAGTCGGATGCACCGAGACATGCGACTGCTCTCAATCGGAGCGGGAGCCGATGAGGTCATGCTCTCCATCATCTGCAAACTGTCAGGCACTCTGCCGAAGTAGTAGGGCATACAGGTGCCAACCAACAGTTTTTTTTTTTGTTCTTCCCTTGATCTTGTTGATGTTGAGTAGCCTGCATTGTAGTTCTCTCCATGGCAATTTGTCTCACATCTGTGTTTCATGGCTGTGAGATAAAAGCTGGCGGGAGGGAATTAAGGCCTGGGAATGAGGCTAGCTGGTGAGTGTATATTGAAATCTTTATTGCAGACATGATATTGTGCATGAATGGTCTAGATTTGAGCTTGAAAACTTGGCTGGAAGGTGGTCACCGAGGTCAAATCTTTGGAGTTAATTTCCAGTTTCTCATTCCGGCCGGAAATTAGTCTCGTGTCCAGACGTCCACGCCCTCCAGGCGAAGGATTTAGGAACGCGGACGGCGCGTGGACGTCTGGGCACGAGACTATGGGAAATGTCGAGATAAGGCACGTGACGTGCACTTGTTTTGCGTGTGTGTTATTCTTGCGCGCGCACCATTACATTTTGGATCCACACATACAGTGGACATGTCTCAGCGAACAGTACTGACATATATTGTAAATAAACATGATTCGTCAATTTTTATGGCGACAGCGGTGCAACTAGTGCTGCTGCTAGTGCATCAAAAAGTTTGCCTGTCGTGTACGGTCTGGCAGCCGCGGGTTAGTCTGGCGTAGCCCGCCCCTCGCGTTTTTCGCGAGGGGCGGCAGACTAGGGGCGGGGCTGGATACGAGCCCTAATATTGGTTATTACTTAGTTGCTCAGACCCGGCCAGGGGAAATGGGCTGTCAGGAAAGAAGATCGTTAATTCTTCATACCTACTTCTGAAAGCGCTAGGTGAGAAGTGTGTCTAGTTTAGTCTACTGCTTGCCCATCAACTGACCTACTAGCAGAGTACTAGTGTCTATGCTGGGCCCATGTCCTGGAGATTATCTTGCAACTGTTGTCACTAGCTAATAATAATAATAGTTATTTTTTTGATATAATAATAGTTGCATGATTGATTTCGACGTTATTTTGTAAATACCAAGCAGTATTAAACAACACAGTACGTAGAAGATAGAGATAAAGATTAGTGTTCAATTTTATCTGTCACTACTATTATGCGAGCTATTAACATCTGTAACAGCAACAAAGCTAATTAATGACTCGGATGGCGTAGTACTCAATTAAGCTTGTCTGGACTCTGTTAGGCTTTGATTTTAGGCTTCGCTTGTAGACTCTAGACTAGGCTATTTATTGCTCTGTGTTCTGCCTGTACTTTCTGTTGATGTCTGCCCTGATCGATGAAGACTGCAGGCGAGCAGTTGACGAATCGGCATTTAGTGATGTGTTTTGTGAGCCAATTTGTGGTTGGTAGAAAGAGAACCCGATTGATTGAATACTGAGGACCAACCGAGATCCTCTTCGAAATCTGTACCAGCCTCCAGAATATAAATCTGGACTGTGGACTCAATCTCAGCCATCGTCTCTCATGTTACTACCTCTTACCTTTTCCTTTTCTATTTCCATGCTCCCAAGATTTTTCCATTTGTCTCTATATCTCTGTTCTCAGAATAGCTTGGCTAATAAGTTTACAAAAACGTGATAAGGATTAATATAAAATACATCCTAAAGTCATTTGCTAAGAATTTTGAATCTTGTTTTACCCCTCTGGATTTTTACCCAAATTAAGTCAAATTTCAGTTTCCTTTATGTAGTTTGTACTTCCATTCCAACTGAGTGTTTCAAATTGTTGCTAAATTTCAAACTTAGTTTGGGTCAATAAAGATCCAGAGGGGTGCAACAAGGTTCAATATTCATATTTAAACCTTGAGATGTATCTGATGATAACCCTTATCACGTTTTTGTGATATTGATATTCATAAGCCAAGTAATTCCCCACTTACTTGCTCATTGTAATCATAGCCCACACATGTGTTAATTTAACTACATGTTTGTAAAGTATGGTAGGCGAATAGATAGAATCACGGGTGTATTGAATTATGACTTGGGCAGGGCGAGACGGGTTGCAAGCCAGCCTGTCGCGAGAACAATATAGCACCATCAATAACAACGCTGCTAGAGAAGCTACAAAGAAACAACTAGTCTTTGGCAGATTGTTGTCGCTATCTGCAACACATTTTCAAGGATCACCCATGGCTGCTGCAGGAGAGTGGAGAGGTCGACGAGCTGTTGCATGATTGATTTTGGCGTTATTTTGTAAATACCTTACAGTATTAAACAGCACAGTAGAGATAAAGATTAGTGTTCAATTTTATCTGTCACTACTATTATGCGAGCTATTAACATCTGTAACAGCAACGAAGATAATTAATGACTCAGATGACATAGTACTCAATTAGGTTTGTCTGGACTCTGTTAGGCTTTGATTTTAGGCTTCGCTTGTGGACTGTAGACTAGGCTATTTATTGCTCTGTGTTCTGCCTGTACTTTCTGTTGATACCTGCCCTGGTCGATGAAGACTGCAACCCAGCAGTTGACATATCGGCATTTGATGATGTGTTTTGTGAGCCAATTTGTGGTTGATAGAAAGAGAAACCGATTGATTGAATACTGAGGACCATGCAACCAAGATCCTCTTTGAAATCTATACCAGCCTCTAGAATCTGGACTGTGGACTCAATCTCAGCCACTGTCTCTCATGTACCTCTTATCTTTTCCTTTTCTATTTCCATGCTCCCAAGATTTCAGAATCTCCATTTGTCTCTATATCTCTGTTCTCAGAATTGGGTGGAACAAGGTTCAATATTCACATTTAAACCTTGAGATGTATCTGATGATAACCCTTGTCACGTTTCTGTGAATATGTTCTCACCATTGATATTCATAAGCCAAGTAAATCCCAACATAGTCCCTCATTGTAATCATAGCCCACACATGAGTTGATTTAACTACATGTTTTGTAAAGTATGGTGGGCGAATAGAGATGTATTGAATCACGGATGTATTGAATTACGACCTTGGCAGTGCGAGACGGGTTGTGAGCCGGGTTGTGAGCCAGCCTGTTGCGAGAATAATAGTACCATCAATATCAACGCTGCTAGAGAAGCTACAAAGAAACAACTAGTCTTTGGCAGATTGTTGTCTCTATCTGCAACACATTTTCAAGGATCACCCATGGCTGCTGCAGGAGAGTGGAGAGGTCGACGAGCTGTACTGCTTGAAACTCACATTCGCATCACTTGATTGTACCATCCGTTATTAACGCTCGTATATACAATAGGTACACAAGCTCTAGTAACCTGGGAGCTATAGTAAGCCTTCTTTGATAAAAGTGAGTGTTAAACTTCTCCAGTTCACTGACTCTGTGCACCACAAGATTGAAGACGGCATCCATGTAACTGCTGAGACATCATTTTGAACACATGCTTTGTAGGGGCCCCACAAGGACACATATAAATTGTGTATAGTTTTGTTTGGCCCTAACTCCTACAGAAACTGAAAATTGAGAAGGCTGACATAGGTCTCACCCAAGAATCGCATTGTATAAATTTTAATCCTCTCTGACCCTTTCTTCGTACCATATTATATTACTTATCTTTACACTTGGCAGTGTATTAAACCAGCCAAATCATGTAGCTGAAGAATGCTCTCTACAGCCAAAAAGAAAATGTACTATACGCTATATGTTATATCAGGGCACACTGAGTAACTTAGGCAGAATGCAATGCTTGTTATATACTTTTGTTTTGATTGCAATGCTTCTCTACTTCATTGCAGCCTCGCCCTAGTGAAAAAAATACGTATTGGGTGCAACATTAAGAATGGCAGCCATTCGGCACAGACAAAACTCTGTATGGCGTTTTGAGCTGCAAGGAGTGGAGGCTACAGGGAATGAAATTGGCAGAGGAGCGTATGCTGTTGTGGAGGAGCTGTACTTTAAAGGCTTGTCTTGCGTCGGAAAGTCCATCCATCAGGTACTTAACCAGGGTACTGGGACCATATTGGAGCGATTCGAAGGAGAGTGTGAAATCCTTAGCCAGCTACGCCACCCAAACATTGTGCAGTTCCTTGGAGTTTACCGAAAGAGTATTTCTCAGCTTCCAGTATTAGTCATGGAACGCATGTACTGCACTCTGTCTGGCTGCATTGATGGTCATGGTATACTCCCAGATGAGTCCAACTACTCTATTCTCCACAGTGTTGCTGTGGGGCTGAGCTATCTCCATAGCTACACCCCCAATCCTATTGTCCACCGTGACCTCACAGCTAATAATGTCTTGCTAACATCCGATCTGAGTGCCAAAATATCAGACCTGGGTGTCGCAAAAATCCTGAATCAGCGTATGTCTAAAATGACCACTTGTCCAGGTACACCGCCGTACATGCCGCCTGAAGTGTTTCTGGATGAACCGAAGTATTCCACTAAAGTCGACATTTTCTCCTATGGCGTTCTGATGGTGCACATGTTCTGTGGAAGATGGCCATTTCCCAAAGCAGACCGTTATTTGGATCCACACGAAAGGAAATTCATCCATCGTACCGAGATTGAACGACGGCAACCGTATCTTGATGATATTGAAGCCCCGCATCCTCTCTTGCCATTGATACAAATATGCCTCCATGACCACTCTGAGGCTCGACCTGATATCTCAGAAATTCTTGCTACTGTTAGGAATTTGATGAGTCAGTTTCCTCCATTATTTCGAAACAAGGTGGAAGTATTGGAACGAATCAAAGCCGATACCGATGAAAAGGCTGTTCTGAATGATCGCGTTTCAAGCCTTGTAGCAGAGGTTAAACAAAAAGATGATCAAAATGAGTTACAAGCTGCCGAGGTTGATAGTCTCAACGATCAACTTGGAAGCAAAATTGCCCTTCTTGAAGCTAATGACTCCGCTATCACTAGACTCAGTCACCAACTTGCAATCAAGGATAAAGGTCTGAAAGATAAAGACACTCTGATTGCTAACCTTAGCGAACGACTTCAGCAAGGTATTCTAAACAATGAAGCTAAAGACTGCACCATTAATAGTCTTGAAGAACAGCTTGCTAGCCTCACAAGTGAGGTTACCGGTCTTTCTAAACAAGTCCAGGAGCTCTCTGATGAGAATACTGCCCTGAATAAGAGATTATTAAATGATGAGGAGAAACAGTTGCACATTTCAGAGGTAGGTCTATATACTACAAGGGTCACATGGCCTCACTATTTATTCATGATGCACAGATACGGGAAAAACTACCTTCAAGTGCCTAGCTTCCTATTATATATATGTTCATAGATGTAATAATGACTATTACTATTGATGTAATAGTCAGAACAAAAACCATTTAATTCCTATTGACTAGTTTATGCATATTCATGGTTGATGATGTCATTTCCTGCCTATAATTTATATTATGAGATGGGTTTTTGGCTGAAGATGGCAATAGATTTTTTATAGCAGGTGTACTTGTTTTTGTCATTTTCAGTGTTCCTGTGGTGTGTGCAGCCTTATTTAGGGCCGTTATCTGCATTTCTGTGTCCAGTGCCATTCCTGGAGTGAATTCTGTGTAGCCGTGCTCTGGCTGTCGTCTCATTCCTGCCTTGTGTCAAGTGGGCGTGGCCAGCCGTGGGTAGGAGCCCTCAGCCTGGGGTAGCAGCCTGGGATGGTCAGAGAGCACTTTTTTCTGTGTCTAGCTAGGATTAGAGCCTTGATAAAAAGCTCAAAAAAGGCCAGAATTTATTCAGCAGTTAAAAAGTTAAAGGCAGCTGCTGTGACTACTGGAAAGAACCTTCCTACAATTTTGTGTACTACGAGTAAAAGAACCCCATGATTATAGGGTACTTGACAAATATGGACACCTGCTGAAGCTACTCAGAAGCTTCTTAATATTAAGTACTAGTGTTTATTGTCTCAATTTTACAGTACATTCATTATTGCTTTGATCTTCTGATACATGTGTCACTGTGATGTAGAGAGAGTCAGATCATCTCACTGAAATTACTACTGCCCATTCCTCATAATTGCCTTTACTACAGGATCGTTGTAAACTGCTTTTTACTGCATCCAAGGAGGGTCACAGTCAAGTTGTCGAGTTTTTACTCAGCAAAGGGGCTAACCCTAACTTTCAGGAAGAGGTAAGAACTTTTTTCCATTATAAAAGACTTGTATTGTGGCAATTTTATGATACTGTTTTTTGTGACATACATGTAGGAATACATACTGGAAATGCTTATCTAATCCTAGCAATAAGCATCAAATATAGCGAGTGATGTACAGTTTCGCAAAGTATAAGCAGTACCTTTAGTAGTTTAGCTTCAAAAACTATTTATACACTCACTGAATACTTGCAAACCAAGGTTTTTGTGGGAGTATATCCCACCATAGCCTTAGAGGTTGTTGAGCTATTGCTTGGGCTGTATAACTTCTTAGTATATGTTACTATAGCGGGGATTCATTTAGAAAAATCTCCAAGGGGGGGGCAAAATCACATCAGAAGACATTTTGGGGGTGCGCGCGTACAGTGGGCAGTATTCAGGGTTGCGATTCCCAAGGGGGGCATAAGCTTTTCAAGGGGGGAGGCGAATGCCCCCCCCCCAAATGAAACCCTGTATAGCTAGTAACATGGTATAGACTAAGTATTTTTTCATAGAGCATGGTAAGAATCCCATAGAGCATAGGTAGCTCTAGAAATACAGGAAATGTGTGCATATACTAAATGGCCAAGAGCATGGGCAGCTCTATGCTCTACGGCTCTGGTTAGAGCATAGCGTGCTCTAAGCTATACATATTCTTTACAAAGGAATATGTGACATTACCAATACTGACACACATGAGGTGCCTTCCAATTTCCTCTGGTAATACGGTAGAGGCCTATAATGATTATTTTTCCTTTGCATTTGCTAGTTATTAATCTGTTGTACTACTTTTTGTCTCTGTTTCAATAGAATGGCTCAACGCCTTTGTCTGTAGCTGCAGAGGGAGGCCACACTGAAGTAGTTGAGAAACTTCTGAATGCTGGTGCCAGCACAAAATGTGTACCAAAGGTAATTATCAGTTCACAGAAATCTGTTTGCGTACAGTGAACAGTATTGTGGAAGTACATGTACATATGACTGTTTCACAATCATCCCATGCCGATAATTTAATGATAGATTCAAACAATGTCATAAAGATTATAAGTACCCCATACAATTTTTAAACAGAGGTAGCTACCAATACTTATACTCCCGAAGCCATAGGATATCGTTTTTGACTAACCTACTCATTTGTTTAATATATAGGAATGTGAGACAGCTCTATACTATGCCTGTTGGAAAGGCCACAGCAAAATTGTGGCATTGCTCATTGAAGCAAATGCTGACATGAATCAGCAGAACAAGGTTAGATCTAAATACTCAGATACATACCTTATAAGCCTCATTTACATGTAGTACTGTAAATTAGTTTACATTGAACCGATTGGAATGCAGCTTAGCACTGTCCACACTGCCTCCAGGGAACTCATTAGTATGTAAACATATTAGTGTACTTAGTAGAATACAAACAGCAGCTGCTAATCCACTTGTAAACCAAGTCAGCTGTTAGCCTCGTTCTGCCAGGCCACGCAGTCAAAGAAGTGGCCTGGTATCTACCGTTTGGCATGCTCATGAATTTACGGAAAACAATCACTAAATGTATCTGTAATTGAACTCAATCACATGGCAGCGAGTTGAACGTAGGCAGTATACATGAATAAGTGAGCAGAGAATAAATCTCTGGTTCTGATTTCTACACCTGAAACGATTATGCAACTAGTCAAGAATAATGAACGTGATTTTGGATGGTCAAACCCAAACGGTTGATGTGTTGCTACAACAAAGTCAGGAGAAACTTGCCGGTAATTTTCTATCCACTAAGACTTTGGTAGCTGTCTTACCACTAAAATTTGGAAGCGCCTCTCTCCTGGTAGTAGCTGTGAGCTGCTCGATTTTCAATTTCAGATCAGGCTTTCTGCGCCTTTCAGAGGCAAACCGGATCAAGGACTGAAACTAACAGTCACTTTCTAGGAACCTACATAGCAAAAAAACTGTCAGTACCGGCTCAAAGCTTACTGTCTTCATTTTTCACATTTGTGATATGGATACATAAATGGCTACGTAAACTAATAATAAACCGACGGTATCCATACGTAGTGCGATACCCCATGATTTCATGGAGAATTTCGTGTATGTACAAACAGTGGATACCAGGCCATTCTTTGTGGGGGGAATGGCCTGGGGACGAGGCTAGTCAGTTGTTTACACGCTCTATTCACGCCTAATCCAGATATAATCCAGGTTCAACCCTCATCCTGAGGTGGGTTACGCAACTCCAGTTTCCGAACCAAATTGGCATGTTTACACATATCCGGTTCAGTTTAAACCGGTTCCTGGACCAGTTTAAACACCTAGTGTAAAAGGGGCTATAGAAGCTTCATATCAGGCCGTGTTACATGTGTATGATCTATGTTTGCAGCTAACCTTATACAGAACTCATACCTTACACATGTGATGTAGTTATGAGACTAACTCATACCCATGGCAAGCAGGCTATGCGACATGTGATCTGAGTATGACGTTAACCTTATACAGGCCTCATACCCAGGCCGCGTTAATGGCTAACCTTATAGGCCTCATGCCCAGGCCATGTTACATGTGGCCTGAGTATGAGGCTAACCTCATACAGGCCTCATACCCAGACCATATTACATGTGGCCTGAGTATGAGGCTATATAACCTCACACAGATCTCATACCCAGGCCATATTACATGTGGCATGAGTATCATACTAGCTTTATGCAGACATCATACACAGTCCGTGTTACACGTGGCTTGGGTATGAGGCAAACCTTATACACGTACATGTATATATTGAATGGGCTTGTGTGGAGTAATTAACACTCAGACACTCACTCCATTGCCTGGTTCTGGAGCTAAAGTTGAAATTCAGATTAAGTAAATTTGGAACACAGTATACATTACTAGTATAGCAGCCAGCTCCGATCCATTTAGAGTGCAAAGCACCTGCAAGCGCTTACCAGACACAGCAAACCCTCACTACTACACTTCTGCAGTTGCAATTGAAAATGCTTTGTTCTCTGCTACATGTGTTTAGACATGTTACTACAGCCTTACTACCCATGTTTCCATGCCACACCCCACCAAAATGGTAGAAGAAGAAGTCATTTTTATGATTTTGGGCCTGGGGTGGCCCATTAGTGGCCTGGTATCCACTGTTCGAGTGTGTGTGAATACATTGCGAAAATGTATGCAAATTGGGTCACTAAACGTATCCATAAATGATCTTACTCACACAGCAGGGAGTAGTATGGAGACACTATAGCTAAATACATTCATGCAGTAAGTGGAGAAGTTGATTCTGACTGCTATGATTCTGGTAGCTGTCTTACCACAAAAATTTGGAAGTACCTCTCTCCTGGTAGTAGCTGTACTCGTGAGCTGCTAAGGCCTTTCAGTGGCAAATAGGATGGAAGATTCGAACTGCCAATCACTTTCTGAGCATCTACGTACAGTTTGTGACACGAAAACAAATGTGATGTCACCATACTGCAGACATGAAACATGAATATTGAGAAATTAAGCGCATGTGCATACTCTCAGGTAATTTTTGCCTGAGAGTATTTTTATTGTATCGCTCAGTAGTGTATTGCGTAAACACTTTCCCATCTCATTTGCAGAATGGATCCACACCTCTCTTTGTTGCTTCCCAAAATGGACACACTCAAGTTGTTGAGATACTGCTCAACAATGGAGCCAATCCCGACATCCAGAAAGAGGTAAACTTGTAATCTTCAACTAATGGATGCACTGATAACTTCAAGATTCTGCTATATTGATGACATCTCACATGGGACACAAGCACATTTTAGCTAACTTTTATTTGAACTACACATCCAATGATGCCATGTACATTTTATCTCATTAGCTGCTACTAATGGAGTGCAAAGTACGTACCTTTTGTGTGCTTAGAATGTGCATTGTTAACTACAAAAATATGCCAAAAATTGCTCTCAGTATCTTATGTATTATTATCTCCTTTCTTTTAGAATGGCTCAACACCGCTGTCCATAGCTGCAGAGAAAGGCCACACTGAAGTTGTTGAGAAACTTCTTAAAGCAAATGCTAATACAAACCTTCAGTCACAGGTATGATTTTATGGGCAATTCCTCGAGCTATCCCTTATGAATAAATGAATGAGTATGGAACACAGGTATATGTATTATCTTCAATAAAGTATAATGTATTATATTATGTGAGTAGTCCTGGTAAAACTTTAGTTTACTGTTGCACCATATCCGTTGGCATTTGAGTCTGGCTTGTATGATGGAACCCCAGTTTGAAGCTATGGTGTAGAATATTATTGCCACTGACAATATATGATCACAAACTGTTACTATATGGCTTTGTGCTATGGTGATTATAACTGCACTATTGCATGGGTACTCAATATGACATTGCATTCACTTGTCTAACAATCTATAGAGCGGTTTCAGTGACGTCAAAGAATGACGTCATCATAGCAGGCGGCCATTTTGGTGACCGGCTGCTTCTGTGTTATACATAGAAGGAAGCTCGGAACTAGTATTTTGTGCACCATTAAGCAGTCCAGTTATGCGAAAAATGTTGTGCGAAAAATGTAGTGCGGAAGTGAGAGAGCCTAGTAGTAGTAGTAGACAAGATGCCAGTTGATAGGCATGTGTATAGATCCATTGTGCATGCATGGAGATTTTGTGTCTTACCTGGTATTATGAAGGCTTAGTACTGGGCTCTAGCTCTCACTCACTACGGATTGTTGGTGTTCGAAGAGAGGCCACCAACACTTCTGTTTTGAGGCTTCAACAATCACATAATGTACATGTACTGTATCCACACAGTCAGTGTATTTTCAAGACACCAGGATCCGTACCTTGATAGCAGGAAGGTACAGACTTTTTGACACTGCTCTCCAATGCCTGCCGTTCTCTTAGCTAGCTAGCGTAGTGGTTGCACAATGTAAAAAAATTTAAATGCCGATGACGCCACATGAAACTGCTCTATAGTGATCTAATATTCCAATCTCACATGCATGGATATATCAAATCTAGGGAGGAGAGACAGCACTATTCTATGCCTCTTGGAAAGGCTATGACCGAATTGTTAAATTACTCCTGGAAGCACATTCTGCTGTGAACAAGCAAAATCAGGTGAAGTCTTTTCATGCATGCTTTCTACATTTAGGAGTTCATTAATTCTATCAAAGAAGTCTAAAATGTGCATCAGTACAGAAAACTCAACCTGATTTTTTAGAACTGCCACTTTCCCACTTCTTAACTGTTTTAATTTTGGGATCAGTTTTGTTCCTTATTAAAGTCAAAACTCAAGTTCTGGAAAATGAAGAGTATCCTGTGGCCGATACTCCAAATCTAAATATCGAGTTTGAATTCTGAAAGTCCAGAGTCCAAAGTTGAATTTTGAAAATTACTTTAGCCTGTGAAATTGAACTGCAAGTATAAAGATTTAAGTTTTGAGAATCAAAATTTGCATTTCTAAAAGTTAAGGTGGAAGTATCCCAAACTGTTGGTGAGCACTTACGTTATGATAGCAACCACTACTGTCATAAGTAGTGATAAGAAGCAATCTCTTGCTGAGCACTTCAAATTTATGAATAGTGTTGGGGTATCTAAATAGATACATGTATCTGTCTGCATTTATCTAAATACCTCTCTAGGCTGGCATATTTTTGTTCGTGACTAGACCTAATTACTACTTTAGAACTAAAACTTACAAGCATGAAATCCTGATGAGACACTCATGGAGCTTATGATTCTTTTCAATAGAATGGGTCAACTCCTTTGTCTATGGCCGCCGAAGAAGGCCATACTAAGGTTGTTGAGCTTCTTCTCCAAGCTGGTGTAAATGCCAAGCTTCATTACAAAGTAAGAGCAAGTCTGTATGTCTGACCACCCTGGATGTAAGAAATATTTTGTTGTGTCTGATATTATGATTTCTTCTTCTGTTGTGTATGCTCTTATCTTACCAGAAATATTTATTTGTATTTATCAAGGGTGGAGAGTCGGCACTGCACTATGCATCTTCAAATAGCCATGAGCAAATTGTCCAGTTGCTTATTGAGGCTGATACTGAATGTGTAAACCAGCAGAAAAAGGTAAGCCTGACTATTAATTGTCTGTTGTTTGTTTTTTCAGAACTATATGGATTTCATTTGTTATTACAGGATGGCTCCACAGCATTACTGGTTGCCTGTGCTAAAGGCAATAGCCAGGTCGTGGAAATGTTACTCCAAAAAGGAGCTGATAAAAATCTCCAGAACAAAGTAAGGGCTGAGCGCATTGTAATGGCTTAACAAAAAATATATAAATGGCAACTTTCAAAGTATTTTTATCTTGACTAGGTATATGCATTGGCAAGATAGCCTCGCACAGAGGTATGACGTAAGTTAGTTAGCACAAAACCACACCCACTAGAACGTTAGGGAGCTGCATCGCCCACGCAATTGCCGGAGAAGCTACTCTACACAAATGGGCCTTCAGGAGATGAATGTCTCTTTATACAACACAGTTCCAAGGACCAGTCATAGCTGCTACAGGAGAGCAGAGTTGCTTGAAACTCACGTTCGTATCGCTGGCGATCGATCCGTGTACCGTCTGTCTCCAGCGATCATATCTCTGCTGAAACAGAAGCTACACAAACTCTAATCACGTTGGAGCTGTAGTAAGCCTACCTGGGTAAGAAGAAGTGATTGATTTGTCCAGATCTCTGATCCTTCAGGCGTCAGAACTACAAAGGCTGTAACTCGTCAGGATGCCATCTTGAATACGTGCTTGCCCCCCGGGGGCCCCAGGGCCGGATGCGTTTCATTACAGATGTAGTAACAACGTGTATACGGAACGTACAGACATAGTAATAACACGTATAAGGAATGTATCCGGAGATTTAATTGCATGATGGAAGTTGGGCACACATATATACATTAAGAAATGAAAAGACATATAGGGATGGAATCCCTAAAAAGCAACCAAACAAGGTAGGAATGAACGACACCACAGTACCTTTACGGACACCCATCCCTATATCTGTTGATATTTTTCCAACCAGTTCTTATGCTTGTTAGCTATATGCCCTTATGGTATATATATATACGCTGAGATCTCAGTCCACACTGCACGATTAGTTGCCTAGCGCTAAGGCGCTCGGCAATAAACCAGACCCAGGGCATCAAACTAGAATTTGTGTCTTATTATTGTTAATCATCACTGTAGTACAAATACTTAGCAAAGATGAAAGCCTATGCAATTAGTTATCCGTATGGACTACTCTGGGCAAGTGGACAATGAGGAATGGAAACAGGAATGGAAAACAGAAACGGGAACGGAAAGCGGGAACGGGAACAGAAATATGCAAAAAGCATCATGCTACCTTATTAGCTCACCTACGTAAGAGAGTTTAGTGAAGTCCCGCCATAACGTTAGTATCCTTTCTTGTGAGACTACGAGCTCCTGCTCAGAGGCTACGGCTGACAGTAACCCCGCCCCACCGTCTGGCAGCTTGTGCTACATCTCATACAGGTCTACTATTATGACTCACTTTAAGCTTTGCTTCGGCTTGGTCTTCTATTATGGCCTGTTGCTATAGCTGCCAGGCTGTCAGCAACTCTTCGAGCCTCGAAGCAATCAGTGTCGAGAAGAAGAGCAGTTGCAACTACATCACGACAACACGTGATTAGCGCTTCCGTGTGGGGAAAGAAAGACGGCAGATGAACGTTGCAATACTCACGCTGTACATGTAGTTAGCAGGTTTGTCCTGTGTGATAATTGCGCCACTACGATAGCTGACGTACATAGCTACCACAAGTGTAAGTTTCAAGGTCCTCTTATCTGAAGAGTTCACAGTATAGAATCTACCACTCCTTTGCTACACTAAAGTAAGGAATAAATGGAAGTGTAGTGGTAGTTATATGGTCGTCACGGGCCATGATAATGGATTTCTATTCCTATCGAACACACTCATCCTGCTTGCCCGAGAGACTATTACTCATGCATGAGCCGTTGTGGCTCATGCGAGTTGATTACTAGTAGTAACACGTTAAATTACGCACTTCCATTTCCATTCCCGTTTTCCGTTCCTGTTTCCGCTTTTTCCCATTTCCTACATTTCCATTTGCCCTCTGGTGTTTTTTAAAATAGTGTTCTTTTTGCAATGTATACATGTCTGATACATATGCATGCACATGCACACATACACACACAAAACAGAGCGGTTGGACGCCCCTTATCTGTGCAGCTAAGAATGGCCATGAGAATGTTGTTAATATTCTACTGATGGCAGGGGCTAGCCCAGACACTCAAGATCAGGTGGGACACCCTATAAGCTCAGGAGTATAAGTGCAAGCACATTTTTTGAATGCAGGAATATAGTTCTTATATTGGTAGGGTAGAACTCATAGAAATGTGGCTTCGAAGTGATTAGAACTCCTCCTAGAAGCAGAAGATATTTTTCTAGCAATTTGTAAACTTAAATAAACAGCACAAGGCTTGTATAATGCTCTTGTGACAGCGCATTCGATGAAATGTTCCCTATTATTCGACGAGACATCTTTGCTAGCATACCTTAGGCTAGTACTAACTTGTACTCTCTTTTGGCAGTTCACTGGAACATACCATATAAAGTGGTACTTGCATTTTGTAAAGCATTATTCTATCCCTTTAGGAGAAAGAGACAGCCATTATGAAGGCAGCTAGGGATGGATGTGCTGAGATCGTCTCTCTGCTCCTGCGTTATGGAGCAAATGCTGAACTTAAAAACATGGTAAGATTCCTTAGCTAACATCTTAAAATGCATGTACTGGCTAGTATGTACAAGAACCACACTCTATGCTTGTTCTCTAGCAGTGCTTATACAGTATACATATCTCCATTTAACAATGAAGCAGTCCTGAACAAACAGCTGGTTACACTGCATTATGACACTACTGGCCCATTGCATGACTACAATATCCTTTAGTAAAGTGGGCTTTCACTCCATAGAAGCTCTAAATTAATACAATAATGCTACAATTTGTATGTCTGCTTACCAGTCATAAGGTCACACTTGGCATTGTGGTTCCACCTTAATAATTATTTTTATTGTACTCTTTTTACTGTGTATTTGGTAAGTGTGAGCAAGACCCACACTAGTGCAGTGGCGGATCTAGAGGGGGTTCCATTGGTTCTATGGAACCCCTCTTTTGAAAGGCTGCCTTCATTTTTACCATATACTTAGTAAGTCTGCGCAAACGTAACTACAGACGTGGCAAGCAGATTTACGGTGATTTAGCGAGGTCTACGGCCATAGGCCTACTGCATGCACAACTTTACCAAGAGCACTTCCAGTACTGATTTGCAAAGACCCCGTGAGTCTGGCCCGTTTAAAACACTTAGGTTTCCGTGCTTTGCGCAGGTGGAGGGGCTGACTTTTTTAGCCCACCTCCCCCCGCCGCCCTCACACTTTTTTCATACTCCCGCCGCTGGTGATACTGGAATCCCCCTTTTCAAAATCCTAGATCCGCCACTGTAGTGTGTTCAATGTTCAAACTTTGTCTGCATATCTGTCCTTCCGTCCATATGGTCCATTGTATACCACATATCATTTGCATATCCAATACAACATTATATCTTATTATAGCAATATGGCGAGATATTGCACGAGTGTGTACAAGTATTTTCCGAGCCGTAGGCGAGGGAAAATGCTGCACACGAGTGCAATGTCTCGCCATATTGCCACTAAACCAGGTAATGAGGTGTTTATTATGTACTGCCTTCTGCAATGTTAGCCACGCCTACTGTCACGAACTTTATGTCCACTCCCCAGCACAAAATTACCTGCCTAGCTATCATAATGAGCTACAAAAGAGCTAAACCCTTTACAGTGAAGCCTAAAGTAGGCTTGCTTACCTTACAGAGTTACGCATGCCTGCAATAAACTTCAAACTTGACTCTTGAGTGAGCATGTGACTCGATCAGGAGAAGCGGAAGGGATCACCGACCGATGCTATGACTTAGCCCCCAGTTTTCATGCGTACTTAGGAGCGATTCGTGAGAGAAGTATTCCTTTCGCTAATGTTTTAGTAGCTTGGTAGCTCCCATTGCTGTGATTTCTCTTCAATACCTGAAATAGTATTTCCGGACTCTGCATCACGTGAGTTACCCGTCAATAACGCTTAATGTAGACGTCAATATCGCAAGTTATTGACGGCTCGCGGTATAGGGAAATACTATTGCAGGATTTTGACGACTGACTCTAGTACATATTAATAAAAAATATTTCATACCACATGCATATTAGAATTTTATAATTGTTTGTTTTATACCACATGCTCTGGGGTCAAAATGGCAGTTCTGATAGGGGATACCATCTTCGAACCAATGGTGCATGAACAGCCAGAGATCTGGATAAGTCTATTTTACGGTTTTACCAAGATTATTATACAGCTCCAAAGCTAGTACACTCTGTGTAGCCTTTGTAAAAGTAGAGATATGAGTGCTGGAGACAGATGGTATGATCGAGCAATGTGTACCTGTGTTTCAAGCAGCACAGCCCGTCTCTTCGTTCTCTCATAGTTGCCATGACTGATCACCCTTGAATTTGTGTTGCCACAGAAATATCATTCTCCTGAAGGCCAGTAGTTCTACTTCAGTGTCACTGATAGCTAGGTTAGTTTATTCTCGCATCTGGCTGGCTCACGATAGTATTAAACTTCCCTTCCTTTCTGCATGCCCCACCTCCAAAATGTAAATGAGCAATATTGATTTTTGTAGCATCTGTATCCGACTACCTGCATCCTCAACCAAGAGTCCATCTTATGAACTCTTGATGCAACTGACACTGACTATACTTATGTCCACACAAACACTCACTCACACTTGCCCCCACAATGTCATGCACTGCACCTAGTCAATTTATAAGTGTAAGATAGAGTGACTTGTTTACTGTTTGCAAATTATCTACATGGTTGTGCAATTCAGCCATACCAGAGCAGAGACTGTAATTACCTGTGTATCATTCATAGGATGGATCCTCAGCACTTTTCATTGCTTCCCAAAATGACCGTGGTGAAGTGGTGAAACTACTGCTTCGCAAGAGACCTGGTGATGGCTTCCAGGTACGTAAATATAATAATTAATTTAATTGAAGTCAGTGACTTCTAGTGCAGTTTTTTCTTGAGTAATGATTATAACATTACTGAGTGACAAAATAAGTCTTTTAAAAAAAACTAGCTGTTGTATCTGTATTCTTAATTTTAATGGCTATGGAGTACATGAGTTTGGCACAGGTAGCCATTATTTGCATAGGTAGCCGTACAACATCTTACAGTACAAGCACCAGGAATGGATAGTAGAGTTATAATTCTGGAAAATGGATTTCTCTAGTCCATCGCCATCTTAGGATGTTACTGCATGAGCACCGTAGCCTAGGAATAATGTGGCTCAACAGTTTACTTGACAGTAATGCACATAAGTATTTAAAGTGCCTCCCATGTGTGTATGATATCCTTCTGGCTTACTCAAAACTAAGTGGCCAGCACCCACACTAAAAGTTGTCTTCTTTACTACATATATAAAGAATCAAGGACAAGAGGCTGAGAAAAGCTGTACAGGTATGCTAGATACAAGTTGGTATGTACTATATTTTAGTGTGTAATGACTAATTGTATAGTAATATTAATGCAGGTATAAGTAGGATGGGTGAATAAAGATACTGGTATAATGAATAACCATGCA
Organism: Phakellia ventilabrum; assembly: GCA_963921505.1. Taxonomy (NCBI): domain Eukaryota; kingdom Metazoa; phylum Porifera; class Demospongiae; order Axinellida; family Axinellidae; genus Phakellia; species Phakellia ventilabrum. Next base: position 2,024,775 of record OY997378.1, on the reverse strand, counting down.
ATATAAACAGGTGGGCGTACTTTCGAGCAATTATTGACCCTACGCAATAACTTTTTGCAAAAGTGGGCTTATATTTGAGACTGGGCTTATTTTCGAGAGATTGTGATAGTGATAGTGACTAGTGATGTTAGTTTGATGATATTCCTGTATGCAATACATGTGCAGGTCTGCAATTAACGACCAGTCCAGAAGTAGAAGTCAGTGCAACTTTGAGTGATGCTGACCTGCGTATGCTAAGTGCTAGAGTACTTCGCAACAACTATAGCTACTTGTACCAGCATCTGGAGACCAATTCTATCCTTCAACACTTGCTTGACAAAGACATCATCACTGGGAATACAAAAGACCAAGTGCAGTCATACTCTCAAAAGTATCCTCAGAATATAGTTCTTATAAAGGCTCTATTCTCCTTTGCGTGTCCTGTTGGCGTAGCAGTGAAGTTTGCTGATATTCTGATAGCAACAACTGGGCAAGAACATATTGGACAAAAGTTAGCTCAAGGTAAATTAATATTCTGTAGCATGTGGTAGTTCTCTATAGAAATTATTGCGGAATATCATTTTATGATGTACTCTTCTAGAACACTTGAGTCAGCATAATTTGTATGCTAGCAATGTAGCTACAATTACAGTGTGAGTTTGGTTGTTATATAGTGCAATGACTACTATTATTGTTAGAGTACTTCAAACTTAGCTTGGTTGGATTCAGGAATTACATAGGGGAAGGGGTTCAGTGTAGCCTCATTTCCAGACTTTCCATAAAACAGAAGTGGGAAGGGTGATCCCCACATTCAATCTGCTGGCTGCATGGCAGAGAGAATTGCTATCAATTTGTAAACTTCTTACAGAGACCAAAGGCCAAATAAATGGTTTTGTCAAAACAGCGCTTGTGATAGTAACTCAGAACACTCTTTGATGTTGAGCTATTGTTACGCATGCACAGTAGCACCTTTTTACCATTCTAGCTAATAAACTCTATCCAGGCATCAGAAGGTGTGCATGGTGCATAACCAATCTGATCCCAAGAAGGGGTTACTTCAGCTCCAATTGTACAGTAGAAACCTTATAGTGTGCTGATAATTTATCCTCTTTAGGTGCCTATATCATTTGTTGTCATAGTAGGAAGTGGGAGTGTAGAAATGGTCCCGCAGAAATTACAGTATGCAGATATTCACTATTGGTGAGCCTTTTTTGATGTTTATTATTGCAGATTACCGGCACCAAGATACCTTGCAACTGAGTGTTCACCATTCACAGCCTATGCCTACTACTGAGTGCCACTCCTCCGACTTTTCTGGTCTTTCAGGGCTCTTTTTACAGACTCTGAGAAATGTATTGGATGCATTTGAGCAAGATTCAATCCCACTCAATAAAGTGAAGTCAATCCTCTCTTCACTCGTCCTTCCATTAGGCAGTGGAAAGGTGGCTGCACTTGTGGAGCCTAGTGCATTTGCTAATGCTCAGACACTTCAAGATTTCAGCAGGCTTATGGCTCCATACTGGAACTGTGTTAGTGCTGATCTACTCCGTCTCCTTGCTGAAGAGTCAGGCTCGATCCTAGCTGCTAGTCGAGTGAATGAGTTTATTTCCACTAGGGAAGTGAGAGCTGACCTCGTGCTGGCAGTTCAAACTTCCACTACTACTTCTAATCAGAATGGTGTCGGTTCAGGTTTATCTCTTGGGCACAAGTCAGCCCACTCTGCACCACTAGAGGAGCTTCAGTCTCAACACCCTGCAGTCTTTGCTAGGCTTCCTGAGCATCGTGTTAGTGCTTCCCGGAGTGTTGCTCGAATTTCAGTTGAAGTAGGTGTGCCAGTACTGCATTTTACAGGCTATTATAACATAGTCCAAGCAGTAAGCGCTTTCTTTCAGTTGCCATGTGCTGCTCTTGTCTACTGTGGATGTTCACAGAGCCCACTCATAGTTTGTTGGGAAATCGCTACAGAGTTGGTGAAATACATCACGTCAATTAATCTCGGTCTTGGTGCCTACCGTCTGCTAACTGAACAGGAGATTACAGGGCTTGCCGTGGCAGACAAAATCAAGTACCAGTGTCCAAGCATCAAGGTATGCAAATTAACAGTAGTAGCTACCACTTTGCTGATGCCACCAACATGCAATGGAATATAGATCATATTTACCATGGTTAGAATAATTAGTTACTAGTACAACAATGACTGTCAAAGTATTAATCCTAAGAAAAGTACTTTAAAAGTGCATAACCCTCGCGCCCGCTCTCTAACTTTAACGTCACAGTGGAGACGCCCCATTGGAGACAGTACAAGCATCCACACCAGTAGGCCCATCGATCTAACATGACAAAAATAACCTATCAGCGGATAGAAGCCGTGACCCTTGTCCTTCATATTAAGTTTAGTGTCATCAGCAGTTGTCGTTTGCGAGAAATCTTGGGTAACATTGATCCAGCCGTATGCATGCTTACCGTTGATCTAACACTATAAATGGCAAAAACAACACATCAGAGCATAGAGACCGTGATCCTCGTCCTTCATATTGAGTTTGTTACCATCAGCACTGGTCGTTTGTGAGAAATCTTGCATAAAGAATATTACAGAATGACTAAAAGAATGACTGGCAGAATGACAGAATGATAGACCGACTACAATAACCCTTGACGCACACGTGCGAGGGTTAAAAATGAGTATGCCCTACAATCAAAAAGATGCTACTACTTCACACCAGCACAGTAACTCTCCTGAATAGCTTTCTTTTTCTTGATGTTCAAAGTATCAATGGCTCAAATGTCTGGGAGCATGCTGATCTGTTTGTAATGGTACACCATGGTATGGGTACACTTTTTCTGAACCTGGCATGTGCTCACCATAGTTATTGGATGTGCCTTTTCTCCTGTGCCTAATTATTTGTCATTGGAAAGTAAGTAAATCTGCTAATTGTGGTCTATTGTGCCCTACTGTTGTAGCGAGCTCTAGCGGTTTATTAGCCTATGTCTGTAGTTTTGTTCCCACATGGCGACAGAGAACAGTTACCTACATGTGAGCATGAAGCTTGTCCAACTCTCCCATCTGGTCAATCCGCTGCCAGGTACAAAGATAAGAAGGGGTGTATGTAATATAATGTTTGGCATGAAGGAAAATTAAGATGTTCAATCTCAACTTCAATTTGTTTCCAGAGTTATGGCCAAAAACAACACTATTTATTGCTGTGTGCTGTTTTCAAGTAGTTTCAAAATTATTTTTAAGCTGCCCTATATATGAAGCAGGCCAGAGTTTAAATCCCAGCATGCGCACTTTTTTTTTGTGGGGGGGGGGGTGCATTTCATGGAGCCCCTCCCAGGGACATGGTCAAATTGTGTCTCCGGCAGCTTACTACATGGATGCCATCTTTGAACTTGTGGCGCATTAATGGTATGGTTCACCAGTAAGCTCAGACATGCTTCGCATTAAGGATTTTGGGTAGTCTGGTGGGAGGTCTGGACACCCCTTTCATTGCCGATGTAAACGTGCAAAAACAAGCGAGTGGCCTGATGCATGCACAATAATGTTTGGGGGGTGAACCAAGCAGGGTCCCCCAACAGCCCCACCCAGACCAGATCATGTCTAGAACTATGCTGACTAGACGGAGAATTTATTAACACCAAAACTACCACAATTCCTAGTAACGGAAGAAGGCTTACTACAGCTGCCAGGTTGGTAGAGTTTGTATAGCCTCTGTGTAAATAGAAGCATGAGCACTATTAACCGACAGCATGATCGAGCGATGCGCATGTGAGCAGGGATAATATATTACGTGTGACAGCACACGTAATATAATATTGTATTATTATTATCCCTGATGTGAGCTTCGAGCAGCACAACTCGTCTCTCCACTCTCCCATAGCAGCCATGGCTGATCCTTGAAAATATGTTTCAGATAGAGACAGCAATCTGTCAAAGACTAGTCACTTTTTTGTAGCTTCTCCAGCAACATTGTTATGCATGGTTGACTGTTATTTTCGCGACAGCTTGGATTACGACCTGTTTTGGCCCTGCCCAAGTCATGGTTCAATTACATCCACTTCTACTCCCCCGCTACCCTTGGCAGTGCGATTACCCTTGTTTTCCTTAATTAAGGATTTCATGTACCATTGATTTCTAGGTTGTGTTCAGTAGTGTTGATGCCATTTATGCTGCAGCCACTCTATATTAATAGTGTCGACTATCTATAGAACATGCCATTCAAGATTCTTTTATGCAGGAAGTGGAGCTATGGGAAGCCTCAGCCTATGGCCTGGTCAATAGGATTCCAGACCTGTTGAAGTGTGTCAATGTGAACGTGGGAATGCTGGTAAGCAAGACCAGTTACATTATTTGATTTTCCATGCTGGTACTTCTCTTGGTTTAGTCACGGTTCATGTACTGCATCTGAGGACTTCAATTAATGGTATCAACACCTATAGCTAAATTTCCTACATGTATCGCCTTGATAGCTAATAAATTGCTTAATAACGGATAAATGACCGCAGAGAGTCATTTGTGATTGATACACTATATTTTACATTGGCTACAATGCTACTAATTAATTATGGCAGTACTGTAGCATTGCAGCTAATGTAACATTGTATACACATCACAAATGGTGCTCCGTGGTCATTTATCTATTATTAAGCTAATCTGTTAATTGCCCAAACTTTGCCAAAAAATAGCAATGCAATAATAAATAAATGATGAAAGCTGCCCTTTCCAGTTTCCAGTACCTCATGCAGCTGCTTGGTAACATACAAAGACTTGCTGTCACCAGAAGTGAGAGTACTGTGAATATGTAGCCTTGCTTGATCTCAAGAATTATTCCTGTCCTGATATTTGACTACAGAGATCCGACAGCCAAAATGTACCCAATGTGCCCAATGTGTGAATTTTTTAATTACCATTAAAGCTTAACCATCCTGTAAGTCCAAGACACTGTAGCCATGCATACCCACAGGCGTATCATGAAGCACCTAGCTTAGCTTGACTGTAACAAATTGCTATGACTCAATTTTCTGAGAGTGGTAAACCTAGGTAGATAATTATCTTTAGCAAATCCATTGTGATAGCAGCTACATTAAGTATTTCAAGTAAGTGAATGGTTCCAAAATTGTTAGTGAAGTGATATGAATGCAGCAGGTGATGCAGACAGTTAAGACTCTATTTACAGTCACTAAGCGGGGTAGGCTTATTGTTTACTGGTTTTGTTGTTGTTTTTTACAGGATAACTACACATCACTGCACTGGGCCTCCCAAAATGGTTACAGCCAGGTGGTTGAACTACTAATCAGTAGAAATGCTGATGTCAATATCCAGACAAAGGTTGGGCACTACATGACTGGTAACGTAATATAAGTTAATTGTTTAGGCTTCTCAGCTACATTATACAGACTGTGATGACATAATAATTTTCATGCCAACTCCTGATGAAGGTCCAAGAATTTGCTAGTTTGTTATTTTGGGCGCAGCAGTGAATAATCTCAAATCATAAGCACAAAATTAATAGTAAGTGTAAATGGTAATGCAGACAGTTGTGACTGCATATAGCCACTAAGTAAGTTAGCCCTTGTTTTCTGTTTATGGTTGGAGAATTTGAACCAATGCTAGCAGTCACAAAACAGCTTTGGTTTAGTGTTTCTGTAGGCGTAGCATTTAGATATTGGGAGTGAAGTGTATGTGATAGTTACGTGATATGATGTGGCCTGTAGGTCCTTTCGCCGCCAGAGAATCACAATCAGCACTCTTCCAATCTATGTGATGGTCCAATACACAGAGAAAACAACTTGAGCATGCAGTGTGGCAAAATCAGAGCGCTCAGTAATCTACTAATTACATTCCACGTCTGTCCCTAATTGAAGTCAACGTCTACCCCCACGTCACACATGTGATAAGATTTCCAGGCATAACTCCCCGCCTTTTTCCATGGCTGCAAGATTAAATCTGGGCATAGAAGGCCTGGGTACGAGGTTAGTGTTGGGGGAGCAATCACAGGCAAGCTCTGTTGCCTTCAGCTTGTTAGACACCATAGCTATGACCTAGCTAGCTAGTGACATGGTTAAACAGTTTAAAATTCACAAGCTTGAATGTGCTGTCTGCCTCCTAGTGCTGGAACAAGAGGGGCAAACTCCGTGCCTTCTGTCTTTGCCACCATTGAGCATTGCCTCTCAGAATGGCCACAGTCAGACTGCTGAAATGTTGCTAACGTGAACTTCCCACTATGCATGTAAGTGCATAATTCATAACTAGTGCATATATGGTAGTCCATGCAGAGGGCCTCATGGGAATTGACACTGCTCAACTGATCATTCAGCCAGTCCGAGGCTTTGAGAACAACGATCATCACTTTCCTGCTGTCGAATCGTCCTTACCCGCTGTCAGTGAACCTCCTGCCAATGTTCCTTCCTATCCTCACTACCACTACTTCTGTGTATTATGTGCATGTAGCTTCCCTAATCGCCGCTGCCCTTGCAGGCATCTCCATTGTTTATGTACTTGATCTTTGGCTCTATTGCACGTGCATGGAAGCAATGCCATGCCTACAGGAAGTATGTTTAAATAATTGCATTCCTGTAGCGTTATATGTTCCGCGCAATCTGGGAATTTGCGCAATCTCGAGATTGCGTTGCGCATTCTCAGAATCCTGAGATTGCGCAGTGCAGTTGCGCAATCTCGAGATTGCGTAACTGCAGTGCGCAATCTTAAGATTGCGTACTAGTAAGCTTGCGCAATCTCGAGATTGCGTAACTGCAATGCGCAATCTTAAGATTGCGCACTATTAAGCTTGCGCAATCTCGAGATCAACTGTTATGATAGCAATTACTGTAGCGTGTAAACAGTTATGATAGCATAAACAATACAGCTGGATCATGTACAAGCACAGGAAGTACAAGTAAATGGCTTCAGCTGCGGGATCGTTCTGTAGTAGTCGGATGATCTTCTGCCCCTTCTCTCTCACTATGGTCTTGCTTGTTTGGCAGCCATTCTCTCCGTATCGCTCGGCACAAAACGTCTCGAAAACCTTCTGTTGCTCATCAATACACAACATAACTCACTTTTGCACTTCGCAATATGCCGCCTAGGAAGGCAGACGCCGCTTATCAAGGAGCTGTCCATCTTGGTACATCACTCACTGTCACGTGTACTGGAATAGTTCAAAGTTCGTAGATTGCGCGTGCGAATCACGCGATCTCGAGATTGCGCATATGTGTTGCGTAATCTCGAGATTGGTTGCGTAATCTCGAGATTGTAACGCAATCTCGAGATTGTAACGCAATCTCAGGATTCTGAGAATGCGCAACGCAATCTCGAGATTACGTAAATTCCCAGATTGCGCGGAACATATACATACATACAATACATACATACACATGGTGAAATAATGACAGCAGGTAAAAGTGTACAATGAATGGTTTTACAGCCAAGCTATAATCTCTCTTCTTGTGCTAAGGTGCCTAGAGTATTTTCATTGTCGTCTAAACAACTTGACACAGCTATAGGTTGGGTAGTGCTGCTGCAAAAGATAGACAAATACAGAATTTGTAGCAAGCTGAGATTGTTTACATTGTTTATTATTTGTATGTAGTTACTATGACAGTGGACACACCCACCGTAAACAAGGCCACGTCAATACTGCATGCCTTGATGGTTTTTTTCCAGATAAAACAGTTCAAAAATGCCACATTTTTGGCATCAACAGAATTAAAGTACTTGAATCTGACTGTGTATCCTGCCCTTGGTGTAGCCGTGAAGTGCTACAATCATTATTTGCCCATGTTCTTACACTTCTTTGGATCCCGAAGTTTTCTCACACTTCCTGATACCAAATACCCACCCACAGTAAAGGGAGTTCAGACATGTAGAAACACATTGGTATGCCCTTTGCCCCAAATGGGAGCCGATTTTACCTTCCCCAAATGCCAACCAGGGTTCCTGTATCATATCGCTTCAACTGGTAGGCAGTGAAAATCATCAAGCCCTCAAGACTAAATGACAGCTCTAGCAAAAACTCTGTCTTTGTTCAAGAGTACAAGGCCTCTGTCTCTCAACTACAGTATAGGCAATAGCGCTTGCAAATAGACGAATATTACTAATATGCCATCTCCAAATCTGTGATGCTTCATAGTAGCTCCATTTATTGGTACATTTCCATTACAGCTACAAAATTATGATATCTTATTAAGCTGATTGTTCTCTATGTAAATCTCTATATTCGCATCACACCACTACACATTGCCCCTCAGAAAAACCAGTGTCAGGTTACTGAATTACCGCTTAGCAAAAAAAAAAGCTGCTGTAAACCTGTCAAATTGTTTACAATTAAAGAAAAGACTCTCCAGTGTGAAACCACACAAGAGTACACAAGAGCCTGGGAGGAGGATGCAATTTTTCCAGGAAATGGGTCATGTTCAAACAATTAGCAGGAATTGGAGTTACATTTATCATAATTCAATTACATGTAGACAACTGTGTAGACCCTGCAGCCTTTGTTTGCTATGAATTTGATTATTGCATGTGCTCCCTGTTGTGTCAGCCTTGTAATAATGCATGCATGTTACACAAGGAGTATTCTATGTGTATACACTGCAGCCACTGTTTCTTATGAATTTTATTATAGCTTGTGCTCAGCATTTTGTCAGCCTTGTAATAGCATGTGCATGTTGCAATAGGGGCTTGTGAGGTGCATGCATGAGGAGCATGCACATACTGTTGCATATGTTGTGTGCCTTCGTCAGCTTTGACAACAGCCTTTTGAGAGTGTAGCTATCTGTGTATATGCAGTCTGTGTGCCTCTATTTGTTGTTGTGTTGACAAAGAGACCTGATGGAGAGGTAGAAGCGGCCAGGAAAGCTGTCAGAACATGGTGTAGATTATGTGCAGTTCTGAATACATGAAATACAGACTTTGAGAGCTGTAAGTGGACAGTAGACTACTTAGTGTGCAGTTGTACTGAAATTGTTGAAGTAATGATTAATAGAGATTGGGTGTTCATTATTTTTCTTGAAAACTGTGGGTATCACTACGGTCAGTGCTTCACTTTCAGTCAGCACTGCTACCGGTAAGATCACTACTGGAGGTCCATCAGTTAATCCTAGTGTCACATAATAATGGGGCTCTGGGGGCCTGCTTTCCCCCAGGAAAGGTTAGGATTTCAGAGATCTCCTGATATCATTTCTGATGCATTTTGGGATAATTTAGCAATAGTAGGCGTTCAGCCAGCCTCCAATTTCAGGTGTTTTGATCAGAGGCTGTTAAGCTAGTTGATTGTAAATGCCCATGCACAGCACCTTTCCAGCAGCTACTCCTCAATAAATGCTTTGCGTATGAATGCACTGAGTAGACAGAGTGTTGCAGACAAAACAGTCGCTTCGCATCCATGATAAAAAAGCTGCAATGAGCAACAATGAGCTACAAAGCAATTTGTAGCTCACTTTGCATCAGAGAGCAGCCTACATGGTACATGCATTCTGAATTCCATTAGTGGTGCATGCAGAATGACCCGATTCCATTCCATTCATTTTGAATGCTGTAAAAGACTAGCGAGTAAGCATGTTGAAGGAGCGTAGGCAGGCGTTATGGCATTTTCTGGCTCGCAAATCAGCGGAAAATAGATGTAGATAGCATGGCAACTACTGCTGTTTGTCTGTGGCTATAGTTTTATTGTGTTTCTGTGTGTCTCTGTATGTGGTACACAGTGCCAGCCTACGGTTTTGTGCCAATATGGCGCAAGTTTTGTGCTAGACAGGTAGCTATCCTAGCTACTAGCTGTCTTTTATAATTTCTACAGTTGCTGGGAGTGTTTTTATCTCAATAGCCTGCATCTTGATTGTAGCTCTCTGTTATTAACACCATATCGTGCCAAAATGTGCTTCTACCAAATTCTGAGCCAAGGACCTTGCTAGTGCTGAACCCTTGAAAGAGCCTGCACAGGTCGTGGTCTCAGTCGATTAGACCACAGCGGTACAGGGCTAATGTCTGAGTAGAAGTATGAGTCAATTCTGCTGCAGCAACAGTGTAGGAGTAGCTATAGGGGGAGGACATAGTCTATGGGCAGGGTTAGATGTACACAGACTTCAGAAGTTTATGGCCTTCTGCTGGAGGATTTTTGGTGAATGTAAATTTGGGGCTTTTGTTTCTTGAGTGGTATTAGTCTCGTGTCTCATTGGAAAATTCTTAGAAAAATCAGTCTGGTAACATTAGGTAAGAAGCTTGGATTGCAGTTATATTTTCACATGTCCGCGGGGGAATTTGCCCACGGCGCGTGCCAGCCAATGAAATCGCTATAAATGTAATTTCACTACAGCTAGCTCAATCATTAGAGTAATACCATGGCTGTTTCCAAGATAGTTTTAGTTCCTCGACTCCATCGTGACTTCGAAGAGACTGTAGTCACTGTAGCTGTCCTGCAAGCGTTCCAGAAGCTTGGATATGATCGTCCAAGCCCAAGATCAGGCACTTGCGGTTCGTTGGGGAACGATGTTTTCGTCATGCTACCAACCGCTGCGGAGTGGCAAATCTTTGTGTTACACTTCTGCGTATATCCACGACAGTTTTTGACTAGCTGCTGGAGAGAGGGATGCTCACCACTGCATAGCTGTTTAGTAAAACATGGTTGTCTGCAGGCAAACTTCTGTTCGGTGGTCAATGTATCCAGCATGTACTATGTAAAATCTTGAACCGCCTAAGCGCCATCAGAAGACAGTGGATGAAGCAGCTTCCGGGAGAGCCTTGAATACCCTTCCCACGCTTGACACAAATTACCATAGCACTTTGTTTGTAGACACAAATTACCATAGCACTGCTTGTAGCCAAAGCGGTACTACTAAAAACTAAGTACATTTGAGCCCATCCCCTTTGTTTACATATCTCGCCTCCACATGGCTTCAATTAACGTTATAGCACATTCCAGTGATGTCCGCATAGCCCAAGCAGCTTACCTAATGTTACCAGACTGATATTCAAAGAATTTTCCGATGGTGCACGACACTAGAGCGGTATGAGTATAGCCCTAATCAAATTCCAACTGCAACCTGGGGAATATGAGTATTGTCCTGCTGAGCTGGCAGGCAGTGTTGTGGTACAGCTGTTATTCTAGTGTTGGTGCCTTTGGATACTTATGACTTCCTGAGCTGAAAGTAACTATATTCATAGGTTAATGTAATTAAGGGGTCACTCTACTCCCATGTTGTATCAGTTCACACACACACACACACACTACACAAAATCTACTGTCACCGAACCTGTAGAAATCCCTCTTGCATAATGTTCTATTTAGCAATATGCGAATTATCTGGGATGGGCAAAGACATGTCTTAAAAATTTTTTGAAATAATTCTGTTTGATGTAGTGAGGTCAATAAGTTCATTAAAGTCACTGTTGCAGGTCTCTAAGGGACAGTCTTTGTTTTGTCACTGTGAAGTCAGTCAGATATTTCTGAAGTCATTTAGATACTTGCAAAGTTAGTTGGAGACCTGCAGTTGTAATTGTCAATTAACCTTTATCAATTATGACTCACAGTATTTGACGACCCAAGCCAGTCAACTGTACGTGTCACAAAAATAAACAACATTTGAGATACTAACAAAGAAACGAACGATTGGTGTTTGCATCCAATAATTAGTAATGGCTACCACAAACAGGAGAGTGGAGACGGGGCTGTGCAGTAGTGTAGTACTATTGCAAGTGGGGTAAATCACAGGCAAGCTCTATTGCCTTCAGCATGTTAGACACTGTACTAGCTAGCTATTGACACGGTTAAACAGTTCAAAACGTACCAGCTTAAATGTGCTGTCTGCCTCCTAATGCTGCAACAAGTGAGGCAATCCCGTGCCTTCAGTCTTTGCCACCATTGAGCATTGGCTCTCACAGTCAGACTGCTGAAATGTTGCTAATGTGAGCTTCCCACTGTGCATGCAAATGCATAATTCATGATTATATATAGCAAGCGTTCTCATAAGAAAAGGAGGCTATAGACTGTCTCATGTACAGTCTGGCAATTGATCAAAAGTATATTATATTGCTTCATAAATTTAATTTCCAGTGTCCCTGGAACTACATAGTGAGCTATCCCGTAAGCTATTCACTTGGATATGCACACTGTGTTAAATAATCAATTGTTTTCTATGCATGCTCGGAACAAGATTTCATTTCACTAGTCCAGTCTAGCCTCTTCCCCAGGGCTCCGCCCAGCTTTTGTAGCTAGCAGTACGAAGAACGCGAAGAGTCTTGGAACTAGGCTAAGTCCAATCCACCTGTCCATTCCCACTTATCCAGTCCACCATTCCATTCCACTGAATTCAGATACCCAGTGACTTTGAACTGTATGACAGGTGTGGTGAAATTATGTGCAGACCCAGCAGCCATTGCTTGTTATGAATGTGATTATTGTGTGTGCTCACTGTTGTGTCAACTTGTAATAATGCATGTACTTTACACTAGGAGCTCATTAGGTGTAGACACTGCAGCTGTAGTTTCTTATGAATTTAATTATAGCTTGTGCTCAACATTTTGTCAGCCTTGTAATAGCAGTGCATGTTTCAATAGGGGCTTGTGAGGTGCATGCATGATGAGCATGCACACACTGTTGCAAATGTTGTGTGCCTTTGTCAGCTTTGACAGCAGCCTTTTGAGAGTGTAGCTATCTGTGTATGTGCAGTCTAGCTGTCACTATTTGTTGTTGTGTTGACAAAGAGGACTCATGGAGAAGTAGAAACAGCCAGAAAAGCAGTCAGAACATGGTGCAGATTATGTACAGATTATGTGCAGTTCTGAATTCATGGCGTGCAGACTTTGAGAGCTGTAAGTGGACAGTAGACTACTTAGTATGTAGCAGCACTGAAGCTGTTGAAGTAGCTATTGAGTAATAGAGATTGGGTGTATATTTTTTTCTTGGATAACGTTGGTATTGAAATAGACTCACTACAGTAAGTGCTTCACTTTCAGTCAGCACTGCTACCCATAATATCACTACTGGACGTCCATTGACTAATTTTGTTTGTGTGCATGACACTGTACATGCTATCTTTTTCATCATCAGTAGAGTTACGGTTCTCTTGGCCTAGAGAGTAGACTTTGGAGAAACTACTTTGCTCTATTGCCTATGTGTTTTTATGCTATGTTCTGATAAGTGGATGACGTGTATATATCTTCTACAAGTTGGTTAAAATATTATTAGAGAATTAGAGAAAGGTACTGGATTTGATATCATAATGTAGGTATAACTGACGATTATATAGTTATGACTAACAAAACAATGAAAGCATATAGAAGTATAGAATATAGTTATGGTTCTCATGGCCTAGAGAGTAGATTTTGTAGTAGCTGCTTTCCTCTGTTGCCTATGTGTTTTGATGCTATGCTCTCGATAGTGGAATACTAGTGTACTTATTAAACCTAGTGTACTGGATTCTATGGCTTCTACAATATACATGAGCAGAAAATTGTTTAATCTACATCTTTGTTTTGAGGGAGTCCAACCTTGGGTTTCACAAGCTAGATGTTAGTGTTGTGTGGCCATATCTCGGGATTGGTGATTTTATATTTAGGTCATAGGTAGGTTAGCAACAGCTTGAGTTTTAGAAGCCGTAACTTGGAAATTATTACTGTAAGACTAGTGATAATCAATCCAAAATATTAATCCTTACCTCTGGTGATTGATGACTCTTTTCTGTAATTTGCATTGTACCTTTATTTATATACTCCTGTATGGGATATATTTTGACTACTTAGGGTAGTATAATTCCAGATGTGCAAGATAGGCTCTGTGAACTGTTCTCAGCATGCTAGTTGCTATATGTTTAATGTTCACCTGATGTGTATAAAATTTGTATTAGATCGAGGGTTAATCACTCTGCAAAGTGCAAAGTATGCGAGCGAGTAGAGATGTGCGTGTAATGTATTGCAGTCTATAGGGAAACCCGAATAAGATGAGCATTTCCGGGCGTCTCTGGCAGTTACATGGATGCCGTTTTTATGGTGCATTTAGAGTCAGAGATCAGGACAGACTTACAGCATAATTTTACCAGGGGAAGCTTACTACAGTTCACAGGTTTTTGTAGCATATAGAGATGTGAGCACTAGAAACTGCGTGAGCAAGTGGTGCGAATGTGAGTTTGAAGCAGACAGTCCTTCTCTCCACTCTCCCGATAGAGACTTCTCCAGCAGCATTGCTTTGCATAATTGGCTGGTTTTCGATTAGTTGATATTCTCGTCTCTTGTGCAATTTCCCCATCTCATAGTACCTGCATTCTGCTTCATTATAGCAACATCTCTGTATACTCACCCGCCATATTTACAATTGGAAGTGTGATTATCCTTGATGGGAATATTTTCCAATTGTTTTTTTGGTGGTATGCTAGAGTGATTGTAATTACCCTCTAAGTTAATTAAAATCTCTGAAAGTGTACGTACTCTCTATAGGCATGTAACAATGTATATTACATCAATATCTGCACTCTCATCACAGGGTGGTTTCACACCACTGATAGTAGCCGCTCAGAATGGCCACAGCCAGGTCGCTGAGCTATTGCTTAGCAAAGGAGCCGATGTGAACCTCCCAGAGAAGGTACACTGAGTGTGAGAGTACATAACAGAAATGATGTATGGGACTTTTATAAGCAAATATAAAAATACTAAGTACTGTAATTAGCAAGTGAAAGGTAACAGGTCTTTAAAGCTAATGACAATCAGTTTATAGATCTTTTTGCATGTAGCACTGCGTAAAGGATAGTGTTTAGGAGAGTACAAAATGTAGTCTAGTACTATTACAGCGTTTGCAATTGAGATTAGAGCCTAGCAGCAGCCACTTGTACAACTACTAGCCTTAAACATGTATTTTATTGCATTTTGTACATTGCGGATTGTGTAGCAATCCTGGAGTAGCAGTGCTAGTCAAATGTTCATGTCAATTCCATGCCATGCTGTTAGACATTGAACTGGAGTAACTAGTGTATTCCGAGTAACAAGTACAACTGACAAAAAGAAACTGAACATCGCAAGCGCAACGAATGCGCAACGTATGCGTACCGGAAGCGCATACCGGAAGCGCATGTGCCAGTACGCACGAGTACCGGAAGCGCAACGTATGCGTACCGGAAGCTATTCACATGGTTAGGGTGCAGTGGTTTTCTATGCAGGTTGCTAATTATGCCGGCATTAAAATGAGCATAATAGGTACGCGAAAGCATCGAGCATAATGCGAGCATAATAGGTAGATTCCCCAAGGAAATTACGTCATTTAATTAACTCGACCACGTGGCGACTTTCCAAATTTCGTGATGGCGACGAATACGAGTAGCCCTGTTAACGACAGTCCAGCGCCTGGCAGCAGCTCGCAGTCCACTGTTTCATCCCCAGCATCGCTTCTTAGCCGTCTTCGAGCCCCTACACAGTCTGAATTAATGCGGAAACGGAAGGTTAGAGTGAACGCACCGCCGCACACTGGTGAGAGAAAAAGGAAGCCAACTTGCTCGACTGATCCCAAAGGCGTAAGTGCGGCGCAGAGAGCGAAAGAGTTTGCAGGTGAGATGATAACAGTCTCTACAGGGAAGCTTTTTTGTTCTGCCTGTCGAGAGGAGCTATCGTTGAAGCACAGCATTATTAAGGGTCATGTTCAGTCAGCAAAGCATGCACAGCACAAGAAGCAGCTAGCTGAGAAGCGAAGCAGAGAGCATGATATATCGAAAGCTTTCAAGGCGTATGAGCAGGAGGTTCATCCTGTCGGTGAGAGTCTTTCTGAGGATCATAAGCTGTGGCGTGTGAAGGTTGTTACAACCATCATATTACGTAATATAATGGGCTTTTGATAATTTAATGAGCATAATTTGAGCATAATAGGGGCATTTGTTGAGCATAATAGGTAGATTTTTGGAGCAGTGCAGCATAGCATAATAGGTAGGTTTTTGATTACAATCAGCCTACCCCTAGTGCTCACTGTTATGTCAGTCTTGTAATAATGCATGCTAGTTACACTAGGAGCTCAATGTAGACACTGCAGCTGTTTCTTATGAATTTAATTATAGCTTGTGCTCAACATTTTGTCAGCCTTGTAATAGCATGTGCATGTTGCAATGGGGGCTTGTGAGGTGCATTCATGAGGAGCATGCACACACTGTTTCTGTCAGCTTTGACAGCAGCCTTTTGAGAGTGTAGCTATCTGTGTATGTGGAGTCTGTGTGCCACTATTTGTTGTTGTGTCGACAAAGAGGACTCATGGACACATAGAAACATCCAGAAAAGTAGTCAGAACATGGTGCAGATTATGTGCAGTTCTGAGTACATGACGTCCAAACTTTGAGAGCTGTAAATGGGCAGTAGACTACTTAGTATGTAGTAGTACTGAAGCTGTTGAAGTAGCTATTGAGTAATGGAGATTGGGTGTTCGTTGTTTTTTTCTTGGAGAACGTGCGTATCCAAATAGACTTACTACAGTAAGTGCTTCACTTTCAGTCAGCACTGCTACCCATAATATCACAACTGGAGGTCCATTGACTAATTTTGTTTGCATGACACTGTATATAATTATGACTAACAAAATAATGCGAGCATGTAGAAGTATAGAATATAATTACAGTACTCTTGGCCTAGAGAGTAGAGTTTGTAGAAATTACTTTGTTCTATTGCCTATGTTGTTTTGATGCTATGCTCTCAATAGTGGAATACAAGTGTACTTATCATACCTAGTGTACTGGTTTCTGTGGCTTCAGAGAATTGTTTAATCTACATCTTTGTTTTGAGAGAGTCCAACCTCAGGTTTCACAAGCTAGATGTTAGTGTTGTGTGGCCATATCTCAGGATTGGTGATTTCATATTTAGGTCATAGATAAATTAGCACAAGCTTGAGTTTTAGAAGAGGTAACTTGGAAATTATTACTGTAAGGCTAGTGATAATCCATCCGAAATATTAATCCTTACCTCTGGTGATTGATTGACTCTTTTCTGTAATCTACATTGTACCTGAATGTGTGTTTCCGAAGTAAGTGTATTATATGTGACCGGATTTGCCAAAAGAGACCATATCCCGCATCTTTACAAACTCTTCAATTTTAGGCAATGTTCGTGCTGAGATATCTTGACAACCATTAGCGAGACATGAATACGTTTTAGTTCAGATTATATACTGTCCTTTAACTAAAGGAATCTCACACTAGAAGTCTATAGCTTTCTCTATTCCAGAGATATGCACCTTGGTAGCATCGCCGTTTTCTAGACATTGCAATGTGATAGAAAATCCCGCAAACTCCACCCCATATCTTCCTTGTGGTTTGGAAGAATGGCTTCTCTTCTGAGTTATTACTACAGTAATGTTTCTTGTGAAACCACCCACGTTTCATTTTGTTTGTGATTATCGTTATGCAGATACGTGTCTTTGAAGTGGATGCATTTAAAAATGCAGATATGGTCCCTTTTCGCAATCCGGTCATATATTGCATTTCCATCACAACTTACATAGTTTCAACCTGAGGCCTTATTGCCGAGCGGGAAGCGAGGCAACTAATTGTGTTGCATGGAGACTCCACGTTTGTATGTATATGTAAGTAATGCTACAGGAATACAATTATCACAAACATATTTCCTGTGGGAGTGGCTTTCCTTGCAGATTCAGTCAAATCGGTCACAATAAAATTACTGATTACTTTGTTAGTTTGAAGGCTCTTAAAATTTGTTAATGGCCCTTTGTTTGATAAGACCTTGATTAAGATTTAATGCCCACGTACTAGTTGTTTTTCAGCATTACGTACCAGCAGGAGTAGGTGTCCATAAATTTATAGCATAATTAGTATCCCTCTAGCGCCAGTCATGCATAAAATGAACTATTCACCTACATCACGCTAATTTATTTTTATCTGTAGTTTTATAAATTTGAGTATTTAGTGACATTTATCACTAGTTCCAAAAGCATTCAGTACCTTCATGGGTGATGTTGATCTCCATTGAAAGCACACCTAGCTACACAGAAGTAGCTATTATGTACCAAATGATTGGAAATACTGTATTGATTTATTAGCTACACAGTTCTAGCCTTCTGTGGCCTTGTCACAAGCAGTGGTGTGTTGTAAAAAGTATTGGGGTGGAAGTAGCTCAGCAGCCAAGCGGTCGGTGGCGAAATGCCAAACTATTTTTTTGTGAGTAGGTTGATATTTGTAATGACAGGATCAATTTATGTCAGCGGATGTGGCTTGTGCCAGATTTTTGTTTCAAAGTCTGGATTGTGAAATGAGTTTGTTTTTGGCTGTATAACTGGGTTTAAAGTGTTGCATTCTAGTACAGACCTAAACTTGTCCCCGTGTACCAGGACCCAGGTCAATGTGGCTAGATCTCAGTTTTTTTTTTTGAAATGTTTAAATAAAGTTTGAAACTGTTCATACAGCAACAGAAATACTCAGTCACAGACCACAGACCAACACGATACACAAACATAACATTAACTCTTATGACACTGAAGGTCAATTTTAGCCGTATTTATGAGATTATGTCTTCAGCTAGCTATAGTTCACAAACAACTCAAGATCTCAGTGCTGGAGGTTCACTCAAAGGTATCACCTACTGTCAGAATTTAAAGTTGGACCACTTATTCTGATTTTACCAATGGGTCTTCTGATTCTGCAGCTTCAGCTAACACAAAAATTGATCTTTTCTCAAACCAGCTCCTTTTCTACGCTGTTTGTGGCAAATGTCACATAAGCAGATTCAAATGCGCTATTTTGTTGTTGACAAGGATATGCAAGCTGCAGAGGATTCTCTCAATTTATAGGAGTGATCCAGGCCGGAAACCCAGCAAAACAGCTACCACTTAGCTTCATGAAGAATTATGATTATTACAATTTTAGCCCGTATAGCAGTGAATAACTTAAAATAGCAAATTACTCATTCTCCATGTATTACTCTCATTAATTATATGGGAGACTAGGAAGAAGGAATTGTATGGTGATCAGGATTGTGTGGTCTCTGGTTGTTCTTGCTCTTGTCCTCTGACTGGAGGTCTTACAAGCTCCGCCTGCGTCTGTGGGTGCGTGGTCAATGGCGTAAGCGCTACGGCAGCAACATGAGTATATTATTATTATTACTCTCATTAATTATGTGTTATTAATGGCTTCCTGTGGACTACACAAATAGCTTATATGAAATCAACTCAACCAAATGTTTAAAGTAAGATTATGCCATTGTATGTGCATTTCTTGCATGGTGTGTGGGCAAGCTTTTAGCTAAGATCAAAGTCTACCACCATAAACCCCTAGCGTGTATGGTAGATAATTAGATACTGTTGTGGTGCCATTCATCAGCCGATGCACCATGGTATAAATAGTTAACCAGGAAGATGTACTGATGACACTAACAGAATAATGAAGTTGGGTAAATGATTATTGTTATGCAGCCAATTGTTCTTTCATGTATACATCTTTTTACACAGAATGGAGTCACGCCACTTTATGTTGCGGCTCAGAATGGCCACAGTCAGGTTGCTGAACTACTGCTTAGCAAAGGGGCTGATGTCAACTTACCGAAGCAGGTACAGTGAGAGTGAGATTACATAACAATCCAAAACTATAGGTACTTTTATTTGAATGGTTTTGAGTGCGCTAGTGTGGACTGGTATGTCTTTTGTACATGGGAAGTCTATGAGTGCATGGGGTTGTTTGCAGTGCATTGAAATGTCTGTGAGTGCACTCAATTGTCTGTAGAGTGTCTTGAGTGCTTTGGGATGTCTGAGAATGCACTGAGTGCACTCAATTGTTTTGATTGCCCTGAGATTTCTATTCGTGTGCTGGGATATTCTGGAGTGCACATTAGCATACATTTGTCTTTGCATAATGTGGATCTTGCTACGTACCTAGTTGAGGGTATCAGAGCCAGTATTACACTTACCGACACTAGTTACTGTCAGACCACAAAAATTAGTTGCTCTGATATAGTCTAACAAGCCAGACCATGTTTGTTGAACATGGTCTGACTTCACATATAGTGATGATAGGTAGTAACTGAATGTTTGTTTGTGAAGTATGTGTATTACATGTGACTGGATTTGCCAAAAGAAACCGTATCCCGCATCTTTACAAACTTTTCAAAAAAAATGAAACCATAAAAGAATGCGCTAATACCGTTTACACTCTGAATCCCAAGTGCATGGATGTGTGTTCGCTTTCAAATTTGTGAGGAGCCCGAACTGAGAAGAGCTA
The DNA here is from genome assembly GCA_963921505.1 of Phakellia ventilabrum. Lineage (NCBI taxonomy): Eukaryota > Metazoa > Porifera > Demospongiae > Axinellida > Axinellidae > Phakellia > Phakellia ventilabrum. Next base: position 2,004,621 of record OY997378.1, on the reverse strand, counting down.
ATTGCTTGTGCGTCTCACCATGAGGCGTCTGTCTGCTGTGTTAAATTTTTAGGTGTATTCTGTTAGTGGCAGGACTCAGCCAGGTCGTAATGACAACCTTTAACCTCTTGATACAATAAAGTTTTGCTACGTGACAGTAGAGTCACTTAGGCACATTTGTTGCCGATTCTCCAAAAATGCGTTTTGTAGCTGAAGACACTTGAATTCCGAGGTTTTATATTTGTCCCCGTGTGCTAGTCTTGATATTGAAGCTGACAGCTGCTATAACCCGGTGAGTGTCAACAAAGTGTGTTTTTTGGATTGGAAGATATAGTACTGTCCTTTTTTTAATCTTATGGATTATTTTTATCTGAATGGGGCTTCCTTTAGATAAGACCCTTCTCTTTCGTTTCACTAAACTATCTGGATGATAGCTGCCCAGGAAGAAATGTGCTTTCTGCCATCTTTTTAGCAGACCTGTTTTGAAAGACGGCGGGGCTTAAACTTTGTCACGTGACAGGAAAAGTGAGCATGGCATTTCAGAGGACCCAGGTTCAAATCCTGGCTAGATCTCAGTTATTTTTTTTTTGAAAAGTTTAAATAAAGTTTGAAACTGAAATATTATTGTTTGCTGGAGATACAGCATTTTTTGTCAATTGATGCTACATTCTGACCCTCCATTGCATTAATAGTATAATTTGAGGTGCATGTATGGGGCAGCAATGAGTGGTTGTATTCCCATTTCATTTTCTATAATATTGTCTCACCAAGAGCTTGCAAATTACCCAAATATACTGGGTTTGGACTGTGCAGCAACATATCCAATTGCTCCTGTAATATGGAAGCTTGCTGGCAGTTTTTATAACCACATGTTGCTGTATGTACTTATGAATATAACATCCTGTTCTAATTTGGGCTCCCATTGGCTCCCTCATTTCAAATGTAACTCTTAGTCATGACAGGATGTGTATCAACTGGAGTCAGCATTTCATAAGAGCATACTGCCATTTTGCTCTTATGGCTGCATGTGCACTTCTCAATATGTCTACTAGGTATACATTTAGAATGCAAGGAGCCTCCCGATATCGAGATGTGTAAGTATTGGAAGTCGGATCTTGGGCAGGACAGGGGGATTATGTAATAATGTGTAAGACAGCTAGGCATGAAGATAACAGTTACCCTGCAAGCTACAAAATGTCTTTGTGTGTCGTACATCTGAAGGAGTAGCCACGGCTGTTACAGAAGAGCAGTTGGGATGTTGGTGATACTATAAGCACTTGCCCCAGGACTCATACTATTAATCAAAAATATCCCTCCTGGGTGTGTTATGCATAATAGAAACATGCAGCTTGTATGTACATTGTCACATTTTTTAATGTATAAAAATACTTATAAAGTAACTCTATAAAAGAGGTAATCCTATTCAAGAAACCATAGTAATAGTTTTGATCAGTATAGGTTAAGCCATGGCTTCTGAGGGGTTGTGGGATATACCCTCGGCCGTCAATTGTACCGCCTGGGAATTGACCACCGAGGGTGTATCCCATGACGCCCTCAGAAGCCATTGTTTAAGTAATTTTGTAGCTCATTTTGCGTCATTGAGTAGCCTACATGCATAGTGAATTAGTGGCATGTGCAGAACGACCCAATTCCACTTCAAAAGCTGTGAAAGGCTGGTAAGTAAATACGTTAAGGGAGAGTAGGCAGCTCTATGGCTTTTTCTGGCTCACAAATCGGTGGAAAATTGATGTAGATAGCTACTGCTGTTTGTCTGTGGTTAGTTTTGCTGCATTTCTGTGTGTCTCCGTATGTGGTACACACTGCCAGCCTACCATTTTGTGCCAGTATGGCGCAAGATTGTGCTAGACAGGTAGCTATCCCAGCTACTAGCTGTCCTTTGTAATTTCTACAGTTGTTGGTAGTGTTGTTACCGCTTTTTATCTGGAAAGCCTCCATCTTGATTGTAGCTTACCGTTATTAACAGCGTATAGTGCCAAAAGGCGCTTCTACCAACCATTGTTCCAGGGAACCTGCTAGTGCTGAACCCTTGAAACATCCTGCACAGGTCATGGTCTCAGTCGGTTAGACCATAGCGGCACATGACTAATGTCCGAGCAGTAGTAGGGATGATTCTGCTGCAGTAATAATGTAGGAGTAGCCACAGGGGCAGGACATAGTCTATGGGTAGGGTTCGATTTACACGGACTTCTAGAACTACAGGAATTTTTGTGTATGCTCATTTGGGGCGAAATTAGTCTTGTGCCCAGACGTCCACGCCCTCTAGGCGAAGGAACGTCTGGTGCCTTGATTCAAATTTCTTGTCACGGAGGCGTGTCCCGCGAACGTAGAAATGAAAGGCGCTTGCACCAAGAATGCAAATATCACAGCAACTCAAAGATGGATATTCCTATCTGTGCTATTTGTTGTGTGACTCTACCTTCATGCACTCAGCAACGCTCTCTAAATTCCGAAGTATCAGCCGCTTACAAAAGGGTGGTGGATTTCTTGGTTTCAGTCGTCTACCCGGAGCTTGAGTTAGCTGGCAGTGCTGAGACGGTGGGTACGGGTGGCACTTGGCTCACCTATCATGCTTGGTGTGCTTGCTACCTTTCTTACTGTCTCGAATCTTTTTCTCGTCCTTGATCCATCGCAATACGGTCTTTGTGTTCAGTTCAAACTGCTTACAGTTTTGATAGAGATTCTTCCTCCGAGAGTAATAGAATTCGATGACCTTCAGCTTAGTCTCTCTGGTATAGCTTTTCCTCTTCTGTTTGCAATTGTCGGTTGGCTGGCTATCCAGGGTAGCTTGGAGAGTGCGATGTGCTTCAGCGCATGCCATCTTGTTGTCGCAACACGGCATACACAATCTGACACGTCGGCAATTTTGACACGTGTAACTATAGCAGATGCACCAATTAATTAATACTAAATAAGAGGAAGAACGTATGCGCTTATTAGTGCTTAATAACTGTATGCGCCTATTAACCGGTCTCTACGGTACTACTGAAATAGCAGGAGTTTAACAAACTTACATGCAAGGGAACATAAAGCTAGTATTATACCAGATGAAGGCACTGCTGCACCCTACAGCCATCCCAACTCTTCACAAGCTGTGGGCCTTTGCAGAGCCATGACATCATGTGCATACGTATACACAGAAGTCTGTGTACATCCGCATTCGGTTCCAACCTTCTATGCCATTCCTGCTATACTGCCTTGAGCGCGGGGTATGTGTTCTTGAAACCAAGGGCGGCGGAAGCAGGGGGGCTACGGGGGCTTTAGCCCCCCCAATTGCGAAGGTTGGGGGGGCTGAGCCCCCCCAAAATTGAAGTTAACTCCTACGTACTTCGACATTGCCACGTGGAAATGCAGGTAGTAGGGATGTTTGCAGTTGAATTCTTTTGATGCATTTGTTCGTTGATACTGTGATTTCACTTGTACTCTGGACTTCACAGCCAATCTGGCGCTACGCGCGCTGTATGCGCCAGGCAAGTGGGTGAGGTAGCGAGGTCTACGGCCATGGGCCTATTCCTGCATGCTCGACTTACCAAGAGCACTTCCAGTACTGATTTGCAGAGACCCCATGAGAGCGATTCTTGACCACTTTAAAACGCCAATTTTTAAAAAATTCGCGCTACACACGCGGGGGTCACTGGGCTGCTATGCAGCCCAACTCTATCAGCCCCCCTACTCGTTTCATGTTTCCGCCGCCACTGCAAGTTGGAACACCTCTAGTTGCTGTATGCACGTATGCAGATGTGATATCCCTATTCTAATTTGGGTACCAATTGGCTCCTCAATACTCTTTGTCGTGACACGATATGCATCAACTGGAGTCAGCATTACATAAGAGCATTTTGGTCTTATGGCACTTCTAAATATGTCTACTAGGTATACAGTTAGAATGCAAGGAGCCAGGAGCCTAGCGATAGCAAGGTGTATAAGTATTGGAGGCGGGATCCTGGGCAGGACAGGGCAGATTGTGTAATAATGTGTAAGACAGCCAGGCGCGAAAATAACAATTGCCATGCTGGCTACGAAATGGTAAATGTCTTTGTGTACCATCCATCTGAAGGAGTGGTCACGGCTGCTACAGAAGAGCAGTTGGGAAGTTGTTGATACTATAAGTACTTGCCCTGGGACTGGTGCTTATAAATCAACAATATCCCTCCTGGGCATGTTATAACATAATATTATATGTAATAGAAATATCCAGCTTATTTATTTATTGTTTGTCATGTTGTTTGATGGATAAAAATATTCAAAGGTAACTCTATTTGAATGGGTAATACTATTCAAGAAGTTTTAGTAATGGGCGGTACATTCGACCACCGAGGGTATATCCTGTAATGTCAGAAGCTATGGTTTAAGAAATTTGTAGCTCATTTTGCATCATAGAGCAGCCTACATGCGTAGTGAATTTCATTGGTGGCATGACCCAATTCCATATCAGACGCTGTGAAAGGTTGGTGATTGAGCATGTTGAGGGAGCATAGGCAGACGTTATGGCTTTTTCTGGCTCGCAAATCAGCACAAAGTTGATGTAGATAGCATGGTATACTACTACTGTTTGTCCGTGGCTAGTTTTGTTGTATTTGTGTGTGTCTCCATATGTGGCACACACTGCCAGCCTACCGTTTTGTGCCAATGTGGTGCAAGTTTTGTGCTAGGCAGGTAGCTATCCTAGCTACTAGCTGTCCTTTGTAAGTTCTATAGTTGCTGGGAGAGTTTTTACCGCTTTTTATCTTAAAAGCCTGCATCTTGAATATAGCCCACCGTTATTAACACTGTATTGTGCCAAAAGGTGTTTCTACCTGGCTCTGTGCCAAAGATCTTTCTAGTGCTCAACCTTTAATTTGTCCCGGTCAGTTAGACCACAGCAGCACAGGACTGATGTTCGAGCAGCAGCATGGGTCAATTTTGCTGCAGTAATAACGTAGGAGTAGCTGTGGGGGCAGGATATAGTGTATGGGTAGGGTTAGATGTACAGACTTCGGAAGTTGATGGCCTTTTGCCAGCTTTGGATGGCAATTGAACTTGAGGAATTTTTGTGTATGCTCATTTGGGGCTTTTGTTTCCAGAGCAGTATTGCTAATTTCAAACTGCATCCTGGAGAATATGAGTATGGTCCTGCTGAGCTCGAGCTGGCAGGCAGTGTTTAGTCTCGTGCCCAGACCTACGCTCGCCCCCTCGCAGAACGGTCTGGCGTACAAAGTCGAATTTCTGGGGTTTATCGGCGGAGCAATGAGCTTGTTAATTGACTATTTGAGGTGTGAACTGCTCTATAAAGGCTTACTGAGGTCTCTACACTGACGTAAATAAGTGTTTTCTTGTATAATCGTACGTGCAGAAGGCAACTCTTAGCAACAAAGTTACAAAACTGTACAGTACGGGTACAAAATACGGCAACTTGCTTAATCCGAGGAAATACCTTGTATTGATCTTCAACTAGCCCTTGTATCACCAAGACTGGAGTTATTTAAACTTCTAAGCGGCACAAAGAACAATGTTAGCAGCCAGTTTGCTTAAACCGCTTCCAAATCTCGACAAACAATTCAAACGTCGCCATTTTATCGTTCCGTAATGGCATTCCAGAACGTAATAATTACAAATCCTGCAATCTCATTGGACCTTACCACATTCCGGGAATAAAGCCCCAACATTTGGACTTGGTGCGCCAGACCGTTTGGCGAGGGAGGAGCCAAGGTCTGGTCACGAGACTAGGCAGTGTTGTGATTCTAGTGTTGGTGCCTTTGATAGTATGGCTTCTGAACTTCTGAGGTTAATGTAATTAAGGGGTCACTGTACTCCCTAGTTTAGGTATAAGTCAGTTCACATGCCTCACCCACTACACAGATTCTACTATCACCGAACCTGTAGCAATGCATAATGTTAAATGTAGTAATATACGAGTTATCTGGGATGGGTGAAGACATGTCTTAGAAAATTTTATGAATAATTCTGTTTGATGTAATGAGGTCACTAAATCCAGTAGAGTCACTGTCGCTTAAGTACAGTAATACTTAGTGCGCGATAATTGGTACTGCGCGGTAAGTGGTCACTTACGCTATGCCTCACAATATTTCACGACTCAAGTGAGTCAACTGCATGTATCGCGAGAATAAACAACGTTTGAGATACTAGTAAAGAAACAAACGATTGGTGGTTGTATCCGCGAACCAGTAATGGCTACCACAAACAGGAGAGTGGAGACGAGGCTGTGCTTTAGTGTAGTATTCTTGTAAGTGGGGCCAATCACAGCCAAGCTCTGTTGCCTTCAGCTTGTTCGACACTGTAGCTATGACATAGCTAGCTAGAGACACAGTTAAACAGTTCAAAACTCACAAGCTTGAATGTGTTGTCTGCCCACTAATGCTCAAACAAGTGGGGCAAACCCCGTGCCTTCAGTCTTTGCCACCATTGAGCATTGGCTCTCACAGTCAGACTGCTGAAATGTTGCTAACGTGAACTTCCCACTGTGCATGCAAGTGCATAATTCATGATTATATAGCAAGTGTTCTCATAAGAAAAGAAGGCTACAGATTGTCTCATGTAAAGTCTGGCAATTGATCAAAACTATATTATATTGCTTCATAAATGTCCAGTATCATTGGAACTACATAGTGAGTACTAGTGAAATAATGAAGGCAGGTAAAAGTGTACATGAAAGGTTATAAACAGCCAATCTATGTCTATCTTGTTGTGCTACAATTAAGGTGGCCTAGAGTATTTTCAATATTGTCTGAACAACTTGACACAGCTATAGGTTGGGAAGTGCTGCTGTAAAAGATAGATAATTACAGAATTTGTAACAAGCTGACATAGTTTATCACACTTACATGGTAAGTACATTTGTATGTACTTACCATGACAATGACACACTTATTATAAACAAGGCCTTCAATACTGCATGCCTTGCTGGCTTTTTTCTAAATAAAGCAGTTCAAAACGTCAAATGCTTAATTGGCTTTGGTGTAGCCGTGAAGTGCTACAAGCATTTCTTTCTGTCATTGCATCATATTTTCCCATGTTCTTGCATTTCTTTGGATCCCTACTTCCTGATACCAAATACCCACCCACAGTTCCACTTGGAATACATAAGCCACCTTGACCACAGTAGGTATAACCTTGGATTATGGTGTGCATGTCTAATATTTTCGTATCCCTAGTTTGCAGTGCTAGCTGATCAGTTGCTTGAGCCATAGGCACTCGATCAGTCGCTCAAGCCATAGGCACTAACTGGCTCTAGGTTGGCAAGCTGCGTTGGATAACACTCTCCAGTCCCTCAGCAAAGAAGCAGACCAGCAAGTGTAAATAAGTTATGTTACTTAGCATACTGTTCTGCCTAAATATTTTAGATGACTCTAATACTATATGAACCACTATCCTCTAAGCTATTCACATGGATATGCACACTGTGTTAAATAACCAGTGGTTTTCTATGCATGTCGGGCACAAGCTTTCATTTCACTATTCCAGTCTAGCCTCGTCCCCAGGCCTCCACCCAGCTTGCATGTTGCAATGGGGGCTTGTGAGGTGCATTCATGAGGAGCATCTGATTACATGACGTGCGGACTTTGAGAGCTGTAAATGGGCAGTAGACTACTTAGTATGTAGTAGTACTGAAGCTGTTGAAGTAGCTATTGAGTAATGGAGATTGGGTGTTCGTTGTTTTTTTGGAGAACGTGGGTATCCAATTAGACTCACTACAGTAAGTGCTTCACTTTCAGTCAGCATTGCTACCCATAATATCACTACTGGAAGTCCATTGACTAATTTTGTTTGCATGACACTGTATATAGTTATGACTAACAAAATAATGCGAGCATGTAGAAGTTATAGAATATAATTACAGTACTCTTGGCCTAGAGAGTAGAGTTTGTAGAAATTACTTTGCTCTATTGCCTATGTTGTTTTGATGCTATGCTCTCAATAGTGGAATACAAGTGTACTTATCATACCTAGTGTACTGGTTTCTGTGGCTTCAGAGAATTGTTTAATCTACATCTTTGTTTTGAGAGAGTCCAACCTCAGGTTTCACAAGCTAGATGTTAGTGTTGTGTGGCCATATCTCAGGATTGGTGATTTCATATTTAGGTCATAGATAAATTAGCACCAGCTTGAGTTTTAGAAGAGGTAACTTAGAAATTATTACTGTAAGGCTAGTGATAATCCATCCGAAATATTAATCCTTACCTCTGGTGATTGATTGACTCTATTGTGTAATCTGCATTGTACCTTTATTATATAGCTCCTGTATGGGCTATATTTAGGCTACTTGGTAGTATAATTCCAGATGAGCAAGATAGTCTCTGTGAACTGTCCACGCCAAGCTAGTTACCGTAATTCTGATACCCTGTATATTTAATGTTCACCTGATGTGTATAAAATTTGTATTAGATTTCGAGGGTTAATCACTCTGCCAAGTGCAAAGTATGGCGGGCGAGTAGAGATGTGGATGTAATCTGGACGGGGCGAAATTGTTAATGGCAAAGCAGCCTTTTGAGAGTGTAGCTATCTGTGTATAGGCAGTCTGTGAGCCACTATTTGTTGTTGTGTTGACAAAGGGAATGCATAAAGAAAAGCAGTCAGAAAATGGTGCAGTGCTGAGTACATGCTGTGCAGACCGTGGGCATTAGACTTAGTATGTAGTAGCACTTAGGCTGTTGAGTAATTAATTTTTCTTAGAAAACATGGGATTCAACAGACTGACTGCAGTAACTGTTTCACTTTTCAGTCAGTACTCCTACCTATAAGATTGCTACTGGAGGTCCATTGATTAATCATTGTAAATGGACAATTTCGTGCCTGTGCATGACATCGACATTGCACATGCAGACTTAATTATCACCAGTAGGGGCTTATGTGCAGTACCTTGAACATAGTTTAGTTATAATAGACCATTCTCCATGTGATGTCACAGCAAGCGAAAGTTTTGACTATTACTCCACGAATCGTGGCTGGGGGGCAGCCACGCAGCCACGTGCATGTAATATTTTGCAGTCTATGGGGAAAGCCGAATGAGGTAAGCATTTCCGTGTGTAACTCCACCTATGAAGTGCCAAGATACAGACGGTTGAAGCCTACCCAGTCTTTTTAATTATGGATTCTGAAAATGACTGGGTTGGCTTGAGCCATCTGTATCTTGATGAGGAAAGGTTATAGAGAGATACAGCAAATGGCAGCTAAAAGCTCTCTTTTGCTCAATGAGCGTGACTGGCCAATCAGACGTAGGAGCTTAATAGGCGGAGCTACTTACGGAAATACGGATCTCATTTGGGGTTTCCCCAAAGACTGCAATACATTACATGTGTGTGATTTGCCCTGTGCATTTGCCATGTGTCTGACCTCCCGACATAGGCTTGCCAGGTTGTGCTGCATGCTCATTTGCAAGTTTCTCCACTTCAAACTTGAAGGGTTTGTTGAACGTGACGTCAAGGAGCTGGATGAGGCTGGTTATTCCTGGAGGTACCAAACACTTTCTGTGTTGCAGCTATAGCAATACCTTTACGTTTGTAATTGGCCCCACCCTATCTTGCAATCATCCCCACCCCTAACTACGAATGCAGGTAAATAGATAAGTCTAAGAAATAAGTATGCAGGTGAATAGATGAAGTCAGCTCAACAATATATAGTAGTGAACTGTACTAACGAAGTGTAATTCGCTTCCCTTTTCCCCGGAAGATAATCAGAGGCTTCACTCGGGGTTCTCCATTGGTGAAAATAGTGAGCTGCACTGTACACTGCCTCTTGTCCAAACCTGATGCTCCTCCACGTACCCAGACAGTTGATGCTCCAGTGTCTTCATATGTTGTGCCATCAGTGAAAGTGAACGGGAGGGGAGTTTGGTCAACGTTTGCAATCTTTCTCAGTTCAAATTTGCCTAGCGGACCGATGAAGTCCCCACTCTTTGCTTCGCTTCGGATAGCTCGATGAAAGCCCTGAATTGCTGCTTTCTTGTCAGCAGGCTGCCTCTGGCATGTGTTGGTGCCACGCCGTAGGCTGATATGGCTACGTGTCTTGAATCCAGTAAACCAGGAGATGGATAACTGAAAAGTCTCGTCGGGATACAGCTCCTCAAAGATCTGCTTAGCCTTGTTGCGAAGCCACCACCCCTTCACCTTCAGCCCCTTCCTCCTGAAGTCACGGTATATAGCCTCTCTTCGACATCGGGGTACTTGGCTCGCCTATCATGCTTGGTGTGCTTGCTACCTTTCTTACTGTCTCGAATCTTTTTCTCGTCCTTGATCCATCGCAATACGGTCTTCGTGTTCAGTTCAAACTGCTTACAGTTTTGATAGAGATTCTTCCTCCGAGAGTAATAGAATTCGATGACCTTCAGCTTAGTCTCTCTGGTATAGCTTTTCCTCTTCTGTTTGCAATTGTCGGTTGGCTGGCTATCCAGGGTAGGCGATGTGCTTCAGCGCATGCCATCTTGTTGTCGCAACACGGCATACACATTCTGACACGTCGGCACTTTTGACACGTGTAACTATAGCAGATGCGCCAATTAATTAATACTAAATAACAGGAAGAACGTATGCGCTTATTAGCGCTTAATAACTGTATGCGCCTATTAACCGGTCTCTACGGTACTACTGAAATAGCAGGAGTTTAACAAACTTACATGCAAGGGAACATAAAGCTAGTATTATACCAGATGAAGGCACTGCTGCACCCTACAGCCATCCCAACTCTTCACAAGCTGTGGGCCTTTGCAGAGCCATGACATCATGTGCATACGTATACACAGAAGTCTGTGTACATCCGCATTCGGTTCCAACCTTCTATGCCATTCCTGCTATACTGCCTTGAGCGCGGGGTATGTGTTCTTGAAACCAAGGGCGGCGGAAGCAGGGGGGCTACGGGGGCTTTAGCCCCCCAATTGCGAAGGTTGGGGGGCTGAGCCCCCCCAAAATTGGAGTTAACTCCTACGTACTTCGACATTGCCACGTGGAAATGCAGGTAGTAGGGATGTTTGCAGTTGAATTCTTTCGATGCATTTGTTCGTTGATACTGTGATTTCACTTGTACTCTGGACTTCACAGCCAATCTGGCGCTACGCGCGCTGTATGCGCCAGGCAAGTGGGTGAGGTAGCGAGGTCTACGGCCATGGGCCTATTCCTGCATGCTCGACTTACCAAGAGCACTTCCATTACTGATTTGCAGAGACCCCATGAGAGCGATTCTTGACCACTTTAAAACGCCAATTTTAAAAACCTTTCGCTCTACACACGCGGGGGTCACTGGGCTGCTATGCAGCCCAACTCTATCAGCCCCACTACTCGTTTCATGTTTCCGCCGCCACTGCAAGTTGGAACACCTCTAGTTGCTGTATGCACGTATGCAGATGTGATATCCCTATTCTAATTTGGGTACCAATTGGCTCCTCAATACTCTTTGTCGTGACACGATATGCATCAACTGGAGTCAGCATTACATAAGAGCATTTTGGTCTTATGGCACTTCTAAATATGTCTAAAAGGTATGCAGTTAGAATGCAAGGAGCCAGGAGCCTAGCGATAGCAAGGTGTATAAGTATTGGAGGCGGGATCCTGGGCAGGACAGGGCAGATTGTGTAATAATGTGTAAGACAGCCAGGCGCGAAAATAACAATTGCCATGCTGGCTACGAAATGGTAAATGTCTTTGTGTACCATCCATCTGAAGGAGTGGTCACGGCTGCTACAGAAGAGCAGTTGGGAAGTTGTTGATACTATAAGTACTTGCCCTGGGACTGGTGCTTATAAATCAACAATATCCCTCCTGGGCATGTTATAACATAATATTATATGTAATAGAAATATCCAGCTTATATATTTATTGTTTGTCATGTTGTTTGATGGATAAAAATATTCAAAGGTAACTCTATTTGAATGGGTAATACTATTCAAGAAGTTTTAGTAATGGGCGGTACATTCGACCACCGAGGGTATATCCTGTAATGTCAGAAGCTATGGTTTAAGAAATTTGTAGCTCATTTTGCATCATAGAGCAGCCTACATGCGTAGTGAATTTCATTGGTGGCATGACCCAATTCCATATCAGACGCTGTGAAAGGTTGGTGATTGAGCATGTTGAGGGAGCATAGGCAGACGTTATGGCTTTTTCTGGCTCGCAAATCAGCACAAAGTTGATGTAGATAGCATGGTATACTACTACTGTTTGTCCGTGGCTAGTTTTGTTGTATTTGTGTGTGTCTCCATATGTGGCACACACTGCCAGCCTACCGTTTTGTGCCAATGTGGTGCAAGTTTTGTGCTAGGCAGGTAGCTATCCTAGCAACTAGCTGTCCTTTGTAAGTTCTATAGTTGCTGGGAGAGTTTTTACCGCTTTTTATCTTAAAAGCCTGCATCTTGAATATAGCCCACCGTTATTAACACTGTATTGTGCCAAAAGGTGTTTCTACCTGGCTCTGTGCCAAAGATCTTTCTAGTGCTCAACCTTTAATTTGGTCCCGGTCAGTTAGACCACAGCGGCACAGGACTGATTGTTCGAGCAGCAGCATGGGTCAATTTTGCTGCAGTAATAACGTAGGAGTAGCTGTGGGGGCAGGATATAGTGTATGGGTAGGGTTAGATGTACAGACTTCGGAAGTTGATGGCCTTTTGCCAGCTTTGGATGGCAATTGAACTTGAGGAATTTTTGTGTATGCTCATTTGGGGCTTTTGTTTCCAGAGCAGTATTGCTAATTTCAAACTGCATCCTGGAGAATATGAGTATGGTCCTGCTGAGCTCGAGCTGGCAGGCAGTGTTTAGTCTCGTGCCCAGACCTACGCTCGCCCCCTCGCAGAACGGTCTGGCGTACAAAGTCGAATTTCTGGGGTTTATCGGCGGAGCAATGAGCTTGTTAATTGACTATTTGAGGTGTGAACTGCTCTATAAAGGCTTACTGAGGTCTCTACACTGACGTAAATAAGTGTTTTCTTGTATAATCGTACGTGCAGAAGGCAACTCTTAGCAACAAAGTTACAAAACTGTACAGTACGGGTACAAAATACGGCAACTTGCTTAATCCGAGGAAATACCTTGTATTGATCTTCAACTAGCCCTTGTATCACCAAGACTGGAGTTATTTAAACTTCTAAGCGGCACAAAGAACAATGTTAGCAGCCAGTTCGCTTAAACCGCTTCCAAATCTCGACAAACAATTCAAACGTCGCCATTTTATCGTTCCGTAATGGCATTCCAGAACGTAATAATTACAAATCCTGCAATCTCATTGGACCTTACCACATTCCGGGAATAAGCCCCAACATTTGGACTTGGTGCGCCAGACCGTTTGGCGAGGGGAGGAGCCAAGGTCTGGTCACGAGACTAGGCAGTGTTGTGATTCTAGTGTTGGTGCCTTTGATAGTATGGCTTCTGAACTTCTGAGGTTAATGTAATTAAGGGGTCACTGTACTCCCTAGTTTAGGTATAAGTCAGTTCACATGCCTCACCCACTACACAGATTCTACTATCACCGAACCTGTAGCAATGCATAATGTTAAATGTAGTAATATACGAGTTATCTGGGATGGGTGAAGACATGTCTTAGAAAATTTTATGAATAATTCTGTTTGATGTAATGAGGTCACTAAATCCAGTAGAGTCACTGTAGCAGTCTTTGTTTTGCAACTTAGACACCTGTGAAGTCAATTAGATACCTGTGAAGTCAGTTAGATACCTGTGAAGTCACTTAGATACCTTGTGAAGTCAGTTGGAGACCTGCCGTTGTAATTGTCAATTGACCTTTATCAATAACATTATTACTAGCGTAAGTGACCAATTATCACGCAGATTTTGTACCTGGATCCATAACTTCAGAACGGAACGGTGTATAAACCTCAGAACTTCACTCGGAGAATCGCCATCGCTTCTGCAATCTTACTCTCCTTTTAAGCGAAGGTAGGCGGAAACCCTTTTTTGTGCGAGCGATAAAGGCAGAGCTCATTTATGACCAATTAGCGCACATTCGTATGTATTATCGCGCACCACGCATGGTACCAATACTTAATGGCTATACCAATTATCGCGCAGTTAGCACAAAGGTAAGTGTACTAGTCGCTAAAAATTGATTTTTATTTTGTCTCACGTTCTCTTGTACTAAGCAACCTTGTTTCAACGTAGTAAGAAAAAGCATTTTTTGCTTAAGTACCGTCATACGTACTTAGTGCACGAAAAAAATTTCGCTTAAGTACAGTAATACTTAGTGCGCGATAATTGGTACTGCGCGATAAGTGGTCACTTACGCTATGCCTCACAATATTTCACGACTCAAGCGAGTCAACTGCATGTGTCACGAGAATAAACAACGTTTGAGATACTAGTAAAGAAACAAACGATTGGTGGTTGTATCCGCGAATCAGTAATGGCTACCACAAACAGGAGAGTGGAGACGAGGCTGTGCTTTAGTGTAGTGTTCTTGTAAGTGGGGCCAATCACAGCCAAGCTCTGTTGCCTTTAGCTTGTTCGACACTGTAGCTATGACATAGCTAGCTAGAGACACAGTTAAACAGTTCAAAACTCACAAGCTTGAATGTGTTGTCTGCCCACTAATGCTCAAACAAGTGGGGCAAACCCCGTGCCTTCAGTCTTTGCCACCATTGAGCATTGGCTCTCACAGTCAGACTGCTGAAATGTTGCTAACGTGAACTTCCCACTGTGCATGCAAGTGCATAATTCATGATTATATAGCAAGTGTTCTCATAAGAAAAGTAGGCTACAGATTGTCTCATGTAAAGTCTGGCAATTGATCAAAAGTATATTATATTGCTTCATAAATTTAATGTCCAGTATCATTGGAACTACATAGTGAGTACTAGTGAAATAATGAAGGCAGGTAAAAGTGTACATGAAAGGTTATAAACAGCCAATCTATAGTCTATCTTGTTGTGCTACAATTAAGGTGGCGTAGAGTATTTTCAATATTGTCTGAACAACTTGACACAGCTATAGGTTGGGAAGTGCTGCTGCAAAAGATGGAAAATTACAGAATTTGTAACAAGCTGACATAGTTTATCATTTGTATGTACTTACATGGTAAGTACATTTGTATGTACTTACCATGACAATGACACACTTATTATAAACAAGGCCTTCAATACTGCATGCCTTGCTGGTTTTTTTCTAAATAAAGCAGTTCAAAACGTCAAATGCTTAATTGGCTTTGGTGTAGCCGTGAAGTGCTACAAGCATTTCTTTCTGTCCTTGCATCATATTTTCCCATGTTCTTGCATTTCTTTGGATCCCTACTTCCTGATACCAAATACCCACCCACAGTAAAGGAGCTCAGACTTGTAGAAACACATTGGTATGCCCTTTGCCCCAAATGGGAGCCATTTTACCTTCCCCAAATGCCAACCAGGGTTCCTGTATCATACCGCTTCAACTGGTAGGCAGTGAAAATCATCGAGCCCTCAAGACTAAATGACAGCTCTAGTAAAAACTCTGGCTTTGTTCAAGACTACAAGGCCTCTACCTCACAACTATGGTATAGGCAATAGCGCTTGCAAATAGAGGCATATTATGAAGCTCTCCAATATGCCATTTACAAAACTGTGTAACGCTTCATAGTATCTCCAATTATTGGTCCATTTCCAATTGGAATACATAAGCCACCTTAGCCACAGTAAGCATAGCCTTGGATTGTTTAGCAAACTTGGAATAAAGGTGTGCATGTCTAACAGTTTCATATCTCTAGTTGGCAGTGCTAGCTGATCAGTCGCTCAAGCCATAGGCACTAACTGGCCCAAGGTTGGCAAGCTGTGCTGGATAACACTCACCAGTCCCTCAGCATAGAAGCAGAGCAGGAAGTGTAAATAAGTTATGTTACTTAGCATACTGTTATTGCCTAAAAGATTTTAGATCAATCCCTGATACTATATGAACCGCTATCCCGTAAGCTATTCGCTTGGATATGCACACTGTGTTAAATAATCAGTTGTTTTCTATGCATGTTGGGCACAAGATTTCATTTCACTAGTCCAGTCTAGCCTCATCCCCAGGGCTCCGCCCAGCTTTTGTAGCTAGCAGTACGAAGAACGCAAAGAGCCTTGGAACTAGGCTAAGTCCAATCCACCAGTTCATTCCACTTGTATAGTCCACCATTCCATTCCACTGAATTCAGATACCCATTGCCTTTGAACTGTATGACTGGTGTGGTGAAATTATGTGCAGCCCCAGCAGCCATTGCTTGTTATGAATGTGATTATTGTGTGTGCTCACTGTTGTGTCAACTTGTAATAATGCATGTACTTTACACTAGGAGCTCATTAGGTGTAGACACTGCAGCTGTAGTTTCTTATGAATTTAATTATAGCTTGTGCTCAACATTTTGTCAGCCTTGTAATAGCATGTGCATGTTTCAATAGGGGCTTGTGAGGTGCATGCATGATGAGCATGCACACACTGTTGCAAATGTTGTGTGCCTTTGTCAGCTTTGACAGCAGCCTTTTGAGAGTGTAGCTATCTGTGTATGTGCAGTCTAGGTGTCACTATTTGTTGTTGTGTTGACAAAGAGGACTCATGGAGAAGTAGAAACAGCCAGAAAAGCAGTCAGAACATGGTGCAGATTATGTGCAGTTCTGAGTTCTGAATACATGGCGTGCAGACTTTGAGAGCTGTAAGTGGGCAGTAGACTACTTAGTATGTAGCAGCACTGAAGCTGTTGAAGTAGCTACTGAGTAATAGAGATTGGGTGTATATTTTTTTCTTGGAGAACGTTGGTATTGAAATAGACTCACTACAGTAAGTGCTTCACTTTCAGTCAGCACTGCTACCCATAATATCACTACTGGAGGTCCATTGACTAATTTTGTTTGTATGCATGACTCTGTACAGGCAATCTTTTTTATCATCAGTAGAGTTATTGTTCTCTTGGCCTAGAGAGTAGACTTTGGAGAAACTACTTTGCTCTATTGCCTATGTGTTTTGATGCTATGTTCTGATAAGTGGATGACATGTGTATATATCTTGGTTAAAATATTATTAGAGAATTAGAGAAAGGTACTGGATTTGATATCATAATGTAGGTATAACTGACGATTATATAGTTATGACTAACAAAACAACGAAAGCATATAGAAGTATAGAATATAGTTATGGTTCTCATGGCCTAGAGAGTAGATTTTGTAGTAGCTGCTTTCCTCTGTTGCCTATGTGTTTTGATGCTATGCTCTCGATAGTGGAATACTAGTGTACTTATTAAACCTAGTGTACTGGATTCTATGGCTTCTACAATATACATGATCAGAAAATTGTTTAATCTACATCTTTGTTTTGAGGGAGTCCAACCTTGGGTTTCACAAGCTAGATGTTAGTGTTGTGTGGCCATATCTCGGGATTGGTGATTTTATATTTAGGTCATAGGTAGGTTAGCAACAGCTTGAGTTTTAGAAGCCGTAACTTGGAAATTATTACTGTAAGACTAGTGATAATCAATCCAAAATATTAATCCTTACCTCTGGTGATTGATGACTCTTTTCTGTAATTTGCATTGTACCTTTATTACATTGTCATTTTCTCTGGTGTTTGTCTTTCTCATGATCTGCAAAGTACTTAGATTGCTTCTGTATTGTTTTGGCTGCTTGGTGGTTACTATAATTCACATGTATGCTCAGTGAACTTGCCTATAGTATGCTATACAGTTCCTGTGTTTAGGATACCCTATGTATTTAACAATCATCAGATGTTTATGAAATGCCCTGTTTAGAAATACTCAGAATGGTTTGATATTAAATTTAGAATAAGAATACCTATAATAATGACGTACAAGCATCTCCCTCTTTTATGATTTTCAGTCCCGTGCCAATAAAAAACAGACTTCACAATTCTTTCTTAGTACTAGAAGTACACATGTGCAGATACGTCTTGCGCAGTAGGAATATTGTAGCATAACTACAGCTGTACAATTGTTGGAAAATTGCAACACATCTGTACTGCTGAATATTTGTTTTGTGATGTCACAGTGGGTAAGACTGTTGGTGTACGCAGTGCAGCTGAGCTCAATTTAATTTGGCACTAACAATTTTATGTCTAAAAACCAGCCGTTTTTTTTCTTCACATAAACCATTTAACTGAAGGATATAGTCAGTCCACAGTCATGAAAGGATTAGCTTGTCTCATCTTGCACAGCAAAAGTGCTGACTCGGCATTTCATCTTGCACTTCCAGTTAGCCACCAGACCTCGCCAAAACAGAAGCAGCATCACTACCTACCAGTTTTTTTTGCTGTCTAGGCAACACAAAACTAAGCTAGCTTGACGTACCTTGGCCTATTGGACCTACAAATATCTGTGCTTGTGACAATAGTGGTATAGTAATGTAATGATAAAATTCGATGCAGACATAAACAAACAGACAGACAAATGTGGGATAAGTAATCTTACGAATCAGCTGAGCGTGTGCTTTACTTCAGTATCATGTTCATTAGAAGAAATCATGAAGCTTTAGCATTAGCTTCAGAAAGAGTTGCGATCATCGAACAAACAAGTTTTTTGAGCTTTGTTGACATCAAGAATGAGTAGCATGTCACCACTGCATGCTGGCTTCCAAAGCTGCCGAATTCACAAGTCCAATATTCGATTATAGAGAATTGTGGAAAAGTAAGCAGTCGGGGCTAAATGTTAGCATTATGTTGCCATACTTTAGGATTGGCATGTCTAGGTTGTGATGTAATACATCTGCATCTCTGCTTGCCTGCCATACTTTACACTTAATTGGCACCTCAATGTAAATGATGTAATGTTGCAGGTGCCACAGAGGAGCAAATCATGTACCACTACGATCCTTGAGTATAAACTAAGAAACACGACCGTCCACTTTTAGGTTCTGTGAGGAGTTATGGCCAAAACAACTATATCCTTTTCTTAATGGCTCCCTTCCGTGAAAGGCAAGGCCCGTGTCGAGAATGGCATCTCTGACTGTCACATGGATGCTCTCTTCAAACTCACATGAAGAGTTACTACAGCTCCCAGGATAACGGTAGTAGAGTTTGTGTAGCCTCTGTGAAAATGGAGATATGAGGGATAGAAACAGATGACACAATTGAGCAATGCACGTGAGAGTTTCAAGCAGCACAGCTTATCTCTCTACTCTCTTCTAGCAGCCATGGCTGATCCTTCAAATATGTTGCAGGTAGCGACATTAATCTCCCAAAGACTACTGGCTTATTTGTATCTTCTCCAGCATCATTGCTATGCATGGCTAATTAGTAGTCATTTATTATTCTTGTGATTTGCTGGCTCATGAAATCTCCGTCTTGTCATGCCCAGGTTGTAGTCATTATGTCTTATCTCTACTCGCCCGCCATACTTGGTAGTGTGCAAGTATCCTCTGAAAAACATTAATTATTGTTATGTCACAGACGTGCAAAAGATTGTGATCCTTGTTCGAAAATTTCGAAATTCAGCTTCCACAGTTTCAGTTTCTGTGAGAAAGTATGGCCGAAACAAAATAATTTACATTTTATATATTTTTCCGGACCCCCCTCCCCCAGGAGGCAAGGTATATGCTCAAAATGGCGTCTCTGGCAGTTACATGGATGCCGTTTTTATGGTGCATTTAGAGTCAGAGATCAGGACAGACTTACAGCATAATTTTGCCAAGAGAAGCTTACTACAGTTCACAGGTTTTTGTAGCCTATAGAGATGTGAGCACTAGAAACTGCGTGAGCAAGTGGTGCGAATGTGAGTTTAAAGCAGACAGTCCTTCTCTCTACTCTCCCGATAGAGACTTCTCCAGCAGCATTGCTTTGCATAATTGGCCGGTTTGGGATAAGTTGATATTCTCGTCTCTTGTGCAATTTCCCCATCTCATAGTACCTACATTCATTGATGTTGATGTATTCACATATCTATTAACATCTTATTCATTCATGCTATCACTATTACCTAACTATTGTAACTAGAAATTTGTGGAATGAACACTAAGCTATTCTTGTATTCACATATCTATTAACATCTTTATTCATTCATGCTATCACTATTACCTGTGTTGTAACGTGCCTACAGCGTCAGTGATAATCAACACAGGTAATAGTGATAGCATGAATGAATAAGATGTTAATAGATATGTGAATACATCAACAGCATAGAGTGAGTACAGTGACTCTGCACAGAGCGAAACCTAGGTTTCGGTGGGCGCAGTACCGCTGCACAGACCGAAAGTTGAGTTTCGGTGAGTACAGTGACGCTGCACAGAGCGAAAGTTAGGTTTTGGTGAGTGCATTGTCGTTGCACAGACCAAAAGTTGAGTTTCGGTGAGTGCAGTACCGCTTCACAGAGCGAAACTTGGGTTTCGGTGAGCGCAGTACCGCTGCACAGAGCGAAACCTGGGTTTCGGTGAGCGCAGTACCGCTGCACAGAGTGAAACCTGGGTTTCGGTGAGCGCAGTACCGCTGCACAGAGCGAAACCTGGGTTTCGGTGAGCGCAGTACCGCTGCACAGAGCGAACCTGGGTTTCGGTGAGCGCAGTGAAGCTGCGGTGACCGCAGCGTTAAATACCGTATATCGAATAGCGAAATACCGTGTATCTAATTCAATGGAACTCGGAAAGTGAATTGCATTTGCGGAAATACACCTACAGGCCACCGTATCACAATGGACACACCCATTGTAAACAAAGCAGACAATACTGCATGCCTTGCTGGCTTTTTTCAAGATAAAACAGATAAAAAACAACACTTTCTTGGAATCAACAGAATTATCCAGTTTAATGCACTTGAATCTGCCTGTGTATCCTGCCCTTGGTGTAGCCGTGAAGTGCTACAAGCATTTCTTGCTGTCATTGCATCGGACAAAGGCCTGGCGGAAATAGAGGCATTTTATGAAGCTTTCCAACATGCCATCTACAAAACTGTGATGCTTCATATAGTATCTGGTAATTTCCACTTGGAAGCCACAGTAAGTATAGCCTTGGATTGTTTAGCAAACTTGGAACAAAGGTGTGCATGTCTAATGTTTTCATATCTCTAGTTGGCAGTGCTAGCTGATCAGTCACTTGAACCATAGGCACTCACTGGCCCAAGGCACTCACTGGCCCAAGGTTGGCAAGCTGTGCTGGATAACACTCACCAGTACCTAGCGGAGCAGCAAGTGTAAATACTTAGCATACTGTTACTGCCTAAAAATTCTCTGATCCGCTATCCTGTAAGCTATTCACATGGTTATGCGCACTGTGTTACATAATCAGTGGTTTTCTATGCATGTTGGACACGTGATTTTATTTCACTAGTCCAGTCTAGCCTCGTCTCCAGGCCTTTGTCCCAGCTTTTGTCGCTTGCAGTTTGGGAGAATGAAGCTAAGTCCAGTCTACCAGTCCAATCTACTGAATTCAGACCGCTGTGCCTTTGAATGAACTGCATGACTGTTGTTGTACGATTATGTGTAGACTCTACAGCCATTATTAGTTATGAATTTGGTTAAAGTGTGTGCTCACTGTTGTGTCAACCTTGCAATAATACATGTACCTTACTCTAGGACCATGCCATGTGTGGACTGCAGATGTTGTTTGTTATGAATTTAATATTACCTTTCGCTCATGCACTGTTCTTGAACCACGGAACTGGACACGTAGAAGGTGCGAATACGAACATTAAATATGGTCAAAAACGCTGAAATATTGGGGATTCCCCTTGCCGAAATTAGAAATTATAACGTGAATGGGTGACGAAAATTTGGAGGAGCTGAATATTTAGACAGAATTATACGGTAGTATTGATGCCCCGAAAAGCGGTTGGGTTGAAACCTGACCAACCCGACTGGTGACTACAGCCCTGTTAAGTAGTGTAAAGCTACGGTAGAAGCTTTACGTAATGTTCACACAAACATGCAAATTCGTGAATTTCATTTTGGAAAGGCTGGATGGTGCAAAAGGAAGTGTTTCCACACTATATGTGTGGCCAGGTTTGTAAAAAAGAATCTGGCACTTAATTACCACAGTTTTGCAAAGTCTTCAATATTTGCCAAATTTCAAGCTTTCATATCTTGACAACTATTAGCGAGATAATCCTTCTTTTCTACAATACAAGTACCAACCATTAGCTGTGGGAATCCCACACTAGAGGTTAGCAGCTCTCTCTGATTTCTATGACACGTGCCTTAGTAGCACTGCCATTTTCTGGAGTATTGCTGCAGCAATGCCTTCACTATAAACCACCCATGTTTCATTTGGATAGGGCATAGCTGCATCTGGAGATAAGCGTCTTTGAAGTGTGTGCATTCAAAAATGCAGGAATTAAGTGCCATGTTTTTGCAATCCGGTCACATATTAGAACCACAATGACATTTTACCAATGTGGACTCTTGTGTACCTACTGTTATAAGAACTGACCTTTTCATGATTTATGTTCTGCCTTCCCATTAGAATGGAGCATCACCACTGGCGGTGGCTGCACAGAAGGGCCACACCAAAGTTGTTCAACAACTTCTCAGAGCTGGTGCTAACACAGAACTTAAGTTTGAGGTACAATCTCCTGTATTATAGTACCTAAAAATGAATGACATTAACTGGGATTCAGTGCTGTGGATATTTGCAAATTTTGTATCACACTGTGACATAAGAAGTATGGTAGTACTCCACATGTAGGGTCACTTGGAAAAAGGTGGCTGCTGCATTGAATGTATACAAAATGGAATGTTCAAAAGTCTGCTCTAGGTGTCATCATAAACCTTTATGAGTCATACATGTTATTCTCAATTTTTTTTATAACTAACAAGACTGATAGAGTTACTGGAGAGCACTGCTCAGGTACCAAAATGACAAATCGTTAAACCTCCAGTTGCTGTTTTCCTTGTTTCTCTCTCATTCAGCTGGGCTAGAGCAATCATGGCTGAAGTGATTGCAGTGATTCTACTATAAACAAGTGGCATTTCGTTAGGAGTACTGCATGCACACCATTACATTCTCAAAGAAATCAAACTGTTTGGCAGTGAATCTAAAGCACTCCAGGCGAGTACTTGCCGCTACACACCATCCTTATTAAATATTCAGAGAGTACGACAATATAACGGAAGTTTCGCCTAACCTGAAGACTCAGCCTTGAGCAGAAATTGCTGTTTCGCTGGTTGTTTCACTGAATTGCAAGCAAGTGAAGCGTATAACGGCACGGGTTCCAGTAGCTGTTCAATTCCCATTTCATAGAGCTGTTATCTTGTGGAATCGCAAGCAAGCAAATTAACTGCGAGTTGTATGTTTCTTGATGGCTAATTGCTATTCTTTTACTGATGTCACATGCTTTCTGCCAGGAGATTGTAGTAGTTACTTGCAGTGTGATTTATCATAAAAGTGAGTAGCTATAAGTCATACATGAGTGTAAATAACGGATGCAAATGCTTAGCAACTAACCTTGATGATGTGCATTAAAAAATAGATAAACAGTGGTAGCCAGGAATCTATGGTCCATAAACTGCTCGAACCCAAGGACAAAGCCTGAGGGTGAGGGCTGTTTATAGCCATAAATCCCTGCCTACCACACTTTATCTGTTATATTCCTTGTCTGATTGTTTTTTGGGTTCAAAGCAACATGCAATATGGCAACAGTACTGGTAGTAGTTTGTGATGAGTGTACGGTCAGCTAACTCACAAAATGTTGGTTTGCCCGAGTGGACAGAGTGTTGCAGACAAAACATTTGCTTTCGATGACAAAGAGGCTGAGAAACTATTAGCTGGCTACACACCAAAAAAGCATTTTCGATAACGAGTGGTGAGAGTGGCGTACTGAGTACCACCCCTATTACCCAGCTGCTTCCAGAATTCCTGTATCTCATTGGGAGACACACACCTCCTAACCTGTGGCTTTCGCGCTATGCTGTTGAGACTCGTGGTGAAAAGGGACATGTGTCTACCAGCTACAGTACACAATGTACTGTGTGGTTTGCAACGCCATATGCTGTCTCTCAGTTCTGAACTGTAGCTGTTATTATTATGTTGTGTACGTGCCTGGAACATGCATGAGCAAGCTGTATGTTATTGAACTGCCTTCAGGGCTAGAATATATAAACACCTTCCTGTCAGTATATGGAATTTATAACCTGCCTGTTACTCTAGAAATTAAAGAACTTTAAAAGTGCATAACTCTCGCGCAGCATTGATGATGGATAATGATTATATGGCATAGACTATCGTAATGTACAGGCCTGCAACCTCAGGTAGTGTTCGCATGACCTTGTATAGTGGAATCTCTATAATAGGGACTTTACATGTAGCAGCCATTCCGCTATATAGACTGGATTTCTGTAATTTTGCCACCTCTTATCTTGAAAGGGAGGAGGGATAGAAGCAAACTTAAGTGGTGGTATAAAGTCAATAAGTTGGATATTGTACGGTATCCTAGAGTACTATTAGATGCTGAGTGGGAAGTGAAACCATGTAGAGGTAGGCAAAGGAAAACTTGGATGAAAGTAATTAATGAATTGCTGCTGCAGTTAGATTTAGATAGCCAAGACTATTAGCTGCAGATAATATTAATTTGTTTTTAGATAACGGTAGACGAAGCGTTGAGGGATAGAGAATACAAGGACTTTAATGACAGCTTGAATACTAAAGTTAAGTTGAATCTGTACAAGTCTTTCTGTAAGGAAATAGAATTCAAGAATTATTTGCAGGGGGTAGGTGATCCGGGTACAAGATTATTGTTTAAGTTTCGGTCAGGTACGAACGGTCTGAATGAAGAGTTAGGAAGACATAGGGGTAAAAATGATGATAGGCAGTGTAAATTATGCAGGGGTGAATGTGAGAGTGTGGTACATGTTCTCTGGGAGTGTCCAGCATATGACAAGCATTAGAAATAATTTCATGGTAGAATATATAAAATCCTTCCTGAGGTTTGGGGAGTTTAGTACACTTGATAATTTTAATAAGGCAAGTTTTATTTTAGGATTTGAGAATTGGAACAGGGATGACTTTAAAAGTGCATTATTAAAGCTAGTCTCGCGCAGCATTGTATGATTGGATAATGGGAACTAGGAAGAAGGAATTGTATGGTGATCAGGATTGTGTGGTCTCTGGTTGTTCTTGACTCTTGTCCTCTGACTGGAGGTCTTATAATAGCTCCGCCTGCGTCTGTGGGTGCGTGGTCAATGGCGTAAGCGCTACGGCAGCAACATGAGTATATTATTATTATTATATTGCATGCAGCCATAAAGTTTACCTGAGCTGAGCATAGTACAGAGGTTCCCCTATACATGTCGTGAGATAATCTTACGCACAATGATTCATTTTGGAGATGACCACTTTGTGAATGCCCCCTTACTGAAACACACAGGACACTGAATTGTATGGACAAGAAAGCAGCCAGCTTTACTTTGCATACTTGTAAACAGCTGAGTGTGGTAAAATTAGTTTTGGAGACGTCCCTTAAATAGTGCATGCATATGCCCATTGAACTAACATCATAGACGACACAAATAACCCATCAGAGGATGAAAATTATGATCCCTGTTCTTCACATCAAGTTTCGTGTCCTGGGTACTGTCTATGATCCAGCCATGTGCACGCTGTCATTGGGGGAGGTGCTAGGGGATAAATAGTGCATGCATCCACACAAGTAGGCCTGTCTACCTAACACTATCGACGACAAGAATAACACATCAGAGGATAGAGACCATGACCCTCGTCCTTCATATCAAGTTTGGTGTCATCAGCAGTTGTCGTTTGCGAGAAATGTTGGGTATCGTCGATCCAGATGTATGCACGCTTACCATCACCTAACACCATAAACAACAAAAACAACCCATCAGAGCATAGAGACTGTGATTCTCGTCCTTCATATTGAGTTTGGTACCAGCAGCACTTGTCATTTGTGAGAAATCTTGCATAATGACATGATGACAAAATGACAAAATGACAGAATGATCTACAGAATGACAGACCAACTACAATAACCCTTGACACGCATGCGCGAGGGTTAACAAGGATGAAGTGGGGAATATATGGAGATGGTACCTCCATGCTGTATCCCGCTCCTAGCTGGTCCATGGCTGGTCAAACGACACTTATCCGTGTAGCTACTGTAGTAGCATCCTTAGGCATCCTCTTGTCGACCTAGGCATTGAACGTCATCGCTTTTGTGTATCAAAATTCGACGGCAGGCTGCGTGCAGCGATACCAATGAAGTTAAGTAACTATTAATATTTGCATTTTCAAAATTTTCTCATTGCTATGCGTTCGGATATTTTTATGAAACTGATGTTGATTTCCTGTGTCCTTGGACCTACCTGAATTTACAGCATTTTTGTTGTTTATGTCATTTCTTTTAATCCAATGCTTTGTGTTTGCCCACCATTCCATTTGGTTGAATATATGTTGTATCGCATGTTTTTCCTGTTAGGATGTTGTGCAATTTTAATTGATATGTTAGATCACTGGTTGTGTAAGTATTTAAGTATGTTCTGCGGCATTTAAAGAGTATCGAAATGATGATGTTTGACTATTGCTAAAGAGAATTTTCACCCCAAAGTTGTTAACGATCTAGTTCCGCAGCGTAGCGTGTGTCACTGGGGCAGAGTCTACGACATTGTGACCATGGCTACATAAAAGTAGGTCCCACCCTAAACACTTTTTCAACCACACACACTCACCATAATTCCTGTATATCAGCCAATAAATGATTGCAGCACTACACAATACACACAACCTCACACTATGACTTGCAATAACATGCATTGCTCCCTCCATATCCTCCCTAGCTTTCACACACACCGATATCTACATTTTTCCACCAGTCACAAGACATCTCGCTATTCCCATGTAAATATATTGTGGTGTTGTTCCCATCTTGTTCGGTTACTGTTGTGACTTGTACATATGTGGGCACTAGGTCTCACTCAAATAGTCTACAGTACACGTCATAATCAAAAGAGATAAGCCACTCTATTTTTATGGGCCAACTTCAGTAGTACTGTAGACTCAGCACCCTTTTCATGTTTGTGGCTCCCTTTCATTGTTCTTAGTCCATTGTATGACAGTAGCCATGTCACAGTGTGCACGATGTTTGCGTTTGAGGATTTACATAGGTACATATATGGTTGACTACTCATAATTTGTCATTGAATGTGTTTAAAGTTCACTCAAGCATAGCAGTCTGGTTACTGTTATTCCTACTGTTGTTCTTTCCCCATACAGAGTGGGGAGACACCCCTCTACTTCGCCTCTCAGGAGGGTCATGTCGAAATTGTAGAGTTGCTACTTGGGGCTGGTGCTAATATAAATCTACAAAACAAGGTAAAGATTACATCACTTTTCAACCCAGGTTGAATTTATGACATTACGTTTGCTACAGGTTGGGCAGATGCAAACATTGTGAGATTGTAACTGTACATGTGGGGGGCAGCAATGAGTGGTTGTATAGTGGTTGTAGCTGTCAAATTACCCAAATATATATTGGCTAAAAGTATTTCCTGAAAGTAAAGTAATTGGCAAGCATACTATGTATTTGGTATACTATGAAGAAAAATTGTCGGTCTCTGGGTTGTCGAGGAAATTTCTGAACTCCAATTGTACAAACGTTTTCGACCCGAACTGGGTCTTCATCAGGCACAATGAAACATCCAAACACGACAGGTCTTTATATACGCAGGGATCTAGCAGAAAACGACTGTTTACAAGCAAGCAAGCTACATAATATTATAATGAAATCTTGCAAGCTAAGATGCTTGGCTTTTTACAAGCCAAGCTGTGTCAGTCAGTCTTGAGTATCAGTCATGGCTTCGGTGGTGGGGTCTGTAGGTTGGGGGCCGAGTCTCCTCGGCAGGGATGGTGGTAGGTGTGGTTCGGGGCGTGGTCTTTGACTCAACAGAGCATATACCTTTCGGTGTTTCCGTTGGAGGTGACGTGCAGTGATATCATCGTAAACACGCTTGATTGTAGCTAAGGCAGTGTCAAAATCAGTGTCTCGGGTTCGAAGTCGGCTCTCTAACAAACGAATATTGACCTCGAGTCTTCTGATCTCGCTTTCGTGAAAGTCCACAAGGAATTTGTATAACTTCCGTGAGGTCCTGAGGAGAGTAGCCCGCCATCGTCTTCTGACTTCATTTCCAGATGGTGTATCTGGCACTGCTAGGGGGGGCTGACAGTACCCTTTCATACTATGTATTTGGACTGCACAGCAACATATCCGATTACTCCTGCAAACTACCATATATCAGATGTGACATCCCTTTTCTAATTCATTGGTACCTCATTCCAACTAAAACTCTTAGTAATGACATGATGTGCATCAACTGGAGTCAGCATTACATACTACTATTTTGCTCTTATGGCTGCATGTGCGCTTCTCAATATGTCTACTAGGTTAGGTATACATTTGGAGTGCAAGGAGCCTCGCGATAGCAAGGTGTATAAGTATTTGAGTTGGATCCTGGGCGGGACAGGGGAAATTGTGTAATAATTTGTAAGACAGCCAGGGCTGGCGCGAAGATAACAGTTACCGTGCAGGCTACAAAATGGTAAATGTCTTTGTGTGCTATACATCTGAAGGAGTAGTCACGGCTGTTACAGAAGAGCAGTTGGGATGTTGATGATACTATAAACACTTGCCCCAGGATTGGTGCTTATAAATTACAATATCCCTTCTGAGCATGTTATAACATATACATAATAGAATCATACAGCTTATATATTATAGTTTGTCACATTGTTTGAGGGGTAAAAATATTCATAAGGTAACTCTATTTGAATGGGTGATTATATTTAAGAAACACTAGTAATGGTTTGATAAGTATAGATTAAACCATAGCTTCTGAGGCATTGAGGGATATACCCTCGGCGGTCAATTGTACTGCCCGAGGGTGGTATAATTGACCACTGGGGGTATATCCCATAATGCCCTCAGAAGCCATCATTTAAGCAAGTTGTAGCTCATTTTGCACCATAGAGCAGCCTACATGCATAGTAAATTCCATTAGTGGCATGTGCAGAATGACCCGATTCCTTTCAAATGCTGAGAAAGACTGGTGAGTAAGCATGTTGAGGGAGCGTAAGCAGGCAACATGGTGTTTTCTGGCTCGCAAATCGGTGGAAATTGATGTAGATAGCATGGTATACTACTGCTGTTTGTCTGTGGCTAGTTTTGTTGTGTTTCTGTGTGTCTCCGTATGTGGCACACACTGCCAGCCTACCGTTTTGTGCCAATATGGCGCAAGGTTCATACTGGAGAGGTAGCTATCCTAGCTACTGGCTATCCTTTGTAATTTCTGCAGTTGCTGGTAGTGTTTTTACCCCTTTTTATCTCAAAAGCCTGCATCTCGATTGTAGTTCGTCGTTATTAACACCGTAACATGCCAAAAGGTACTTCTACCAAGCAAGGATCTTGCTAGTGGACCCTTGAAACATCCAGCGCAGGTCGTGGTCTCAGTCGGTTAGACCATAGCCATACAGGACAAATGTCCGAGCAGCAGTATCGGTCAATTTTGCTGCAGCAACAATGTAGGAGTAGCTACAGGGGCAGGAAATAGTCTATGGGTAGGGTTTAGATGTACACAGACTTCAAAAGGTGATGGCCTTTTGCCAGTTTGGCAATTGAACTGGAGGATTTTTGGTGAATGTACATTTGGGGCATTTTATTTCCTGAGCGGTATTAGTCTCGTGCCCCATTGGAATTTTTTTTGTCAAAATCAGTCTGGTAACTTTAGGTAAGAAGCTTGGATTATACAGTCAAATTTTCACACGTTCGCAGAGGAATTTGCCTGCGGCGCGAGCCAGCCAATGAAATTGCTATAAATGTAATTTCACTATGGCTAGCTCAATAATTAGAGTAATACCATGGCTGTTCCCAAGATAGTTTTAGTTCCTCGACTCCATTGTGACTTCGAAGAGACTGTAGTCACTGTCGCTGTCCTGCAAGCGTTCCAGAAGCTGGGATATGATTGTCCAAGCCCAAGATCAGGCACTTGCGGTTCGTTGGGGAACGATGTTTTCGTCATGCTACCAACTGCCTCGGAGTGGCAAATCTTTGTGTTACACTTCTGCGTATATCCACGATAGTTTTCGACTAGCTGCTCGAGAGAGGCTCACCACTGCATAGCTGTTTAGTAAAACATGGTTGTCTGCAGGCAAACTTCTTTCGGTGGTCAATGTATCCAATATGTACTATGTAAAATCTTGAACCGCCGTAGCGCCATCAGAAGACAGTGGATGAAGCAGCTTCCGGGAGAACCTTGAATACCCTTCCCACGCATGACACAAATTACCATAGCACTTTGCTTGTAGACACAAATTACCATAGCACTTCTGGTAGCCAAGCGGTTGTACTAAAAACTAAGTACATTTGAGCCCGGCCCCTTTGTTTACATATCTCGCCTCTGCATGGCTTCAATCAACGCTATAGCACATTCCAGTGTTGTCTGCATAGCCCAAGCAGCTTACCTAATGTTACCAGACTGATATTCAAAGAATTTTCCGATAGGGCACGAAACTAGAGCGGTATGAGTATTGCCCTAATCAAATTCAAACTGCATCCTGGGGAATATGAGTATTGTCCTGCTGAGCTGGCAGGCAGTGTTGTGGTACAGCTGTTATTCTAGTGTTTGTGCGTTTGGTAGTATGGCTTCCTGAGCTGAAAGTAACTATATTCATTCATAGCTCATTTTGCACTTCCAGTTAGCCACCAGACCTCGCCAAAACAGAAGCAGCATCACTACCTACCAGTTTTTTTGCTGTCTAGGCAACACAAAACTAAGCTAGCTTGACGTACCTTGGCCTATTGGACCTACAAATATCTGTGCTTGTGACAATAGTGACATAGTAATGTAATGATAAAATTCGATGCAGACATAAACAAACAGACAGACAAATGTGGGATAAGTAATCTTACGAATCAGCTGAGCGTGTGCTTTACTTCAGTATCATGTTCATTAGAAGAAATCATGAAGCTTTAGCATTAGCTTCAGAAAGAGTTGCGATCATCGAACAAACAAGTTTTTTGAGCTTTGTTGACATCAAGAATGAGTAGCATGTCACCACTGCATGCTGGCTTCCAAAGCTGCCGAATCCACAAGTCCAATATTCGATTATAGAGAATTGTGTAAAAGTAAGCAGTCGGGGCTAAATGTTAGCATTATGTTGCCATACTTTAGGATTGGCATGTCTAGGTTGTGATGTAATACATCTGCATCTCTGCTTGCCTGCCATACTTTACGCTTAATTGGCACCTCAATGTAAATGATGTAATGTCGCAGGTGCCACAGAGGAGCAAATCATGTACCACTACGATCCTTGAGTATAAACTAAGAAACACGACCGTCCACTTTTAGGTTCTGTGAGGAGTTATGGCCAAAACAACTATATCCTTTTCTTAATAATTATCCCATTAACACCTGTAGTGTCCAAAAGTTACCTGGTCTCTCCATAAGCTTATGGGAATTTATATGGGGGATTTAATACTAGACGTTATACTTTAATACATGGTTTCTGCTTCTTTTAGCTGCTTTTTAAAGGTAGTAAAGAGTTAATGGCTCCCTTCCGTGAAAGGCAAGGCCCGTGTCGAGAATGGCATCTCAGACTGTTACATGGATGCTCTCTTCAAACTCACATGAAGAGTTACTACAGCTCCCAGGATAACGGTAGTAGAGTTTGTGTAGCCTCTGTGAAAATGGAGATATGAGGGATAGAAACAGATGACACAATTGAGCAATGCATGTGAGAGTTTCAAGCAGCACAGCTCATCTCTCTACTCTCTTCTAGCAGCCATGGCTGATCCTTCAAATATGTTGCAGGTAGCGACATTAATCTCCCAAAGACTACTGGCTTATTTGTATCTTCTCCAGCAGCATTGCTATGCATGGCTAATTAGTAGTCATTTATTATTCTTGTGATTTGCTGGCTCATGAAATCTCCGTCTTGTCATGCCCAGGTTGTAGTCATTATGTCTGTATCTCTACTCGCCCGCCATACTTGGTAGTGTGCAAGTATCCTCTGAAAAACATTAATTATTGTTATGTCACAGACGTGCAAAAGATTGTGATCCTTGTGCGAAAATTTTTGAAATTCAGCTTCCATAGTTTCAGTTTCTGTGAGAAAGTATGGCCGAAACAAAATAATTTACATTTTATATATTTTTTCGGGCCCCCCTCCCCCAGGAGGTAAGGTATATGCTCAAAATGGTGTCTCTGGCAGTTACATGGATGCCGTTTTTATGGTGCATTTAGAGTCAGAGATCAGGACAGACTTACAGCATAATTTTGCCAAGGGAAGCTTACTACAGTTCACAGGTTTTTGTAGCCTATAGAGATGTGGGCACTAGAAACTGCGTGAGCAAGTGGTGCGAATGTGAGTTTGAAGCAGACAGTCCTTCTCGCCACTCTCCCGATAGAGACTTCTCCAGCAGCATTGCTTTGCATAATTGGCCGGTTTTGGATTAGTTGATATTCTCGTCTCTTGTGCAATTTCCCCATCTCATAGTACCTACATTCTGCTTCATTATAGCCACATCTCTGTATACTCACCCGCCATATTTACAATTGGAAGTGTAATTATTCTTGATGGGAATATTTTCCAATTGTTTTTTTGGTGGTATGCTAGAGTGATTGTAATTACCCTCTAAGTTAATTAAAATCTCTGAAAGTGTACTCTCTATAGGCATGTAACAATGTATATTACATCAATACCTGCACTCTCATCACAGGGTGGTTTCACACCACTGATGGTAGCCGCTCTGAAAGGCCACAGCCAGGTCGCTGAGCTATTGCTTAGCAAAGGAGCTGATGTGAACCTCCCAGAGAAGGTACACTGAGTGTGAGAGTACATAACAGAAATGATGTATGGGACTTTTATAAGCAAATATAAAAATACTAAGTACTGTAATTAGCAAGTGAAAGGTAACAGGTCTTTAAAGCTAATGACAATCAGTTTATAGATCTTTTTGCATGTAGCACTGCGTAAAGGATAGTGTTTAGGAGAGTACAAAATGTAGTCTAGTACTATTACAGCGTTTGCAATTGAGATTAGAGCCTAGCAGCAGCCACTTGTACAACTACTAGCCTTAAACACGTATTTTATTGCATTTTGTACATTGCGGATTGTGTAGCAATCCTGGAGTAGCAGTGCTAGTCAAATGTTCATGTCAATTCCATGCCATGCTGTTAGACATTGAACTGGAGTAACTAGTGTATTCCGAGTAACAAGTACAACTGACAAAAAGAAACTGAACATCGCAAGCGCAACGAATGCGCAACGTATGCGTACCGGAAGCGCATGTGCCAGTACGCACGAGTACCGGAAGCGCAACGTATGCGTAACGGAAGCTATTCACATGGTTATGCACACTGTGTTAAATAATCAGTGGTTTTCTATGCATGTTGGGCACAAGATTTCATTTCACTAGTCCAGTCTAGCCTCATCCCCAGGCCTCCGCCCAGCTTTTGTCACTTGCACTACAAAATGCGGGGAGAGCCTTGGAACAAGGCTAAGTCCAGTCCACCATTCCATTCCACTTGTCCAGTCCACCGTTCCATTCCACTGAATTCAGATGACCAGTACCTGCTGTGGTACAATTATGTGTACACCCTGCAGACATTGTTTGCTATGAATTTGATTACTATGTGTGCTCACTGTTATGTCAGTCTTGTAATAGCGCATGCTAGTTACACTAGGAGCTCACTGTAGACACTGCAGCTGTTTCTTATGAATTTAATTATAGCTTGTGCTCAACATTTTGTCAGCCTTGTAATAGCATGTGCATGTTGCAATGGGGGCTTGTGAGGTGCATTCATGAAGAGCATGCACACACTGTTTCTGTCAGCTTTGACAGCAGCCTTTTGAGAGTGTAGCTATCTGTGTATGTGGAGTCTGTGTGCCACTATTTGTTGTTGTGTCGACAAAGAGGACTCATGGACACATAGAAACATCCAGAAAAGTAGTCCGAACATGGTGCAGATTATGTGCAGTTCTGAGTACATGACGTCCAAACTTTGAGAGCTGTAAATGGACAGTAGACTACTTAGTATGTAGTAGTACTGAAGCTGTTGAAGTAGCTATTGAGTAATGGAGATTGGGTGTTCGTTGTTTTTTTTCTTGGAGAACGTGCGTATCCAAATAGACTTACTTTTGGAAGGCTATAGCTCCACAACCAAGCAACGGAGGAACACCAAACTTGGAACTCAGAGAGTGAAGGGTCTATAGTATCGATCGAAGCCCCCACCCACTTCCGGTAGTTTATGCGATTATACCTGTCGACCGAACATCCATTACTTACTCTAGTGTCTTCAGACTCCGCATATATAGCTGAATGTTCAATAGCCAGTCAAAATCTAGCTTTTTAGAAACAAACCGTAAGCCACTTTAGCCTCTCAGAATTGGCCAGTCCAGTTGCTGAGCAGTTGCTTATATGAAAGGAGCTGTTGTCAGCCTTCCCAAGAACAAGGTACAATAAGTGTGACAACATATAGCATAAAGAAACACTCAGTACATTTATCAGTGAGGTGCCTCATATAGCAGTGACTACTTATGTCTGCAACAGGTAAATACAACTCAATGTGCAGGTGTTTGAGAGTTTCTGTTTATAGACTCAGTCTCAGACCAATTAATACGATACACAAACAGAACATAAACTCTTATGACACGAAAGGCCATTTTTAGCAAATGAAACTACGTCCTTCAACTAGTTATTATTATTATTATTATTATTATTATATATATAACACACACCAACAAAGGTGTAGTAAAAGTACAAATAATTTAATGCGGTTAAATAGAGGAAACAGTCCTAATAATATGTTCATTCGACCATGAGGTAGAACCAAACAAACGCAGATCCCGAACAATAGCAGCACAGTAGGCATCCTCTGGAAAATACTGCTTCCAGATGGGAGATGCCGTAGAGAGAGTTGTAGCCAACTGAAGTGTAGCAAAGACTTGCCGAACTTGAAAAAATAGCACGGACAAGAGAGGACGGACACTTGGATGTAGCTGAGCATAAGAAAGACCGTGATCTGTAGAAAATGACGTTGTATAAGCTTTTGAGTCTTGCGGTTCGATGTAGAATTCTGGTATGGCAATTGAAAGGAAGCCTCCAAAGTTTACGTAAAATATTATTAAAAGCGACTTCAAGAGAGCAAAGAGTAGGGTTAGAAAGATTCCAAAGTTCTAGTTCACAAACGGCTGGTACTGCAGCTTCAGCTAGCACAAAAATTGATCCTTTCTCAACTAGCCCTTTTCTACGCAGTTTGTGGCAAGTGTATAATTATTGTAGCCGGTCGTAGAATAGAATAGAATAGAATGATCTTTTATTGTCACACCTATCTGGGAGTTGCTGATCTTTTACTGGGCCTCCGCTGTTGACCCTTTAAATTAGTGTTGATTTCTTGCTGGATCCCCCACTTCTGACCCAATCCAGCTGGTTTCTTGCTGTGCCTCCGCTGCTGACCCTTTTGAGCTGATTTCTTTCTGGCCCTTTGCTGCCGACCTTTTCAAACTATTTCCTTGCTATTTCCTTGCTGGTCCTCTGCTGTTTGCTGGGCCTCTGCTGAGCCCTGCTTTATTATTGCTGAGCCCTGCTTCTGACCTTTTCAAGGTAGTTTTTCTTGCTTGTGACCCTTTATTATTTGGTGGCTGTTCTAGACCCTTTTGGGCTAGTTATATGGTGGTTCAGTTCCCTCTACGGGCAACCTCTTGGTGTCATGTTGGAGAGCTTTATGGTCTCATAGGTCAAGGGTGCTGCAGCTGCTTAACACCAGTGTATAGCCTGTTAACTCTGAGGCTTCCATTCCACAAATGTTTATTAGAAGAAATCACGAAGAACAGCTCTATCTTGAGAACCATGCAACAATCTGAATATCCATACTTGTGGCAATAATGGGCAATTATTAAAGTAGGTAAATATTTCTATTTTATGCAGCCAATATAATTATATGAAATCTCAGTATGCTCTCATCACAGGATGGCGGAACACCACTGTACACTGCATCTTTTAATGGCCACTGTCAGGTTGCTGAACTACTGCTCAGCAAAGGAGCTGATGTGAACCTCCCAAACAAGGTACTACCACTTTCTAAGCAAGCACAGAGGATGCACACTTGAGTTATGTGTATTATGTATTATCCTTTGCCAGTTGCATCTAGCAATGGTTGCTAGGGTACCAAGATTGGGAAGACAATAACACATAATTAAGCAGCACGTATATGCGGGAGTTGTTTCACACACTCACTGTAGAATGGCAGTGATACCTATAAAATTTGCTACTGGAAATCCATTGATTAATCTTTATAAATGGAACAATTTCATGCCTGTGCATGACATTGACATTGCACATGCAGACTTAATTATCACCAGTAGGGGCTTATGTCACAGTATGTGGAAGCTTCAATTATTACTCCACGAATCGTGGCTGGGGGGGCCTGGGGGGCAGCCGCGTGCATGTAATGTATTGCAGTCTATAGGGAAACCCAAATAAGATGAGCCATTTCTGCGTGTACCTCCACCTATGAAGTGCCTATGTCTGATTGACCAGTCAAGCTTATTGACCAAGCAGAGATCTTTCGACTGCCATTTGTTGCATCTCTCTATGACCTTCCCTCGCCAACGGTTGAAGCCTACCCAGTCTTTTTAATTATGCACTCTGAAATGACTGGTTTGGCTTGAGCCATCTGTATCTTGAGGAGGAAAGGTTATAGAGAGATACAGAAAATGGCAGCTAAAAGCTCTGTTTATGCTCAATGAGCGTGACTGGTCAATCAGACGTAGGACAGCTTCATAGGTGGAGCTACTTACAGAAATGCGGATCTCATTTGGGGTTTCCCCAAAGACTGCAATACATTACATGTGCGTGGTTTGCCCCCCAGCCATGATCCACCGAGTAATAATTGAAACTTCCGTATACACGTAACGTCGGCGGAAAATGGTCTATTGACAAAATAATGAAAGCATGTGGATGTATAGAATATGATTACGGTACTCTCGGCCTGGAGAGTAGATTTTAGGGAAACTACTTTGCTCTATTGCCTATGTATTTTGATGCTATGCTCTCAGAAGTGGAGTATGTTGTATGCATATCTTCTACAATTTTGTGAGTGTTGGTTATTATAGTGAATTAGCGAAAGGTACAGGATTCTATGGCTTCTACAATAATCGTGGTCAGAAAAATTGCATTCAAAATATTTGTCATTTTCTCTGGTGTTTGTCTTTCTCATGATCTGCAAAGTACTTAGATTGCTTCTGTATTGTTTTGGCTGCTTGGTGGTTACTATAATTCACATGTATGCTCTGTGAACTTGCCTATAGTATGCTATACAGTTCCTGTGTTTAGGATACCCTATGTATTTAACAATCATCAGATGTTTATGAAATGCCCTGTTTAGAAATACTCAGAATGCTTTGATATTAAATTTAGAATAAGAATACCTATAATAATGACGTACAAGCATCTCCCTCTTTTATGATTTTCAGTCCCGTGCCAATAAAAAACAGACTTCACAATTCTTTCTTAGTACTAGAAGTACACATGTGCAGATACGTCTTGCGCAGTAGGAATATTGTAGCATAACTACAGCTGTACAATTGTTGGAAAATTGCAACACATCTGTACTGCTGAATATTTGTTGTCTAATGTCACAGTGGGTAAGACTGTTGGTGTACACAGTGCAGCTGAGCTCAATTTAATTTGGCACTAACAAATTTTATGTCTAAAAACCAGCCGTTTTTTTTCTTCACATAAACCATTTAACTGAAGGCTATAGTCAGTCCACAGTCATGAAAGGATTAGCTTGTCTCATCTTCACAGCAAAAGTGCTGACTCGGCATTTCATCTTGCACTTCCAGTTAGCCACCAGACCTCGCCAAAACAGAAGCAGCATCACTACCTACCAGTTTTTTTTGCTGTCTAGGCAACACAAAACTAAGCTAGCTTGACGTACCTTGGCCTATTGGACCTACAAATATCTGTGCTTGTGACAATAGTGACATAGTAATGTAATGATAAAATTCGATGCAGACATAAACAAACAGACAGACAAATGTGGGATAAGTAATCTTACGAATCAGCTGAGCGTGTGCTTTACTTCAGTATCATGTTCATTAGAAGAAATCATGAAGCTTTAGCATTAGCTTCAGAAAGAGTTGCGATCATCGAACAAACAAGTTTTTTGAGCTTTGTTGACATCAAGAATGAGTAGCATGTCACCACTGCATGCTGGCTTCCAAAGCTGCCGAATCCACAAGTCCAATATTCGATTATAGAGAATTGTGGAAAAGTAAGCAGTCGGGGCTAAATGTTAGCATTATGTTGCCATACTTTAGGATTGGCATGTCTAGGTTGTGATGTAATACATCTGCATCTCTGCTTGCCTGCCATACTTTACGCTTAATTGGCACCTCAATGTAAATGATGTAATGTTGCAGGTGCCACAGAGGAGCAAATCATGTACCACTACGATCCTTGAGTATAAACTAAGAAACACAACCGTCCACTTTTAGGTTCTGTGAGGAGTTATGGCCAAAACAACTATATCCTTTTCTTAATGGCTCCCTTCCGTGAAAGGCAAGGCCCGTGTCGAGAATGGCATCTCTGACTGTTACATGGATGCTCTCTTCAAACTCACATGAAGAGTTACTACAGCTCCCAGGATAACGGTAGTAGAGTTTGTGTAGCCTCTGTGAAAATGGAGATATGAGGGATAGAAACAGATGACACAATTGAGCAATGCATGTGAGAGTTTCAAGCAGCACAGCTTATCTCTCTACTCTCTTCTAGCAGCCATGGCTGATCCTTCAAATATGTTGCAGGTAGCGACATTAATCTCCCAAAGACTACTGGCTTATTTGTATCTTCTCCAGCAGCATTGCTATGCATGGCTAATTAGTAGTCATTTATTATTCTTGTGATTTGCTGGCTCATGAAATCTCCGTCTTGTCATGCCTAGGTTGTAGTCATTATGTCTTATCTCTACTCGCCCGCCATACTTGGTAGTGTGCAAGTATCCTCTGAAAAACATTAATTATTGTTATGTCACAGACGTGCAAAAGATTGTGATCCTTGTGCGAAAATTTTGAAATTCAGCTTCCACAGTTTCATTTTCTGTGAGAAAGTATGGCCGAAACAAAATAATTTACATTTTATATATTTTTACGGGCCCCCTCCCCCAGGAGGCAAGGTATATGCTCAAAATGGCATCTCTGGCAGTTACATGGATGCCGTTTTTATGGTGCATTTAGAGTCAGAGATCAGGACAGACTTACAGCATAATTTTGCCAAGGGAAGCTTACTACAGTTCACAGGTTTTTGTAGCCTATAGAGATGTGAGCACTAGAAACTGCGTGAGCAAGTGGTGTGAATGTGAGTTTGAAGCAGACAGTCCTTCTCTCCACTCTCCCGATAGAGACTTCTCCAGCAGCATTGCTTTGCATAATTGGCCGGTTTTGGATTAGTTGATATTCTCGTCTCTTGTGCAATTTCCCCATCTCATAGTACCTACATTCTGCTTCATTATAGCCACATCTCTGTATACTCACCCGCCATATTTACAATTGGAAGTGTAATTATCCTTGATGGGAATATTTTCCAATTGTTTTTTTGGTGGTATGCTAGAGTGATTGTAATTACCCTCTAAGTTAATTAAAATCTCTGAAAGTGTACGTACTCTCTATAGGCATGTAACAATGTATATTACATCAATATCTGCACTCTCATCACAGGATGGTTTCACACCACTGATGGTAGCCGCTCAGAATGGCCACAGCCAGGTCGCTGAGCTATTGCTTAGCAAAGGAGCTGATGTGAACCTCCCAGAGAAGGTACACTGAGTGTGAGAGTACATAACAGAAATGATGTATGGGACTTTTATAAACAAATATAAAAATACTAAGTACTGTAATTAGCAAGTGAAAGGTAACAGGTCTTTAAAGCTAATGACAATCAGTTTATAGATCTTTTTGCATGTAGCACTGCGTAAAGGATAGTGTTTAGGAGAGTACAAAATGTAGTCTAGTACTATTACAGCGTTTGCAATTGAGATTAGAGCCTAGCAGCAGCCACTTGTACAACTACTAGCCTTAAACATGTATTTTATTGCATTTTGTACATTGCGGATTGTGTAGCAATCCTGGAGTAGCAGTGCTAGTCAAATGTTCATGTCAATTCCATGCCATGCTGTTAGACATTGAACTGGAGTAACTAGTGTATTCCGAGTAACAAGTACAACTGACAAAAAGAAACTGAACATCGCAAGCGCAACGAATGCGCAACGTATGCGTACCGGAAGCGCATGTGCCAGTACGCACGAGTACCGGAAGCGCAACGTATGCGTAACGGAAGCTATTCACATGGTTATGCACACTGTGTTAAATAATCAGTGGTTTTCTATGCATGTTGGGCACAAGATTTCATTTCACTAGTCCAGTCTAGCCTCATCCCCAGGCCTCCGCCCAGCTTTTGTCGCTTGCACTACAAAATGCGGGGAGAGCCTTGGAACAAGGCTAAGTCCAGTCCACCATTCCATTCCACTTGTCCAGTCCACCGTTCCATTCCACTGAATTCAGATGACCAGTACCTGCTGTGGTACAATTATGTGTACACCCTGCAGACATTGTTTGCTATGAATTTGATTACTATGTGTGCTCACTGTTATGTCAGTCTTGTAATAATGCATGCTAGTTACACTAGGAGCTCACTGTAGACACTGCAGCTGTTTCTTATGAATTTAATTATAGCTTGTGCTCAACATTTTGTCAGCCTTGTAATAGCATGTGCATGTTGCAATGGGGGCTTGTGAGGTGCATTCATGAAGAGCATGCACACACTGTTTCTGTCAGCTTTGACAGCAGCCTTTTGAGAGTGTAGCTATCTGTGTATGTGGAGTAGATTTTAGGGAAACTGCTTTGCTCTATTGCCTATGTATTTTGATGCTATGCTCTCAAAAGTGGAGTATGTTGTATACGTATCTTCTACAATTTTGTGAGTGTTGGTTATTATAGTGAATTAGAGAAAGGTACAGGATTCTATGGCTTCTACAATAATCGTGGTCAGAAAAATTGCATTCAAAATATTTGTCATTTTCTCTGGTGTTTGTCTTTCTCATGATCTACAAAGTACTTAGATTGCTTCTGTGTTGTTTTGGCTGCTTGAGCGTGACTGGTCAATCAGACATAGGAACTTCATAGGTGGAGCTACTGTATATCTGTTCTGGTCAATCAGATGTAGGCTTTGATATTAAATTTAGAATTAGAATACCTATAATAATGACGTACAAGCATCTCCCTCTTTTATGATTTTCAGTCCCGTGCCAATAAAAAACAGACTTCACAATTCTTTCTTAGTACTAGAAGTACACATGTGCAGATACGTCTTGCGCAGTAGGAATATTGTAGCATAACTACAGCTGTACAATTGTTGGAAAATTGCAACACATCTGTACTGCTGAATATTTGTTGTGTGATGTCACAGTGGGTAAGACTGTTGGTGTACGCAGTGCAGCTGAGCTCAATTTAATTTGGCACTAACAAATTTTATGTCTAAAAACCAGCCGTTTTTTTTCCACATAAACCATTTAACTGAAGGTTATAGTCAGTCCGCAGTCATGAAAGGATTAGCTTGTCTCATCTTCACAGCAAAAGTGCTGACTCGGCATTTCATCTTGCACTTCCAGTTAGCCACCAGACCTCGCCAAAACAGAAGCAGCATCACTACCTACCAGTTTTTTTGCTGTCTAGGCAACACAAAACTAAGCTAGCTTGACGTACCTTGGCCTATTGGACCTACAAATATCTGTGCTTGTGACAATAGTGACATAGTAATGTAATGATAAAATTCGATGCAGACATAAACAAACAGACAGACAAATGTGGGATAAGTAATCTTACGAATCAGCTGAGCGTGTGCTTTACTTCAGTATCATGTTCATTAGAAGAAATCATGAAGCTTTAGCATTAGCTTCAGAAAGAGTTGCGATCATCGAACAAACAAGTTTTTTGAGCTTTGTTGACATCAAGAATGAGTAGCATGTCACCACTGCATGCTGGCTTCCAAAGCTGCCGAATCCACAAGTCCAATATTCGATTATAGAGAATTGTGGAAAAGTAAGCAGTCGGGGCTAAATGTTAGCATTATGTTGCCATACTTTAGGATTGGCATGTCTAGGTTGTGATGTAATACATCTGCATCTCTGCTTGCCTGCCATACTTTAGGCTTAATTGGCACCTCAATGTAAACGATGTAATGTTGCAGGTGCCACAGAGGAGCAAATCATGTACCACTATGATCCTTGGGTATAAACTAAGAAGCACGACCGTCCACTTTTAGGTTCTTTGAGGTTCTTTGAGGAGTTATGGCCAAAACAACTATATCCTTTTCTTTATGGCCCCCCTCAGTGAAAGGCAAGGT
The DNA here is from genome assembly GCA_963921505.1 of Phakellia ventilabrum. Classification (NCBI taxonomy): domain Eukaryota; kingdom Metazoa; phylum Porifera; class Demospongiae; order Axinellida; family Axinellidae; genus Phakellia; species Phakellia ventilabrum. The sequence goes on along the minus strand of OY997378.1, from coordinate 1,962,358 downwards.
CCGTGTCGAGAATGGCATCTCCTACTGTTACATGGATGCTCTTTTCAAACACACATGAAGAGTTACTACAGCTCCCAAGATAACGGTAGTAGAGTTTGTGTAGCCTCTGTAAAAATGGAGATATGAAGGCTAGAAACAGATGACACAATTGAGCAATGCATGTGAGAGTTTCAAGCAGCACAGCTTATCTCTCTTCTATATAGCAGCCATTGCTTATCCTTGAAATATGCTGCAGGTAGCGACATCAATCTGAGACTCCCAAAGACTACTGGCTTTTTGTATCTTCTCCAGCATCATTGCTATGCATGGTTTAGTAGTCATTTATTATTCTTGTGATTTGCTGGCTCATGAAATCTCCATCTTGTCATGCCCAGGTTGTAGTCATTATGTCTTATCTCTACTCGCCCGCCATACTTGGTAGTGTGCAAGTATCCTCTGAATAACGTACTTATTACTATGTCACAGACGTGCAAAAGATTGTGAACCTTGTGCGAAAATTTTGAAATTCAATCTGAGGCTTCCACACTTTCAGTTTTTGTGAGAAATTATGGCCGTAATAAAATAGTATACATTTTTATGGGGCCCCCTCGCCCAGGAGGCAAAGTATGTGTTCAAAATGGTGTCTCTGGCATTTACATGGATGCCGTTTTTATGGTGCATTTAGAGTCAGAGATCAGGACAGACTTACAGCATAATTTTGCCAAGGGAAGCTTACTACAGTTCACAGGTTTTTGTAGCCTATAGAGATGTGAGCACTAGAAACTGCGTGAGTAAGTGGTGCGAATGTGAGTTTGAAGCAGACAGTCCTTCTCTCCACTCTCCCGATAGAGACTTCTCCAGCAGCATTGCTTTGCATAATTGGCCGGTTTTGGATTAGTTGATATTCTCATCTCTTGTGCAATTTCCCCATCTCATAGTACCTACATTCTGCTTCATTATAGCCACATCTCTGTATACTCACCCGCCATATTTACAATTGGAAGTGTAATTATCCTTGATGGGAATATTTTCCAATTGTTTTTTTGGTGGTATGCTAGAGTGATTGTAATTACCCTCTAAGTTAATTAAAATCTCGGAAAGTGTACGTACTCTCTATAGGCATGTAACAATGTATATTACATCAATATCTGCACTCTCATCACAGGGTGGTATCACACCACTGTATGTAGCCTGTCAGAATGGCCACAGCCAGGTTGCTGAGCTATTGCTTAGCAAAGGAGCTGATGTGAACCTCCCAAACAAGGTACACTGAGTGTGAGAGTACATAACAGAAATGATGTATGGGACTTTTATAAGCAAATATAAAATACTAAGTACTGTAATTAGCAAGTGAAAGGTAACAGGTCTTTAAAGCTAATGATAATCAGTTTATAGATCTTTTTGCATGTAGCACTGCGTAAAGGATAGTGTTTAGGAGAGTACAAAATGTAGTCTAGTACTATTACAGCGTTTGCAATTGAGATTAGAGCCTAGCAGCAGCCACTTGTACAACTACTAGCCTTAAACACGTATTTTATTGCATTTTGTACATTGCGGATTGTGTAGCAATCCTGGAGTAGCAGTGCTAGTCAAATGTTCATGTCAATTCCATGCCATGCTGTTAGACATTGAACTGGAGTAACTAGTGTATTCCGAGTAACAAGTACAACTGACAAAAAGAAACTGAACATCGCAAGCACAACGAATGTGCAACGTATGCGTAATGGAAGCGCATGTGCCAGTACGCACGAGTACCGGAAGCGCAACGTATGCGTAACGGAAGCTATTCACTTGGTTATGCACACTGTGTTAAATAATCAGTGGTTTTCTATGCATGTTGGGCACAAGATTTCATTTCAGTAGTCCAGTCTAGCCTCATCCCCAGGCCTCCGCCCAGCTTTTGTCGCTTGCACTACAAAATGCGGAGAGAGCCTTGGAACAAGGCTAAGTCCAGTCCACCATTCCATTCCACTTGTCCAGTCCACCGTTCCATTCCACTGAATTCAGATGACCAGTACCTGCTGTGGTACAATTATGTGTACACCCTGCAGACATTGTTTGCTATGAATTTGATTACTATGTGTGCTCACTGTTATGTCAGTCTTGTAATAATGCATGCTAGTTACACTAGGAGCTCACTGTAGACACTGCAGCTGTTTCTTATGAATTTAATTATAGCTTGTGCTCAACATTTTGTCAGCCTTGTAATAGCATGTGCATGTTGCAATGGGGGCTTGTGAGGTGCATTTATGAGGAGCATGCACACACTGTTTCTGTCAGCTTTGACAGCAGCCTTTTGAGAGTGTAGCTATCTGTGTATGTGGAGTCTGTGTGCCACTATTTGTTATTGTGTGGACAAAGAGGACTCATGGACACATAGAAACATCCAGAAAAGTAGTCAGAACATAGTGCAGATTATGTGCAGTTCTGAGTACATGACGTGCAGACTTTGAGAGCTGTAAATGGGCAGTAGACTACTTAGTATGTAGTAGTACTGAAGCTGTTGAAGTAGCTATTGAGTAATGGAGATTGGGTGTTCGTTGTTTTTTTCTTGGAGAACGTGCGTATCCAAATAGACTTACTACAGTAAGTGCTTAACTTTCAGTCAGCACTGCTACCCATAATATCACAACTGGAGGTCCATTGACTAATTTTGTTTCCATGACACTGTATATAATTATGACTAACAAAATAATGCGAGCATGTAGAAGTATAGAATATAATTACGGTACTCTTGGCATAGAGAGTAGAGTTTGTAGTACTCTATTGCCTATGTGTTTTGATGCTATGCTCTCAATAGTGGAATACAAGTGTACATATCATACCTAGTGTACTGGTTTCTGTGGCTTCAGAAAATTGTTTAATCTACATCTTTGTTTTGAGAGAGTCCAACCTCGGGTTTCACAAGCTAGATGTTAGTATTGTGTGGCGATATCTCGGGATTGGTGATTTTATATTTAGGTCATAGATAAGTTCGCACCAGCTTGAGTTTTAGAAGAGGTAACTTTGAAATTATTACTGTAAGGCTAGTGATAATCCATCCGAAATATTAATCCTTACCTCTGGTGATTGATTGACTCTATTGTGTAATCTGCATTGTACCTTTATTATATAGCTCCTGTATGGGCTATATTTAGGCTACTTGGTAGTATAATTCCAGATGAGCAAGATAGTCTCTGTGAACTGTCCACGCCAAGCTAGTTACCGTAATTCTGATACCCTGTATATTTAATGTTCACCTGATGTGTATAAAATTTGCTACTGGAGGTCCATTGATTAATCATTATAAATGAACAATTTCATGCCTGTGCATGACATTGACATTGTACATGCAGACTTAATTATCACCAGTAGGGGCTTATGTGCGTTATCTTGAACATAGTTTGGTTATGATAGACCATTTTCCATGTGATGTCACAGTATGTGGAAGGTTCAATTATTACTCCACGAATCGTGGCTGGGGGGGTCTGGGGGGCAGCCACGTGCATGTAATGTATTGCAGTCTATGGGGAAACCCAAATAAGATGACCATTTCCGTGTGTACCTCCATCTATGATGTGCCTATGTCTGATTAACCAGTCACGCTTATTGACCAAGGAGAGATCTTTTGGTTGCCATTTGTTGCATCTCTCTATGACCTTCCCTCACCAACGGTTGAAGCCTACCCAATCTTTTTAATTATGCGCTGTGAAATGACTGGGTTGGCTTGAGCCATCTGTATCTTGAGGAGGAAAGGTTATAGAGAGATACAGAAAATGGCAGCTAAAAGCTCTGTTTATGCTCAATGAGCGTGACTGGTCAATCAGACGTAGGAACTTCATAGGTGGAGCTACTTACAGAAATGCGGATCTCATTTGGGGTTTCCCCAAAGACTGCAATACATTACATGTGCGTGGTTTGCCCCCCAGCCATGATCCACCGAGTAATAATTGAAACTTCCGTATACACGTAACGTCGGCGGAAAATGGTCTATTGACAAAATAATGAAAGCATGTGGATGTATAGAATATGATTACGGTACTCTCGGCCTGGAGAGTAGATTTTAGGGAAACTACTTTGCTCTATTGCCTATGTATTTTGATGCTATGCTCTCAAAAGTGGAGTATGTTGTATACGTATCTTCTACAATTTTGTGAGTGTTGGTTATTATAGTGAATTAGAGAAAGGTACAGGATTCTATGGCTTCTACAATAATCGTGGTCAGAAAAATTGCATTCAAAATATTTGTCATTTTCTCTGGTGTTTGTCTTTCTCATGATCTGCAAAGTACTTAGATTGCTTCTGTATTGTTTTGGCTGCTTGGTGGTTACTATAATTCACATGTATGCTCAGTGAACTTGCCTATAGTATGCTATACAGTTCCTGTGTTTAGGATACCCTATGTATTTAACAATCATCAGATGTTTATGAAATGCCCTGTTTAGAAATACTCAGAATGCTTTGATATTAAATTTAGAATAAGAATACCTATAATAATGACGTACAAGCATCTCCCTCTTTTATGATTTTCAGTCCCGTGCCAATAAAAAACAGACTTCACAATTCTTTCTTAGTACTAGAAGTACACATGTGCAGATACGTCTTGCGCAGTAGGAATATTGTAGCATAACTACAGCTGTACAATTGTTGGAAAATTGCAACACATCTGTACTGCTGAATATTTGTTTTGTGATGTCACAGTGGGTAAGACTGTTGGTGTACGCAGTGCAGCTGAGCTCAATTTAATTTGGCACTAACAAATTTTATGTCTAAAAACCAGCCGTTTTTTTTTCCACATAAACCATTTAACTGAAGGTTATAGTCAGTCCGCAGTCATGAAAGGATTGGCTTGTCTCATCTTCACAGCAAAAGTGCTGACTCGGCATTTCATCTTGCACTTCCAGTTAGCCACCAGACCTCGCCAAAACAGAAGCAGCATCACTACCTACCAGTTTTTTTGCTGTCTAGGCAACACAAAACTAAGCTAGCTTGACGTACCTTGGCCTATTGGACCTACAAATATCTGTGCTTGTGACAATAGTGACATAGTAATGTAATGATAAAATTCGATGCAGACATAAACAAACAGACAGACAAATGTGGGATAAGTAATCTTACGAATCAGCTGAGCGTGTGCTTTACTTCAGTATCATGTTCATTAGAAGAAATCATGAAGCTTTAGCATTAGCTTCAGAAAGAGTTGCGATCATCGAACAAACAAGTTTTTTGAGCTTTGTTGACATCAAGAATGAGTAGCATGTCACCACTGCATGCTGGCTTCCAAAGCTGCCGAATCCACAAGTCCAATATTCGATTATAGAGAATTGTGGAAAAGTAAGCAGTCGGGGCTAAATGTTAGCATTATGTTGCCATACTTTAGGATTGGCATGTCTAGGTTGTGATGTAATACATCTGCATCTCTGCTTGCCTGCCATACTTTAGGCTTAATTGGCACCTCAATGTAAACGATGTAATGTTGCAGGTGCCACAGAGGAGCAAATCATGTACCACTACGATCCTTGAGTATAAACTAAGAAACACGACCGTCCACTTTTAGGTTCTGTGAGGAGTTATGGCCAAAACAACTATATCCTTTTCTTAATGGCTCCCTTCCGTGAAAGGCAAGGCCCGTGTCGAGAATGGCATCTCTGACTGTTACATGGATGCTCTCTTCAAACTCACATGAAGAGTTACTACAGCTCCCAGGATAACGGTAGTAGAGTTTGTGTAGCCTCTGTGAAAATGGAGATATGAGGGATAGAAACAGATGACACAATTGAACACTGCATGTGAGAGTTTCAAGCAGCACAGCTTATCTCTCTACTCTCTTCTAGCAGCCATGGCTGATCCTTCAAATATGTTGCAGGTAGCGACATTAATCTCCCAAAGACTATTTGCTTATTTGTATCTTCTCCAGCAGCATTGCTATGCATTGCTAATTAGTAGTCATTTATTATTCTTGTAATTTGCTGGCTCATGAAATCTCCGTCTTGTCATGCCCAGGTTGTAGTCATTATGTCTTATCTCTACTCGCCCGCCATACTTGGTAGTGTGCAAGTATCCTCTGAAAAACATTAATTATTGTTATGTCACAGACGTGCAAAAGATTGTGATCCTTGTGCGAAAATTTTGAAATTCAGCTTCCACAGTTTCAGTTTCTGTGAGAAAGTATGGCCGAAACAAAATAATTTACATTTTATATATTTTTACGGGCCCCCCTCCCCCAGGAGGCAAGGTATATGCTCAAAATGGCGTCTCTGGCAGTTACATGGATGCCGTTTTTATGGTGCATTTAGAGTCAGAGATCAGGACAGACTTACAGCATAATTTTGCCAAGGGAAGCTTACTACAGTTCACAGGTTTTTGTAGCCTATAGAGATGTGAGCACTAGAAACTGCGTGAGCAAGTGGTGCGAATGTGATTTTGAAGCAGACAGTCCTTCTCTCCACTCTCCCGATAGAGACTTCTCCAGCAGCATTGCTTTGCATAATTGGCCGGTTTTGGATTAGTTGATATTCTGCTTCATTATAGCCACATTTCTGTATACTCACCCGCCATATTTACAATTGGAAGTGTAATTATCCTTGATGGGAATATTTTCCAATTGTTTTTTTGGTGGTATGCTTTTAAAATCTCTGAAAGTGTACTCTCTATAGGCATGTAACAATGTCATCAATATCTGTGCACTCTCATCACAGGATGGTTTCACACCACTGATAGTAGCCGCTCTGAATGGCCACCGCCAGGTCGCTGAGCTATTGATTAGCAAAGGAGCTGATGTGAACCTCCCAGAGAAGGTACACTGAGTGTGAGAGTACATAACAGAAATGATGTATGGGACTTTTATAAGCAAATATAAAAATACTAAGTACTGTAAATAGCAAGTGAAAGGTAACAGGTCTTTAAAGCTAATGACAATCAGTTTATAGATCTTTTTGCATGTAGCACTGCGTAAAGGATAGTGTTTAGGAGAGTACAAAATGTAGTCTAGTACTATTGCAGCGTTTGCAATTGAGATTAGAGCCTAGCAGCAGCCACTTGTACAACTACTAGCCTTAAACATGTATTTTATTGTATTTTGTACATTGCGGATTGTGTAGTAATCCTGGAGTAGCAGTGCTAGTCAAATGTTCATGTCAATTCCATGCCATGCTGTTAGACATTGAACTGGAGTAACTAGTGTATTCCGAGTAACAAGTACAACTGACAAAAAGAAACTGAACATCGCAAGCGCAACGAATGCGCAACGTATGCGTAACGGAAGCGCATGTGCCAGTACGCACGAGTACCGGAAGCGCAACGTATGCGTACCGGAAGCTATTCACATGGTTATGCACACTGTGTTAAATAATCAGTGGTTTTCTATGCATGTTGGGCACAAGATTTCATTTCACTAGTCCAGTCTAGCCTCATCCCCAGGCCTCCGCCCAGCTTTTGTCGCTTGCACTACAAAATGCGGGAGAGCCTTGGAACAAGGCTAAGTCCAGTCCACCATTCCATTCCACTTGTCCAGTCCACCATTCCATTCCACTGAATTCAGATGACCAGTACCTGCTGTGGTACAATTATGTGTACACCCTGCAGACATTGTTTGCTATGAATTTGATTACTATGTGTGCTCACTGTTATGTCAGTCTTGTAATAATGCATGCTAGTTACACTAGGAGCTCACTGTAGACACTGCAGCTGTTTCTTATGAATTTAATTATAGCTTGTGCTCAACATTTTGTCAGCCTTGTAATAGCATGTGCATGTTGCAATGGGGGCTTGTGAGGTGCATTCATGAGGAGCATGCACACACTGTTTCTGTCAGCTTTGACAGCAGCCTTTTGAGAGTGTAGCTATCTGTGTATGTGGAGTCTGTGTGCCACTATTTGTTGTTGTGTCGACAAAGAGGACTCATGGACACATAGAAACATCCAGAAAAGTAGTCAGAACATGGTGCAGATTATGTACAGTTCTGAGTACATGACGTCCAAACTTTGAGAGCTGTAAGTGGGCAGTAGACTACTTAGTATGTAGTAGTACTGAAGCTGTTGAAGTAGCTATTGAGTAATGGAGATTGGGTGTTCGTTGTTTTTTTGGAGAACGTGGGTATCCAATTAGACTCACTACAGTAAGTGCTTCACTTTCAGTCAGCATTGCTACCCATAATATCACTACTGGAAGTCCATTGACTAATTTTGTTTGCATGACACTGTATATAATTATGACTAACAAAATAATGCGAGCATGTAGAAGTATAGAATATAATTACGGTACTCTTGGCCTAGAGAGTAGAGTTTGTAGAAATTACTTTGCTCTATTGCCTATGTGTTTTGATGCTATGCTCTCAATAGTGGAATACAAGTGTACTTATCATACCTAGTGTACTGGTTTCTGTGGCTTCAGAGAATTGTTTAATCTACATCTTTGTTTTGAGAGAGTCCAACCTCAGGTTTCACAAGCTAGATGTTAGTGTTGTGTGGCCATATCTCAGGATTGGTGATTTCATATTTAGGTCATAGATAAATTAGCACAAGCTTGAGTTTTAGAAGAGGTAACTTTGAAATTATTACTGTAAGGCTAGTGATAATCCATCCGAAATATTAATCCTTACCTCTGGTGATTGATTGACTCTTTTCTGTAATCTGCATTGTACCTTTATTATATAGCTCCTGTATGGGCTATATTTAGGCTACTTGGTAGTATAATTCCAGATGAGCAAGATAGTCTCTGTGAACTGTCCACACCAAGCTAGTTACCGTTTTTCTGATTCCCTGTATGTTTAATGTTCACCTGATGTGTATAAAATTTGCTACTGGAGGTCCATTGATTAATCATTATAAATGAACAATTTCATGCCTGTGCATGACATTGACATTGTACATGCAGGCTATTACGCCACGAATCGTGGCTGGGGGGGGCGTGGGGGGCAGCCACGTGCTTGTAATGTATTGCAGTCTATGGGGAAACCCAAATAAGATGAGCATTTCCGTGTGTTCCTCCACCTATGATGTGCCTATGTCTGATTGACCAGTCAAGCTTATTGACCAAGGAGAGATCTTTCGGCTGCCATTTGTTGCATCTCTCTATGACCTTCCCTCACCAACGGTTGAAGCCTACCCAGTCTTTTTAATTATGCGCTGTGAAATGACTGGGTTTGCTTGAGCCATCTGTATCTTGATGAGGAAAGGTTATAGAGAGATACAGCAAATAGCAGCTAAGAGCTCTTTTTTGCTCAATGAGCGTGACTGGTCAATCAGACGTAGGAATTTCATAGGTGGAGCTACTTACAGAAATGCGGATCTCATTTGGGGTTTCCCCAAAGACTGCAATACATTACATGTGCGTGGTTTGCCCCCCAGCCATGATCCACCGAGTAATAATTGAAACTTCCGTATACACGTAACGTCGGCGGAAAATGGTCTATTGACAAAATAATGAAAGCATGTGGATGTATAGAATATGATTACGGTACTCTCGGCCTGGAGAGTAGATTTTAGGGAAACTACTTTGCTCTATTGCCTATGTGTTTTGATGCTATGCTCTCAAAAGTGGAGTATGTTGTATACGTATCTTCTACAATTTTGTGAGTGTTGGTTATATTAGTGAATTAGAGAAAGGTACAGGATTCTATGGCTTCTACAATAAACGTGGTCAGAAAAATTGCATTCAAAATATTTGTCATTTTCTCTGGTGTTTGATTGAATTCTTTCTCATGATCTGCAAAGTACTTAGATAGCTTCTGTATTGTTTTGGCTGCTTGGTGGTTACTATAATTCACATGTATGCTCAGTGAACTTGCCTATAGTATGCTATACAGTTCCTGTGTTTAGGATACCCTATGTATTTAACAATCATCAGATGTTTATGAAATGCCCTGTTTAGAAATACTCAGAATGCTTTGATATTAAATTTAGAATAAGAATACCTATAATAATGACGTACAAGCATCTCCCTCTTTTATGATTTTCAGTCCCGTGCCAATAAAAAACAGACTTCACAATTCTTTCTTAGTACTAGAAGTACACATGTGCAGATACGTCTTGCGCAGTAGGAATATTGTAGCATAACTACAGCTGTACAATTGTTGGAAAATTGCAACACATCTGTACTGCTGAATATTTGTTTTGTGATGTCACAGTGGGTAAGACTGTTGGTGTACGCAGTGCAGCTGAGCTCAATTTAATTTGGCACTAACAAATTTTATGTCTAAAAACCAGCCGTTTTTTTTCCACATAAACCATTTAACTGAAGGTTATAGTCAGTCCGCAGTCATGAAAGGATTAGCTTGTCTCATCTTCACAGCAAAAGTACTGACTCGGCATTTCATCTTGCACTTCCAGTTAGCCACCAGACCTCGCCAAAACAGAAGCAGCATCACTACCTACCAGTTTTTTTGCTGTCTAGGCAACACAAAACTAAGCTAGCTTGACGTACCTTGGCCTATTGGACCTACAAATATCTGTGCTTGTGACAATAGTGACATAGTAATGTAATGATATAATTCGATGCAGACATAAACAAACAGACAGACAAATGTGGGATAAGTAATCTTACGAATCAGCTGAGCGTGTGCTTTACTTCAGTATCATGTTCATTAGAAGAAATCATGAAGCTTTAGCATTAGCTTCAGAAAGAGTTGCGATCATCGAACAAACAAGTTTTTTGAGCTTTGTTGACATCAAGAATGAGTAGCATGTCACCACTGCATGCTGGCTTCCAAAGCTGCCGAATCCACAAGTCCAATATTCGATTATAGAGAATTGTGGAAAAGTAAGCAGTCGGGGCTAAATGTTAGCATTATGTTGCCATACTTTAGGATTGGCATGTCTAGGTTGTGATGTAATACATCTGCATCTCTGCTTGCCTGCCATACTTTAGGCTTAATTGGCACCTCAATGTAAACGATGTAATGTTGCAGGTGCCACAGAGGAGCAAATCATGTACCACTACGATCCTTGAGTATAAACTAAGAAACACGACCGTCCACTTTTAGGTTCTGTGAGGAGTTATGGCCAAAACAACTATATCCTTTTCTTAATGGCTCCCTTCCGTGAAAGGCAAGGCCCGTGTCGAGAATGGCATCTCTGACTGTTACATGGATGCTCTCTTCAAACTCACATGAAGAGTTACTACAGCTCCCAGGATAACGGTAGTAGAGTTTGTGTAGCCTCTGTGAAAATGGAGATATGAGGGATAGAAACAGATGACACAATTGAACACTGCATGTGAGAGTTTCAAGCAGCACAGCTTATCTCTCTACTCTCTTCTAGCAGCCATGGCTGATCCTTCAAATATGTTGCAGGTGGCGACATTAATCTCCCAAAGACTACTGGCTTATTTGTATCTTCTCCAGCAGCATTGCTATGCATGGCTAATTAGTAGTCATTTATTATTCTTGTGATTTGCTGGCTCATGAAATCTCCGTCTTGTCATGCCCAGGTTGTAGTCATTATGTCTTATCTCTACTCGCCCGCCATACTTGGTAGTGTGCAAGTATCCTCTGAAAAACATTAATTATTGTTATGTCACAGACGTGCAAAAGATTGTGATCCTTGTGCGAAAATTTTGAAATTCAGCTTCCACAGTTTCAGTTTCTGTGAGAAAGTATGGCCGAAACAAAATAATTTACATTTTATATATTTTTCCGGGCCCCCCTCCCCCAGGAGGCAAGGTATATGCTCAAAATGGCGTCTCTGGCAGTTACATGGATGCCGTTTTTATGGTGCATTTAGAGTCAGAGATCAGGACAGGACTTACAGCATAATTTTGCCAAGGGAAGCTTACTACAGTTCACAGGTTTTTGTAGCCTATAGAGATGTGAGCACTAGAAACTGCGTGAGCAAGTGGTGCGAATGTGAGTTTGAAGCAGACAGTCCTTCTCTCCACTCTCCCGATAGAGACTTCTCCAGCAGCATTGCTTTGCATAATTGGCCGGTTTTGGATTAGTTGATATTCTGCTTCATTATAGCCACATCTCTGTATACTCACCCGCCATATTTTACAATTGGAAGTGTAATTATCCTTGATGGGAATATTTTCCAATTGTTTTTTTGGTGGTATGCTTTTAAAATCTCTGAAAGTGTACTCTCTATAGGCATGTAACAATGTCATCAATATCTGTGCACTCTCATCACAGGATGGTTTCACACCACTGATAGTAGCCGCTCTGAAATGGCCACCGCCAGGTTCGCTGAGCTATTGCTTAGCAAAGGAGCTGATGTGAACCTCCCAGACAAGGTACACTGAGTGTGAGAGTACATAACAGAAATGATGTATGGGACTTTTATAAGCAAATATAAAAATACTAAGTACTGTAAATTAGCAAGTGAAAGGTAACAGGTCTTTAAAGCTAATGACAATCAGTTTATAGATCTTTTTGCATGTAGCACTGCGTAAAGGATAGTGTTTAGGAGAGTACAAAATGTAGTCTAGTACTATTACAGCGTTTGCAATTGAGATTAGAGCCTAGCAGCAGCCACTTGTACAACTACTAGCCTTAAACATGTATTTTATTGCATTTTGTACATTGCGGATTGTGTAGTAGCAATCCTGGAGTAGCAGTGCTAGTCAAATGTTCATGTCAATTCCATGCCATGCTGTTAGACATTGAACTGGAGTAACTAGTGTATTCCGAGTAACAAGTACAACTGACAAAAAGAAACTGAACATCGCAAGCGCAACGAATGCGCAACGTATGCGTAACGGAAGCGCATGTGCCAGTACGCACGAGTACCGGAAGCGCAACGTATGCGTACCGGAAGCTATTCACATGGTTATTGCACACTGTGTTAAATAATCAGTGGTTTTCTATGCATGTTGGGCACAAGATTTCATTTCACTAGTCCAGTCTAGCCTCATCCCCAGGCCTCCGCCCAGCTTTTGTCGCTTGCACTACAAAATGCGGGGAGAGCCTTGGAACAAGGCTAAGTCCAGTCCACCATTCCATTCCACTTGTCCAGTCCACCGTTCCATTCCACTGAATTCAGATGACCAGTACCTGCTGTGGTACAATTATGTGTACACCCTGCAGACATTGTTTGCTATGAATTTGATTACTATGTGTGCTCACTGTTATGTCAGTCTTGTAATAATGCATGCTAGTTACACTAGGAGCTCACTGTAGACACTGCAGCTGTTTCTTATGAATTTAATTATAGCTTGTGCTCAACATTTTGTCAGCCTTGTAATAGCATGTGCATGTTGCAATGGGGGCTTGTGAGGTGCATTCATGAGGAGCATGCACACACTGTTTCTGTCAGCTTTGACAGCAGCCTTTTGAGAGTGTAGCTATCTGTGTATGTGGAGTCTGTGTGCCACTATTTGTTGTTGTGTCGACAAAGAGGACTCATGGACACATAGAAACATCCAGAAAAGTAGTCAGAACATGGTGCAGATTATGTGCAGTTCTGAGTACATGACGTCCAAACTTTGAGAGCTGTAAATGGGCAGTAGACTACTTAGTATGTAGTAGTACTGAAGCTGTTGAAGTAGCTATTGAGTAATGGAGATTGGGTGTTCGTTGTTTTTTTCTTGGAGAACGTGCGTATCCAAATAGACTTACTACAGTAAGTGCTTCACTTTCAGTCAGCACTGCTACCCATAATATCACAACTGGAGGTCCATTGACTAATTTTGTTTGCATGACACTGTATATAATTATGACTAACAAAATAATGCGAGCATGTAGAAGTATAGAATATAATTACAGTACTCTTGGCCTAGAGAGTAGAGTTTGTAGAAATTACTTTGTTCTATTGCCTATGTTGTTTTGATGCTATGCTCTCAATAGTGGAATACAAGTGTACTTATCATACCTAGTGTACTGGTTTCTGTGGCTTCAGAGAATTGTTTAATCTACATCTTTGTTTTGCACGCCATCATTACGTCACGCGCGTGATGCCAACCACGCGTTAATTTCTACAAAAAATGGCAGACTAAAATATCAGTGTAGCGTTTGGCAGTTTTTTCACTTACCAAGTCAAAGAAGCAACGGAATCTTTGAGTTTTAGAAGAGGTAACTTGGAAATTATTACTGTAAGGCTAGTGATAATCCATCCGAAATATTAATCCTTACCTCTGGTGATTGATTGACTCTTTTCTGTACATCTACATTCGATACGGCCTGCTGTATTATATAGCTCCTGTATGGGCTATATTTAGGTCCTACTTGGTAGTATAATTCCAGATGAGCAAGAATAGTCTCTGTGAACTGTCCACACCAGAGCTAGTTATCCGTGTTTCTGATACCCTGTATGTTAATCAATGTTATATTTCGCCGTGTATATCCGTTCTTTTACAATTTTTGTCTACATTCGGTACTGTTACATCATCATTACTAATCACTCTAACTATTTAACGGCTAATAAAGGAAGGGGTTTCCTCTTCCTAGCCGTACTAAGCAATTACGGTCGTCATAGCCACTATAGTGGCTTGTGGCGTAGTGGAATGATTACGTAATAGCCACTATAGTGGCTTACGGCGTGCAATGAGTTAATCTACATCTTTGTTTTGAGAGAGTCCAACCTCAGGTTTCACAAGCTAGATGTTAGTGTTGTGTGGCCATATCTCAGGATTGGTGATTTCATATTTAGGTCTACTGGAGGTCCATTGATTAATCATTGTAAATGGACAATTTCATGCTTGTGCATGACATTGACATTGCACATGCAGACTTAATTATCACAAGTATAGGTGCTTATGTGCAGTATCTTGAACATAGTTTGGTTATGATAGACCATTTTCCATGTGATGTCACAGTATGTGGAAGGTTCAATTATTACTCCACGAATCGTGGCTGGGGGGGCCTGGGGGGCAGCCACGTGCATGTAATGTATTGCAGTCTATGGGGAAACCCAAATAAGATGACCATTTCCGTGTGTACCTCCGCCTATGAAGTGCCTATGTCTGATTGACTAGTCAAGCTTATTGACCAAGGAGAGATCTTTCGGCTGCCATTTGTTGCATTTCTCCATGACCTTCCCTCACCAACGGTTGAAGGCTACCCAGGCTTTTTAATTATGCGCTGTGAAATGACTGGGTTGGCTTGAGCCATCTGTATCTTGATGAGGAAAGGTTATAGAGAGATACAAGAAATGGCAGCTAAAAGCTCTCTTTTGCTCAATGAGCGTGACTGGTCAATCAGACGAAGGAACTTCATAGGTGGAGCTACTTACAGAAATGCGGACCTCATTTGGTGTTTCCCCAAAGACTGCAATACATTACATGTGTGTGGTTTGCCCTCCAGCCATGATCCACAGAGTAATAATTGAAGCTTCCGTATACACGTGACGTCAGCGGAAAATGGTCTATAGACAAAATAATGAAAGCATGTGGATGTATAGAATATGATTACGGTACTCTCGGCCTGGAGAGTAGATTTTATGGAAACTACTTTGCTCTATTGCCTATGTCTTTTGATGCTATGCTTTTAAAAGTGGAGTATGTTGTATACATATCTTCTACAATTTAGTGAGTGTTGGTTATATTAGTGAATTAGAGAAAGGTATAGAATTCTATGGCTTCTACAATAAACGAGGTCAGAAAAATTGCATTCAAAATATTAGTCATTTTCTCTGGTGTTTGATTGAATTCTTTCTCATGATCTGCAAAGTACTTAGATAGCTTCTGTATTGTTTTGGCTGCTTGGTGGTTACAATAATTCGCATGTATGCTCTGTGAACTGCGTACAGCATGCTATATAGTTCCTGTGTCTATGATATTCAACAATCACGAGATGCTTATGAAATGCCCTGTTTAGAAATACTCAGAATACTTTGATAGTAAATTTAGAATAAGAATGCCTATAATAATGATGTGCAAGAAACTCCCTCAGTTATAATTTTCAGTCCTGTGCCAATTAAAAACAGACTTCATATTTCTTTGTTAGTACTAGAAGTACACATGTGCAGATACGTCTTGCACAGTAGGAATATTGTAGCATAACTACAGCTGTACAATTGTTGGAAAATTGCAACACATCTGTACTGCTGAATATTTGTTGTGTGATGTCACAGTGGGTAAGACTGTTGGCAGCTGAGCTCAATTTAATTTGGTACTAGCAGGGTTGATATTTTTATTTCTAAAAACCAGCCGGGTTTATTCACATAAACCATGTAACTGAAGGTTATACTCAGCAACATGTCAGTCTGCAGTCATGAAAGGATTAGCATGCACAGCCAAAGTGCAGACTTGGTATTTCATCGTGCACTTCCAGTTAGCCGCCACAACTCGCCAAAACAGAAGCATCATCACTACCTACCAGTTTTTTGCTGTCTAGGCAACACAAAACTAAGCTAGCTTGACGTACCTTGGCCTATTGGACCTACAAATATCTGTGCTTGTGACAATAGTGACATAGTAATGTAATGATAAAATTCGATGCAGACATAAACAAACAGACAGACAAATGTGGGATAAGTAATCTTACGAATCAGCTGAGCGTGTGTTTCATTTCAGCATCATGTTCATTAGAAGAAATCATGAAGCTTTAGCATTAAGAATTGCGATCATTGAACAAACACAATTTTAGCCTGTATAGGTGAATAATTTAAAATAGCTGTATTACTCTCATTAATTATGTGTTGTTAGCAACAATACAAATAGCTTATATGAAATCAACTCAAGCTAATGTTTAAAGTAACATTATGCCATTGTATGTACATTTCTTGTATGGTGTGTGGGCAAGCTTTTAGCTAAGATCAAAGTCTACCACCATAAACCCCTAGCGTGTATGGTAGATAATTAGATACTGTGATGGTGCCATTCATCAGCCAATGCACCATGGTATAAATAGTTAGCCAGGAAGATGTACTGATGACACTAACAGAATAATGAAGTTGAGTAAATGATTATTGTTATGCAGCCAATTGTTCTTTCATGTATACGTCTTTTTACACAGAATGGAGCCACGCCACTTTATGTTGCGGCTCAGAATGGCCACAGTCAGGTTGCTGAACTACTGCTTAGCAAAGGGGCTGATGTCAACCTACCAATGCAGGTACAGTGAAAGTGAGAGTGTATAACAATCCAAAACTACAGGTGCTTTTATTTGAATGGTTGTGAGTGGACTGGATTGTCTTAGTGTGCACTGAAATGTCTTTTGTACACTGGGAAGTCTATGAGTGCATGGGGTTGTTTTCAGTGCATTGGAATGTCTGTGAGTGCACTCAATTGTCTGTGGACTGTCTTGAGTGCTCTGGGATGTCTGAGGATGCACTGAGTGCACTCAATTGTTTTAATTGCCCTGAGATTTCTATTATTGTACTGGGATATTCTGGAGTGCACTTTAGCATATATTTGTCTTTGCATAATGTGGATCTTGCTACCTAGTTGAGGGTATCAGTACCAGTATTAGACTTACTGACACTAGTTACTGTCAGACCACAAAAATTAGTTGCTCTGATATAGTCTAACAAGCCAGACCATGTTTGTTGAACATGGTCTGACTTCACATATAGTGATGATAGGTAGTAACTGAATGTGTGTTTCCGAGGTATGTGTATTACATGTGACCGGATTTGCCAAAAGAGACCATATCCCACATCTTTACAAAATTTTCTATTTTAGGCAATTTTCATGCTGTTATATCTTGACAACCATTAGCGAAACATGAGTAAGTTATAGTTCAGATTAAATACTGTCCTTCAACTAAAGGAATCCCACACTAGAAGTCTATAGCTTTCTCTATTTCAGAGATATGAACCCTGGTTGCATCGCCATTTTCTAGACATTGCAATGTGACCGAAAATCCCGTAAACTCCAACCCATATCTTCCTTGTGGTTTGTCAGAATGGCTTCTCTTCTGAGTTATTACTACGGTAATGTCTCTTGTGAAACCACCCACGTTTCATTTTGTTTGTGATTATCGTTATGCAGATACGTGTCTTTGAAGTGGATGCATTTAAAAATGCAGATATGGTCCCTTTTCTCAAATCCGGTCATGTATTGCATTTACATCACAACTTACATAGTTTCGACCTGAGGCCTTATTGCTGAGTGGGAAGCGAGGCAGCTAATTGTGTTGCATGGAGACTCCACGTTTGTATGTATATGTAAGTAATGCTACAGGAATACAATTATCACAAACATATTCCCTGTGGGAGTGGCTTTCCTTGAACATACAGTCAGATCAGTCACAATAAAATCACTGATTACTTTGTTAGTTTGAAGGCTCTTAAAAATTTGTTAATGGCCCTTTGTTTGATAAGACCTTGATTAAGACTTAATGCCCACGTACTAGTTGTTTTTCAGCATTACGTACCAGCAGGAGTAGGTGTCCATAAATTTATAGCATAATTAGTATCCCTCTAGCGCCAGTCATGCATAAAATGAACCATTCACCTACATCACGCTAATTTATTTTTATCTGTAGTTTTATAAATTTGAGTATTTAGTGACATTTATCACTAGTTCCAAAAGCGTTCATTACCTTCATGGGTGATGTTGATCTCCATTGAAAGCACACCTACACAGAAGTAGCTATCATGTACCAAATGATTGGAAATACTGTATTGATTTATTAGCTACACAGTTCTAGCCTTCTGTGGCCTTCTCACAAGCAGTGGTGTGTTGTAAAAAGTATTGGGGTGGAAGTAGCTCAGCAGCCAAGCGGTCAGTGGCGAAATGCCAAACAAATTTTTTGTGAGTAGGTTGAAATTTGTAATAGCATGATCAATTTATGTCAGTGGACGTGGCTTGTGCCAAATTTTTGTTTCAAAGTCTGGATTGTGAAATGAGGTTGTTTTTGGCTGTATAACTGGGTTTAAAGTGTTCTTGTGAGAAAGCCTGCATACATTTTTGGCCTATCCTGTATGGGTATTGTTGATGGGGTCAGACTGTGGGTAGGGCTCTAGCAGTTTGTGAAATTTAGCATTCTAGTAACAGAGCCTAAACTTGTTTTTTGTGAGTTGAAACCTGACCAACCCGACTGGTGGCTACGGCCCTGTGAAGTAGTGTAGGTAAATATTAGATCACTTTGCAATCATTTTATGTTGTTAAGTTTACGTGCGAACTTGGTAACTGTCTCAACTGCAAAAGGCACATCTAGTCGCCCACATAAATGGAATCATAAGAGAACACGCTGATACCGTTTACACTCTGGATCCCAAGTTCATGGATGTGTGTTTGCTTTCAAATTTGTGAGGCGAGAAGCCCGAACTGAGGAGAGCTAGTTGCTTGTGCGTCTCACCATGAGGCTTCTGTCTGCTGTGTTAAATTTTCAGGGCGCCGGTTTTTAAGCACCCTTCACTTTTAAGCACCTATACACTTTTAAGCACCCATCCCGCTCTTGATTTTCGGGCAGCAATAAGCACCTATTCTAATTATACGCTATCGAGAGTGAAAATTTTTCGTTGAACTATCTACCGGTAGCTAGCTAGCTAAAGTCGCGCCCGACGGATCACTTTCGAGTGCCCTACAAGAGTGTCCTCGGATGTAAGCACGGCAACTGCTCTTCTGTCATGTGCATTCCTTGGTTCTCTCTGCACGCAAAGACGCTCTCCAATTGTTGGAGTCCAAACAGCCTTGTACACATGATGCCCTCGGATGACATCGCGATGGATGTAAATTGCCGTTTCCCCGGGAGAAGTCATCTTTCTTGTTGAAAGGCAGAACTGTTTGAAAAGCTAGGAACGAGCGCTTCTTTATAAGCGTAGCGGATCGATCAATACGTGTCTAAATTTGCGCGCGTGCACGTGGCAAATAATTGTGGGCGTGGCCTAAAACAGCTCGCTTTTAGGCACCTTCCGCTTTTTAAGCACCCATTTTGTCGCTATTGTCCCGATAAGCACCGGTGCTTAAAAACCGGCGCCTACGGTATTCTGATAGTGGCAGGACTCAGCCAGGTCGTAATGACGACCTTTAACCTTGTGATACAAGGAAGTTTTGCTGCGTGACAGTAAAGTCCCTTAGGCACATTTGTTGCCGACTCTCCAGAAATGCATTTTGTAGCTGAAGACACTTGAATTCCGAGGTTTTATATTTGTCCCCGTGAGCTAGTCTTGATATTGAAGCTGACAGCTGCTATAACCCGGTGAGTGTCAACAAAGTGTGTTTTTTGGATTGGAAGATATAGTACTGTCCTTTTTTTTATCTTATGGATTATTTTTATCTGTATGGGGCTTCCTTTAGATAAGCCCCTTCTCTTTCGTTTCACTAAACTATCTGGATGATAGCTGCCCAGGAAGAAATGTGCTTTCTGCCATCTTTTTAGCAGACCTGTTTTGAAAGACGGCGGGGCTTAAACTTTGTCACGTGACAGGAAAAGTGATCATGGCATTTCAGAGGACCCAGGTTCAAATCCTTTCTGGATCTCAGTTATTTTTTTTTGGAAAAGTTTAAATAAAGTTTGAAACTGAAATATTATTGTTTGCTGGTGATACAGCATTTTTTGTCAATTGATGCTACATTCTGACCCTCCATTGCATGAATAGTATAATTTGAGGTGCATGAATGGGGCAGCAATGAGTGGTTGTATTCCCATTTCATTTTCTATAATATTGTCTCACCAAGAGCTTGCAAATTACCCAAATATACTGGGTTTGGACTGTGCAACAACATATCCAATTGCTCCTGTAATATGGAAGCTTGCTGGCAGTTTTTATAACCACATGTTGCTGTATGTACTTATGAATATAACATCCTGTTCTAATTTGGGCTCCCATTGGCTCCCTCATTTCAAATGTAACTCTTAGTCATGGCAGGATGTGTATCAACTGGAGTCAGCATTGCATAAGAGCATACTGCCATTTTGCTCTTATGGCTGCATGTGCACTTCTCAATATGTCTACTAGGTATACATTTAGAATGCAAGGAGCCTCCCGATATCGAGGTGTGTAAGTATTGGAAGTCGGATCTTGGGCAGGACAGGGGGATTATGTAATAATGTGTAAGACAGCTAGGCACGAAGATAACAGTTACCCTGCAAGCTACGAAATGTCTTTGTGTGTCGTACATCTGAAGGAGTAGCCACGGCTGTTACAGAAGAGCAGTTGGGATGTTGGTGATACTATAAGCACTTGCCCCGGGACTCATACTATTAATCAAAAATATCCCTCCTGGGTGTGTTATGCATAATAGAAACATGCAGCTTGTATGTACATTGTCACATTTTTTAATGTATAAAAATACTTATAAAGTAACTCTATAAAAGAGGTAATCCTATTCAAGAAACCATAGTAATAGTTTTGATCAGTATAGGTTAAGCCATGGCTTCTGAGGGGTTGTGGGATATACCCTCGGCGGTCAATTGTACCGCCTGGGAATTGACCACCGAGGGTGTATCCCATGACGCCCTCAGAAGCCATGGTTTAAGTAATTTTGTAGCTCATTTTGCGTCATTGAGTAGCCTACATGCATAGTGAATTAGTGGCACGTGCAGAATGACCCAATTCCTTTTCAAAAGCTGTGAAAGGCTGGTAAGTAAGCACGTTAAGGGAGAGTAGGCAGCTCTATGGCTTTTTCTGGCTCACAAATCGGTGGAAAATTGATGTAGATAGCGTGGTATGCTAGTACTGTTTGTCTGTGGTTAGTTTTGCTGTGTTTTTGTGTGTCTCCATATGTGGTTCATGCTACCAGCCAACTGTTTTGTGCCAGTATGGTGCAAGATTGTGCTAGACAGGTAGCTATCCCAGCTACTAGCTGTCCTTTGTAATTTCTACAGTTTCTGGGAGTGTTGTTACCGCTTTTTATCTGGAAAGCCTCCATCTTGATTGTAGCTTACCGTTATTAACAGCGTATAGTGCCAAAAGGCGCTTCTACCAACCATTGTTCCAGGGAACCTGTTAGTGCTGAACCCTTGAAACAGCCTGCACAGGTCATGGTCTCAGACGGTTAGACCACAGCGGCACAGGACTAATGTCCGAGCAGCAGTATGGGTGATTCTGCTGCAGCAATAATGTAGGAGTAGCCACAGGGTCAGGACATAGTCTATGGGTAGGGTTAGATTTACACAGACTTGCAGAAGTTGATGGCCTTTTGCCAGTTTTGGATGGCAATTGAACTACAGGAATTTTTGTGTATGCTCATTTGGGGCGAAATTAGTCTTGTGCCCTGACGTCCACGCCCTCCAGGCGAAGGAACGTCTGGTGCCTTGATTCAAATTTCTTGTCACGGAGGCGTGTCCCGTGAACGTATAAATGAAAGGCGCTTGCACCAAGAATGCAAATATCAGAGAAACTCAAAGATGGATACTCCTATCTGTGTTATTTGTTGTGTGACTCTACCTTTATGCAGTCAGCAATGCTCTCTAAATCCCGAAGTATCAGCCACTTACAAAAGGGTGGTGGATTTCTTGGTTTCAGTCGTCCACCCGGAGCTTGAGTTAGCTGGCGGTGCTGGGACGGTGGGTACGGGTGGCACAAGGATACGGTATTGCTGTAAACCATGCTTCTCGAAGTTGTAGAGGGCTGAAAGGTCCTTAGAAGCTACGAAGGGGATCATCAACGAGCAACGAAGCAAGTTCTCTTTACCGCTTGTCACTGAGCTGTTCCAGCAATTGAATGAGTCCCCAGATGATGAAAAGCATACGCCTCGGAGTAGGACCAGCATCCTACTTGAGAGATTCACGCTATTTAGTCCTCGTAAGAGTCCTAGAGTTGAAGATAGCCATAGGGATACAATAGTCTTCTTCTACGGCAGCCATCGCGCTTTTAACACTTCGACCGTTCGGTGACGTAATCTCTTTTAATTACGCATTCTATGATTTCATTTGTCAGCTGACATTCCAGATAAGACAGAGGTGTTACTAACAAGAAATTTAAATCAAGGCACCAGACGCTCCTTCGCCTGGAGGGCGTGGACGTCTGGGCACGAGACTAGGGCGAAATATGAGTATTGTCCTGCTGAGCTGGCAGGCAGTGTTGGGGTACAGCTATTATTTTAGTGTTGGTGCCTTTGATAGTATGGCTTCCTGAGCTGAAAGTAACTTTATTCATAGTTTGATGTAATTAAGGGTCCCTAGTTTAGAGTTCACATGCCTCACCCACTACACAGATTCTACTATCACCAAACCTGTAGCAATCCCTCTTT
Organism: Phakellia ventilabrum; assembly: GCA_963921505.1. Taxonomy (NCBI): domain Eukaryota; kingdom Metazoa; phylum Porifera; class Demospongiae; order Axinellida; family Axinellidae; genus Phakellia; species Phakellia ventilabrum. The sequence continues at coordinate 1,939,387 of OY997378.1, read as the reverse complement.
TGCATAATGTTGAATGTAGCAATATGCTAGTTATCTGAGTTGGGCAAAGACATTTTTTGAAAATTTTATGAATATTGTTGGATGTAATGAGGTCACTAAATCCAGTACAGACATTGTAGCAGGTCTCTAAGGGACAGTCTTTATTTTGCCACTTAGATACCTGTGAAGTTAGTTAGATACCTGTAAAGTTAGTTAGATACCTGTGAAGTCAGTTAGATACCTGTGAAGTCAGTTGGAGACCTGGGGTTGTAATTATCAATTAACCTTTACCAATTATGCCTCACAATATTTCATCACTCAAGCCAGTCAACTGTACGTGTCACGAGAATAAATATTTGAGATACTAACAAAGAAACGAACGATTGATGTTTGCATCCGCTAATCAGTAATGGCTACCACAAACAGGAGAGTGGAGACGGGGCTGTGCAGTAGTGTAGTGCTCTTGCAAGTTGGGTCAATTACAGGCAAGCTCTGTTGGCTTCAGCATGTTAGACACTGTAGCTATCACCTAGCTAGCTAGTGACATGGACAGTTGAAAACTTACCAGCTTAAATGTGCTGTCTGCCTCCTAGTGCTTGAACATGTGAGGCAATCCCGTGCCTTCAGTCTTTGCCACCATTGAACGTTGCCTCTCAGAGTGGGCGCAGTCAGACTGCTAAAATGTTGCTAACATGAACTTCCCACTGTGCATAGACCCTGCTGCCATTGTTTGTTATGATGTGTGATTATTGTGTGTGCTCACTGTTGTATCAGTCTTGTAATAATGCATGCTAAGAGCTCACTGTGTAGACACTGCAGCCACTGTTTCTAATGAATTTAATTATAGCTTGTGCTCAACATTTTGTCAGCCTTGAATAGCATGTGCATGTTGCAATAGGGGCTTGTGAGGTGCATGCATGAGGAGCATGCACACACTGTTGCATATGTTGTGTGCCTTTGTCAGCTTTGACAGCAGCCTTTTGAGAGTGTAGCTATCTGTGTATCTGCAGTCTGTGTGTCACTATTTGATGTTGTGTTAACAGAGAGGACTCATGGACACGTAGAAACAGCCAGAAAAGCAGTCAGAACATGGTGCAGATTATGTGCAGTTCTGAGGACATGATGAGCAGACTTTGAGGGTTGTAAGTGGGCAATAGACTACTTAGTATGTAGCGGGACTCATGCTACCGCTGTTGAAGTAGCTACTAAGTAATAGAGATTGGGTGTTCATTATTTTTTTGGAGAACGTGGGTATCCCAGTAGACTCACTACAGTAAGTGCTTCGCTTTCAGTCCGCACTGCTGCCCGTACTATCACCACTGGAGGTGCATTGACTATTGGATAATTTTGTCTGTATGCCTAACACTGTACATGCAGTCTCTTTTATCACGTGATGCACCAGTATCAACCCATTCATTCCACAGACTACATAAATGGCTAAACCATCTAAGGGCTGAGAGGTGCAACCATTTTTCGAAACGTCCCTGCCTACGCATTATTGGTTGTGTGTGAAAATATACTGTGGAGAGCCTTGCAATGAGGCTGGGTCTGCTTAAATCTTTGTACAATCAGTTTTTCAGTGTTTGATGACAGTGTCCACAACCTGATGGTCCGGGCAGTCTTATACTTGCCGTCCCAGTTCATTAGTGCACTAACATCGCAAAGTTTACATCTCAATCACGTAGCCCAGTGTTTGCTAGTGTCCCATTAGTTCTTGCTATAGCAGTTGGAACACTGTCTATGTGATGGGATCCGTACAAAAAGTATTTACTCTACTGGCCAATACCGTATAGCGGGTTATTTTCGTGGGTGGAATTTACGCGAAAAGCTCGAGCGATTGTTAGAAATAATCTTTGTGTTTCTAAATTTTGTGGTGATTCGATCGCGAATACGCACTGACGTAATATGAACTTTGATTTAGTACATGTAGTTTGATGAACGACGATTTTGCATGAGAGATGGAACCCTTCAGCATTGAGTCGTGCATGAGAGGCTACCGAGTCTATAAAGGCATATGGGAGGCCAATACTGGAGAAGAACCACACCACCATGGTAATGGAGAGGTACGGGCCTCGCTTTTTGTCGCCTCTGCTTTCTTCAATCACAGCATTGAATGGGTGTGACAAAGGACCCTGTGGATCCAGGGCACATGTCAATTCAGTCTGCTAGAACTTTGATGCGCATATAACCGATCGTAAAATCCGTGGCTGAAAAATTCGTGACTTGTAGGTTAACCACAAAAATAACGCAAATTGGAACCCCACGAAAATAACCCGCTATACGGTAATTGGCAATTTATGCTTAACAGTGCTGTGAAAAGCATACAGTTTGGAGATTCACAATTGATGTACTGGTTGCCACCAAACTATCGCGCCAACTTTAGGCTCTGAGATTCTGTATTTGCATGGGCGTTGGACTTTCAACTGCAGCCTGGTGCTCACTCAGCCATGAATTAATGGCTGTGGGTGTGGCCTTTGATTGATACTACAGACCCATTGCACTACTGAATTCCAAGTGTGGCGTTTGTCCGTTGCTTCAGAAGTACCATGAGTGTGCTTCTGTATGCCTACTTTTCACAGTCGTAGCTACCTTCAGCACTGAGGGGTATTACTGAATGTAGAGCAGGGTCACTCTATTTATAATCGGACAGTGAATTTTTTGGGCATAGACGCCCTAAAATACTCGCATGCATACAATTGTCCAGTCATTGATATTAATTGGACTTACATTCAGAAAGCTATAGCCCCAGAACCAAGCAATGGAGGAACAGCAAGCTTGGCACTCAGAGTGCGAAGGGCCTGTAGTATTGATTGAAGGCCCCACCCACTTCCTGTAATTTATGTGTATGGCACTAGCGTATTTGATTATACCTGTCGTCCAAATATTCATTACTTACTCGACATGTATGGAATTAGATTCTTAAGCAGCCAATGTACAGTCTGTTTATGTGAATTCCTGTTCCTCTCATCACAGGATGGAACCACACCATTGAGCAGTGCCTCACAGAATGGTCACAGTCAGGTCGCTGAACTATTACTTAGCAAAGGAGCTGATATCAACCTTCCAGATGAGGTAAAATAGTGAGATATAAAGAAACATACAAGTGATTCACTTTCAGTCAGTAAGAGAAGTGACACTACCTACAAGATCACTACTAGAGGTCCATTGATTGGTCCTTGTAAATGGAGAGTGCTGTTTCTGTGCATGGCACACTCTTTTTATCACCAGTAGGGGCTCATACAAAGCCTTAATTTTCCTCTCACTTGGCACAGTAATTATGGAAACAAGCTATAAATAAGATAGCTAATATTATTTTTAAACCATGAGACAAAGATAAGAAAATACTGCTTCAGCATAGTTCAATTATAAAATAATGAAAGCATGTTGATGTATGCCTAGTGAATAGGTTTCGGAGAAAACTACTTCATTTGCTCTGTCACCTACATGTTTCACGCTTGATATGGTATACATGTATGCATGTATGTATGTATGTATGTGTGTATGTGTGTGTGTATGTATGTATGTATGTGTAGTGAATTTTTTTTTTGAGAATTGTGGAAAAGTAAGCAGTCGTGGTTAAATGTTAGCATTATGTTGCCATACTTTAGGATTGGTATTCCTAGATTGTGATTGATTACATCTTCATCTCTGCTTGCCTGCCATACTTTACGCTTAATTGGCACCTCAATGTAAATGATGTAATGTCGCAGGTGCCACAGAGGAGCAAATCATGTACCACTACGATCCTTGAGTATAAACTAAGAAACACGACCGTCCACTTTTAGGTTCTGTGAGGAGTTATGGCCAAAACAACTATATCCTTTTCTTAATGGCTCCCTTCCGTGAAAGGCAAGGCCCGTGTCGAGAATGGCATCTCAGACTGTTACATGGATGCTCTCTTCAAACTCACATGAAGAGTTACTACAGCTCCCAGGATAACGGTAGTAGAGTTTGTGTAGCCTCTGTGAAAATGGAGATATGAGGGATAGAAACAGATGACACAATTGAGCAATGCATGTGAGAGTTTCAAGCAGCACAGCTTATCTCTCTACTCTCTTCTATATAGCAGCCATTGCTTATCCTTGAAATATGCTGCAGGTAGCGACATCAATCTGAGACTCCCAAAGACTACTGGCTTTTTGTATCTTCTCCAGCAGCATTGCTATGCATGGTTAAGTAGTCATTTATTAGTCTTGTGATTTGCTGGCTCATGAAATCTCCATCTTGTCATGCCCAGATTGTAGTCATTATGTCTTATCTCTACTCGCCCGCCATACTTGGTAGTGTGCAAGTATCCTCTGAAAAACGTACTTATTACTATGTCACAGACGTGCAAAAGATTGTGATCCTTGTGCGAAAATTTAGAAATTCAATCTGAGGCTTCCACACTTTCCGTTTTTGTGAGAAATTATGGCCGTAATAAAATGGGGCCCCCTCACCCAGGAGGCAAGGTATGTGTTCAAAATGGTGTCTCTGGCAGTTACATGGATGCCGTTTTTATGGTGCATTTAGAGTCAGAGATCTGGACAGGCCTATCACATAATTATGACAAGGGAAGCTTACTAGGTTTTTGTAGCCTCTAGAGATGTGAGCACTAGAAACTGCATGATCAAGTGGTGCGAATGTGAGTTTGAAGCAGACAGTCCTTCTCTCCACTCTCCCGATAGAGACTTCTCCAGCAGCATTGCTTTGCATAATTGGCCGGTTTTGGATTAGTTGATATTCTCGTCTCTTGTGCAATTTCCCCATCTCATAGTACCTACATTCTGCTTCATTATAGCCACATCTCTGTATACTCACCCGCCATATTTAAAATTGGAAGTGTAATTATCCTTGATGGGAATATTTTCCAATTGTTTTTTTGGTGGTATGCTAGAGTGATTGTAATTACCCTCTAAGTTAATTAAAATCTCTGAAAGTGTACTCTCTATAGGCATGTAACAATGTATATTACATCTATATCTGCACTCACATCACAGGGTGGTTTCACACCACTGTATGTAGCCTGTCAGAATGGCCACAGCCAGGTTGCTGAGCTATTGCTTAGCAAAGGAGCTGATGTGAACCTCCCAGACAAGGTACACTGAGTGTGAGAGTACATAACAGAAATGATGTATGGGACTTTTATAAGCAAATATAAAAATACTAAGTACTGTAATTAGCAAGTGAAAGGTAACAGGTCTTTAAAGCTAATGGCAATCAGTTTATAGATCTTTTTGCATGTAGCACTGCGTAAAGGATAGTGTTTAGGAGAGTACATTGCGGATTGTGTAGCAATCCTGGAGTAGCAGTGCTAGTCAAATGTTCATGTCAATTCCATGCCATGCTGTTAGACATTGAACTGGAGTAACTAGTGTATTCCGAGTAACAAGTACAACTGACAAAAAGAAACTGAACATCGCAAGCGCAACGAATGCGCAACGTATGCGTACCGGAAGCGCATGTGCCAGTACGCACGAGTACCGGAAGCGTAACGTATGCGTACCGGAAACGCATGTGCCAGTACGCACGAGTACCGGAAGCGCAACGTATGCGTAACGTATGCGTACCGGAAGCACATGTGCCGAACATGTAGTCAGAACATGTGCCAGTACGCACGAGTACCGGAAGCGCAACGTATGCGTAACGGAAGCGCATGTGCCAGTACGCACGAGTACCGGAAGCGCAACGTATGCGTACCGGAAGCTATTCACATGGTTATGCACACTGTGTTAAATAATCAGTGGTTTTCTATGCATGTTGGGCACAAGATTTCATTTCAGTAGTCCAGTCTAGCCTCATCCCCAGGCCTCCGCCCAGCTTTTGTCGCTTGCACTACAAAATGCGGGGAGAACCTTGGAACAAGGCTAAGTCCAGTCCACCATTCCATTCCACTTGTCCAGTCCACCGTTCCATTCAAGAAAACATAGTAATAGTTTTGATCAGTATGGGTTAAGCCATGGCTTCTGAGGGGTTATGGGATATACCCTCGGCGGTCAGTTGTACCGCCTGGGAATTGACCACCGAGGGTGTATCCCATGACACCCTCAGAAGCCATGGCTTAAGTAATTTTGTAGCTCATTTTGCGTCATAGAGTAGCCTACATGCATAGTGAATTAGTGGCACGTGCAGAATGACCCAATTCCTTTTCAAAAGCTGTGAAAGGCTGGTAAGTAAGCACGTTAAGGGAGCGTAGACAGCTCTATGGCTTTTTCTGGCTCGCAAATTGGTGGAAAATTGATGTAGATAGCTACTGCTATTTGTCTGTGGTTAGTTTTGCTGCATTTCTGTGTGTCTCCGTATGTGGTACACACTGTCAGCCTACCGTTTTGTGCCAGTATGGTGCAAGAGTTGTGCTAGACAGGTGGCTATCCTAGCTACTAGCTGTCCTTTGTAATTTCTACAGTTGCTGGGAGTGTTGTTACCGCTTTTTATCTGGAAACCCTCCATCTTGATTGTAGCTTACCGTTATTAACACCGTATAGTGCCAAAAGGCGCTTCTACCGACCATTGTGCCAGGGATCCTGCTAGTGCTGAACCCTTGAAACAGCCTGCACAGGTCATGGTCTCAGTCGGTTAGACCACAGCGGCACAGGACTAATGTCCGAGCAGCAGTATGGGTGATTCTGCTGCAGTAATAATGTAGGAGTAGCCACAGGGGCAGGACATAGTCTATGGGTAGGGTTCGATTTACACAGACTTCCAGAAGTTGATTGTCTTTTGGCAATTGAACTAGAGGAATTTTTGTGTATGCTCATTCGGGGCGAAATAGGAGTATTGTCCTGCTGAGCTGGCAGGCAGTGTTGTGGTACAGCTGTTATTCTAGTGTTGGTGCCTTTGGTAGTATGGCTTCCATATCTGAAAGTAACATTACTCATAGTTTGATGTAATTAAGCGTCACTGTACTTCCTAGTTTAGGTATAAATCAGTTCATATGCCTCACCCACTACACAGATTCTACTATCACCAAACCTGTAGCTATATAGCAATCCCTCTTTTGCATAATGTTGAATGTAGCAATATGCTAGGTATCTGGGTTGGGCAAAAACATGTTTTAGAAAATTTAAGAATAATTCTGTTGGATGTAATGAGGTCACTAAATCCAGTAGTCACAATGTAGCAGGTCTCTAAGGGACAGTCTTTGTTTTGCCACTTAGATACCTGTGAAGTTAGTTAGATACCTGTAAAGTTAGTTAGATACCTGTGAAGTCAGTTGGAGACCTGGGGTTGTAATTATCAATTAACCTTTACCAATTATGCCTCACAATATTTCATCACTCAAGCCAGTCAACTGTACGTGTCACGAGAATAAACGTTTGAGATACTAATAAAGAAACGAACGATTGGTGTTTGCATCCGCGAACCAGTAATGGCTACCACAAACAGGAGAGTGGAGACGGGGCTGTGCAGTAGTGTAGTACTCTTGTAAGTGGGGCCAATCACAGGCAAGCTCTGTTAGCTTCAGCATGTTAGACACTGTAGCTATCACCTAGCTAGCTAGTGACATGGTTAAACAGTTCAAAACTTACCAGCTTGAATGTGCTGTCTGCCTCCTAGTGCTTGAACATGTGAGGCAATCCCGTGCCTTCAGTCTTTGCCACCATTGAACGTTGCCTCTCAGAGTGGGCGCAGTCAGACTGCTAAAATGTTGCTAACATGAACTTCCCACTGTGCATAGACCCTGCAGCCATTGTTTGTTATGAATTTGATTATTGTGTGTGCTCTGTCATGTCAACCTTGTAATAATGTCTTGTAATAATGCATGCTAGTGACACTAAGAGCTCACTGGAGCTCACTGTGTAGACACTGCAGCCACTGTTTCTAATGAATTTAATTATAGCTTGTGCTCAACATTTTGTCAGCCTTGGATAGCATGTGCATGTTGCAATAGTGGCTCGTGAGGTGCATGCATGAGGAGCATGCACACACTGTTGCAAATGTTGTGTGCCTTTGTCAGCTTTGACAGTAGCCTTTTGAGAGTGTAGCTATCTGTGTATCTGGAGTCTGTGTGCCACTATTTGATGTTGTGTTAACAGAGAGGACTCATGGACACGTAGAATCAGCCAGAAAAGCAGTCAGAACATGGTGCAGATTATGTGCAGTTCTGAGGACATGATGAGCAGACTTTGATGGTTGTAAGTGGGCAGTAGACTACTTAGTATGTAGCAGCACTCATGCTACCATTTTTAAAGTAGCTACTAAGTAATAGAGATTGGGTGTTCATTATTTTTTTGGAGAACGTGGGTATCCCAGTAGACTCACTACAGTAAGTGCTTCGCTTTCAGTCCGCACTGCTGCCCGTAATATCACTACTGGAGGTCCATTGACTATTGGATAATTTTGTCTGTATGCCTAACACTGTACATGCAGTCTCTTTTATCACGTGATGCACCAGTATATATCAACCCATTCATTCCACAGACTACATAAATGGCTAAACATTGTTTCCATCTGAGGGCTGAGAGGTGCAACCATTTTTCAAAACGTCCCTGCCTACGCATTATTGGTTGTGTGTGAAAATATACTGTGGAGAGCCTTGCAATGAGGCTGGGTCTGCTTAAATCTTTGTAAAATCTGTTTGTCAGTGTTTGATGACAGTCTCCGCAACCTGATGGTCAGTCTTATACTTGCTGTCCCAGTTCATTAGTGCACTAACATCGCAAAGTTTACATCTCAATCATGTAGCCCAGTGTTTGCTAGTGTCCCGTTAGTTGTTGCTATAGCAGCTGGAACACTGTCTATGTGATGGGATCCGTACAAAAAGTATTTACTCTACTGGCCAATACTGTATAGAGGGTTATTTTTGTGGGTGGAAACTTTTGTGAAAAGCTCGAGAGGTTGTTAGAATTTTTTTTTGTGTTTCTAAATTTTGTGGTGATTCAATCGCGAATACGCAATGACGTAGTGTAAACTTTGACTTAGTACATGTGGTTTGATGAACGACGATTTTGCATGAGAGATGGAACCCTTCAGCATTGTGTCGTGCATAAGAGGCTACCAAGTCTATAAAGGCATATGGGAGGCCAGTACTGGAGAAGAACCACACCGCCACGGTAATGGAGAGGTACGGGCCTCGCTTTTTGTCGCCTCTGCTTTCTTCAATCACAGCATGAAGGGTGGCTTGTGACAGAGGACCCTGTAGATCTAGGGCATTGTCAACGGGAGGGACACAGGTAGTATAGAGCGCTATAGTGAAAGTCGACTTAGCACCTAGTCTGCTTGAACTTTGATGCTCATGTAACCGATCGTAAAATCCGTGGCTGAAAAATTCGTGACTTGTAGGTTAACCGCAAAAATAACGCAAATTGGAACCCCACGAAAATAACCTGCTATATGGTAATTGGCAATTTATGCTTAACAGTGCTGTGAAAAGTATACAGTTTGGAGATTCACAATTGATGTGCTGGTTGTCACCAAACTGTCGCGCCAACTTTAGGCACTGAGATTCTGTGTTTGCATGGGCATTGGACTTTTAACTGCAGCCTGGTGCTCACTCAGCCATGAATTAATGGCAGTGGGTGTGGCCTTTGATTGATACTACAGACCCATTGCACTACTGAATTCCAAGTGTGGCGTTTGTCCGTTGCTTCAGAAGTACCATGAGTGTGCTTCTGTATGCCTACTTTTCACAGTCGTAGCTACCTTGAGCACTGAGGGGTATTACTGAATGTAGAGCAGGGTCACTCTATTTATAATCGGACAGTGAATTTTTTGAGCATAGACGCCCTAAAATACTCGCATGCATACAATTGTCCAGTCATTGATATTAATTGGACTTACATTCAGAAAGCTATAGCCCCAGAACCAAGCAATGGAGGAACAGCAAGCTTGGCACTCAGAGTGCGAAGGGCCTGTAGTATTGATTGAAGGCCCCACCCACTTCCTGTAATTTATGTGTATGGCACTAGCGTATTTGATTATACCTGTCGTCCAAATATTCATTACTTACTCGACATGTATGGAATTAGAGAATTTTGATGTACATCTGTGCAATGTGATTGGACAGTTACTGGATTCTAATACACTTAGAGTCCTCTGGATCTCTACATATAGAGTCCGGGTCTTGAGGGAATTAAGTTACTAGGAAACAAGTGTTTACAGTATGTACAGTATAGCCTTAAGTATTGAGTGTCTTCCTGCGTTTTCTTCGGTATTCCAGACACTCTAGCGTCCACTATCTCCTGGTCTATCATGGGTGCAGCGTAAGGCCGAACTCTAGCGTTGCAAGCTCGCCAGTGGGCGCGGTAGTTCACGACTTTGGGCGGAGCTAGTTGCATGGTCTCGCTCGAACGAGTCTAGGGCGGCAAGGAGAAAGCTATCGACGTCGGTGTTGTCTTGTTGGTATTTTTCGCCATTGATGTCGCACCATTCGAGCAGCGAATCACTGAAAATGTCCTTGACATCCATGCTTCCTTTCGCTTTGAGATTAGGCGTCCATATATACCGTTGCTATTCTCTAAATAACCTAGACGACGAGTGCGCGGGCTCTACGTGATTTAGAACGCCTCGGGCCCCATGGTAGTGTCCTCGCTGCGCTCGGACACTACAGCTTGGGGCCCTCGGCGTTCTAAATCACGTAGAGCCCTTGCACTCGTCATCTAACTATTATTTAGATTCTTAAGCAGCCAATGTACAGTCTGTTTATGTGAATTCCTGTTCCTCTCATCACAGGATGGAACCACACCATTGAGCAGTGCCTCACAGAATGGTCACAGTCAGGTCGCTGAACTATTACTTAGCAAAGGAGCTGATATCAACCTTCCAGATGAGGTAAAATAGTGAGATATAAAGAAACATACAAGTGATTCACTTTCAGTCAGTAAGAGAAGTGACACTACCTACAAGATCACTACTAGAGGTCCATTGATTGGTCCTTGTAAATGGAGAGTGCTGTTTCTGTGCATGGCACACTCTTTTTATCACCAGTAGGGGCTCATACAAAGCCTTAATTTTCCTCTCACTTGGCACAGTAATTATGGAAACAAGCTATAAATAAGATAGCTAATATTATTTTTAAACCATGAGACAAAGATAAGAAAATACTGCTTCAGCATAGTTCAATTATAAAATAATGAAAGCATGTTGATGTATGCTTAGTGAATAGGTTTCGGAGAAAACTGCTTCATTTGCTCTGTCACCTACATGTTTCACGCTTGATATGGTATACATGTATGCATGTATGTATGTATGTATGTGTGTATGTGTGTGTGTATGTATGTATGTATGTGTAGTGAATTTTTTTTTGAGAATTGTGGAAAAGTAAGCAGTCGTGGTTAAATGTTAGCATTATGTTGCCATACTTTAGGATTGGTATTCCTAGATTGTGATTGATTACATCTTCATCTCTGCTTGCCTGCCATACTTTACGCTTAATTGGCACCTCAATGTAAATGATGTAATGTTGCAGGTGCCACAGAGGAGCAAATCATGTACCACTACGATCCTTGAGTATAAACTAAGAAACACGACCGTCCACTTTTAGGTTCTTTGAGGAGTTATGGCCAAAACAACTATATCCTTTTCTTTATGGCCCCCCTCAGTGAAAGGCAAGGCCCGTGTCGAGAATGGCATCTCCTACTGTTACATGGATGCTCTCTTCAAACACACATGAAGAGTTACTACAGCTCCCAAGATAACGGTAGTAGAGTTTGTGTAGCCTCTGTGAAAATGGAGATATGAGGGCTAGAAACAGATGACACAATTGAGCAATGCATGTGAGAGTTTCAAGCAGCACAGCTTATCTCTCTTCTATATAGCAGCCATTGCTTATCCTTGAAATATGCTGCAGGTAGCGACATCAATCTGAGACTCCCAAAGACTACTGGCTTTTTGTATCTTCTCCAGCAGCATTGCTATGCATGGTTAAGTAGTCATTTATTATTCTTGTGATTTGCTGGCTCATGAAATCTCCATCTTGTCATGCCCAGGTTGTAGTCATTATGTCTTATCTCTACTCGCCCGCCATACTTGGTAGTGTGCAAGTATCCTCTGAAAAACGTACTTATTACTATGTCACAGACGTGCAAAAGATTGTGATCCTTGTGCGAAAATTTAGAAATTCAATCTGAGGCTTCCACACTTTCAGTTTTTGTGAGAAATTATGGCCGTAATAAAATAGTATACATTTTTATGGGGCCCCCTCGCCCAGGAGGCAAGGTATGTGTTCAAAATGGTGTCTCTGGCAGTTACATGGATGCCGTTTTTATGGTGCATTTAGAGTCAGAGATCAGGACAGACTTACAGCATAATTTTGCCAAGGGAAGCTTACTACAGTTCACAGGTTTTTGTAGCCTATAGAGATGTGAGCACTAGAAACTGCGTGAGCAAGTGGTGCGAATGTGAGTTTGAAGCAGACAGTCCTTCTCTCCACTCTCCCGATAGAGACTTCTCCAGCAGCATTGCTTTGCATAATTGGCCGGTTTTGGATTAGTTGATATTCTCGTCTCTTGTGCAATTTCCCCATCTCATAGTACCTACATTCTGCTTCATTATAGCCACATCTCTGTATACTCACCCGCCATATTTACAATTGGAAGTGTAATTATCCTTGATGGGAATATTTTCCAATTGTTTTTTTGGTGGTATGCTAGAGTGATTGTAATTACCCTCTAAGTTAATTAAAATCTCTGAAAGTGTACGTACTCTCTATAGGCATGTAACAATGTATATTACATCAATATCTGCACTCTCATCACAGGGTGGTTTCACACCACTGTATGTAGCCTGTCAGAATGGCCACAGCCAGGTCGCTGAGCTATTGCTTAGCAAAGGAGCTGATGTGAACCTCCCAGAGAAGGTACACTGAGTGTGAGAGTACATAACAGAAATGATGTATGGGACTTTTATAAGCAAATATAAAAATACTAAGTACTGTAATTAGCAAGTGAAAGGTAACAGGTCTTTAAAGCTAATGACAATCAGTTTACAGATCTTTTTGCATGTAGCACTGCGTAAAGGATAGTGTTTAGGAGAGTACAAAATGTAGTCTAGTACTATTACAGCGTTTGCAATTGAGATTAGAGCCTAGCAGCAGCCACTTGTCCAACTACTAGCCTTAAACATGTATTTTATTGCATTTTGTACATTGCGGATTGTGTAGCAATCCTGGAGTAGCAGTGCTAGTCAAATGTTCATGTCAATTCCATGCCATGCTGTTAGACATTGAACTGGAGTAACTAGTGTATTCCGAGTAACAAGTACAACTGACAAAAAGAAACTGAACATCGCAAGCGCAACGAATGCGCAACGTATGCGTACCGGAAGCGCATGAGTACGCGAGTACCGGAAAGCGCAACGTATGCGTACCGGAAGCTATTCACATGGTTATGCACACTGTGTTAAATAATCAGTGGTTTTCTATGCATGTTGGGCACAAAATTTCATTTCACTAGTCCAGTCTAGCCTCATCCCCAGGGCTCTGCCCAGCTTTTGTCGCTTGCACTACAAAATGCGGGGAGAGCCTTGGAACAAGGCTAAGTCCAGTCTACCATTCCATTCCACTTGTCCAGTCCACCGTTCCATTCCACTGAATTCAGATGACCAGTACCTGCTGTGGTACAATTATGTGTACACCCTGCAGACATTGTTTGCTATGAATTTGATTACTATGTGTGCTCACTGTTATGTCAGTCTTGTAATAATGCATGCTAGTTACACTAGGAGCTCACTGTAGACACTGCAGCTGTTTCTTATGAATTTAATTATAGCTTGTGCTCAACATTTTGTCAGCCTTGTAATAGCATGTGCATGTTGCAATGGGGGCTTGTGAGGTGCATTCATGAGGAGCATGCACACACTGTTTCTGTCAGCTTTGACAGCAGCCTTTTGAGAGTGTAGCTATCTGTGTATGTGGAGTCTGTGTGCCACTATTTGTTGTTGTGTCGACAAAGAGGACTCATGGACACATAGAAACATCCAGAAAAGTAGTCAGAACATGGTGCAGATTATGTGCAGTTCTGAGTACATGACGTCCAAACTTTGAGAGCTGTAAATGGGCAGTAGACTACTTAGTATGTAGTAGTACTGAAGCTGTTGAAGTAGCTATTGAGTAATGGAGATTGGGTGTTCGTTGTTTTTTTCTTGGAGAACGTGCGTATCAACCAAATTGGAACTCAGAGAGTGAAGGGTCTATAGTATCGATCGAAGCCCCCACCCACTTCCGGTAGTTTATGCGATTATACCTGTCGACCGAACATCCATTACTTACTCTAGTGTCTTCAGACTCCGCATATATAGCTGAATGTTCAATAGCCAGTCAAAATCTAGCTTTTTAGAAACAAACCGTAAGCACTTTAGCCTCTCAGAATTGCCAGTCCAGTTGCTGAGCAGTTGCTTATATGAGGAGCTGTTGTCAGCCTTCAAGAACAGGTACAATAAGTGTGACAACATATAGCATAAAGAAACACTCAGTACATTTATCAGTGAGGTGCCTCATATAGCAGTGACTACTTATGTCTGCAACAGAAATACAACTCAATGTGCAGGTGTTTGAGAGTTTCTGTTTATAGACTCAGTCTCAGACCAATTAATACGATACACAAACAGAACATAAACTCTTATGACACGAAAGGCCATTTTTAGCAAATGAACTACGTCTTCAACTAGTTATTATTATTATTATTATTATTATTATATATATAACACACACCAACAAAGGTGTAGTAAAAGTACAAATATTTAATGCGGTTAAATAGAGGAAACAGTCCTAATAATATGTTCATTCGACCATGAGGTAGAACCAAACAAACGCAGATCCCGAACAATAGCAGCACAGTAGGCATCCTCTGGAAAATACTGCTTCAGATGGGAGATGCCGTAGAGAGAGTTGTAGCCAACTGAAGTGTAGCAAAGACTTGCCGAACTTGAAAAAATAGCACGGACAAGAGAGGACGGACACTTGGATGTAGCTGAGCATAAGAAAGACCGTGATCTGTAGAAAATGACGTTGTATAAGCTTTTGAGTCTTGCGGTTAGATGTAGAATTCTGGTATGGCAATTGAAAGGAAGCCTCCAAAGTTTACGTAAAATATTATTAAAAGCGACTTCAAGAGAGCAAAGAGTAGGGTTAGAAAGATTCCAAAGTTCTAGTTCACAAACGGCTGGTACTGCAGCTTCAGCTAGCACAAAAATTGATCCTTTCTCAACTAGCCCTTTTCTACGCAGTTTGTGGCAAGTGTATAATTATTGTAGCCGGTCGTAGAATAGAATAGAATAGAATGATCTTTTATTGTCACACCTATCTGGGCCGTTGCTGATCTTTTACTGGGCCTCCGCTGTTGACCCTTTAAATTAGTGTTGATTTCTTGCTGGATCCCCCACTTCTGACCCAATCCAGCTGGTTTCTTGCTGTGCCTCCGCTGCTGACCCTTTTGAGCTGATTTCTTTCTGGCCCTTTGCTGCCGACCTTTTCAAACTATTTCCTTGCTATTTCCTTGCTGGTCCTCTGCTGTTTGCTGGGCCTCTGCTGAGCCCTGCTTTATTATTGCTGAGCCCTGCTTCTGACCTTTTCAAGGTAGTTTTTCTTGCTTGTGACCCTTTATTATTTGGTGGCTGTTCTTGACCCTTTTGGGCTAGTTATATGGTGGCTCAGTTCCCTCTACGGGCAACCTCTTGGTGTCATGTTGGAGAGCTTTATGGTCTCATAGGTCAAGGGTGCTGCAGCTGCTTAACACCAGTGTATAGCCTGTTAACTCTGAGGCTTCCATTGGAGCTGGCTGTCCGCCTTGGATAAATGGTGCATAATATATCTTAGTACTCTGAGGTACGTGTAGCTATATGCAGAGAATGTGCCAGTACCTAATTGTGTACTTGGAATATAAAATGCCAACTTATCAGCAGCCCACGGTGTCCATACTAGCATTGTGTAGCTAATTAGCGGCATGGCTGCTGGTACCCCTATTATGGCTCTGGATCCACCATGGTGCTGGCAGTCCTGAAGGTAGAATGCTAAAACAACTGACTTTCCTGCCACTAGCTAGCTCTACTCCAGCTGCCTTTACTGTACAGCTTAGCTGCAATAATTTGAAAGCGACTGTGTTGCCCTGGACTGTGTAGGCATATACATTGCCAGCTATGTCATAGTATATTATTACACCTGGAAGTTGTTTGTTTGGTTGCTGAGATTTAGTAACTGCGTGTCTGCATAGCCATGAACGACGCGATTTTTTGCATGAGAGATGGAACCGTTCAGCATTGAGTCGTGCATGAGAGGCTACCAAGTCTATAAAGGCATATGGGAGGCCAGTACTGGAGAAGAACCACACCACCACGGTAATGGAGAGGTATGGGCCTCGCTTTTTTGTCGCCTCTGCTTTCTTCAATCGCAGCATGAATGGCGGCTTGTGACAGAGGACCCTTTGGATCCAGGGCATTGTCAACGGGAGGGACACAGGTACTATAGAGCGCTATAGGGAAAGTTGACTTAGCACCTAGTCTGCTCGAACTTTGATGCTCATGTAACCGATTGAATACTCCGTCGCTGAAAAAAATTCATGACTTGTAGGTTAACCACAAAAATAACGCAAATTGGAACCCCACGAAAATAACCCGCTATACAGTAATTGGCAATTTATGCTTAACAGTGCTGTGAAAAGCATACAGTTTGGAGATTCACAATTGATGTACTGGTTGCCACCAAACTGTCGCGCCAACTTTAGGCTCTGAGATTCTGTATTTGCATGGGCGTTGGACTTTCAACTGCAGCCTGGTGCTCACTCAGCCATGAATTAATGGCTGTGGGTGTGGCCTTTGATTGATACTACAGACCCATTGCACTACTGAATTCCAAGTGTGGCGTTTGTCCGTTGCTTCAGAAGTACCATGAGTGTGCTTCTGTATGCCTACTTTTCACAGTCGTAGCTACCTTGAGCACTGAGGGGTATTACTGAATGTAGAGCAGGGTCACTCTATTTATAATCGGACAGTGAATTTTTTGGGCATAGACGCCCTAAAATACTCGCATGCATACAATTGTCCAGTCATTGATATTAATTGGACTTACATTCAGAAAGCTATAGCCCCAGAACCAAGCAATGGAGGAACAGCAAGCTTGGCACTCAGAGTGCGAAGGGCCTGTAGTATTGATTGAAGGCCCCACCCACTTCCTGTAATTTATGTGTATGGCACTAGCGTATTTGATTATACCTGTCGTCCAAATATTCATTACTTACTCGACATGTATGGAATTAGAGAATTTTGATGTACATCTGTGCAATGTGATTGGACAGTTACTGGATTCTAATACACTTAGAGTCCTCTGGATCTCTACATATAGAGTCCGGGTCTTGAGGGAATTAAGTTACTAGGAAACAAGTGTTTACAGTATGTACAGTATAGCCTTAAGTATTGAGTGTCTTCCTGCGTTTTCTTCGGTATTCCAGACACTCTAGCGTCCACTATCTCCTGGTCTATCATGGGTGCAGCGTAAGGCCGAACTCTAGCGTTGCAAGCTCGCCAGTGGGCGCGGTAGTTCACGACTTTGGGCGGAGCTAGTTGCATGGTCTCGCTCGAACGAGTCTAGGGCGGCAAGGAGAAAGCTATCGACGTCGGTGTTGTCTTGTTGGTATTTTTCGCCATTGATGTCGCACCATTCGAGCAGCGAATCACTGAAAATGTCCTTGACATCCATGCTTCCTTTCGCTTTGAGATTAGGCGTCCATATATACCGTTGCTATTCTCTAAATAACCTAGACGACGAGTGCGCGGGCTCTACGTGATTTAGAACGCCTCGGGCCCCATGGTAGTGTCCTCGCTGCGCTCGGACACTACAGCTTGGGGCCCTCGGCGTTCTAAATCACGTAGAGCCCTTGCACTCGTCATCTAACTATTATTTAGATTCTTAAGCAGCCAATGTACAGTCTGTTTATGTGAATTCCTGTTCCTCTCATCACAGGATGGAACCACACCATTGAGCAGTGCCTCACAGAATGGTCACAGTCAGGTCGCTGAACTATTACTTAGCAAAGGAGCTGATATCAACCTTCCAGATGAGGTAAAATAGTGAGATATAAAGAAACATACAAGTGATTCACTTTCAGTCAGTAAGAGAAGTGACACTACCTACAAGATCACTACTAGAGGTCCATTGATTGGTCCTTGTAAATGGAGAGTGCTGTTTCTGTGCATGGCACACTCTTTTTATCACCAGTAGGGGCTCATACAAAGCCTTAATTTTCCTCTCACTTGGCACAGTAATTATGGAAACAAGCTATAAATAAGATAGCTAATATTATTTTTAAACCATGAGACAAAGATAAGAAAATACTGCTTCAGCATAGTTCAATTATAAAATAATGAAAGCATGTTGATGTATGCTTAGTGAATAGGTTTCGGAGAAAACTGCTTCATTTGCTCTGTCACCTACATGTTTCACGCTTGATATGGTATACATGTATGCATGTATGTATGTATGTATGTGTGTATGTGTGTGTGTATGTATGTATGTATGTGTAGTGAATTTTTTTTTGAGAATTGTGGAAAAGTAAGCAGTCGGGGCTAAATGTTAGCATTATGTTGCCATACTTTAGGATTGGCATGTCCTAGGTTGTGATTTATTACCTCTTCATCTCTGCTTGCCTGCCATACTTTACGCTTAATTGGCACCTCAATGTAAATGATGTAATGTCACAGGCGCCACAGAGCAGCAAATCATGTACCACTACGATCCTTGAGTATAAACTAAGAAACACAACCATCGACTTTCAGGTTCTGTGAGGAGTTATGGCCAAAACAACTATATTCTTTTCTTTATGGCACCCCTCCAGTGAAAGGCAAGGCCCGTGTTGAGAATAGCATCTCCTGCTGTTACATGGATGCTCTCTTCAAACTCACATGAAGAGTTACTACAGCTCCCAGGATAACGGTAGTAGAGTTTGTGTAGCCTCTGTGAAAATGGAGATATGAGGGCTAGAAACAGATGACACAATAGAGCAATGCATGTGAGAGTTTCAAGCAGCACAGCTTATCTCTCTACTCTCTTCTAGCAGCCATGGCTGATCCTTGAAATATGTTGCAGGTAGCGACATCAATCTGAGACTCCCAAAGACTACTGGCTTATTTGTATCTTCTCCAGCAGCATTGCTATGCATGGTTAAGTAGTCATTTATTATTCTTGTGATTTGCTGGCTCATGAAATCTCCGTCTTGTCATGCCCAGTTTGTATTTATTATGTCTGTATCTCTACTCGCCCGCCAAACTTGGTAGTGTGCAAGTATCCTCTGAAAAACGTAATTATTGTTACGTCACAGACGTGCAAAAGATTGTGATCCTTGTGCGAAAATTTAGAAATTCAATCTGAGGCTTCCACACTTTTAGTTTCTGTGTGAAATTATGGCCGAAACAAAATAATATACATTATTTATACGGGCCCCCTTCCCCCAGGAGGCGAAGGTAATGTGTTAAAAATGGCGTCTCTGGCAGTTACATGGATGCTGTTTTTATGGTGCATTTTAGAGTCAGAGATCTGGACAGGCCTACAACATAATTTTACCAAGGGAAGCCTACTACAGTTCACAGGTTTTTGTAGCCTATAGAGATGTGAGTACTAGAAACTGCATGATCAAGTGGTGCGAATGTGAGTTTGAAGCAGACAGTCCTTCTCTCCACTCTCCCGATAGAGACTTCTCCAGCAGCATTGCTTTGCATAATTGGCCGGTTTTGGATTAGTTGATATTCTCGTCTCTTGTGCAATTTCCCCATCTCATAGTACCTACATTCTGCTTCATTATAGCCACATCTCTGTATACTCACCCGCCATATTTACAATCGGAAGTGTAATTATCCTTGTGGGAATATTTTCCACTCTCTATTAATTAAAATCTCTGAAAGTGTACGTACTCTCTATAGGCATGTAACAATGTATATTACATCAATATCTGCACTCTCATCACAGGGTGGTTTCACACCACTGTATGTAGCCTGTCAGAATGGCCACAGCCAGGTCGCTGAGCTATTGCTTAGCAAAGGAGCTGATGTGAACCTCCCAGAGAAGGTACACTGAGTGTGAGAGTACATAACAGAAATGATGTATGGGACTTTTATAAGCAAATATAAAAATACTAAGTACTGTAATTAGCAAGTGAAAGGTAACAGGTCTTTAAAGCTAATGACAATCAGTTTATAGATCTTTTTGCATGTAGCACTGCGTAAAGGATAGTGTTTAGGAGAGTACAAAATGTAGTCTAGTACTATTACAGCGTTTGCAATTGAGATTAGAGCCTAGCAGCAGCCACTTGTACAACTACTAGCCTTAAACATGTATTTTATTGCATTTTGTACATTGCGGATTGTGTAGCAATCCTGGAGTAGCAGTGCTAGTCAAATGTTCATGTCAATTCCATGCCATGCTGTTAGACATTGAACTGGAGTAACTAGTGTATTCCGAGTAACAAGTACAACTGACAAAAAGAAACTGAACATCGCAAGCGCAACGAATGCGCAACGTATGCGTACCGGAAGCGCATGTGCCAGTACGCACGAGTACCGGAAGCGCAACGTATGCATACCGGAAGCTATTCACATGGTTATGCACACTGTGTTAAATAATCAGTGGTTTTCTATGCATGTTGGGCACAAGATTTCATTTCACTAGTCCAGTCTAGCCTCATCCCCAGGCCTCCGCCCAGCTTTTGTCGCTTGCACTACAAAATGCGGGGAGAGCCTTGGAACAAGGCTAAGTCCAGTCCACCATTCCATTCCACTTGTCCAGTCCACCGTTCCATTCCACTGAATTCAGATGACCAGTACCTGCTGTGGTACAATTATGTGTACACCCTGCAGACATTGTTTGCTATGAATTTGATTACTATGTGTGCTCACTGTTATGTCAGTCTTGTAATAATGCATGCTAGTTACACTAGGAGCTCACTGTAGACACTGCAGCTGTTTCTTATGAATTTAATTATAGCTTGTGCTCAACATTTTGTCAGCCTTGTAATAGCATGTGCATGTTGCAATGGGGGCTTGTGAGGTGCATTCATGAGGAGCATGCACACACTGTTTCTGTCAGCTTTGACAGCAGCCTTTTGAGAGTGTAGCTATCTGTGTATGTGGAGTCTGTGTGCCACTATTTGTTGTTGTGTCGACAAAGAGGACTCATGGACACATAGAAACATCCAGAAAAGTAGTCAGAACATGGTGCAGATTATGTGCAGTTCTGAGTACATGACGTCCAAACTTTGAGAGCTGTAAATGGGCAGTAGACTACTTAGTATGTAGTAGTACTGAAGCTGTTGAAGTAGCTACTGAGTAATGGAGATTGGGTGTTCGTTGTTTTTTTTCTTGGAGAACGTGCGTATCCAAATAGACTTACTTTTGGAAGGCTATAGCTCCACAACCAAGCAACGGAGGAACACCAAACTTGGAACTCAGAGAGTGAAGGGTCTATAGTATCGATCGAAGCCCCCACCCACTTCCGGTAGTTTATGCGATTATACCTGTCGACCGAACATCCATTACTTACTCTAGTGTCTTCAGACTCCGCATATATAGCTGAATGTTCAATAGCCAGTCAAAATCTAGCTTTTTAGAAACAAACCGTAAGCACTTTAGCCTCTCAGAATTGCCAGTCCAGTTGCTGAGCAGTTGCTTATATGAGGAGCTGTTGTCAGCCTTCAAGAACAGGTACAATAAGTGTGACAACATATAGCATAAAGAAACACTCAGTACATTTATCAGTGAGGTGCCTCATATAGCAGTGACTACTTATGTCTGCAACAGAAATACAACTCAATGTGCAGGTGTTTGAGAGTTTCTGTTTATAGACTCAGTCTCAGACCAATTAATACGATACACAAACAGAACATAAACTCTTATGACACGAAAGGCCATTTTTAGCAAATGAACTACGTCTTCAACTAGTTATTATTATTATTATTATTATTATTATATATATATATAACACACACCAACAAAGGTGTAGTAAAAGTACAAATATTTAATGCGGTTAAATAGAGGAAACAGTCCTAATAATATGTTCATTCGACCATGAGGTAGAACCAAACAAACGCAGATCTCGAACAATAGCAGCACAGTAGGCATCCTCTGGAAAATACTGCTTCAGATGGGAGATACCGTAGAGAGAGTTGTAGCCAACTAAAGTGTAGCAAAGACTTGCCGAACTTGAAAAAATAGCACGGACAAGAGAGGACGGACACTTGGATGTAGCTGAGCATAAGAAAGACCGTGATCTGTAGAAAATTACGTTGTATAAGCTTTTGAGTCTTGCGGTTAGATGTAGAATTCTGGTATGGCAATTGAAAGGAAGCCTCCAAAGTTTACGTAAAATATTATTAAAAGCGACTTCAAGAGAGCAAAGAGTAGGGTTAGAAAGATTCCAAAGTTCTAGTTCACAAACGGCTGGTACTGCAGCTTCAGCTAGCACAAAAATTGATCCTTTCTCAACTAGCCCTTTTCTACGCAGTTTGTGGCAAGTGTATAATTATTGTAGCCGGTCGTAGAATAGAATAGAATAGAATGATCTTTTATTGTCACACCTATCTGGGCAGTTGCTGATCTTTTACTGGGCCTCCGCTGTTGACCCTTTAAATTAGTGTTGATTTCTTGCTGGATCCCCCACTTCTGACCCAATCCAGCTGGTTTCTTGCTGTGCCTCCGCTGCTGACCCTTTTGAGCTGATTTCTTTCTGGCCCTTTGCTGCCGACCTTTTCAAACTATTTCCTTGCTATTTCCTTGCTGGTCCTCTGCTGTTTGCTGGGCCTCTGCTGAGCCCTGCTTTATTATTGCTGAGCCCTGCTTCTGACCTTTTCAAGGTAGTTTTTCTTGCTTGTGACCCTTTATTATTTGGTGGCTGTTCTTGACCCTTTTGGGCTAGTTATATGGTGGCTCAGTTCCCTCTACGGGCAACCTCTTGGTGTCATGTTGGAGAGCTTTATGGTCTCATAGGTCAAGGGTGCTACAGCTGCTTAACACCAGTACATAGCCTGTTAACTTTGAAGCTTCCATTAGAGTTGGCTGTCCGCCTTGGATAAATGGTGCATAATATATCTTAGTACTCTGAGGTACGTGTAGCTATATGCAGAGAATGTGCCAGTACCTAATTGTGTACTTGGAATATAAAATGCCAACTTATCAGCAGCCCACGGTGTCCATACTAGCATTGTGTAGCTAATTAGCGGCATGGCTGCTGGTACCCCTATTATGGCTCTGGATCCACCATGGTGCTGGCAGTCCTGAAGGTAGAATTGCTAAAACAACTGACTTTCTTGCCACTAGCTAGCTCTACTCCAGCTGCCTTTACTGTACAGCTTAGCTGCAATAATTTGAAAGCGACTGTGTTGCCCTGGACTGTGTAGGCATATACATTGCCAGCTATGTCATAGTATATTATTACACCTGGAAGTTGTTTGTTTGGTTGCTGAGATTTAGTAACTGCGTGTCTGCATAGCCTTGCAATAGCATAGTGCAGCCTAGGTAGCAGTATCTGGTAGCCATTGTAGCAAAACAGCGTATTTGCAGCTGCATCTGAGAGTAGTAATTGTGTTAGCGGCAGTGTTGGTATCAGCAATAGGGTGTTTTCATCATACAGCTGTGAGATACTGTAAACCTGTACCTATCATGCATGCCTACTGCCATGTGGTGCACTCACACCTGCATCAGAATAACTCAGGTGTTCCCACGGTTGTGTCGCTTAATTTTTACTGGATTATAAGTTATTACAACTAAAGTAGCAAATTTCGCATGACTATTTTCTATAGTAAACTACCTATTGGTTATCACTCCTGGCAGAACATGAATTCGCGTGAATCTGCTATATTGTGTATTGGCCGCACCATCTACCTATTTGCAGACATATTTGCAATATCACCTGCTGTAATTATGGCGACAGCAGCTATCTAGATTCTGGCCACCACCATTCTAGATTTAATTCTTGACCACTTCAGTGTCCCCATTAGTGGATGACCATAGCCCCTCATTCAGGAACTAGGAAGGATAGAACACGTGTTGGATAGGATTAGTACAGAGGCGGATCCAGGACTTTGGAAGGGGGCGCACAAGGGTAGAGGCTGCACAGTGGTCGATCATCCGCATGACGAGCGGAAATAGCTTTTAACTTCTTTTCTCCGTGACCAGGAAGCGCTGATCTTGCACTTCAGCTACACATCACTGTTAGCTATAATATATTATTCTTGTAATATGCTGGTAGGCTACGCTCGGTTGCAACAGACTAAGCACTTATTGGGCTAGCTCCACCCCCTGCTCATAGTACATAATCGGTTATACCGTAGGTTATTTGTCAACGTTGAGGAGCTAGCTGGTTTTCAGCCGCTGAGATACAAAGATTGTACCGAAGGTACGTAGGCCTAGTTACCCCAGCGTTCTTTCAACCATCACTCCAAATTGTATGTATCTGGTGGAGTGGCTAATCACATAATCATATTATTTTTAAACCATGAGACAAAGATAAGAAAATACTGCTTCAGCATAGTTCAATTATAAAATAATGAAAGCACGTTGATGTATGCCTAGTGAATAGGTTTCGGAGAAAACTACTTCATTTGCTCTGTCACCTACATGTTTCACGCTTGATATGGTATACATGTATGCATGTATGTATGTATGTATGTGTGTATGTGTGTGTGTATGTATGTATGTATGTGTAGTGAATTTTTTTTTGAGAATTGTGGAAAAGTAAGCAGTCGTGGTTAAATGTTAGCATTATGTTGCCATACTTTAGGATTGGTATTCCTAGATTGTGATTGATTACATCTTCATCTCTGCTTGCCTGCCATACTTTACGCTTAATTGGCACCTCAATGTAAATGATGTAATGTCGCAGGTGCCACAGAGGAGCAAATCATGTACCACTATGATCCTTGGGTATAAACTAAGAAACACGACCGTCCACTTTTAGGTTCTTTGAGGAGTTATGGCCAAAACAACTATATCCTTTTCTTTATGGCCCCCCTCAGTGAAAGGCAAGGCCCGTGTCAAGAATGGCATCTCCTACTGTTACATGGATGCTCTCTTCAAACACACATGAAGAGTTACTACAGCTCCCAAGATAACGGTAGTAGAGTTTGTGTAGCCTCTGTGAAAATGGAGATATGAGGGCTAGAAGCAGATGACACAATTGAGCAATGCATGTGAGAGTTTTAAGCAGCACAGCTTATCTCTCTTCTATATAGCAGCCATTGCTTATCCTTGAAATATGCTGCAGGTAGCGACATCAATCTGAGACTCCCAAAGACTACTGGCTTTTTGTATCTTCTCCAGCAGCATTGCTATGCATGGTTAAGTAGTCATTTATTATTCTTGTGATTTGCTGGCTCATGAAATCTCCATCTTGTCATGCCCAGGTTGTAGTCATTATGTCTTATCTCTACTCGCCCACCATACTTGGTAGTGTGCAAGTATCCTCTGAATAACGTACTTATTACTATGTCACAGACGTGCAAAAGATTGTGAACCTTGTGCGAAAATTTAGAAATTCAATCTGAGGCTTCCACACTTTCAGTTTTTATGGCCGTAATAAAATAGTATACATTTTTATGGGGCCCCCTCGCCCAGGAGGCAAGGTATGTGTTCAAAATGGTGTCTCTGGCAGTTACATGGATGCCGTTTTTATGGTGCATTTAGAGTCAGAGATCAGGACAGACTTACAGCATAATTTTGCCAAGGGAAGCTTACTACAGTTCACAGATTTTTGTAGCCTATAGAGATGTGAGCACTAGAAACTGCGTGAGCAAGTGGTGCGAATGTGAGTTTGAAGCAGACAGTCCTTCTCTCCACTCTCCCGATAGAGACTTCTCCAGCAGCATTGCTTTGCATAATTGGCCGGTTATGGATTAGTTGATATTCTCGTCTCTTGTGCAATTTCCCCATCTCATAGTACCTACATTCTGCTTCATTATAGCCACATCTCTGTATACTCACCCGCCATATTTACAATTGGAAGTGTAATTATCCTTGATGGGAATATTTTCCAATTGTTTTTTTGGTGGTATGCTAGAGTGATTGTAATTACCCTCTAAGTTGAAATCTCTGAGTGTACTCTCTATAGGCATGTAACAATGTATATTATCTGTGCACTCTCATCACAGGATGGTTTCACACCACTGATGGTAGCCGCTCAGAATGGCCACAGCCAGGTCGCTGAGCTATTGCTTAGCAAAGGAGCTGATGTGAACCTCCCAAACAAGGTACACTGAGTGTGAGAGTACATAACAGAAATGATGTGTGGGACTTTTATAAGCAAATATAAAAATACTAAGTACTGTAATTAGCAAGTGAAAGGTAACAGGTCTTTAAAGCTAATGACAATCAGTTTATAGATCTTTTTGCATGTAGCACTGCGTAAAGGATAGTGTTTAGGAGAGTACAAAATGTAGTCTAGTACTATTACAGCGTTTGCAATTGAGATTAGAGCCTAGCAGCAGCCACTTGTACAACTACTAGCCTTAAACATGTATTTTATTGCATTTTGTACATTGCGGATTGTGTAGCAATCCTGGAGTAGCAGTGCTAGTCAAATGTTCATGTCAATTCCATGCCATGCTGTTAGACATTGAACTGGAGTAACTAGTGTATTCCGAGTAACAAGTACAACTGACAAAAAGAAACTGAACATCGCAAGCGCAACGAATGCGCAACGTATGCGTACCGGAAGCGCATGTGCCAGTACGCACGAGTACCGGAAGCGCAACGTATGCGTACCGGAAGCTATTCACATGGTTATGCACACTGTGTTAAATAATCAGTGGTTTTCTATGCATGTTGGGCACAAGATTTCATTTCACTAGTCCAGTCTAGCCTCATCCTCAGGCCTCCGCCCAGCTTTTGTCGCTTGCACTACAAAATGCGGGGAGAGCTTGGAACAAGACTAAGTCCAGTCCACCATTCCATTCCACTTGTCCAGTCCACCGTTCCATTCCACTGAATTCAGATGACCAGTACCTGCTGTGGTACAATTATGTGTACACCCTGCAGACATTGTTTGCTATGAATTTGATTACTATGTGTGCTCACTGTTATGTCAGTCTTGTAATAATGCATGCTAGTTACACTAGGAGCTCACTGTAGACACTGCAGCTATTTCTTATGACTTTAATAGCATGTGCATGTTGCAATGGGGGCTTGTGAGGTGCATTCATGAGGAGCATGCACACACTGTTTCTGTCAGCTTTGACAACAGCCTTTTGAGAGTGTAGCTATCTGTGTATGTGGAGTCTGTGTGCCACTATTTGTTGTTGTGTCGACAAAGAGGACTCATGGACACATAGAAACATCCAGAAAGTAGTCAGAACATGGTCCAGATTATGTGCAGTTCTGAGTACATGACGTGCAAACTTTGAGAGCTGTAAGTGGGCAGTAGACTACTTAGTATGTAGCAGCACTGAAGCTGTTGAAGTAGCTATTGAGTAATGGAGATTGGGTGTTCGTTGTTTTTTCTTGGAGAAGGTGCGTATCCAAATAGACTTACTACAGTAAGTGCTTCACTTTCAGTCAGCACTGCTACCCATAATATCACAACTGGAGGTCCATTGACTAATTTTGTTTGCATGACATTGTATATAATTATGACTAACAAAATAATGCGAAGTATAGAATATAATTACAGTACTCTTGGCCTAGAGAGTAGAGTTTGTAGAAATTACTTTGTTCTATTGCCTATGTTGTTTTGATGCTATGCTCTCAATAGTGGAATACAAGTGTACATATCATACCTAGTGTACTGGTTTCTGTGGCTTCAGAGAATTGTTTAATCTACAACTTTGTTTTGAGAGAGTCCAACCTCGGTTTTCACAAGCTAGATGTTAGTGTTGTGTGGCCATATCTCGGGATTGGTAATTTTATATTTAGGTCATAGATAAGTTAGCACAAGCTTGAGTTTTAGAAAAGGTAACTTGGAAACTATTACTGTAAGGTTAGTGATAATCCATCCGAAATATTAATCCTTACCTCTGGTGATTCATTGACTCTTTCCTGTAATCTCCATTGTACCTTTATTATATAGCTCCTGTATGGGCTATATTTAGGCTACTTGGTAGTATAATTCCAGATGTGCAAGATAGGCTCTGTGAACTGTCTATGCCAAGCTAGTTACCGTGTTTCTGATACCCTGTATGTTTAATGTTCGCCTGATGTGTATAAAATTTGTGATGTCACAGTATGTGGAAGGTTCAATTATTACTCCACGAATCGTGGCTGGGGGGGCCTGGGGGGCAGCCACGTGCTTGTAATGTATTGCAGTCTATAGGGAAACCCGAATAAGATGAGCATTTCCGCGTGTACCTCCACCTATAAATTGCCTATGTAGTCATGTTTATTGACCAAGGAGAGATCTTTTGACTGCCATTTGTTGCATCTCTCTATGACCTTCCCTCGCCAACGGTTGAAGCCTACCCAGTCTTTTTAATTATGCGCTCTGAAATGACTGGGTTGGCTTGAGCCATCTGTATCTTGATGAGGAAAGGTTATAGAGAGATACAGCAAATAGCAGCTAAGAGCTCTTTTTTTGCTCAATGAGCGTGACTGGTCAATCAGACGTAGGAGCCTCATAGGTGGAGCTACTTACGGAAATGCGGACCTCTTTTGGGGTTTCCCCTAAGACTGCAATACATTACATGTGTGTGGTTTGCCCTCCAGCCATGATCCACAGAGTAATAATTGAAACTTCCGTATACACGTGACGTCGGCGGAAAATGGTCTATTGACAAAATAATGAAAGCATGTGGATGTATAGAATATGATTACGGTACTCTCGGCCTGGAGAGTAGATTTTATGGAAACTACTTTGCTCTATTGCCTATGTGTTTTGATGCTATGCTTTTAAAAGTGGAGTATGTTGTATACATATCTTCTACAATTTAGTGAGTGTTGGTTATATTAGTGAATTAGAGAAAGGTACAGAATTCTATGGCTTCTACAATAAACGTGGTCAGAAAAATTGCATTCAAAATATTAGTCATTTTCTCTGGTGTTTGATTGAATTCTTTCTCATGATCTGCAAAGTACTTAGATAGCTTCTGTATTGTTTTGGCTGCTTGGTGGTTACAATAATTCGCATGTATGCTCTGTGAACTGCCTACAGCATGCTATATAGTTCCTGTGTCTATGATATTCAACAATCACGAGATGCTTATGAAATGCCCTGTTTTGAAATACTCAGAATGCTTTGATAGTAAATTTAGAATAAGAATGTCTATGCCTATAATAATGATGTGCAAGAAACTCCCTCAGTTATAATTTTCAGTCCCGTGCCAATTAAAAACAGACTTCATAATTCTTTGTTAGTACTAGATGTACACATGTGCAGATACGTCTTGCGCAGTAGGAATATTGTAGCATAACTACAGCTGTACAATTGTTGGAAAATTGCAACACATCTGTACTGCTGAATATTTGTTGTGTGATGTCACAGTGGGTAAGACTGTTGGCAGCTGAGCTCAATTAAATTTGGTACTAGCAGGGTTGATATTTTTATTTCTAAAAACCAGCCGGGTTTTTTCACATAAACCATCTAACTGAAGGTTATACTCAGCAACAAGTCAATCCTCAGTCATGAAAGGATTAGCTTGCACAGCAAAAGTGCAGACTTGCTATTTCATTGTGCACTTCTAGTTAGCCGCCAGAACTCGCCAAAACAGAAGCATCAGCACTATTTACCAGATATATGTCTTTGAAGTGGATGCATTTAAAAATGCAGATATGGTCCCTTTTCGCAATCCGGTCATATATTGCATTTCCATCACAACTTACATAGTTTCAACCTGAGGCCTTATTGCCGAGCGGGAAGCGAGGCAACTAATTGTGTTGCATGGAGACTCCACGTTTGTATGTATATGTAAGTAATGCTACAGGAATACAATTATCACAAACATATTTCCTGTGGGAGTGGCTTTCCTTGCAGATTCAGTCAAATCGGTCACAATAAAATTACTGATTACTTTGTTAGTTTGAAGGCTCTTAAAATTTGTTAATGGCCCTTTGTTTGATAAGACCTTGATTAAGACTTAATACCCACGTACTAGTTGTTTTTCAGCATTACGTACCAGCAGGAGTAGGTGTCCATAAATTTATAGCATAATTAGTATCCCTCTAGCGCCAGTCATGCATAAAATGAACCATTCACCTACATCACGCTAATTTATTTTTATCTGTAGTTTTATAAATTTGAGTATTTAGTGACATTTATCACTAGTTCCAAAAGCATTCAGTACCTTCATGGGTGATGTTGATCTCCATTGAAAGCACACCTAGCTACACAGAAGTAGCTATTATGTACCAAATGATTGGAAATACTGTATTGATTTATTAGCTACACAGTAACGGTCGGTAAAGAGTTAAAGTGTTCTTGTGAGAAAGCCTGCATACATTTTTGGTCTATCCTGTATGGGTATTGTTGATGGGGTCAGACTGTGGGTAGGGCTCTAGCAGTTTGTGAAATTTAGCTTTCTAGTAACAGAGCCTAAACTTGTTTTTTGTGAGTTGAAACCTGACCAACCCGACTGGTGGCTACGGCCCTGTGAAGTAGTGTAGGTAAATATTAGATCACTTTGCAATCATTTTATGTTGTTAAGTTTACGTGCGAACTTGGTAACTATCTCAACTGCAAATGGCACATCTAGTCGCCCACATAAATGGAACCATAAGAGAATGCGCTGATACCGTTTACACTCTGGATCCCAAGTTCGTGGATGTGTGTTTGCTTTCAAATTTGTGAGGCGACAGACAGACAACTCAATGTGCAGGTGTTTGAGAGTTTCTGTTCATAGACTCAGTCATAGACCACAGACCAACACGATACACCAACATAACATTTATGACACTGTGCGAAGGCCAATTTTAGCCGTTTTTATGAGATTATGTCTTCAGCTAGCTATAGCTAGTTCACAAACAGCTCAAGATCTCAGTGCTGGAGGTTCACTCAAAGGCATCACCTACTGTCAGAATTTAAAGTTGGACCACTTATTCTGATGTTACCAATGGGTCTTCTGATTCTGCAGCTTCAGCTAACACAAAAATTGATCTTTTCTCAAACCAGCTCCTTTTCTACGCTGTTTGTGGCAAATGTCATATAAGCAGATTCAAATGTGCTATTTTGTTGTTGACAAGGATATGCAAGCTGTAGAGGATTCTCTCCGTTTATAGGAGTGATCTAGGCCGGAAACCCAGCAATACAGCTAGCACTTAGCTTCAGAAAGAATTATGATTATTACAATTTTAGCCCGTACAGCAGTGAATAACTTAAAATAGCATATCACTCATTCTCCATGTATTACTCTCATTAATTATGCGTTATTAACGGCTTCCTGTGGACTACACAAATAGCTTATATGAAATCAACTCAAGCTAATGTTTAAAGTAAGATTATGCCATTGTATGTACATTTCTTGCATGGTGTGTGGGCAAGCTTTTAGCTAAGATCAAAGTCTACCACCATAAACCCCTAGCGTGTATGGTAGATAATTAGATACTGTTGTGGTGCCATTCATCAGCCGATGCACCATGGTATAAATAGTTAACCAGGAAGATGTACTGATGACACTAACAGAATAATGAAGTTGGGTAAATGATTATTGTTATGCAGCCAATTGTTCTTTCATGTATACATCTTTTTACACAGAATGGAGCCACGCCACTTTATGTTGCGGCTCAGAATGGCCACAGTCAGGTTGCTGAACTACTGCTTAGCAAAGGGGCTGATGTCAACTTACCGAAGCAGGTACAGTGAGAGTGAGATTGTATAACAATCCAAAACTATAGGTGCTTTTATTTGAATGGTTTTGAGTGCGCTGGTGTGGACTGGTATGTCTTTTGTACATGGGAAATCTATGAGTGCATGGGGTTGTTTTCAGTGCATTGGAATGTCTGTGAGTGCACTCAATTGTCTGTAGAGTGTCTTGAGTGCTTTGGGATGTCTGAGAATGCACTGAGTGCACTCAATTGTTTTGATTGCCCTGAGATTTCTATTCGTGTGCTGGGATATTCTGGAGTGCACATTAGCATACATTTGTCTTTGCATAATGTGGATCTTGCTACATACCTAGTTGAGGGTATCAGAGCCAGTATTACACTTACCGACACTAGTTACTGTCAGACCACAAAAATTAGTTGCTCTGATATAGTCTAACAAGCCAGACCATGTTTGTTGAACATGGTCTGACTTCACATATAGTGATGATAGGTAGTAACTGAATGTTTGTTTCTGAAGTATGTGTATTACATGTGACTGGATTTGCCAAAAGAAACCGTATCCCTCATCTTTACAAACTTTTCAAAAAAAATGAAACCATAAAAAATGCGCTAATACCGTTTACACTCTGAATCCCAAGTGCATGGATGTGTGTTTGCTTTCGAATTTGTGAGGAGCCCGAACTGAGAAGAGCTAATTGCTTGTGCGTCTCACCATGAGGCGTCTGTCTGCTGTGTTAAATTTTTAGTTGTATTCTGTTAGTGGCAGGACTCAACCAGGTCGTAATGACAACCTTTAACCTCTTGATACAATAAAGTTTTGCTACGTGACAGTAAAGTCCCTTAGGCACATTTGTTGCCGATTCTCCAAAAATGCGTTTTGTAGCTGAAGACACTTGAATTCCGAGGTTTTATATTTGTCCCCGTGTGCCAGTCTTGATATTGAAGCTGACAGCGCTATAACCCGGTGAGTGTCAACATAATGAAAGTGTGTTTTTTGGATTGGAAGATATAGTACTGTCCTTTTTTTAATCTTATGGATTATTTTTATCTGAATGGGGCTTCCTTTAGATAAGACCCTTCTCTTTCGTTTCACTAAACTATCTGGATGATAGCTGCCCAGGAAGAAATGTGCTTTCTACCATCTTTTTAGCAGACCTGTTTTGAAAGACGGCGGGGCTTAAACTTTGTCACGTGACAGGAAAAGTGAGCATGGCATTTCAGAGTACCCAGGTTCAAATCCTTGCTAGATCTCAGTTATTTTTTTTTGGAAAAGTTTAAATAAAGTTTGAAACTGAAATATTATTGTTTGCTGGAGATACAGCATTTTTTGTCAATTGATGCTACAATCTGACCCTCCATTGCATTAATAGTATAATTTGAGGTGCATGTATGGGGCAGCAATGAGTGGTTGTATTCCCATTTCATTTTCTATAATATTGTCTCACCAAGAGCTTGCAAATTACCCAAATATACTGGGTTTGGACTGTGCAACAACATATCCAATTGCTCCTGTAATATGGAAGCTTGCTGGCAGTTTTTATAACCACATGTTGCTGTATGTACTTATGAATATAACATCCTGTTCTAATTTGGGCTCCCATTGGCTCCCTCATTTCAAATGTAACTCTTAGTCATGACAGGATGTGTATCAACTGGAGTCAGCATTACATAAGAGCATACTGCCATTTTGCTCTTATGGCTGCATGTGCACTTCTCAATATGTCTACTAGGTATACATTTAGAATGCAAGGAGCCTCCCGATATCGAGGTGTGTAAGTATTGGAAGTCGGATCTTGGGCAGGACAGGGGGATTATGTAATAATGTGTAAGACAGCTAGGCACGAAGATAACAGTTACCCTGCAAGCTACAAAATGTCTTTGTGTGCCGTACATCTGATGGAGTAGTCACAGCTGCTACAGAAGAGCAGTTGGGATGTTGGTGATACTATAAGCACTTGCCCCAGGACTCATACTATTAATCAAAA
Organism: Phakellia ventilabrum; assembly: GCA_963921505.1. Lineage (NCBI taxonomy): Eukaryota > Metazoa > Porifera > Demospongiae > Axinellida > Axinellidae > Phakellia > Phakellia ventilabrum. The sequence goes on along the minus strand of OY997378.1, from coordinate 1,905,791 downwards.
ATATCCCTCCTGGGCGTGTTATGCATAATAGAAACATGCAGCTTATGTGTACATTGTCACATTTTTTAATGTATAAAAATACTTATAAAGTAACTCTATAAAAGAGGTAATCCTATTCAAGAAACCATAGTAATAGTTTTGATCAGTATAGGTTAAGCCATGGCTTCTGAGGGGTTGTGGGATATACCCTCGGCGGTCAATTGTACCGCCTGGGAATTGACCACCGAGGGTGTATCCCATGACGCCCTCAGAAGCCATGGTTTAAGTAATTTTGTAGCTCATTTTGCGTCATTGAGTAGCCTACATGCATAGTGAATTAGTGGCACGTGCAGAACGACCCAATTCCATTTCAAAAGCTGTGAAAGGCTGGTAAGTAAATACGTTAAGGGAGCGTAGACAGCTCTATGGCTTTTTCTGGCTCGCAAATTGGTGGAAAATTGATGTAGATAGCTACTGCTGTTTGTCTGTGGTTAGTTTTGCTGCATTTCTGTGTGTCTCCATATGTGGTTCACACTGCCAGCCTACCATTTTGTGCCAGTATGGCGCAAGATTGTGCTAGACAGGTAGCTATCCCAGCTACTAGCTGTCCTTTGTAATTTCTACAGTTTCTGGGAGTGTTGTTACCGCTTTTTATCTGGAAAGCCTCCATCTTGATTGTAGCTTACCGTTATTAACAGCGTATAGTGCCAAAAGGCGCTTCTACCAACCATTGTTCCAGGGAACCTGCTAGTGCTGCACCCTTGAAACATCCTGCACAGGTCATGGTCTCAGTCGGTTAGACCATAGCGGCACATGACTAATGTCCGAGCAGTAGTAGGGATGATTCTGCTGTAGTAATAATGTAGGAGTAGCCACAGGGGCAGGACATAGTCTATGGGTAGGGTTCGATTTACACGGACTTCCAGAAGTTGATGGCCTTTTGCCTGTTTTGGATGGCAATTGAACTACAGGAATTTTTGTGTATGCTCATTTGGGGCGAAATTAGTCTTGTGCCCAGACGTCCATGCCCTCCAGGCGAAGGAACGTCTGGTGCCTTGATTCAAATTTCTTGTCACGGAGGCGTGTCCCGTGAACGTATAAATGAAAGGCGCTTGCACCAAGAATGCAAATATCAGAGCAACTCAAAGATGGATATTCCTATCTGTGCTATTTGTTGTGTGACTCTACCTTCATGCACTCAGCAACGCTCTCTAAATCCCGAAGTATCAGCCGCTTACAAAAGGGTGGTGGATTTCTTGGTTTCAGTCGTCCACCCGGAGCTTGAGTTAGCTGGCGGTGCTGAGACGGTGGGTACGGGTGGCACAAGGATACGGTATTGCTGTAAACCATGCTTCTCGAAGTTGTAGAGGGCTGAAAGGTCCTTAGAAGCTACGAAGGGGATCATCAACGAACTATGAAGCAAGTTCTCTTTACCGCTTGTCACTGAGCTGTTCCAGCAATTGAATGAGTCCCCAGATGATGAAAAGCATACCCCTCGAAGTAGGACCAGCATCCTACTTGAGAGATTCACGCTATTTAGTCCTCGTAAGAGTCCTAGAGTCGAAGATAGCCATAGGGATACAATAATCTTCTTCTACGGCAGCCATCGCGCTTTTAACACTTCGACCGTTCGGTGACGTAATCTCTTTCAATTACGCATTCTATGATTTTATTCGTCAGCTGACATTCCAGATATGACAGAGGTGTTACTAACAAGAAATTTAAATCAAGGCACCAGACGCTCCTTCGCCTGGAGGGCGTGGACGTCTGGGCACGAGACTAGGGCGAAATATGAGTATTGTCCTGCTGAGCTGGCAGGCAGTGTTGGGGTACAGCTATTATTTTAGTGTTGGTGCCTTTGATAGTATGGCTTCCTGAGCTGAAAGTAACTTTATTCATAGTTTGATGTAATTAAGGGTCCCTAGTTTAGAGTTCACATGCCTCACCCACTATACAGATTCTACTATCACCAAACCTGTAGCAATCCCTCTTTTGCATAATGTTGAATGTAACAATATGCTAGTTATCTGGGTTGGGCAAAGACATGTTTTAGAAAATTTTATTGTTGGATGTAATGAGGTCACTAAATCCAGTAGAGACAATGTAGCAGGTCTCTAAGGGACAGTCTTTGTTTTGCCACTTAGATACCTGTAAAGTTAGTTAGATACCTATGAAGTCAGTTAGATACCTGTGAAGTCAGTTGGAGACCTGGGGTTGTAATTATCAATTAACCTTTACCAATTATGCCTCACAATATTTCTTCACTCAAGCCAGTCAACTGTACGTGTCACGAGAATAAATATTTGAGATACTAATAAAGAAACGAACGATTGGTGTTTGCATCCGATTATCAGTAATGGCTACCACGAACAGGAGAGTGGAGACAGGGCTGTGCAGTAGTGTAGTGCTCTTGCAAGTGGGGTCAATTACAGGCAAGCTCTGTTGGCTTCAGCATGTTAGACACTGTAGCTATCACCTAGCTAGCTAGTGACATGGACAGTTGAAAACTTACCAGCTTAAATGTGCTGTCTGCCTCCTAGTGCTTGAACATGTGAGGCAATCCCGTGCCTTCAGTCTTTGCCACCATTGAACGTTGCCTCTCAGAGTGGGCACAGTCAGACTGCTAAAATGTTGCTAACATGAACTTCCCACTGTGCATAGACCCTGCAGCCATTGTTTGTTATGAATTTGATTATTGTGTGTGCTCATTGTCATGTCAACCTTGTAATAATGCATGTACTTTACACTAGGAGCTCATTAGGTGTAAACACTGCAGCCACTGTTTTTATGATGTGTGATTATTGTGTGTTGTGGCAACCTTGTAATAATGCATGCTAGTTACACTTGGAGCTCACTGTGTAGACACTGCAGTAGGGGTAGGCGGATTATGCTCGAAAATCTACCTATTCTGCTATGCTGCACTGTTCCAAAAACGTACCTATTATGCTCAACAAACGCCCCTATTATGCTCGATAAATTATCAGCAAAACAGTTTTCCTGATTATCTTACCCGAAACTCACTCGCTCTCTGCGTGCCTTTCTGATCGCGTTGACCGAGTTGGCTTCGCACCAGTGTCTCGCAGTTCGTTTACTCTAACCTACAGTAGCATAGAGGCTCGAAGTTGGCTAAGTAGCGATGTCGGTGAAAAACTAGTTGCCTGTAAGCTGTTGGCAGCCGCTTGACTCTCGCTAACAGCACTGAGATGCTAGTCGTCGCCATCACAGAATCACCACGTGGCCGAGTTTCCGCAAAACTTTAATAAAATGACGTAATTTCCTCAGAAAATTTACCTATTATGCTCGCATTATGCTCGATGCTTTCGCGTACCTATTATGCTCATTTTAATGCTGGCATAATCCGCATTTTAATGCTGGCATAATCCGCACACCCCTACACTGCAGCCACTGTTTCTAATGAATTTAATTATAGCTTGTACTCAGACATTTTGTCAGCCTTGGATAGCATGTGCATGTTGCAATGGGGGCTTGTGAGGTGCATGCATGAGGAGCATGCACATACTGTTGCAAATGTTGTGTGCCTTTGTCAGCTTTGACAGCAGCCTTTTGAGAGTGTAGCTATCTGTGTATCTGCAGTCTGTGTGCTACTTTTTGATGTTGTGTTAACAGAGAGGACTCATGGACACGTAGAATCAGCCAGAAAAGCAGTCAGAACATGGTGCAGATTATGTGCAGTTCTGAGGACATGATGAGCAGACTTTGAGGGTTGTAAGTGGGCAGTAGACTACTTAGTATGTAGCAGCACTGCATGAGGCTGTTGAAGTAGCTACTGAGTAATAGAGAGGAGAACATGGGTATCCAAGTAGACTCACTACAGTACGTGCTTCACTTTTAATCCACACTGCTGCCCGTAATATCACTACTGGAGGTCCATTGACTATTGGATAATTTTGTCTGTATGCCTAACACTGTACATGCAGTCTCTTTTATCACGTGATGCACCAGTATATATCAACCCATTCATTCCACAGACTACATAAATGGCTAAACATTGTTTCCATCTGACGGCTGAGAGGTGCAACCATTTTTCAAAACGCCCCTGCCTACGCATTATTGGTCGCGTGTGAAAATATAATGTGGAGAGCCTTGTAATGAGGCTGGGTCTTCTTATATCTTTGTAATATCTGTTTGTCAGTGTTTGATGACAGTCTCCGCAACCTGATGGTCTGGGCAGTCTTATACTTGCCGTCCCAGTTCATTAGTGCACTAACATCGCAAAGTTTACATCTCAATCACGTAGCCCAGTGTTTGCTAGACTAAATGTCCCATCATTTGTTGCTATAGTAGCTGGAACGCTGTCTATGTGATGGGATCCGTACAAAAAGTATTTCCTCTACTGGCCGATACCGTATAGCGGGTTATTTTCGTGGGTGGAAATTTTCGCAAAAAGCTTGCGAGGTTGTTAGAAATAATTTTTGTGTTTCAAAATTTTGTGGTGATTACGGTACTCTTGGCCTAGAGAGTAGAGTTTGTAGAAACTGCTTTTCTCTACTGCCTATGTGTTTTGATGCTATGCTCTCAATAGTGGAATACAAGTGTACATATCATACCTAGTGTACTGGTTTCTGTGGCTTCAGAGAATTGTTTAATCTACATCTTTGTTTTGAGATAGTCCAACCTTGGGTTTCACAAGCTAGATGTTAGTGTTGTGTGGCCATATCTCGGGATTGGTGATTTCATATTTAGGTCATAGGTAGGTTAGCAACAGCTTGAGTTTTGGAAGAGGTAACTTGGAAAATATTACTGTAAGGCTAGTGATAATCCATCCGAAATATTAATCCTTACCTCTGGTGATTGATTGACTCTATTGTGTAATCTGCATTGTACCTTTATTATATAGCTCCTGTATGGGCTATATTTAGGCTACTTGGTAGTATAATTCCAGATGAGCAAGATAGTCTCTGTGAACTGTCCACGCCAAGCTAGTTACCGTAATTCTGATACCCTGTATGTTTAATGTTCACCGGATGTGTATTAAATTTGTAATAGATCGAGGGTTAATCACTCTGCCAAGTGCAAAGTATGGTGAGATGTGGATGTAATCTGGACGGGGTGATCGCTCGATTGCGCGAAATTGTGAATGGCACAGCAGCCTTTTGAGAGTGTAGCTATCTGTGTATGGGCAGTCTGTGTGCCACTATTTGTTGTTTTGTTGACAAAGGGGATGCATAGAGAAAAGCAGTCAGAAAATGCTGCAGTGCTGAGTACATGATGTGCAGACTCCATTCGCATTAGACTTAGTATGTAGTAGCACTTAGGCTGTTGAGCAATTATTTTTTCTTGGAAAACATCGGATTCAACAGCTTGACTGCAGTAACTGTTTCACTTTTCAGTCAGTACCCCTACCTATAAGATTGCTACTGGAGGTCCATTGATTAATCAATGTAAATGGACAATTTCGTGTCTGTGCTAGACATTGACATTGCACATGCAGACTTAATTATCACCAGTACGGGCTTATGTGCAGTATATTGAACATAGTTTGGTTATAATAGCCCATTTTTCATGTGATGTCACAGTATGCGAAAGTTTTGACTCTTACTCCACGAATCGTGGCTGGGGGGGCAGCCACGTGCGTGTAATGTTTTGCAGTCTATGGGGAAACCCGAATGAGGTAAGCATTTCCACGTATACCTCCACCTATAAATTGCCTAAGTCTGATTAACCAGTCACGCTTATTGAGCAAGGAGAGATCTTTCGACTGCCATTTGTTGCATCTCTCTATGACCTCTCGCCAAGATACAGACGGTTGAAGCCTACCAAGTCTTTTTAATTATGCGTTCTGAAATGACTGGGTTGGCTTGAGCCATGTGTATCTTGATGAGGAAAGGTTATAGAGAGATACAGCAAATGGCAGCTAAAAGCTCTCTTTTGCTCAATGAGCGTGACTGGCCAATCAGACGTAGGAGCTTAATAGGCGGAGCTACTTACAGAAATACGGATCTCATTTGGGGTTTCCCCAAAGACTGCAATACATTACATGTGTGTGATTTGCCCTGTGATTTGCCATGTGTCTGACCTCCCGACTCTTGCCCATTCTGATGCTATTATTTCTAAACCAGCTTTTCTAAAAGCCATTAAATTCACACCAATGATTTCTGTTTGGCTATAGCAATACCTTTACGTTTGTAATTGGCCCCACCCTATCTTGCAATCATCCCCACCCCTAACTATGAATGCAGGTAAATAGATAAGTCTAAGAAATAAGTATGCAGGTGAATAGATAAGTCAGCTCAACAATATATAGTATAATGTACTCTGGATTTTAAAATGTCAGGCATCAGTGTCACTGAGTGGATCCGCATTCTCAATGTCATCGAATGGATCTTCATCAGTGAATTCCTCATCCTCATCCTCAATGGCGTAGTCATCAATGCCTTCGATGTGGATTTCAGAATCCTCTGACCCATCAATGGCAACAGCGATTCCACATTTTCTGAAAGATCGAGCGACCATCTCCTTTTTTGCGGACTGCCTCTCCCATGCCTCCCCAACCCACTTTGTGAACAAAATGCGTTGTTTGCTGGCATTTATGTCTCCTCTGACATAGGCTTCCAGGTTGTGCTGCATGTGCTCATTTGCAAGTTTCTCCACTTCAAACTTGAAGGGTTTGTTGAACGTGACGTCAAGGAGCTGGATGAGGCTGGTTATTCCTGGAGGTACCTACACTGGTGTTGTGTTGCAGCCGTCTAAGGACTCAAGAATGGCATCTGTTTTTTGAGCTTTGTGGACATCAAGAATGAGTAGCATGTCGCCACTGCATGCTGGCTTCCAAAGCTGCCTAATCCACATTTCCATTAAGGGCTCGTCGCACCATGCCTTTTCTTGAAATGCCACGTGAAGCCTCCGATCGTAGTGAACTTTCTCACGAAATGTAATTCGCTTCCCTTTTCCCCGGAAGATAATCAGAGGCTTCACTCGGGGTTCTCCATTGGCGAAAATAGTGAGCTGCACTGTACACTGCCTCTTGTCCAAACCTGATGCTCCTCCACGTACCCAGACAGTTGATGCTCCAGTGTCTTCATATGTTGTGCCATCAGTGAAAGTGAACGGGAGGGGAGTTTGGTCAACGTTTGCAATCTTTCTCAGTTCAAATTTGCCTAGCGGACCGATGAAGTCCCCACTCTTTGCTTCGCTTCGGATAGCTCGATGAAAGCCCTGAATTGCTGCTTTCTTGTCAGCAGGCTGCCTCTGGCATGTGTTGGTGCCACGCCGTAGGCTGATATGGCTACGTGTCTTGAATCCAGTAAACCAGGAGATGGATAACTGAAAAGTCTCGTCGGGATACAGCTCCTCAAAGATCTGCTTAGCCTTGTTGCGAAGCCACCACCCCTTCACCTTCAGCCCCTTCCTCCTGAAGTCACGGTATATAGCCTCTTCGACATCGGGATACTTGGCTCGCCTATCATGCTTGGTGTGCTTGCTACCTTTCTTACTGTTTCGAATCTTTTTCTCGTCCTTGATCCATCGCAATGACGGTCTTAGTGTTCAGTTCAAACTGCTTACAGTTTGTTGTCACAACACGGCATACACAATCTGACACGTCGGCAATTTTGACACGTGTAACTATAGCAGATGCGCCAATTAATTAATACTAAATAACAGGAAGAACGTATGCGCTTATTAGCGCTTAATAACTGTATGCGCCTATTAACCGGTCTCTACGGTACTACTGAAATAGCAGGAGTTTAACAAACTTACATGCAAGGGAACATAAAGCTAGTATTATACCAGATGAAGGCACTGCTGCACCCTACAGCCATCCCAACTCTTCACAAGCTGTGGGCCTTTGCAGAGCCATGACATCATGTGCATACGTATACACAGAAGTCTGTGTACATCCGCATTCGGTTCCAACCTTCTATGCCATTCCTGCTATACTGCCTTGAGCGCGGGGTATGTGTTCTTGGAACCAAGGGCGGCGGAAGCAGGGGGGCTACGGGGGCTTTAGCCCCCCAATTGCGAAGGTTGGGGCCCCCCCAAAATTGAAGTTAACTCCTACGTACTTCGACATTGCCACGTGGAAATGCAGGTAGTAGGGATGTTTGCAGTTGAATTCTTTCGATGCATTTGTTCGTTGATACAGCCAATCTGGCGCTACGTGCGCTGTATGCGCCAGGCAAGTGGGTGAGGTAGCGAGGTCTACGGCCATGGGCCTATTCCTGCATGCTCGACTTACCAAGAGCACTTCCAGTACTGATTTGCAGAGACCCCATGAGAGCGATTCTTGACCACTTTAAAACGCCAATTTTAAAAAAATTCGCGCTACACACGCGGGGGTCACTGGGCTGCTATGCAGCCCAACTCTATCAGCCCCCCTACTTGTTTCATGTTTCCGCCGCCACTGCAAGTTGGAACACCTCTAGTTGCTGTATGCACGTATGCAGATGTGATATCCCTATTCTAATTTGGGTACCAATTGGCTCCTCAATACTCTTTGTCGTGACACGATATGCATCAACTGGAGTCAGCATTACATAAGAGCATTTTGGTCTTATGGCACTTCTAAATATGTCTACTAGGTATACAGTTAGAATGCAAGGAGCCAGGAGCCTAGCGATAGCAAGGTGTATAAGTATTGGAGGCGGGATCCTGGGCAGGACAGGGCAGATTGTGTAATAATGTGTAAGACAGCCAGGCGCGAAAATAACAATTGCCATGCTGGCTACGAAATGGTAAATGTCTTTGTGTACCATCCATCTGAAGGAGTGGTCACGGCTGCTACAGAAGAGCAGTTGGGAAGTTGTTGATACTATAAGCACTTGCCCTGGGACTGGTGCTTATAAATCAACAATATCCCTCCTGGGCATGTTATAACATAATATTATATGTAATAGAAATATCCAGCTTATATATTTATTGTTTGTCATGTTGTTTGATGGATAAAAATATTCAAAGGTAACTCTATTTGAATGGGTAATACTATTCAAGAAGTTTTAGTAATGGGCGGTACATTCGACCACCGAGGGTATATCCTGTAATGTCAGAAGCTATGGTTTAAGAAATTTGTAGCTCATTTTGCATCATAGAGCAGCCTACATGCGTAGTGAATTTCATTGGTGGCATGACCCAATTCCATATCAGACGCTGTGAAAGGTTGGTGATTGAGCATGTTGAGGGAGCATAGGCAGACGTTATGGCTTTTTCTGGCTCGCAAATCAGCACAAAGTTGATGTAGATAGCATGGTATACTACTACTGTTTGTCCGTGGCTAGTTTTGTTGTATTTGTGTGTGTCTCCATATGTGGCACACACTGCCAGCCTACCGTTTTGTGCCAATGTGGTGCAAGTTTTGTGCTAGGCAGGTAGCTATCCTAGCAACTAGCTGTCCTTTGTAAGTTCTATAGTTGCTGGGAGAGTTTTTACCGCTTTTTATCTTAAAAGCCTGCATCTTGAATATAGCCCACCGTTATTAACACTGTATTGTGCCAAAAGGTGTTTCTACCTGGCTCTGTGCCAAAGATCTTGCTAGTGCTCAACCTTTGAAACTGCCTGCACAGGTCATGGTCCCGGTAAGTTAGACCACAGCGGCACAGGACTGTTGTTTGAGCAGCAGCATGGGTCAATTTTGCTGCAGTAATAACGTAGGAGTAGCTGTGGGGCAGGATATAGTGTATGGGTAGGGTTAGATGTACAGACTTCGGAAGTTGATGGCCTTTTGCCAGCTTTGGATGGCAATTGAACTGGAGGAATTTTTGTGTATGCTCATTTGGGACTTTTGTTTCCAGAGCAGTATTGCTAATTTCAAACTGCATCCTGGAGAATATGAGTATGGTCCTGCTGAGCGCGAGCTGGCAGGCATACATAATGCATACATAATGCATACATGTGCATACATATACACAGAAGTCTGTGTACATCCGCATTCGGTTCCAACCTTCTATGCCATTCCTGCTATACTGCCTTGAGCGCGGGGTATGTGTTCTTGGAACCAAGAGCGGTGGAAACAGGGGGGCTACGGGGGCTTTAGCCCCCCCAATTGCGAAGGTTGGGGGGGCTGAGCCCCCCAAAATTGAAGTTAACTCCTACGTACTTCGACATTGCCACGTGGAAATGCAGGTAGTAGGGATGTTTGCAGTTGAATTCTTTCGATGCATTTGTTCGTTGATACAGCCAATCTGGCGCTACGTGCGCTGTATGCGCCAGGCAAGTGGGTGAGGTAGCGAGGTCTACGGCCATGGGCCTATTCCTGCATGCTCGACTTACCAAGAGCACTTCCATTACTGATTTGCAGAGACCCCATGAGAGCGATTCTTGACCACTTTAAAACGCCAATTTTAAAAACCTTTCGCTCTACACACGCGGGGGTCACTGGGCTGCTATGCAGCCCAACTCTATCAGCCCCACTACTCGTTTCATGTTTCCGCCGCCACTGCAAGTTGGAACACCTCTAGTTGCTGTATGCACGTATGCAGATGTGATATCCCTATTCTAATTTGGGTACCAATTGGCTCCTCAATACTCTTTGTCGTGACACGATATGCATCAACTGGAGTCAGCATTACATAAGAGCATTTTGGTCTTATGGCACTTCTAAATATGTCTACTAGGTATACAGTTAGAATGCAAGGAGCCAGGAGCCTAGCGATAGCAAGGTGTATAAGTATTGGAGGCGGGATCCTGGGCAGGACAGGGCAAATTGTGTAATAATGTGTAAGACAGCCAGGCGCGAAAATAACAATTGCCATGCTGGCTACGAAATGGTAAATGTCTTTGTGTACCATCCATCTGAAGGAGTGGTCACGGCTGCTACAGAAGAGCAGTTGGGAAGTTGTTGATACTATAAGTACTTGCCCTGGGACTGGTGCTTATAAATCAACAATATCCCTCCTGGGCATGTTATAACATAATATTATATGTAATAGAAATATCCAGCTTATATATTTATTGTTTGTCATGTTGTTTGATGGATAAAAATATTCAAAGGTAACTCTATTTGAATGGGTAATACTATTCAAGAAGTTTTAGTAATGGGCGGTACATTCGACCACCGAGGGTATATCCTGTAATGTCAGAAGCTATGGTTTAAGAAATTTGTAGCTCATTTTGCATCATAGAGCAGCCTACATGCGTAGTGAATTTCATTGGTGGCATGACCCAATTCCATATCAGACGCTGTGAAAGGTTGGTGATTGAGCATGTTGAGGGAGCATAGGCAGACGTTATGGCTTTTTCTGGCTCGCAAATCAGCACAAAGTTGATGTAGATAGCATGGTATACTACTACTGTTTGTCCGTGGCTAGTTTTGTTGTATTTGTGTGTGTCTCCATATGTGGCACACACTGCCAGCCTACCGTTTTGTGCCAATGTGGTGCAAGTTTTGTGCTAGGCAGGTAGCTATCCTAGCAACTAGCTGTCCTTTGTAAGTTCTATAGTTGCTGGGAGAGTTTTTACCGCTTTTTATCTTAAAAGCCTGCATCTTGAATATAGCCCACCGTTATTAACACTGTATTGTGCCAAAAGGTGTTTCTACCTGGCTCTGTGCCAAAGATCTTGCTAGTGCTCAACCTTTGAAACTGCCTGCACAGGTCATGGTCCCGGTAAGTTAGACCACAGCGGCACAGGACTGTTGTTTGAGCAGCAGCATGGGTCAATTTTGCTGCAGTAATAACGTAGGAGTAGCTGTGGGGCAGGATATAGTGTATGGGTAGGGTTAGATGTACAGACTTCGGAAGTTGATGGCCTTTTGCCAGCTTTGGATGGCAATTGAACTTGAGGAATTTTTGTGTATGCTCATTTGGGACTTTTGTTTCCAGAGCAGTATTGCTAATTTCAAACTGCATCCTGGAGAATATGAGTATGGTCCTGCTGAGCTCGAGCTGGCAGGCAGTGTTTAGTCTCGTGCCCAGACCTACGCTCGCCCCCTCACAGAACGGTCTGGCGTACAAGTCGAATTTCTGGGGTTTATCGGCGGAGCAATGAGCTTGTTAATTGACTATTTGAGGTGTGAACTGCTCTATAAAGGCTTACTGAGGTCTCTACACTGACGTAAATAAGTGTTTTCTTGTATAATCGTACGTGCAGAAGGCAACTCTTAGCAACAAAGTTACAAAACTGTACAGTACGGGTACAAAATACGGCAACTCGCTTAATCCGAGGAAATACCTTGTATTGATCTTCAACTAGCCCTTGTATCACCAAGACTGGAGTTATTTAAACTTCTAAGCCGCACAAAGAACAATGTTAGCAGCCAGTTCGCTTAAACCGCTTCCAAATCTCGACAAACAATTCAAACGTCGCCATTTTATCGTTCCGTAATGGCATTCCAGAACGTAATAATTACAAATCCTGCAATCTCATTGGACGGGAATAAGCCCCAACATTTGGACTTGGTGCCCAGACCGTTTGGCGAGGGGATGAGCCAAGGTGTGGTCACGAGACTAGGCAGTAATGTGATTCTAGTGTTGGTGCCTTTGATAGTATGGCTTCTGCAACTTCTCAGGTTAATGTAATTAAGGGGTCACTGTACCGCCTAGTTCCGGGAATAAGTCAGTCAAAATTTCGCTTAAGTACAGTAATACTTAGTGTGCAATAATTGGTGCTGCGCGATAAGTGGTCACTTACGTTATGCCTCACAATATTTCACGACTCAAGCGAGTCAACTGCATGTGTCACGAGAATAAACAACGTTTGAGATACTAGTAAAGAAACAAACGATTGGTGGTTGTATCCGCGAATCAGTAATGGCTACCACAAACAGGAGAGTGGAGACAAGGATGTGCTTTAGTGTAGTGTTCTTGTAATTGGGGCCAATCACAGCCAAGCTCTGTTGCCTTCAGCTTGTTCGACACTGTAGCTATGACATAGCTAGCTAGAGACACAGTTAAACAGTTCAAAACTCACAAGCTTGAATGTGTTGTCTGCCCACTAATGCTCAAACAAGTGGGGCAAACCCCGTGCCTTCAGTCTTTGCCACCATTGAGCATTGGCTCTCACAGTCAGACTGCTGAAATGTTGCTAACGCAAACTTCCCACTGAGCATGCAAGTGCATTATTCATGATTATATAGCAAGTGTTCTCATAAGAAAAGGAGACTACAGATTGTCTCATGTACAGTCTTGCGGTTGACAAAAAGTATATTATAGTGCTTCATAAATGTATCCAGTGTTACTGGAACTACATAGTGAGTACTAGTGAAATAATGAAGGCAGGTAAAAGTGTACATGAAAGGTTATAAACAGCCAATCTATGTCTATCTTGTTGTGCTACAATTAAGGTGGCCTAGAGTATTTTCAATATTGTCTGAACAACTTGACACAGCTATAGGTTGGGAAGTGCTGCTGTAAAAGATAGATAATTACAGAATTTGTAACAAGCTGACATAGTTTATCACACTTACATGGTAAGTACATTTGTATGTACTTACCATGACAATGACACACTTATTATAAACAAGGCCTTCAATACTGCATGCCTTGCTGGCTTTTTTAGCTAGCAGTATGAAGAACGCAAAGAGCCTTGGAACTAGGCTAAGTCCAATCCACCAGTTCATTCCACTTGTATAGTCCACCATTCCATTCCACTGAATTCAGATACCCATTGCCTTTGAACTGTATGACTGGTGTGGTGAAATTATGTGCAGCCCCAGCAGCCATTGCTTGTTATGAATGTGATTATTGTGTGTGCTCACTGTTGTGTCAACTTGTAATAATGCATGTACTTTACACTAGGAGCTCATTAGGTGTAGACACTGCAGCTGTAGTTTCTTATGAATTTAATTATAGCTTGTGCTCAACATTTTGTCAGCCTTGTAATAGCAGTGCATGTTTCAATAGGGGCTTGTGAGGTGCATGCATGATGAGCATGCACACACTGTTGCAAATGTTGTGTGCCTTTGTCAGCTTTGACAGCAGCCTTTTGAGAGTGTAGCTATCTGTGTATGTGCAGTCTAGGTGTCACTATTTGTTGTTGTGTTGACAAAGAGGACTCATGGAGAAGTAGAAACAGCCAGAAAAGCAGTCAGAACATGGTGCAGATTATGTGCAGATTATGTGCAGTTCTGAATACATGGCGTGCAGACTTTGAGAGCTGTAAGTGGGCAACTGGAAAGCAGAAGAAGTAGCTACTGAGGAAACTTGGAAACGGGAACGGTAAACTTTCAGTCAGCACTGCTACCCATAATATCGGGAACGGGAAACAAAAACGGAGTTATGGTTCTCTTGGCCTAGAGATTAGACTTTGGAGAAACTAGGAGGTTTTTATGAAAGAAACGCATGTTGTTGGAAACGCATGTTGTTGGAATCTGCTTGTGAAGTGCTTTCAGGAAAGCGAGTCAACCCCGTTCAACCCCTGGGTAGTTGCGGTGCTAAACTATCTAGCCGTCGGCAAGGCTGGAGTACCTACGTCGATTCGGCGATCGACAAACAGTAAGATGCTTCCCTTGTAGGTCTGTACAAACTATCTTACATCTATCTACAGGCTACTGCAGCTGTAAAACGAGCTATTCTTACCGGTTTTTTTGAGTCCGTGTAGCTTTTAATCGCTCACGGTGTTTTCTGTCCAGCTCTGGCACCGTGGAATCACTGAGAATCACTCGAGATTCAAGAGACTTCTTAACGATAAGTTATTTCGGTATTTGCTAACTCCTTGTTGATTCCTTCCCAGCTTTTATAGTCGGTATGTTTTAGCTTCTCAGTGAGGAAATGGCACTTTCGAATGCAGTGCGGAATGTAACGGCAGTAAATGGCACGTGACTACGCACGTTAATTAATGCGTTTTCAACCTGCCTACATCATATCTATGCCGTTTTGCGCACCATCGGTGGTCCTTTCCCGTTCCCGCTTCCCGTTCCCGTTCCCGTTTCCGTTTCCCGTTCCCTGCTTTTCCAGTTGCCCGGTTTTTATGCTATGTTCTGATAAGTGGATGACATGTGTATATATCTTCTACAAGTTGGTTAAAATATTATTAGAGAATTAGAGAAAGGTACTGGATTTGATATCATAATGTAGGTATAACTGACGATTATATAGTTATGACTAACAAAACAATGAAAGCATATAGAAGTATAGAATATAGTTATGGTTCTCATGGCCTAGAGAGTAGATTTTGTAGTAGCTGCTTTCCTCTGTTGCCTATGTGTTTTGATGCTATGCTCTCGATAGTGGAATACTAGTGTACTTATTAAACCTAGTGTACTGGATTCTATGGCTTCTACAATATACATGATCAGAAAATTGTTTAATCTACATCTTTGTTTTGAGGGAGTCCAACCTTGGGTTTCACAAGCTAGATGTTAGTGTTGTGTGGCCATATCTCGGGATTGGTGATTTTATATTTAGGTCATAGGTAGGTTAGCAACAGCTTGAGTTTTAGAAGCCGTAACTTGGAAATTATTACTGTAAGACTAGTGATAATCAATCCAAAATATTAATCCTTACCTCTGGTGATTGATGACTCTTTTCTGTAATTTGCATTGTACCTTTATTTATATACTCCTGTATGGGCTATATTTTGGCTACTTAGGGTAGTATAATTCCAGATGTGCAAGATAGGCTCTGTGAACTGTCCTCAGCATGCTAGTTGCTATATGTTTAATGTTCACCTGATGTGTATATTAGATCGAGGGTTAATCACTCTGCAAAGTGCAAAGTATGGCGAGCGAGTAGAGATGTGCGTGTAATGTATTGCAGTCTATAGGGAAACCCGAATAAGATGAGCATTTCCGTGTGTACCTCCACCTATAAATTGCCTATGTCTGATTGACCAGTCAAGCTTATTGACCAAGGAGAGATCTTTCAACTGCCATTTGTTGCATCTCTCTATGACCTTCCCTCGCCAACGGTTGAAGCCTACCCAGTCTTTTTAATTATACGCTCTGAAATGACTGGGTTGGCTTGAGCCATCTATATCTTGATGGATGCTGGAAGTTCTTCCACAATAAGTATGGCCAGGTTTGTAAAAAAAAACTGGCATTTACCGCAGTTTTGCAAAGTTTTCAATATTTGTCAAATTTCAAGCTTTCATATCTTGACAACTGTTAGCAAGATAATCCTTCTTGGTACAGTACAAGTACCAACCATTAGCTGAGGGAATCCCACACTAGAGGTTAGCAGCTCTCTCTGATTTCTATGACACGTGCCTTAGTAGCGCTGCCATTGTCTGGAGTATTGCTGCAGCAATGCCTTCTCTATAAACCACCCATGTTTCATTTGAATAGGGCATAGCTGCATCTGGAGATAAGCGTCTTTGAAGTGTGTACATTCAAAAATGCAGGAAGTGCCAGGTTTTTGCAATCCGGTCGCACATTACAACCACAATGACATTTTACCAATGTGGACTCTTGTGTACCTACTGTTACAAGAACTGACCCTTTCCATTATTCATGTTCTGCCTTCCCATTAGAATGGATCATCACCTCTGTCTATGGCTGCAGAGAATGGCCACACCAAAGTTGTTCAACAACTTCTCAGAGCTGGTGCTAACACGGAACTTCAGTATGAGGTACAATCTCCTGTATATAGTACCTAAAAGCGAATGACATTAACTGGGATTCGGTGCTGTGGATATTTGCTAATTTTGTATCACACTAGGACATATCATGAAGTATGGCGGTACCCCATATGTAGGGTGGCTTGAAAAAAAATGGCTGCTGCATTGAATGTGTGCAAAATGGAATGTTCAAAAGTCTGCACTAGGTGTCATCATTAACATTTCTGACCCCTACCTGTTATTCTCAAGTTGTTGTTTTTATAACTAACAACACTGATACAGTTACTGGAGAGCACCGCTGAGATACCAAATCGACAAGTCGCTAAACTTTCAGTTGTTGTTCTCCTTGTTTCTCTCTCGGCAATCATGGCTGAAGTGATTGCAATGATTCTACTATAAACAAGTGGCATTTCATTTAGGATTACTGCATGCACACCATTGCGTTGTTCGGCAGTGAATCTCTAGCGCTCCAGGCGAGTACTTGCCGCTACACACCATTTTTTGTTAAATATTCGGAGAGTACAACAATGTAATGGAAGTTACGCCTAACCTGAAGACTTAACATTGAGCAGAAGTTGCTGTTTCACACAGAGCTGCATTGTTTCGCTGAATTGCAAGCAAACAAATGAAACATACAACTACACGTGTTCCAGTAGCTGTTGAATCCCATTTCACAGAGCTGTTATCTCACGGAATCGCAAGCAAGCAAATTAACTGCGAGTTATATGTTTTTTTGAAAGCTAATTGCTGTTCTTTTAATGTAACATGCTTTCTGCCAGGAGATTGTAGTAGTTACTTGGAGTGTGGTTTATCATAAAAGTAAGTAGCTCGAAGTCCTACATGAGCATAAATAACGGATGCAAATGCTTAGCAGCTAACCTTGATGATGTGCATTAAGAAATAGATAAACAGTGGTAGCCAGGAAACTATGGTCCATAAACTGCTCGAACCCAAAGCCAAAGCCTGAGGGTCAGAATAATCCAGTAGAGGATAGAGACCGTGACCCTCGTCCTTCATATTAAGTTTGGTGTCATCAGCAGTTGTCGTTTGCGAGAAATCTTGGGTATCGTCGATCCAGATGTACGCACACTTACCATCACCTAACACCATAAACGACACAAACAACTCATCAGAGCATAGAGACCGTGATTCTCGTCCTTCATATCGAATTTGGTACCGCAGCACTTGTCGTTTGCGAGAAATCTTGCATAATGACATGATGATTGCAGCACTACACAATACACACGACCTCTCACCATGACTTGCAATAACATGCATTGCTCCCTCCGTATCCTCCCTAGCTTCCACACACACCAATATCTACATTTTTCCACCTGTCACAAGACATCTCGTCATCCCATGTAAATGTATTATGGTGTTGTTCCCATCTTGTTTGGTTATTCTTTTCTTTGTGACTTGTGCATATATGGGTACTAGATCTCACTAAAACAGTCTATAGTACACGTCATAATCAAAAGAGATAAGCCACTCTATCTTTTATGGGCCAACTTCTGTAATACTGTAGATTCAGCACCTTTTTATGTTTGTGGCTCCCTGTCATTGTTCTTAGTCCATTGTATGACAGTAGCCATGTCATGCAGTGTACACGATGTTTGCATTTGAGGATTTACATAGGTACATATCGATATTTTGTCATTGATTGTGTTTAATGTTCACTCAAGCATAGCAGTCTGGTTACTGTCATGCCTACTATTGCTCTTTTCCCATACAGAGTGGGGAGACACCCCTCTACTGGGCCTCTAAGGCGGGTCATATCGAAATTGTAGAGTTGCTTCTTGGGGCTGGTGCTAATGTAAATTTACAAAACAAGGTAAAGAGTAGGTCACTTTTCAACCCAGGTTTAGGTTATTTTATGACATTACGTTTACCCAAATGTACTGTATTTGGACTGTGAAACAACATACCCAATTGCTCTTGCAAACTACCTTATATGGAATTACCACATGCTGCTGTACGCACTTATGAATGTAATATTCCTGTTCCCATTGGCTCCTCATTCCAACGGAAGCTCTTAGTCAGCCGCGTGCATGTAATGCATTGCAGTCTATAGGGAAACCCGAATAAGATGAGCATTTCTGCGTGTACCTCCACCTATGAAGTGCCTATGTCTGATTGACCAGTCAAGCTTATTCACCAAGCAGAGATCTTTCGACTGCCATTTGTTGCATCTCTCTATGACCTTCCCTCGCCAACGGTTGAAGCCTACCCAGTCTTTTTAATTATGCACTCTGAAATGACTGGTTTGGCTTGAGCCATCTGTATCTTGAGGAGGAAAGGTTATAGAGAGATACAGAAAATGGCAGCTAAAAGCTCTGTTTATGCTCAATGAGCGTGACTGGTCAATCAGACGTAGGAACTTCATAGGTGGAGCTACTTACAGAAATGCGGACCTCATTTGGGGTTTCCCCAAAGACTGCAATACATTACATGTGCGTGGTTTGCCCCCCAGCCATGATCCACCGAGTAATAATTGAAACTTCCGTATACACGTAACGTCGGCGGAAAATGGTCTATTGACAAAATAATGAAAGCATGTGGATGTATAGAATATGATTACGGTACTCTCGGCCTGGAGAGTAGATTTTAGGGAAACTACTTTGCTCTATTGCCTATGTATTTTGATGCTATGCTCTCAAAAGTGGAGTATGTTGTATACGTATCTTCTACAATTTTGTGAGTGTTGGTTATTATAGTGAATTAGAGAAAGGTACAGGATTCTATGGCTTCTACAATAATCGTGGTCAGAAAAATTGCATTCAAAATATTTGTCATTTTCTCTGGTGTTTGTCTTTCTCATGATCTGCAAAGTACTTAGATTGCTTCTGTATTGTTTTGGCTGCTTGAGCGTGACTGGTCAATCAGACATAGGAACTTCATAGGTAGAGCTACTGTATATCTGGTCAATCAGATGTAGGCTTTGATATTAAATTTAGAATAAGAATACCTATAATAATGACGTACAAGCATCTCCCTCTTTTATGATTTTCAGTCCCGTGCCAATAAAAAACAGACTTCACAATTCTTTCTTAGTACTAGAAGTACACATGTGCAGATACGTCTTGCGCAGTAGGAATAGTGTAGCATAACTACAGCTGTACAATTGTTGGCTGCTTGGTGGTTACAATAATTCGCATGTATGCTCTGTGAACTGCCTACAGCATGCTATATAGTTCCTGTGTCTATGATATTCAACAATCACGAGATGCTTATGAAATGCCCTGTTTAGAAATACTCAGAATACTTTGATAGTAAATTTAGAATAAGAATGTTTATAATTATGATGTGCAAGAAACTCCCTCAGTTATAATTTTCAGTCCTGTGCCAATTAAAAACAGACTTCATATTTCTTTGTTAATACTAGATGTACACATGTGCAGATACATCTTGCGCAGTAGGAATATTGTAGCATAACTACAGCTGTACAATTGTTGGAAAATTGCAACACATCTGTACTGCTGAATATTTGTTTTGTGATGTCACAGTAGGTAAGACTGTTGGTGTACGCAGTGCAGCTGAGCTCAATTTAATTTGGCACTAACAAATTTATGTCTAAAAACCAGCCGTTTTTTTTTCACATAAACCATTTAACTGAAGGTTATAGTCAGTCCACAGTCATGAAAGGATTAGCTTGTCTCATCTTGCACAGCAAAAGTGCTGACTCGGCATTTCATCTTGCACTTCCAGTTAGCCACCAGACCTCGCCAAAACAGAAGCAGCATCGCTACCTACCAGTTTTTTTGCTGTCTAGGCAACACAAAACTAAGCTAGCTTGACGTACCTTGGCCTGTTGGACCTACAAATATCTGTGCTTGTGACAATAGTGACATAGTAATGTAATGATAAAATTCGATGCAGACATAAACAAACAGACAGACAAATGTGGGATAAGTAATCTTACGAATCAGCTGAGCGTGTGCTTTACTTCAGTATCATGTTCATTAGAAGAAATCATGAAGCTTTAGCATTAGCTAGTTTTTGAGCTTTGTTGACATCAAGAATGAGTAGCATGTCACCACTGCATGCTGGCTTCCAAAGCTGCCGAATCCACAAGTCCAATATTCGATTATAGAGAATTTTGGAAAAGTAAGCAGTCGGGGCTAAATGTTAGCATTATGTTGCCATACTTTAGGATTGGCATGTCTAGGTTGTGATGTAATACATCTGCATCTCTGCTTGCCTACCATACTTTACGCTTAATTGGCACCTCAATGTAAAGGATGTAATGTTGCAGGTGCCACAGAGGAGCAAATCATGTACCACTACGATCCTTGAGTATAAACTAAGAAACACGACCGTCCACTTTTAGGTTCTGCGAGGAGTTATGGCCAAAACAACTATATCCTTTTCTTAATGGCTCCCTTCCGTGAAAGGCAAGGCCCGTGTCGAGAATGGCATCTCTGACTGTTACATGGATGCTCTCTTCAAACTCACATGAAGAGTTACTACAGCTCCCAGGATAACGGTAGTAGAGTTTGTGTAGCCACTGTGAAAATGGAGATATGAGGGATAGAAACAGATGACACAATTGAGCAATGCATGTGAGAGTTTCAAGCAGCACAGCTTATCTCTCTACTCTCTTCTAGCAGCGATGACTGATCCTTCAAATATGTTGCAGGTAGCGACATTAATCTCCCAAAGACTACTGGCTTATTTGTATCTTCTCCAGCAGCATTGCTATGCATGGCTAATTAGTAGTCATTTATTATTCTTGTGATTTGCTGGCTCATGAAATCTCCGTCTTGTCATGCCCAGGTTGTAGTCATTATGTCTTATCTCTACTCGCCCGCCATACTTGGTAGTGTGCAAGTATCCTCTGAAAAACATTAATTATTGTTATGTCACAGACGTGCAAAAGATTGTGATCCTTGTGCGAAAATTTAGAAATTCAGCTTCCACAGTTTCAGTTTCTGTGAGAAAGTATGGCCGAAACAAAATAATTTACATTTTATATATTTTTACGGGCCCCCCTCCCCCAGGAGGCAAGGTAGTCTATATGCTCAAAATGGCATCTCTGGCAGTTACATGGATGCCGTTTTTATGGTGCATTTAGAGTCAGAGATCAGGACAGACTTACAGCATAATTTTGCCAAGGGAAGCTTACTACAGTTCACAGGTTTTTGTAGCCTATAGAGATGTGAGCACTAGAAACTGCGTGAGCAAGTGGTGCGAATGTGAGTTTGAAGCAGACAGTCCTTCTCTCCACTCTCCCGATAGAGACTTCTCCAGCAGCATTGCTTTGCATAATTGGCCGGTTTTGGATTAGTTGATATTCTCGTCTCTTGTGCAATTTCCCCATCTCATAGTACCTACATTCTGCTTCATTATAGCCACATCTCTGTATACTCACCCGCCATATTTACAATTGGAAGTGTAATTATCTTTGATGGGAATATTTTCCAATTGTTTTTTTGGTGGTATGCTAGAGTAATTGTAATTACCCTCTAAGTTAATTAAAATCTCTGAAAGTGTACTCTCTATAGGCATGTAACAATGTATATTACATCAATATCTGCACTCTCATCACAGGGTGGTGTCACACCACTGTATGTAGCCTGTCAGAATGGCCACAGCCAGGTTGCTGAGCTATTGCTTAGCAAAGGAGCTGATGTGAACCTCCCAGAGAAGGTACGCTGAGTGTGAAAGTACATAACAGAAATGATGTGTGGGACGTTTATAAGCAAATATAAAAATACTAAGTACTGTAATTAGCAAGTGAAAGGTAACAGGTCTTTAAAGCTAATGACAATCAGTTTGTAGATCTTTTGCATGTAGCACTGCGTAAAGGATAGTGTTTAGGAGAGTACAAAATGTAGTCTAGTACTGTCAATTCCATGCCATGCTGTTAGACATTGAACTGGAGTAACTAGTGTATTCCGAGTAACAAGTACAACTGACAAAAAGAAACTGAACATCGCAAGCGCAACGAATGTGCCAGTACGCACGAGTACCGGAAGCGCATGTGCCAGTTTATGAATTTAATTATAGCTTGTGCTCAACATTTTGTCAGCCTTGTAATAGCATGTGCATGTTGCAATGGGGGCTTGTGAGGTGCATTCATGAGGAGCATGCACACACTGTTTCTGTCAGCTTTGACAGCAGCCTTTTGAGAGTGTAGCTATCTGTGTATGTGGAGTCTGTGTGCCACTATTTGTTGTTGTGTCGACAAAGAGGACTCATGGACACATAGAAACATCCAGAAAAGCAGTCAGAACATGGTGCAGATTATGTGCAGTTCTGAGTACATGACGTCCAAACTTTGAGAGCTGTAAATGGGC
Organism: Phakellia ventilabrum; assembly: GCA_963921505.1. NCBI lineage: Eukaryota > Metazoa > Porifera > Demospongiae > Axinellida > Axinellidae > Phakellia > Phakellia ventilabrum. Next base: position 1,883,070 of record OY997378.1, on the reverse strand, counting down.
AGTAGACTACTTAGTATGTAGTAGTACTGAAGCTGTTGAAGTAGCTATTGAGTAATGGAGATTGGGTGTTCGTTGTTTTTTTCTTGGAGAACGTGCGTATCCAAATAGACTTACTACCGTAAGTGCTTCACTTTCAGTCAGCACTGCTACCCATAATATCACAACTGGAGGTCCATTGACTAATTTTGTTTGCATGACACTGTATATAATTATGACTAACAAAATAATGCGAGCATGTAGAAGTATAGAATATAATTACGGTACTCTTGGCCTAGAGAGTAGAGTTTGTAGAAATTACTCTATTGCCTATGTTGTTTTGATGCTATGCTCTCAATAGTGGAATACAAGTGTGCTTATCATACCTAGTGTACTGGTTTCTGTGGCGTCAGAGAATTGTTTAATCTACATCTTTGTTTTGAGAGAGTCCAACCTCAGGTTTCACAAGCTAGATGTTAGTGTTGTGTGGCCATATCTCAGGATTGGTGATTTCATATTTAGGTCATAGATAAATTAGCACAAGCTTGAGTTTTAGAAGTGGTAACTTGGAAATTATTACTGTAAGGCTAGTGATAATCCATCCAAAATATTAATCCTTACCTCTGGTGATTGATTGACTCTTTTCTGTAATCTGCATTCTACCTTTATTATATAGCTCCTGTATGGGCTATATTTAGGCTACTTGGTAGTATAATTCCAGATGAGCAAGATAGTCTCTGTGAACTGTCCACACCAAGCTAGTTATGTGAAAAAACCCAGCTGGTTTTTAGAAATAAAAGAAATAGAGGTCACTGCAGAGGTGGATGAATTTGAAGAGACTGATCTGCCTCTGGGGGACCCGGTGGCGAATTCCCCCCAGGGAGCCCCCTTCCACCGTGGGGGTCCAATATTCGAGGGAGAGATTGAGGTTGTTGGGGTCACTCCTGTAGAGGTCTCCAATCTGTGTTGTGTGTATGTGTGTGTGTGTGTGCAGGTGTGTGTGTATGTGTGTGTGTATGTGTTACCGCACTGAATGTAAAAAAAGGCTCACTAACAGTATGGTACAGAATTAGTATAGAGTCTCATTGCCCATTTTGGCAACCTGCTTTAGCGCTCGATTCATGACACAAACAGGTCCCAAAGAGGTAATTAGCTAAATAGCTACTGGTTTTGTCAAACCTTATTCAAGGGGAGAACTGGAGGAATTATTGTGTATGCTCATTTGGGGCTTTTGTTTCCAGAGCAATATTGCTAATTTCAAACTGCATCCTGAGTATGATCCTGCTGAGCTGGCAGGCAGTGTTGTGATTCTAGTGTTAGTGCCTTTGATAGTATGGCTTCTGAACTGAAAGTAACTTTATTCATAGGTTAATGTAATTAAGGGGTCACTGTACAGAAAATTTTATGAATAATTCTGTTTGATGTAATGAGGTCACTAAATCCAGTAGAGTCACTGTAGCAGGTCTCTAAGGGGCAGTCTTTGTTTTGCCACTCAGACACCTGTGAAGTTAATTAGATACCTGTGAAGACAGTTAGATACCTTTGAAGTCAATTAGATACCTTGTGAAGTCAGTTGGAGACCTGCCATTGTAATTGTCAATTGACCTTTATCAATAACATTATTACCAGTGTAAGTGACCAATTATCGCACAGATTTTGTACCTAGATCCATAAATTCAGAACGGAACAGTGTATAACCTTCAGAATTTCACTGAGAAAATTGTCATCGCTTCTGCAACCTAATCTCCTTTTAAGCGAAAGTAGGCGGAAACATTTTTTTTGTGCAAATGATAAAGGCAGAGCTCGTTTATGACCAATTATCGCACATTCGTACGTATTATCGCACACCACGCTTGGTACCAATACTTAACGGCTATACCAATTATCGCGCAGCTAGCACAAAGGTAAGTGTACTAGTCGCTAAAAATAGATTTTTATTTTGTCTCACGTTCTCTTGTACTAAGCAACCTTGTTTCAACGTAGTAAGAAAAAAAATTTTGCTTAAGTACAGTCATACGTACTTAGTGCATGAAAAATTTTTCGCTTAAGTACAGTAATACTTAGTGCGCGATAATTGGTACTGCGCGATAAGTGGTCACTTACGCTATGCCTCACAATATTTCACGACTCAAGCCAGTCAACTGCATGTGTCACGAGAATAAACAACGTTTGAGATACTAGTAAAGAAACAAGCGACTGGTGGTTGTATCCGCGAACCAGTAATGGCTACCACAAACAGGAGAGTGGAGACGGGGCTGTGCAGTAGTGTAGTGCTCTTGTACGTGGGGCCAATCACAGCCAAGCTCTGTTGCCTTCAGATTCTTCGACACTGTAGCTATGACATAGCTAGCTAGTGACACAGTTAAACAGTTCAAAACTCACAAGCTTGAATGTGCTGTCTGCCTACTAGTGCTCAAACAAGTGGGGCAAACCCCGTGCCTTCCGTCTTTGCCACAATTGAGCATTGCCTCTCACAGTCAGACTGCTGAAATGTTACTAACGTGAACTTCCCACTGTGCATGCAAGTGCATAATTCATGATTATATAGCAAGTGTTCTCATAAGAAAAGAAGGCTACAGATTGTCTCATGTAAAGTCTTGCGGTTGACAAAAAGTATATTATAGTGCTTCATAAATGTCCAGTATCACTGGAACTACATAGTGAGTACTAGTGAAATAATGAAGGCAGGTAAAAGTGTACAATGAAAGGTTATAAACAGCCAATCTATAGTCTCTCTTGTTGTGCTACAATTAAGGTGGCCGTCAATACTGCATGCCTTGCTGGCTATTTGGGAAGTGCTCTAAATAAAGTAGTTACAGAATTTGTAACAAGTGACATAGTTTATCATTTGTATGTACTTACATGGTAAGTACATTTGTATGTAACCATGACAATCACACTTATTATAAACACTTGAATCTGCATGTCTTGCTGGCTTTTTTCTAAATAAAGCAGTTCAAAAACGTCCAATGCTTGGCATAGCCGTGAAGTGCTACAAGCATTTCTAGCTGTCATTGCATCATATTTGCCCAGTTCTTGCACTTCTTTGGATGCCGAAGTTTTCTCACAATTCCTGATACCAAATACCCACCCACAGTAAAGGAGCTCATTGGAAACACATTGGTATGCCCTTTGCCCCAAATGGGAGCCATTTTACCTTCCCCAAATGCCAACAAGGGTTCCTGTATCATATCACTTCAACTGGTTGGCAGTGAAAATCATCGAGCCCTCAGACTAAATGACAGCTCTAGTAAAAAAAAACTCTGGCTTTGTTCAAGACTACAAGGCCTCTACCTCACAACTATGGTATAGGCAATAGCACTTGCAAATAGAGGCATATTATGAAGCTCTCCAATACGCCATTTACAAAACTGTGTAATGCTTCATAGTATCTCCAATTATTGGTCCATTTCCAATTGGAATACATAAGCCACCTTAGCCACAGTAACCATAGCCTTGGGTTGTTTAGCAAACTTGGAATAAAGGTGTGCATGTCTAACAGTTTCATATCTCTAGTTGGCAGTGCTAGCTGATCAGTCGCTCAAGCCATAGGCACTAACTGGCCCAAGGTTGGCAAGCTGTGCTGGATAACACTCACCAGTCCCTCAGCATAGAAGCAGAGCAGGAAGTGTAAATAAGTTATGTTACTTAGCATACTGTTATTGCCTAAAAGATTTTAGATCAATCCCTGATACTATATGAACCGCTATCCCGTAAGCTATTCGCTTGGATATGCACACTGTGTTAAATAATCAGTTGTTTTCTATGCATGTTGGGCACAAGATTTCATTTCACTAGTCCAGTCTAGCCTCATCCCCAGGGCTCCGCCCAGCTTTTGTAGCTAGCAGTACGAAGAACGCAAAGAGCCTTGGAACTAGGCTAAGTCCAATCCACCAGTTCATTCCACTTGTATAGTCCACCATTCCATTCCACTGAATTCAGATACCCATTGCCTTTGAACTGTATGACTGGTGTGGTGAAATTATGTGCAGCCCCAGCAGCCATTGCTTGTTATGAATGTGATTATTGTGTGTGCTCACTGTTGTGTCAACTTGTAATAATGCATGTACTTTACACTAGGAGCTCATTAGGTGTAGACACTGCAGCTGTAGTTTCTTATGAATTTAATTATAGCTTGTGCTCAACATTTTGTCAGCCTTGTAATAGCAGTGCATGTTTCAATAGGGGCTTGTGAGGTGCATGCATGATGAGCATGCACACACTGTTGCAAATGTTGTGTGCCTTTGTCAGCTTTGACAGCAGCCTTTTGAGAGTGTAGCTATCTGTGTATGTGCAGTCTAGGTGTCACTATTTGTTGTTGTGTTGACAAAGAGGACTCATGGAGAAGTAGAAACAGCGAGAAAAGCAGTCAGAACATGGTGCAGATTATGTGCAGTTCTGAATACATGGCGTGCAGACTTTGAGAGCTGTAAGTGGGCAGTAGACTACTTAGTATGTAGCAGCACTGAAGCTGTTGAAGTAGCTACTGAGTAATAGAGATTGGGTGTATATTTTTTTCTTGGAGAACGTTGGTATTGAAATAGACTCACTACGGTAAGTACTTCACTTTCAGTCAGCACTGCTACCCATAATATCACTACTGGAGGTCCATTGACTAATTTTGTTTGTATGCATGACTCTGTGCAGGCAATCTTTTTTTATCATCAGTAGAGTTACAGTTCTCTTGGCCTAGAGAGTAGACTTTGGAGAAACTACTTTGCTCTATTGCCTATGTGTTTTTATGCTATGTTCTGATAAGTGGATGACATGTGTATATATCTTCTACAAGTTGGTTAAAATATTATTAGAGAATTAGAGAAAGGTACTGGATTTTATATCATAATGGAGGTATAACTGATGATTATATAGTTATGACTAACAAAACAATGAAAGCATATAGAAGTATCGAATATAGTTATGGTTCTCATGGCCTAGAGAGTAGATTTTGTAGTAGCTGCTTTGCTCTGTTGCCTATGTGTTTTGATGCTATGCTCTCGATAGTGGAATACTAGTGTACTTATTAAGCCTAGTGTACTGGATTCTATGGCTTCTACAATATACATGATCAGAAAATTGTTTAATCTACATCTTTGTTTTGAGGGAGTCCAACCTTGGGTTTCACAAGCTAGATGTTAGTGTTGTGTGGCCATATCTCGGGATTGGTGATTTTATATTTAGGTCATAGGTAGGTTAGCAACAGCTTGAGTTTTGGAAGCCGTAACTTGGAAATTATTACTGTAAGACTAGTGATAATCAATCCAAAAATCCTTACCTCTGGTGATTGATGACTCTTTTCTGTAATTTGCATTGTACCTTTATTTAAATACTCCTGTATGGGCTATATTTTGGCTACTTAGGATAGTATAATTCCAGATGTGCAAGATAGGCTCTGTGAACTGTCCTCAGCATGCTAGTTGCTATATGTTTAATGTTTACCTGATGTGTATAAAATTTGTATTAGATCGAGGGTTAAACACTCTGCAAAGTGCAAAGTATGGCGAGCGAGTAGAGATGTGCGTGTAATGTATTGCAGTCTATAGGGAAACCCAAATAAGATGAGCATTTCTGCGTGTACCTCCACCTATAAATTGCCCATGTCTGATTAACCAGTCATGCTTATTGACCAAGGAGAGATCTTTCAACTGCCATTTGTTGCATCTCTCTATGACCTTCCCTCGCCAACGGTTGAAGCCTACCCAGTCTTTTTAATTATACGCTCTGAAATGACTGGGTTGGCTTGAGCCATCTATATCTTGATGAGGAAAGGTTATATAGTGATACAGCAAATAGCAGCTAAAAGCTCTTTTTTGCTCGATGAGCGTGACTGGTCAGTCAGATGTAGGAGCTTCATAGGCGGAGCTGCTTACGGAAATGCAGACCTCATTTGGGGTTCCCCCAAAGACTGCAATATATTACGGTACTAGTACTCTTGGCTTAGATAGTAGATTTTATGGAAACTACTTTGCTCTATTGCCTATGTGTTTTGATGCTATGCTCTGAATAGTGGAATATCTTTTATACCAGGAGCTGATGAGCGCCGAAGGCGCGAAGGAGCGTGCAACTACCGCATACACGCGAGTGCCATCCAAATCCAAATCATTAGCGAGTCAACTTCCAAATATGGAAACCAACCGTTCAATCAAGCGTCATGATGACGACACAGAAAACCCACATGTTCCGTAATAGCTATGTGAGAAATTTTACACTCACTCAGAGTGCTCTTTGACCAAGCCGCAGCGGTACTATGGCCAAGCGAACGGCTGAGAGTGAGAGCGAATTGCAGCCAATTGCAAAGCGCGTGAGATTTGGAGATGCCGGGACCCCTCATCGCTTTACTCCTGCTGTTGGGAAGCGGAGGCTCTGAAGACTCGATCGACGATAAACGTCGGCAAAGCGCAACCGCTTCCTTGTTCCGTAGTCGGCGCCGCTTCTTCAGTGGAGGTTCAGTTCCTACTTTGATCTCTTCTTGGATGTCTTCGGAATCTAACAGCAGTTCTGCCATCTCTTGTCTACATCGCTGCTTGTAGTTCTGCCATCTCGAGTTTTTCCCCACGTCGTCGCATGACTGTAATTAAGTAGGTGACAGACCGCATGACGCAGCGAGCGCCTCACCAAAACGGAAATACGTAGGTAATTTGGATTTGGACGGTACCAGAGTTACACGCTCCTTCGCGCCTTCGGCGCTCATCAGCTCCTGTTTATACATATCTACATATCATTTGGGGTTTTCCCCGAAGACTGCAATACATTACATGTGCGTAGTTTACCTACAAGAAAACTCCATATATGGAATGCCTAGCAGCTATGCATGGCTGGTTTACTACTAGACTAGTGCTAAGTAAATTATAGCGCTTACATAGCACTTACCATATAAGGAGTGTTGGGCAAGTGATATTTGACAACAGGTGGAATCAACATACATGCACAAGTTTAACGCTCCTGGTATTAACAAGGTTGGTATTTTATATATAAAAACCAGGCGGGTTTTTTCATATTAACCACCTAACTGAAGGTTATACTCAGCAACATGTCAGTCCGCAGTCATGAAAGAATTAGCTTGTCTCATCTTGCACAGCAAAAGTGCTGACTCGTCATTTCATTGTGCACCTCCAGTTAGCCACCAGAACTCGCCAAAACAGACGCATCATCACTACCTACCAGTTTTTTTGCTGTCTAGGCAACACAAAACTAAGCTAGCTTGACGTACCTTGGCCTATTGGACCTACAAATATCTGTGCTTGTGACAATAGTGACATAGTAATGTAATGATAAAATTCGATGCAGACATAAACAAACAGACAGACAAATGTGGGATAAGTAATCTTACGAATCAGCTGAGCGTGTGCTTTACTTCAGTATCATGTTCATTAGAAGAAATCATGAAGCTTTAGCATTAGCTTCAGAAAGAGTTGCGATCATCGAACAAACAAGTTTTTTGAGCTTTGTTGACATCAAGAATGAGTAGCATGTCACCACTGCATGCTGGCTTCCAAAGCTGCCGAATCCACAAGTCCAATATTCAATTATAGAGAATTGTGGAAAAGTAAGCAGTCGGGGCTAAATGTTAGCATTATGTTGCCATACTTTAGGATTGGCATGTCTAGGTTGTGATGTAATACATCTGCATCTCTGCTTGCCTGCCATACTTTACGCTTAATTGGCACCTCAATGTAAATGATGTAATGTTGCAGGTGCCACAGAGGAGCAAATCATGTACCACTACGATCCTTGAGTATAAACTAAGAAACACGACCGTCCACTTTTAGGTTCTGTGAGGAGTTATGGCCAAAACAACTATATCCTTTTCTTAATGGCTCCCTTCCGTGAAAGGCAAGGCCCGTGTCGAGAATGGCATCTCTGACTGTTACATGGATGCTCTCTTCAAACTCACATGAAGAGTTACTACAGCTCCCAGGATAACGGTAGTAGAGTTTGTGTAGCCTCTGTGAAAATGAAGATATGAGGGATAGAAACATATGACGCAATTGAGCAATGCCTGTGAGAGTTTCAAGCAGCACAGCTTATCTCTCTACTCTCTTCTAGCAGCCATGGCTGATTCTTCAAATATGTTGCAGGTAGCAACATTAATCTCCCAAAGACTCCTGGCTTATTTGTATCTTCTCCAGCAGCATTGCTATGCATGGCTAATTAGTAGTCATTTATTATTCTTGTGATTTGCTTGCTCGTGAAATCTCCGTCTTGTCATTCCCAGGTTGTAGTCATTATGTCTTATCTCTACTCGCCCGCCATACTTGGTAGTCTGCAAGTATCCTCTGAAAAACATTAATTATTGTTATGTCACAGACGTGCAAAAGATTGTGATCCTTGTGCGAAAATTTTGAAATTCAGCTTCCACAGTTTCAGTTTCTGTGAGAAAGTATGGCCGAAACAAAATAATTTACATTTTATATATTTTTACATCAATATCTGCACTCTCATCACAGGGTGGTTCCACACCACTGATGGTAGCCTGTCAGAATGGCCACAGCCAGGTCGCTGAGCTATTGCTTAGCAAAGGAGCTGATGTGAACCTCCCAGAGAAGGTACACTGAGTGTGAGAGTACATAACAGAAATGATGTATCGGACTTTTATAAGCAAATATAAAAATACTAAGTACTGTAATTAGCAAGTGAAAGGTAACAGGTCTTTAAAGCTAATGACAATCAGTTTGTAGATCTTTTTGCATGTAGCACTGCGTAAAGGATAGTGTTTAGGAGAGTACAAAATGTAGTCTAGTACTATTACAGCGTTTGCAATTGAGATTAGAGCCTAGCAGCAGCCACTTGTACAACTACTAGCCTTAAACACGTATTTTATTGCATTTTGTACATTGCGGATTGTGTAGCAATCCTGGAGTAGCAGTGCTAGTCAAATGTTCATGTCAATTCCATGCCATGCTGTTAGACATTGAACTGGAGTAACTAGTGTATTCCGAGTAACAAGTACAACTGACAAAAAGAAACTGAACATCGCAAGCGCAACGAATGCGCAACGTATGCGTAACGGAAGCGCATGTGCCAGTACGCACGAGTACCGGAAGCGCAACGTATGCGTACCGGAAGCTATTCACATGGTTATGCACACTGTGTTAAATAATCAGTGGTTTTCTATGCATGTTGGGCACAAGATTTCATTTCACTAGTCCAGTCTAGCCTCATCCCCAGGCCTCCGCCCAGCTTTTGTCGCTTGCTCTACAAAATGCGGGGAGAGCCTTGGAACAAGGCTTAGTCCAGTCCACCATTCCATTCCAATTGTCCAGTCCACCGTTCCATTCCACTGAATTCAGATGACCAGTACCTGCTGTGGTACAATTATGTGTACACCCTGCAGATATTGTTTGCTATGAATTTGATTACTATGTGTGCTCACTGTTATGTCAGTCTTGTAATAATGCATGCTAGTTACACTAGGAGCTCACTGTAGACACTGCAGCTGTTTCTTATGAATTTAATTATAGCTTGTGCTCAACATTTTGTCAGCCTTGTAATAGCATGTGCATGTTGCAATGGGGGCTTGTGAGGTGCATTCATGAGGAGCATGCACACACTGTTTCTGTCAGCTTTGACAGCAGCCTTTTGAGAGTGTAGCTATCTGTGTATGTGGAGTCTGTGTGCCACTATTTGTTGTTGTGTCGACAAAGAGGACTCATGGACACATAGAAACATCCAGAAAAGCAGTCAGAACATGGTGCAGATTATGTGCAGTTCTGAGTACATGACGTCCAAACTTTGAGAGCTGTAAATGGGCAGTAGACTACTTAGTATGTAGTAGTACTGAAGCTGTTGAAGTAGCTATTGAGTAATGGAGATTGGGTGTTCGTTGTTTTTTTCTTGGAGAACGTGCGTATCCAAATAGACTTACTACCGTAAGTGCTTCACTTTCAGTCAGCACTGCTACCCATAATATCACAACTGGAGGTCCATTGACTAATTTTGTTTGCATGACACTGTATATAATTATGACTAACAAAATAATGCGAGCATGTAGAAGTATAGAATATAATTACAGTACTCTTGGCCTAGAGAGTAGAGTTTGTAGAAATTACTTTGCTCTATTGCCTATGTTGTTTTGATGCTATGCTCTCAATAGTGGAATACAAGTGTACTTATCATACCTAGTGTACTGGTTTCTGTGGCTTCAGAGAATTATTTAATCTACATCTTTGTTTTGAGGGAGTCCAACCTCAGGTTTCACAAGCTAGATGTTAGTGTTGTGTGGCCATATCTCAGGATTGGTGATTTCATATTTAGGTCATAGATAAATTAGCACCAGCTTGAGTTTTAGAAGAGGTAACTTAGAAATTATTACTGTAAGGCTAGTGATAATCCATCCGAAATATTAATCCTTACCTCTGGTGATTGATTGACTCTTTTCTGTAATCTACATTGTACCTGAATGTGTGTTTCCGAAGTAAGTGTGTTATATGTGACCGGATTTGCCAAAAGAGACCATATCCCGCATCTTTACAAACTCTTCAATTTTAGGCAATGTTATGAGCTGTTATCTTGTGTTATCAAATTAACTGCGAGTTGTATGTTTCTTGATGGCTAATTGCTATTCTTTTACTGATGTCACATGCTTTCTGCCAGGAGATTGTAGTAGTTACTTGCAGTGTGATTTATCATAAAAGTGAGTAGCTATAAGTCATACATGAGTGTAAATAACGGATGCAAATGCTTAGCAACTAACCTTGATGATGTGCATTAAAAAATAGATAAACAGTGGTAGCCAGGAATCTATGGTCCATAAACTGCTCGAACCCAAGGACAAAGCCTGAGGGTGAGGGCTGTTTATAGCCATAAATCCCTGCCTACCACACTTTATCTGTTATATTCCTTGTCTGATTGTTTTTTGGGTTCAAAGCAACATGCAATATGGCAACAGTACTGGTAGTAGTTTGTGATGAGTGTACGGTCAGCTAACTCACAAAATGTTGGTTTGCCCGAGTGGACAGAGTGTTGCAGACAAAACATTTGCTTTCGATGACAAAGAGGCTGAGAAACTATTAGCTGGCTACACACCAAAAAAGCATTTTCGATAACGAGTGGTGAGAGTGGCGTACTGAGTACCACCCCTATTACCCAGCTGCTTCCAGAATTCCTGTATCTCATTGGGAGACACACACCTCCTAACCTGTGGCTTTCGCGCTATGCTGTTGAGACTCGTGGTGAAAAGGGACATGTGTCTACCAGCTACAGTACACAATGTACTGTGTGGTTTGCAACGCCATATGCTGTCTCTCAGTTCTGAGCTGTAGCTGTTATTATTATGTTGTGTACGTGCCTGGAACATGCATGAGCAAGCTGTATGTTATTGAACTGCCTTCAGGGCTAGAATATATAAACACCTTCCTGTCAGTATATGGAATTTATAACCTGCCTGTTACTCTAGAAATTAAAGAACTTTAAAAGTGCATAACTCTCGCGCAGCATTGATGATGGATAATGATTATATGGCATAGACTATCGTAATGTACAGGCCTGCAACCTCAGGTAGTGTTCGCATGACCTTGTATAGTGGAATCTCTATAATAGGGACTTTACATGTAGCAGCCATTCCGCTATATAGACTGGATTTCTGTAATTTTGCCACCTCTTATATTGCATGCAGCCATAAAGTTTACCTGAGCTGAGCATAGTACAGAGGTTCCCCTATACATGTCGTGAGATAATCTTACGCACAATGATTCATTTTGGAGATGACCACTTTGTGAATGCCCCCTTACTGAAACACACAGGACACTGAATTGTATGGACAAGAAAGCAGCCAGCTTTACTTTGCATACTTGTAAACAGCTGAGTGTGGTAAAATTAGTTTTGGAGACGTCCCTTAAATAGTGCATGCATATGCCCAGCGAAACCTGGGTTTCGGTGAGCGCAGTGAAGCTGCGGTGACCGCAGCATTAAATACCGTATATCGAATAGCGAAATACCGTGTATCTAATTCAATGGAACTCGGAAAGTGAATTGCATTTGCGGAAATACACCTACAGGCCACCGTATCACAATGGACACACCCATTGTAAACAAAGCAGACAATACTGCATGCCTTGCTGGCTTTTTTCAAGATAAAACAGATAAAAAACAACACTTTCTTGGAATCAACAGAATTATCCAGTTTAATGCACTTGAATCTGCCTGTGTATCCTGCCCTTGGTGTAGCCGTGAAGTGCTACAAGCATTTCTTGCTGTCATTGCATCATATTTTCCCATGTTCTTGCATTTCTTTGGATCCCTAAGTTTTCTCACATTTCCTGATACCAAATACCCACCAACAGTAAAGGAGCTCATACTGTTAGAAACACATTGGTATGCCCTTTGCCCCAAATGGGAGCCATTTTACCTTCCTCAAATGTCAATCAGGGTTCCTGTATCATATTGCTTCAACTGGTAGGCAGTGAAAATCATCAAGCCCTCAAGACTAAATGACAGCTCTAATAAAAACGCTGACTTTGTTCAAGAGTACAAGGCCTCTACATCATAACTACGGTATAGGTAATAGCACTTGCAAATAGAGGCATTTTATGAAGCTTTCCAACATGCCATCTACAAAACTGTGATGCTTCATATAGTATCTGGTAATTTCCACTTGGAAGCCACAGTAAGTATAGCCTTGGATTGTTTAGCAAACTTGGAACAAAGGTGTGCATGTCTAATGTTTTCATATCTCTAGTTGGCAGTGCTAGCTGATCAGTCACTTGAACCATAGGCACTCACTGGCCCAAGGCACTCACTGGCCCAAGGTTGGCAAGCTGTGCTGGATAACACTCACCAGTACCTAGCGGAGCAGCAAGTGTAAATACTTAGCATACTGTTACTGCCTAAAAATTCTCTGATCCGCTATCCTGTAAGCTATTCACATGGTTATACGCACTGTGTTACATAATCAGTGGTTTTCTATGCATGTTGGACACGTGATTTTATTTCACTAGTCCAGTCTAGCCTCGTCTCCAGGCCTTTGTCCCAGCTTTTGTCGCTTGCAGTTTGGGAGAATGAAGCTAAGTCCAGTCTACCAGTCCAATCTACTGAATTCAGACCGCTGTGCCTTTAAATGAACTGCATGACTGTTGTTGTACGATTATGTGTAGACTCTACAGCCATTATTAGTTATGAATTTGGTTAAAGTGTGTGCTCACTGTTGTGTCAACCTTGCAATAATACATGTACCTTACACTAGGAGCATGCCGTGTGTGGACTGCAGCTGTTGTTTGTTATGAATTTAATATTACCTTTCGCTCATGCACTGTTCTTGAACCACGGAACTGGACACGTAGAAGGTGCGAATACGAACATTAAATATGGTCAAAAACGCTGAAATATTGGGGATTCCCCTTGCCGAAATTAGAAATTATAACGTGAATGGGTGGCGAAAATTTGGAGGAGCTGAATATTTAGACCGAATTATACGGTAATATTGATGCCCCGAAAAGTGGTTGGGTTGAAACCTGACCAACCCGACTGGTGACTACGGCCCTGTTAAGTAGTGTAAAGCTACGGTAGAAGCTTTACTCAATGTTCACACAAACATACAAATTCATTTTGGAAAGGCTGGATGGTGCAAAAGGAAGCTCTTCCACAATAAATGTGGCCAGGTTTGCAAAAAAAATCTGGCACTTACCGCAGTTTTGCAAAGTTTTCAATATTTGCCAAATTTCAAGCTTTCATGTCTTGACAACTGTTAGCGAGATAATCCTTCTTGGTACAGTACAAGTACCAACCATTAGCTGAGGGAATCCCACACTAGAGGTTAGCAGCTCTCTCCATTTCTATGGTACAGGCCTTAGTAGCACTGCCATTTTCTGGAGTATTGCTGCAGCAATGCCTTCTCTATAAACCACCCATGTTTCATTTGGATAGGGCATAGCTGCATCTGGAGATAAGCGTCTTTGAAGTGTGTACATTCAAAAATGCAGGAATTAAGTGCCAGGTTTTTGCAATCCGGTCACATATTAGAACCACAATGACATTTTACCAATGTGGACTCTTGTGTACCTACTGTTACAAGAACTGAGCTTTTCATGATTTATGTTCTGCCTTCCCATTAGAATGGAGCATCACCACTGGCGGCGGCTGCAGAGAAGGGCCACACCAAAGTTGTTCAACAACTTCTCAGAGCTGGTGCTAACACAGAACTTCAGTTTGAGGTACAATCTCCTGTATTATAGTACCTAAAAATGAATGACATTAACTGGGATTCAGTGCTGTGGATATTTGCTAATTTTGTATCACACTATGACATATAATTATCATGAAGTATGGTAGTACTCCACATGTAGGGTCGCTTGGAAAAAAATGGCTGCTGCATTGAATGTATACAAAATGGAATGTTCAATGTCTGCTCTAGGTGTCATCATAAACCTTTATGAGTAATACCTGTTATTCTCAATCTTTTTTATAACTAACAAGACTGATGGAGTTACTGGAGAGCACCGCTGAGATACCAAATCGACAAGTCGCTAAACCTTCAGTTGTTGTTCTCCTTGTTTCTCTCTCGGCAATCATGGCTGAAGTGATTGCAATGATTCTACTATAAACAAGTGGCATTTCATTTAGGATTACTGCATGCACACCATTGCGTTGTTCGGCAGTGAATTTCTAGCGCTCCAGGCGAGTACTTGCCGCTACACACCATCCTTGTTATATATTCGGAGAGTACGACAATATAACGGAAGTTTCGCCTAACCTGAACACTCAACCTTGAGCAAAAATTGCTGTTTCGCTGGTTGTTTCGCTGAATTGCAAGCAAGTGAAGTGTATAACGGCACGGGTTCCAGTAGCTGTTCAATTCCATTTCATAGAGCTGTTATCTTGTGGAATCGCAAGCAAGCAAATTAACTGCGAGTTGTATGTTTCTTGATGGCTAATTGCTATTCTTTTACTGATGTAACATGCTTTCTGCCTGTAGATTGTAGTAGTTACTTGGAGTGTGATTTATCATAAAAGTGAGTAGCTATATATAAGTCATACATGAGCGTAAATAACGGATGCAAAGCTTGATGATGTGCATTGAGAAATAGATAAACAGTGGTAGCCAGGAATCTATGGTCCATAAACTGCTCGAACCCAATGACAAAGCCTGAGGGTGAGGGCTGTTTATAGCCATAAATCCCTGGCTACCACACTTTATCTGTTATATTCCTTGTCAAATGGGTTTTTGGGTTCATAGCAACATGCAATATGGCAACAGTACTGGTAGTAGTTTGTGATGAGTGTACGGTCAGCTAGCTCACAAAATCTTGGTTTGCCCGAGTGGACAGAGTGTTGCAGACAAAACATTTGCTTTCGATGAAAAAGAGGCTGAGAAACTATTAGCTGGCTACACACCAAAAAAGCACTCTCGATAACGAGTGGTGAGAGTGGCGTACTGAGTACCACCCCTATGACCCAGCTCCTTCCAGAATTCCTGTATCTCATTGAGAGACACACACTTCCTAACCTATGGCTTTTGCGCTATGCTGTGGAGACTCGTGGTGAAAAGGGACATGTGTCTACCAGCTACAGTACACAATGTACTGTGTGGTTTGCAACGCCATATGCTGTCTCTCAGTTCTGAGCTGTAGCTGTTATTATTATGTTGTGTACGTGCCTGGAACATGCATGAGCAAGCTGTATGTTACTGAACTGCCCTCAGGGCTAGAATATATAAAGACCTTCCTGTCAGTATATGGAATTTATAACCTACCTGTTACTATATAAAAGAAAAGAGCTTTAAAAGTGCATAACCCTCGCGCAGCATTGATGATGGATAATGATTATATGGCATAGACTATCATAATGTTGGAGTGCAGGCCTGCAACCTCAGGTCGTGTTTGCATGACCTTGTATACAGTGAAATCTCTATAATAGGGACTTTACATGTAGCAGCCATTCCACTATATATACTGGATCTCTGTAATTTTGCCACCTCTTGTATTGCATGCAGCCATAAAGTTTACCTGAGCTGAGCATAGTACAGACGTTCCCCTGTACATGTCGTGAGATAATCTTACACACACTGATTTATTTTGGAGATGACCACTTTGTGAATGCCCCCTTACTGAAACACACAGGACACTAAATTGTATGGACAAGAAAGCAACCAGCTTTACTTTGCATACTTGTAAACAGCTGAGTGTGGTAAAATTAGTTTTGGAGACGTCCCTTAAATAGTGCATGCATATGCCCATCGAACTAACATCATAGACGACACAAATAACCCATCAGAGGATGATCCCTGTCCTTCACATCAAGTTTGGTGTCATGGGTACTGTCTATGATCCAGCCATGTGCACGCTGTCATTGGGGGAGGCGCTAGGGGAGACACCCCCTAAATAGTGCATGCATCCGCACAAGTAGGCCTATCTACCTAACACTATCGACGACAAGAATAACCCATCAGAGGATAAAGACCATGACCCTCGTCCTTCATATCAAGTTTGGTGTCATCAGCAGTTGTCATTTGCGAGAAATCTTGGGTATCGTCGATCCAGATGTATGCACGCTTACCATCACCTAACACCATAAACGACAAAACAGCCCATCAGATCATAGAGACTGTGATTCTCATCCTTCATATTGAGTTTGGTACCGCAGCACTTGTCGTTTGCGAGAAATCTTGCATAATGACATGATGACAAAATGACAGAATGACAGAATGATCTACACAATGACCTTTGACACGTTATGTTTTTAGGTTTTGTAGTAGCAGGATGTTGTGGCGGTGATGTGTTTGGTTTGTTTTGGTTCACACTTCTTCTGCTGTATAGCTAGGTGTTTTCCTTTCCCTATTTATGATTTCTGTGGTCACCCTAGGCATGGCCTCACATGCTTGCTGCACATGTTGATTTCCTGTGTCATTTCTTTTAATCCAATGCTTTGTGTTTGCCCACCATTCTATTTGGTTGGATATATGCTCTATCGCATGTTTTTCCTGTTAGGATGTTGTGCAATTGTTATGTTAGAGCACTGGTTGTGTAAGTATTTAAGTCTGTTCTGTTCAGCATTTAGAGAGTATCGAAATGACGGTGTTTGACTATTACTAAAGAGAATTTTTACCCCGAAGTTGTTAACAGTGTAGTTCCATAGTGTAGCGTGTGTCACTGGGGCGGAGTCTACGACAATTACCATGGCTGCATAAAAGTAGCTCCGATCCTAGACACCTTTCCAACCACACACACACCAAATTCGTACATATCAGCCAGCCATATTCACAGCCAATAAATGATTGCAGTACTTCACAATACACAAGACCTCACACCATGACTTGCAACAACGTGCACTGCTCCCTCCATATCCTCCCTAGCTTCCACACACACCGATATCTACATTTTTCCACCTGTCACAAGACATCTCGTCATCCCATATAAATGTATTATGGTGTTGTTCCCATCTGTTCGGTTACTGTTTTCTTTGTGACTTGTGCAGATATGGTCACTAAAACAGTCTATAGTACACGTCATAATCAAAAGAGATAAGCCACTCTATCTTTTATGGGCCAAGTTCTGTATTACTGTAGATTCAGCACCTTTTTATGTTTGTGGCTCCCTGTCATTGTTCTTAGTCCATTGTATTACAATAGCCATGTCATGGTGATGCAGTGTACACGATGTTTGCATTTGAGGATTTACATAGGCACATATATACTTTACCCATAATTATTTTGTCATTGATTGTGTTTAAAGTTCACTCAAGCATAGCAGTCTGGTTACTGTTATTCCTACTGTTGTTCTTTCCCCATACAGAGTGGGGAGACACCCCTCTACTTCGCCTCTCAGGAGGGTCATGTCGAAATTGTAGAGTTGCTACTTGGGGCTGGTGCTAATGTAAATCTACAAAACAAGGTAAAGATTAGATCACTTTTCAACCCAGGTTGAATTTATGACATTACGTTTGCTACAGGTTGGGCAGATGCAAACTTTGTGAGATTGTAACTGTACATGTGGGGGGCAGCAATGAGTGGTTGTATAGTGGTTGTAGCTTTCATAGGAAAATGGGCCTATGAGTACGGATTGTAATGGATACCGCTCGTCGCTGAAACTAACTGTATCTGCACCATGCACGCACCGTTTCAGTCCGTCGTGGGACCACTTGGATGTTGCAGAATCGAAGCAGTAAGTTATCACTGTGAACTATGAACCCAATCAGGTATTTTACGTAGAATTTTACGCTGTTTTAGAACATGTCAAGTGGTCCCACAACGGACTGAAATGTGCATACGGTGCAGATACGGTTAGTTTCAGAGACGAACGGTGTCCGTCCTCTACGTATACGTAGGCCCATTTCCCTGTGTTTCAATTTACCCAAATACAGTGCTCCATGCCTAGAGAGTAGATTTTTGGAAACATTGCTTCAATTGCTCTACCCCCTACATGGCTTGGAGTTAAGGTCTCAAAAGTGGATTATAAGTACCTACATATGTCTGTGGTGAAAGTAATTAGTGGAAACCTAAGGATTCTATGGCTTCCACAAGGCACCTGATTTGAAGAAATTGCTTAAGGTCCTACATCTTAGCTCCGAGAGAGATCAAACTTTGGATATAACAAACAATCAGGGCAAGTTAACTTTGGATTCTAGTATTGTTCCCCTCAATCAATCAACACCAGAGAAAAGGACGAAAGTTTACATTTTGAGGGGGTTATCGCTTAAGGTAGTAACTTTAGAATTTGTCATCCGAGAGACATCAATTTTTTTTCAGAAGTATGTAATTGTTGAAAATCGTTTATTACTACTCCAACAATTCCTGAGTCTTATCGTTCATCTGAAAAAAAAAATTTTGCTCAACCCGGGTGTTTTCCGCCATTTTGATTGCGTATTCTGACGTTTTTCAGTCATCACACGACTTATGATGACGTTCCAACAACAGTGCGTGACCAAATTTTCAGTACCAACAGTTCAGAGACTGACTAGTCTGACAGACTTGAGGGACGCAAAGCTAGCGTATGGAACTCCAAGATGAATGAGTACGAGCAATTCGGCGTCGTTGCTTTTGTCTCCCGCCCCGCTGCTCGTGGCAAGCTTACCTGTATGCAGATAGCGAGAGCTTGGTTGTCGGACTGCTGCTGTGTGGGTCTCTCTGTGCGACAGGGTAAGCGGTAACAGTGTTGTCCCTGACAATCAGCATTCATAGCCTACGGTAGCTGTTTCTGGGCCATCAGTCCATCAATCCGCGGGTCTTCGTGCTGTTCTCGGCTCTGAGGTACTTTCGACATCAGAGAATCACAGCCAGCTCTCCTCCAGTCTTCGTAGCTGTCTAATACACACAGAAAACAGTTTGAGCACGTGGTGCGGCAAGATCAGAGTGCTTGGTAATGTATTCCACGCCTACCTTTAATTGAAGTAACGACGAGTTACGTCATCGATGTGACGAAACTGACAATTTGTGACGTCAATTATAAATGGCCGCTTAAGTACAGCGGTCTATGGAGGACTTGGCAGAAAAGTGCTTTACTGTTGGTCCACAGCTTTGTTTTTCAATTGGCTGAGCTTATTAACAGGTATTAACATTAATTTCTTAGAGAAGGATTGACAGAAGATGTCTGCAGCAAAAATCTACTCTCTAGGCTTGGAGCACTGTATATATTGGCTAAAATTATTTCCTGAAAGTAAAGTAATTGGCAAGCATACTCTATATTTGGTATACTATGAAGGAGAATTGGCTGTCTCGAGGAAATTTCTGAACACATACCTTCCGGTGTTTCCATCGGAGGTGACGTGCGGTGACATCATCGTAAACACGCTTGATTGTAGCCAAGGCAGTGTCGAATCTCAGCTCTCCAACAAACGGATATTGACCTGGAGTCTTCTGATCTTGCTTTCGTGAAAGTCCACAAGGTATTTGTATAACTTCCGTGAGGTCCTGAGGTGAGTAGCCTGCCATCGTCTTCTGACTTCATTTCCGGATAGTGTATCTGGCACTACTAGGGTGGCTGACAGTACCCTTTAATACTATGTATTTGGACTGTACAGCAACATACCCGATTGCTCCTGCAAACTACCATATATCAGATGTGACATCCCTTTTCTAATTCATTTGTTCCTCATTCCAACAAAACTCTTAGTAATGGCATGATGTGCATCAACTGGAGTCAGCATTACATACAACCATTTTGCTCTTATGGCTGCATGTGCGCTTCTCAATATGTCTACTAGGTATACATTTAGAGTGCAAGGAGCCTCGCGATAGCAAGGTGTATAAGTATTTGAGTTGGATCCTGGGCGGGACAGGGGGAACTGTGTAATAATTTGTAAGACAGCCAGGGCTGGCACGAAGATAACAGTTACCATGCAGGCTACAAAATGGTAAATGTCTTTGTGTGCTATACATCTGAAGGAGTAGTCACGGCTGTTACAGAAGAGCAGTTGGGATGTTGATGATACTATAAACACTTGCCCCAGGATTGGTGCTTATAAATTACAATATCCCTTCTGAGCATGTTATAACATATACATAATAGAATCATACAGCTTATATATTATAGTTTGTCACATTGTTTGAGGGGTAAAAATATTCATAAGGTAACTCTATTTGAATGGGTGATTATATTTAAGAAACACTAGTAATGGTTTGATAAGTATAGATTAAACCATAGCTTCTGAGGCATTGAGGGATATACCCTCGGCGGTCAATTGTACTGCCCGAGGGTGGTATAATTGACCACTGGGGGGTATATCCCATAACGCCCTCAGAAGCCATCGTTTAAGCAATTTGTAGCTCATTTTGCACCATAGAGCAGCCTACATGCATAGTAAATTCCATTAGTGGCATGCGCAGAATGACCCGATTCCTTTCAAATGCTGAGAAAGACTGGTGAGTAAGCATGTTGAGGGAGCGTAAGCAGGCAACATGGTATTTTCTGGCTCGCAAATCGGTGGAAATTGATGTAGATAGCATGGTATACTACTACTGTTTGTCTGTGGCTAGTTTTGTTGTGTTTCTGTGTGTCTCCGTATGTGGCACACACTGCCAGCCTACCGTTTTGTGCCAATATGGCGCAAGGTTCATGCTGGAGAGGTAGCTATCCTAGCTACTGGCTATCCTTTGTAATTTCTGCAGTTGCTGGTAGTGTTTTTATCTCAAAAGCCTGCATCTTGATTGTAGTTCGTCGCTATTAACACCGTATCGTGCCAAAAGGTACTTCTACCAAGCAAGGATCTTGCTAGTGGACCCTTGAAATATCCAGCGCAGGTCGTGGTCTCAGTCGGTTAGACCACAGCCATACTAATGTCCGAGCAGCAGTATGGGTCAATTCTGCTGCAGCAACAATGTAGGAGTAGCTACAGGGGCAGGAAATAGTCTATGGGTAGGGTTAGATGTACACAGACTTCAAAAGGTGATGGCCTTTCGCCAGTTTGGCAATTGAACTGGAGGATTTTTAGTGAATGTACATTTGGGGCTTTTATTTCCTGAGCGGTATTAGTCTCGTGCCCCATTGGAATTTTTTTTGGAAAAATCAGTCTGGTAACATTAGGTAAGAAGCTTGGATTACAGTCAAATTTTCACACGTTCGCAGAAGAATTTGCCCACGGCGCGAGCCAGCCAATGAAATTGCTATAAATGTAATTTCGCTATGGGTAGCTCAATAATTAGAGTAATACCATGGCTGTTCCCAAGATAGTTTTAGTTCCTCGACTCCATCGTGACTTCGAAGAGACTGTAGTCACTGTAGCTGTCCTGCAAGCGTTCCAGAAGCTTGGATATGATCGTCCAAGCCCAAGATCAGGCACTTGCGGTTCGTTGGGGAACGATGTTTTCGTCATGCTACCAACCGCCTGCGGAGTGGCAAATCTTTGTGTTACAATATCTTTTTTACTAGCTGCTCGAGAGAGGCTCACCACTGCATGTGTTTAGTAAAACATGGTTGTCTGCACACTTCTTTCGGTGGTCAATGTATCCAACATGTACTATGTAAAATCTCCACCTTAGCGTCAGAAGACAGTATGAAGCACTTCCGGGAGAGCCTTGAATACCCTTCCCACGCATGACACAAATTAGTTTTGCTTGTAGACACAAATTACCATAGACTCACTGTTGTGTCAACTTGTAATAATGCGTATACTTTACACTAGGAGCTCATTAGGTGTATGACACTGCACCTGTAGTTTCTTATGCATTTAGCTATAGCTTGTGTACTCTTGGCCTAGATAGTAGATTTTAAATGTTGTGTGCCTTTGTCAGCTTTGACAGCAGCCTTTGGAGAGTGTAGCTATCTGTGTATGTGCAGTCTAGGTGTCAGTATTTCTTGTTGTGTTGACAAAGAGAACTCATGGAGAAGTAGAAACAGCCAGAAAAGTCAGTCCACCATGATGCAGATTATGTGCAATTCTGAATACTTGAAGTGCAGGCTTTGAGAGTTGTAAGTGGACAGTAGACTACTTAGTATGTAGCAGCAGTGAGGGTTTTTAAGTAGCTACTGTGTAATGGAGATTGAGTGTTCTTGGAAAACGTGGGTATTCAGATAGATTTCACTACAGTAAGTGCTTCAGTTTCAGTCAGCACTGAAAAATAATGAAAGCATGTGGTCGTATAGATTACGGTACTCTTCCCCTAGATAGTAGATTTTATGGAAACTACTTTGCTCTATTGCCTATGTGTTTTGATGCTATGCTCTCAATAGTAGTGGAATATCTTTTATACATATAATTGAAACTACATATCATTTGGGGTTTTCCCCCCCATGAAGACTGCAATACATTACATGTGCGTGGTTTATTTTTTTGTTAGTACTAGAAGTACACATGTGCAGATACGTCTTGCGCAGTAGGAATATTGTAGCATAACTACAGCTGTACAATTGTTGGAAAATTGCAACACATCTGTACTGCTGAATATTTGTTGTGTGATGTCACAGTGGGTAAGACTGTTGGCAGCTGAGCTCAATTAAATTTGGTACTAGCAGGGTTGATATTTTTATTTCTAAAAACCAGCCGGGTTTTTTCACATAAACCATCTAACTGAAGGTTATACTCAGCAACAAGTCAATCCTCAGTCATGAAAGGATTAGCTTGCACAGCAAAAGTGCAGACTTGCTATTTCATTGTGCACTTCTAGTTAGCCGCCAGAACTCGCCAAAACAGAAGCATCAGCACTACTTACCAGATATATGTCTTTGAAGTGGATGCATTTAAAAATGCAGATATGGTCCCTTTTCGCAATCCGGTCATATATTGCATTTCCATCACAACTTACATAGTTTCAACCTGAGGCCTTATTGCCGAGCGGGAAGCGAGGCAACTAATTGTGTTGCATGGAGACTCCACGTTTGTATGTATATGTAAGTAATGCTACAGGAATACAATTATCACAAACATATTTCCTGTGGGAGTGGCTTTCCTTGCAGATTCAGTCAAATCGGTCACAATAAAATTACTGATTACTTTGTTAGTTTGAAGGCTCTTAAAATTTGTTAATGGCCCTTTGTTTGATAAGACCTTGATTAAGACTTAATGCCCACGTACTAGTTGTTTTTCAGCATTACGTACCAGCAGGAGTAGGTGTCCATAAATTTATAGCATAATTAGTATCCCTCTAGCGCCAGTCATGCATAAAATGAACCATACCTACATCACGCTAATTTATTTTTATCTGTAGTTTTATAAATTTGAGTATTTAGTGACATTTATCACTAGTTCCAAAAGCATTCAGTACCTTCATGGGTGATGTTGATCTCCATTGAAAGCACACCAAGCTACACAGAAGTAGCTATTATGTACCAAATGATAGGAAATACTGTATTGATTTATTAGCTACACAGTTCTAGCCTTCTGTGGCCTTGTCACAAGTAGTGGTGTGTTGTAAAAAGTATTGGGGTGGAAGTAGCTCAGCAGCCAAGCGGTGAGTGGCGAAATGCCAAACTATTTTTTTGTGAGTAGGTTGATATTTGTAATGGCAGGATCAATTTATGTCAGCGGATGTGGCTTGTGCCAAATTTTTATTTCAAAGTCTGGATTGTGAAATGAGGTTGTTTTTGGCTGTATAACTGGGTTTAAAGTGTTCTTGTGAGAAAGCCTGCATACATTTTTGGCCTATCCTGTATGGGTATTGTTGATGGGGTCAGACTGTGGGCAGGGTTCTAGCAGTTTGTGAAATTTAGCATTCTAGTAACAGAGCCTAAACTTGTTTTTTGTGAGTTGAAACCTGACCAACCCGACTGGTGGCTACGGCCCTGTGAAGTAGTGTAGGTAAATATTAGATCACTTTGCAATCATTTTATGTTGTTAAGTTTACGTGCGAACTTGGTAACTGTCTCAACTGCAAAAGGCACATCTAGTCGCCCACATAAATGGAACCATAAGAGAACGCGCTGATACTGTTTACACTTTGGATCCCAAGTTCGTGGATGTGTGTTTGCTTTCAAATTTGTGAGGCGAGAAGCCCGAACTGAGGAGAGCTAGTTGTTTGTGCATCTCACCATGAGGCTTCTGTCTGCTGTGTTAAGTTTTCAGGTATATTCTGATAGTGGCAGGACTCAGCCAGGTCGTAATGACGACCTTTAACCTCGTGATACAATGAAGTTTTGCTGCGTGACAGTAAAGTCGCTTAGGCACATTTGTTGCCGACTCTCCAAAAATGCGTTTTGTAGCTGAAGACCCTTGAATTCCGAGGTTTTATATTTGTCCCCGTGTGCTAGTCTTGATATTGAAGCTGACAGCTGCTATAACCCGGTGAGTGTCAACAAAGTGTGTTTTTTGGATTGGAAGTTATAGTACTGTCCATTTTTCAATCTTATGGATTATTTTTATGAGTATGGGGCTTCCTTTAGATAAGACCCTTCTCTTTCGTTTCACTATACTATCTGGATGATAGCTGCCCAGGAAGAAATGTGCTTTCTGCCATCTTTTTAGCAGACCTGTTTTGAAAGACGGCGGGGCTTAAACTTTGTCACGTGACAGGAAAAGTGAGCATGGCATTTCAGAGGACCCAGGTTCAAATCCTGGCTAGATCTCAGTTATTTTTTTTTGGAATTTTTGAAGTGTTTAAATAAAGTTTGAAACTGAAATATTATTGTTTGCTGGAGATACAGCATTTTTTGTCAATTGATGCTACAATCTGACCCTCCATTGCATTAATAGTATAATTTGAGGTGCATGTATGGGGCAGCAATGAGTTGTTGTATTCCCATTTCATTTTCTATATTGTCTCATCAAGAGCTTGCAAATTACCCAAATATACTGGGTTTGGACTGTGCAACAACATATCCAGAAGCTTGCTGGCAGTTTTTATAACCACATGTTGCTGTATGTTCTTATGAATATAACATCCTGTTCTAATTTGGGCACCCATTGGCTCCCTCATTTCAAATGTAACTCTTAGTCATGACAGGATGTGTATCAACTGGAGTCAGCATTACATAAGAGCATACTGCCATTTTGCTCTTATGGCTGCATGTGCACTTCTCAATATGTCTACTAGGTATACATTTAGAATGCAAGGAGCCTCCCGATATCGAGGTGTGTAAGTATTGGAAGTCGGATCTTGGGCAGGATAGGGGGATTATGTAATAATGTGTAAGACAGCTAGGCGCGAAGATAACAGTTGCCATGCAGGCTACAAAATGGTAAGTGTCTTTGTGTGCCATACATCTGATGGAGTAGTCACAGCTGCTACAGAAGAGCAGTTGGGATGTTGGTGATACTATAAGCACTTGCTCCAGGACTCATACTATTAATCAAAAATATCCCTCCTCAGCATGTTATACATAATAGAAACATGCAGCTTGTATGTACATTGTCACGTAAAAATGTATAAAAATATTTATAAGGTAACTCTATTTAAATGGGTAATCCTATTCAAGAAACCATAGTAATGGTTTTGATCAGTATAGGTTAAGCCATGGCTTCTGAGGGGTTATGGGATATACCCTCGGCGGTCAGTTGTACTGCCTGGGAATTGACCACCGAGGGTGTATCCCATGACACCCTCAGAAGCCATGGTTTAAGTAATTTTGTGGCTCATTTTGCATCATAGAGTAGCTTACATGCTAGTGAATTAGTGGCACGTGCAGAATGACCCAATTCCTTTTCAAAAGCTGTGAAAGGCTGGTAAGTAAGCACGTTAAGGGAGAGTAGGCAGCTCTATGGCTTTTTCTGGCTCACAAATCGGTGGAAAATTGATGTAGATAGCTACTGCTACTGTTTGTCTGTGGTTAGTTTTGCTGCATTTCTGTGTGTCTCCGTATGTGGTACACACTGTCAGCCTACCGTTTTGTGCCAGTATGGTGCAAGAGTTGTGCTAGACAGGTGGCTATCCTAGCTACTAGCTGTCCTTTGTAATTTCTACAGTTGCTGGGAGTGTTGTTACCGCTTTTTATCTGGAAAACCTCCATCTTGATTGTAGCTTACCGTTATTAACAGCGTATAATGCCAAAAGGTGCTTCTATCGACCATTGTGCCAGGGATCCTGCTAGTGCTGAACCCTTGAAACAGCCTGCACAGGTCATGGTCTCAGTCGGTTAGACCACAGCGGCACAGGACTAATGTCCGAACAGCAGTATGGGTGATCTCTGCTGCAGTAATAATGTAGGAGTAGCCACAGGGGCAGGACATAGTCTATGGGTAGGGTTCGATTTACACAAACTTCCAGAAGTTGATGGCCTTTTGCCAGTTTTGGATAGCAATTGAACTAGAGGAATTTTTGTGTATGCTCATTTGGGGCGAAATAGGAGTATTGTCCTGCTGAGCTGGCAGGCAGTGTTGTGGTACAGCTGTTATTCTAGTGTTGGTGCCTTTGGTAGTATGGCTTCCATATCTGAAAGTAACATTACTCATAGTTTGATGTAATTAAGCGTCACTGTACTTCCTAGTTTAGGTATAAATCAGTTCATATGCCTCACCCACTACACAGATTCTACTATCACCAAACCTGTAGCTATATAGCAATCCCTCTTTTGCATAATGTTGAATGTAGCAATATGCTAGGTATCTGGGTTGGGCAAAAACATGTTTTAGAAAATTTAAGAATAATTCTGTTTGATTTTGTTTTGCCACTTAGATACCTGTGAAGTTAGTTAGATACCTGTGAAGTTAGTTAGATACCTGTGAAGTCAGTTGGAGACCTAGGGGTTGTAATTGTCAATTAACCTTTATCCATTATGCCTCACAATATTTTATCATTCAAGCCAGTCAACTGTACGTGTCACGAGAATAGACGTTTGAGATACTAATAAAGAAACGAACGATTGATGTTTGCATCCTAGAATCAGTAATGGCTACCACAAACAGGAGAGTGGAGATGGGGCTGTGCAGTAGTGTAGTACTCTTGTAAGTGGGGCCAATCACAGGCAAGCTCTGTTAGCTTCAGCATGTTAGACACTGTAGCTATCACCTAGCTAGCTAGTAGTGACATGGTTAAACAGTTCAAAACTTACCAGCTTCAATGTGCTGTCTGCCTCCTAGTGCTTGAACATGTGAGGCAATCCCGTGCCTTCAGTCTTTGCCACCATTGAACGTTGCCTCTCAGAGTGGGCACAGTCAGACTGCTAAAATGTTGCTAACATGAACTTCCCACTGTGCATAGACCCTGCAGCCATTGTTTGTTATGAAGTTGATTATTGTGTGTGCTCATTGTCATGTTAACCTTGTAATAATGCATGTACTTTACACTAGGAGCTCATTAGGTGTAAACACTGCAGCCACTGTTTTTATGATGTGTAATTATTGTGTGTGCTCACTGTTGTGTCAACCTTGTAATAATGCATGCTAGTTACACTAGGAGCTCACTGTGTAGACACTGCAGGCACTGTTTCTAATGAATTTAATTATAGCTTGTGGTCAACATTTTGTCGGCCTTGGATAGCATGTGCATGTTGCAATAGGGGCTTGTGAGGTGCATGCATGAGGAGCATGCACACACTGTTGCATATGTTGTGTGCCTTTGTCAGCTTTGACAGCAGCCATTTGAGAGTGTAGCTATCTGTGTATCTGCAGTCTAGGTGTCACTATTTGATGTTGTGTTAACAGAGAGGACTCATGGACACGTAGAATCAGCCAGAAAAGCAGTCAGAACATGGTGCAGATTATGTACAGTTCTGAGGACATGATGAGCAGACTTTGAGGGTTGTAAGTGGGCAGTAGACTACTTAGTATGTAGCAGCACTGCATGAGGCTGTTGAAGTAGCTACTAAGTAATAGAGATTGGGTGTTCATTATTTTTTTGGAGAACATGGGTATCCAAGTAGACTCACTACAGTACGTGCTTCACTTTTAGTCTGCACTGCTGCCCATAATATCACTACTGGAGGTCCATTGACTATTGGATATTTTTTTTGTGTGCCTAACACTGTACATGCCATTTTTTGAGTGGTCCCTGCCTACGCATTATTAGTTGCATGTGAATATATACTGTGGAGAGCCTTGCAATGAGGCTGTGTCTGCTTAAATCTATGTAAAATCAGTTTGTCAGTGTTTGATGACAGTATCCACAATGTGATGGTCCGGGCAGTCTTATACTTGCCATCCCAGTTCATTAGTACACTAACATCGCAAAGTTTACATCTCAATCACGTAGCCCAGTGTTTGCTAGTGTCCCATTAGTTCTTGCTATAGCAGCTGGAACGCTGTCTATGTGATGGGATCCGTACAAAAAGTATTTCCTCTACTGGCCGATTACCGTATAGCGGGTTATTTTCGTGGGTGGAAATTTTCGTGAAAAGCTTGAGAGGTTGTTAGAAATTTATTTTGTGTTTCTAAATTTTGTGGCGTTGATTAAGACTTAATGTCCATGTACTATTTTTTCTCAGCATTACGTACCAGCAGGAGTAGGTGTCCATAAATTATTTTTTGTCTGTAGTTTTATAAATTTGAGTATTTATCTCTAGTTCCAAAAGCATTCGGTACCTTCATGGGTGATGTTGATCTCCATTGAAAGCACACCTACACAGAAGTAGCTATCATGTACCATATGATTGGAAATACTGTATTGCTTTATTAGCTACACAGTTCTAGCTTTCTGTGGCCTTGTCACAAGCAGTGGTGTGTTGTAAAAAGTATTGGGGTGGAAGTAGCTCAGCAGCCAAGCAGTGAGTGGTGAAATGCCAAACTATTTTTTGGTGAGTAGGTTGATATTTGTAATAGCGGGATCAATTTATTTCAGCGGACGTGGCTTGTGCCAAATTTTTGTTTCAAAGTCTGGATTGTGAAATAGTA
Source organism: Phakellia ventilabrum (assembly GCA_963921505.1). Classification (NCBI taxonomy): domain Eukaryota; kingdom Metazoa; phylum Porifera; class Demospongiae; order Axinellida; family Axinellidae; genus Phakellia; species Phakellia ventilabrum. Next base: position 1,853,976 of record OY997378.1, on the reverse strand, counting down.
TTTTTTAGTTTGTTTTTAGCTGTATAACTGGGTTTAAAGTGTTCTTGTGAGAAAGCCTGCATACATATTTGGCCTGTCCTGTATGGGTATTGTTGATGGCATCAGACTGTGGGCAGGGCTCTAGCAGGTTTGCGAAATTTAACATTCTAGTAGCAGAGCCTAAACTTGTTTTCTTGTGGATTGTTAAGCAGAGGGTGTTAGATGCTTAGTTTAATGGGATAGCAATTCAGTATAAGCTTTTGGGTGCTGTTATCTAATCACCACGTGCCCATGAGTGGTGGGCATGCATGTCTTCTGTCTATCATAAAACGTTATTATCTTGAGCCCCTTGATTCTACGGCCTCTGTTGCCACCCATTTTACAGCTCAGCTTTATATTTTTAATACGGTACACATGTTCCAAACCCTGAACCTTTAGTAAGTATCTCTTCTTTGGTAAATTTTTGTACACATCACAGAAATGTTTTTCTACCTTTCCAGCAGCCATGCACTCAATAAATACCTTGCCGTGGTGAATGCCACATAGTGGTCTATCCAATTTTGATGCCTCAAAAAAGTGGTCAAGTTGAAACAGTGACCAGCCCAACTGGTTACTACGGCCCTGTGACGTAGTGTAGGTAAATATTAGATCACTTTGCAATCATATTATGTCGTTAAATTTACGTGCGAAATTGGTAACTGTCTGAAACTGGTAATTTGCTATCACAGTCAAGGAGTTGTGCAAGTTACTATTGGCGGTGGGAATCCATAACTCACTAGCCCCCGCAGTGGCGATCTACAAATCGCTATCCATGGTGTCAATCTCGCGGAGGGCGGTGCCAATGTACCAGTGCTGCAGTTGTTAGTATAAATGAGTAAGCACTTTAGCCCAAGATGTTTTACATCTCTGCAGGATGGCTGGACACCATTACATATTTCAGCTTGGCATGGCCGGTATCAGGTGGCTGATGTCCTGATCAGAGGAAATGCTCAGCTAAACCTTCCACACAAGGTACATAGCTACAGTATATTAGTACCCATGGCAAACGGGAACAAAAGTTGATGGTTGTTTGTTATTTTTTGTGGGGGCGGAGGGAAGGATACTTATGCCAGCAATATCACATTTGAAAGAGCACAATTCTCCAGAGGCAAGGGGGGGGGGACGTGCAAACTCTGAGATTTCTAGGGGGAACCCCCTGAATGAAGTACCACCATGGCATTAGAGCTGATATATCTATTAAACTATTGGATATGTAACAGCCTATGCAGGCATGCGATACTTAGGTTTCATATTGAGAGTGCAATAAATCTTTGATCTCAGAACCTCTCACTATTGTCCGAATTACAATGGTGGACAAGAAACACAAGTCCATTTCTCTGTGTGGTATACAATATTGTGTTTTTTAGCAAACGGGCTGCATTCAATAATTACAGGTATAAAGCCAATGCTCAAGCCTTGACTTCAAGTATTTACGTCTAATCCCATTCAGGGTGGCTGGACACCCCTCATCTGTGCCATCAAGCAGGATCATGAAGATGTTGCTGAATTGCTCTTGGCAGCAGGGGCCAACCCAGACACTCAAGATAATGTAAGTTGCAGTGCCTTCTGTGTATGTTGCAAGGTCAATTTCTTTCCAAAAAGGATTTTTTTACCAGCCGGGCATATCGCCCGGCTGGTACTAAGATTGCTTTACGTTCCCATGTCTGTGTGTGTGTGTGTGTGTGTGTTCGTCCGCAATTATTACGTGTGCTAAGTTACATCATTCCATTACTATGGCACTATAGCCACGAGCTGGCACACGAGACTACGAGCACAGTGGAAGCTACTAGAAGTTTGCAGGCTCAATAGGCCAAGGTACATCAAGCTAGATGAGTTTTGTGTTTCAAGCGAAAGAGTGGTAGGAAACGCTGATAATTCTGTTTTGGCAAGTTCTGATCGGTAACTGGAAGCACTCTACGAAATTGCTGTGTCAGCACTTTTGCTGGAAGCTGTGCATGATGAGTTGCAACTGTCTAACCAAGCTGATCCATTCTACAGCTGCATTTTGCTTACACTGACCTGTTGCTGAGCACAATCGTCAGTTTGATGATTTATTTAAAAAAACTTCCGGCTAGTTTAAATGTCAGTCTTGGTTTTTATGTGTATGCTCATGTTTTCACGTGGCACTTTCCCTTCTATAGGACCAGGAAACAGCCCTCATGATGGCAGCCAAGGCTGGACATGTTGGGGTTGTCACTAGACTGCTCCATCATGGAGCAAATGTGAACACCACAAACAAAGTGAGTTGATTACTGATACTATTTCAGTTTGCCTAATTAAATTGCACAACACAGTAACTGTTGTAAGTCGTGTATCAGTTACTGAATGTCACTGTGGTATCGGAAATTGAGCACTAAATGTTTTTAACAGTGCTTATAAGACTGACCCTTTTAGAGTTTAGTTTAATATTTATTTGTTGAGTCACTATGGCAACGTGATCTCAATATGACCTTTTGCCGGACTCTATAATTATATGGCGGTGGAAATCCCGCAGCTTGACCCAAGCGGGAGATACACTGCCAAAAGTGGTAGCCACAGTGCTTCTCCTTGACAAGCACAATTATTAGTTAAGCTAAGGAATGCTAGCTCTTGCCTACACTCTGCAAATTCAAGAAATGGAGTTTAATTGGTTTAGCCTGATTTCCCGGCACCCCTGCCATGCTTTTTTGACTGCGTGAGAGAGGAGCCTGGGAATGAGGCTATGATAATATGTACATGTGTAATCTACTTGATAAACATTTCGTATGAGACTCTGCTATGAATACATAATTAAACATCAAAGTTATCTCCCCAGGCTGGACTAACAGCACTGGACATTGCAAGTGTTGCAGGACAAACAGCAGTGTGTCAGGAGCTTCTTAACCACTCCAGCTGATGCTATGAAGTACTTCTGTGCCACGTGTACAGTTGACTGTAGTAGTTACAACCAGTAAGTTAATATGCACTAGAACTTGTGAAACATTTGTTTGCCTTTATCTGATCTCGATAGCATCATTTATCTATTTTGTGTTTTGGTCACTTGTGAAACATTTGTTTGCCTGTATCTGATCTTGATAACATCATTTATCTATTTTGTGTGTTGGTCACAGTATTGCTGTAAAACTTACTTTACTTATTCTGTATGAGATTTAGTGCTATGTTAGGACTTTGAAGTACTTTCCTTTGTAATATGAAATGACTTGCCTTTAATAATATGAAATGACTTGTACAAATATCTTTGTAAAGATAATAATTTATTGGTGTTGTCTACATGTACACATTTCACTCACAGCTATATTAGCTTAAATCAAAGGAGGGTAAACAGGCTTTATCAAAATGGTATGGGAGAAGATACAGGGAAATTCCCCATGGCTCCATGTCCTTGACAAATTAGTATAAATTAACTTGTGAGCAACAAGCCAAGCGAGATTGCAATGCCCTAAGTTTGAAACACATTAACTGATTATTGCACACGCTATTTATGTACTTGAAACTGTAGGCATCTCAATTATTATATCAATGGTAGACCTAGGCCTAAAATAAAGCCTACCGTAGCCTTTCCTAATCCCTTTTAGTCTGATTCCCTTAACCATAATTATGTACAAGCCCAGAAACTAAAACTGCAGCTCAAATGCACGCACTCCTGATTGTCGACCACTAAGAATCAGTTGCACCACCTACTGAGGTTCAGTACCATAGTAGCAGCCTCTGTGATAAGTCGAAGTTCCAATTTCTATGAGGAGTCATGTATCTTCTACTTGCATCACTATTCCTGGTTTCAGTTGGGAAAGGCGACACATATTTAATCCAAATACAGCATGTACCATTCAATGAGGTTACATAGAGAGCTGTGCCTCCTGCACTGCCTCTAGGATCACTGACACATATACAACAGTATTCTCATTAGGTCTACATTGCCACTACCACATGCATAATGGAAACTATTTCATCAAAGATGACCCACCCAGTCAACTGGGTGCTTGTACCTGTTCACAAGCTCTCTTCCCAACCTTATACAGCCATCTATTGAAGCAAGAGGTGTATCTGCTATTCTCACACGCCATGGTCTGATATGAGCTTTCCCACTACGTCTACATTACCACTTAAACTGCACTTACATCCAGTCAGCTGTTCTGTTGTGTTCAGCATGTGATACATACAATCTCATTGCTCCGAGTGCAGGATAGGATCACATCTTTTTCTCTATGCAGTGTTAATTATCTGTGTGACAGTCTACACCCCCTGAGGTTCAGGATCAGTATGTATCACATGCTGACACAGTAATCATTCAAGACACGCTAGCCTTGGCTGATAAAAGAAAATTCAAACAATACTATCGGTCATTATAGCTAGGAAAAACAATACAAGTTTTGTGTTACAAAATATACACACAAGTGGACAACTAATCATGTCACTGCCGTCCAGCAAACATCACAGCAAACACTCCTATGGCTGCATGGGTCAGAATCGGGCCCACAGTAGCAATGTTTTCGGAGACTACTTGCAGAGAGGATCGTCTTCTACGCCTCTGTTTGGGAGATCCGGTCACTGCCCTCCACTCTCCAGATCCCACGCCATGTGTGAAGACAGAGTCCGTGCTGCTGCGAGCAGGTCTACCCCGACGTGCAAAATCTAAAGTACTAAATCCGAGGTCCATGTATTCACTGGTTGGGTCACTATTGGCAGTTCTCTTGGCAGCTCTATTGCCACCTGTTGTGTGTACACTACTGGGTGTAGGCCCATGAAGGTTACTGTAGTCGGGTTTAACATAGTCTTTAGATTGAGAGGGGCCATGTTGGTCCAGCTCTTCACCGCTCGAAACTGGCTGTGACAGATGCAGATCTACCAGAGTCTCTTCGCCTGTTATGATGTGAATCGTTGAGCACGATCCAGTGGAACCGATAGAACTCTCTCTGGAGTGGGTGTAACGACCCACCGATATGAAGCCATGTCTGGATTCAACCACTGATGTTTGTTTCATGCTAAAGATTTCGATAACTGGGGTACCTCCGCCGTTTCCAACAGAGATGACGTGTGGCATAGAACTCGGCCCCTCCTGGGAACTAGGGTTGTACGTACAAACAGAAGGAATTGGTATAGGGGAGCTTACTCTAGGGAGTAAGAAAGTGTCATTGTTTCGGATACTGGGGGAGGAGTGTCTCCTGGACTCCAGTCTCGAAATACCAGATGGAACACTGCGTATATTGTCAGTCTCTGATATATCATCTCCGTCTCCAGTTTGAGAGAGAAGAACTTCGACGCTGTTCACCCTCCTTCTGAGGTGGCCACCAAAGGAGGGGCTTCTCTCGCTGGCGAGGGGATCTAGGAACAGGCAGTGGGGGTCAGCGACCCTCGGGTGTCTGACTGTGTCATCGAGGGAGTACGGCTGGTTTCTCGGGCACTGTGGTAATACAGGTAGGGGTGGGTTTGTTTGAGAATCTCTCGGAAGTGTGTGCTGCAAAACAGATATTGAGTTGCTGACCATTAGATACAACTCTGCCCGCCTATATTACTTTGCAATTACTGCCATTTGTGTAATGCATACTTACTGCTTATAGCAACGATCAACATTTGCTAATGCATACAGTCCGTGTGTCGCAAAAAAGGAAGTAATTATAATATCATGCATGCACAGCCTTCATAATACACATTAACATAGCATGTTGAAGATTGACTTACTGGTCTCCTGTGGTGAGCCATGGCCCTCTCAACAGCTGTGGATGCTATGGCAAATGAAATCCCTCTACTCTGTAGAAGTGAAAGTGAAAGTAAATACGCGATCAGCGGAGATTCTCAGAGAAGGTTATACATGTACATGTAGCTTGATGAACGCTCTTCAAGACATGCAAAGGTTTGCAAACGTATAGCTGAGAGGTGTGGTCAAGGGCTTGTGTCAACGCAAAAATTTAAACTGCAAAATTTTCTTCTAAATGCCTTTCCGCAAGAATTTGGATCTGCAAAAAATTTCCTCTATACGGTATTTGGTAAAGCAGTGAATGGTAAACATTAGAGAGAGCTACAAAGCAGATGATGGAGTACAAGGGATGCTGGAGCGGAGTCCCGTTCACAGAAACTAATAATTATTCCAACAAAGCTATCTTTAAAATTCTGTGCACAAAGGAGAGAGCAATACACTGACCTCAGAATCAGGAGAAAAGAGGTCGTACCCCATGGCTCCCACGGCATCCACTAGCCCCTCTCCCTCCTCTTGGCTTTCCCTCTTCCTCCAGTCCTCATAGTCTGGGCTCACTTCAGGGTGGCTATACCCCTGCATCATTGCATCCTATTGAGCAGAGAGAGAGCAAATGTATGAGTATGTGGGGGGGAGGAGGGGATATGATTATATACCTTTTATACGTGTCCTTTTAAAATATGTCAGGTAGATGTAAATGCAACTAAAATCAGCTCTGATTTGCCTAGCACAGACAACTGTTAAGTTGGAGTCAATCTGGTATTCCCCACTGTTTCCTGGATTCACTCCCTCCACTAACTCCCTCTTCTTTGACACCCCACTCCCACTCCCAACACACACGTACAATCGCACACACAGACACACACACCCACAAAGACAACTTACCCATCCCCCTGAGGTGAGTATCAAGTCCCACGAGTTGTCCATGACCCTCCGGGTGTAGCCGGTGATGGTGTCTCGTAGCTGTGGCACAAACTCTAGGAGGCGCCGCCCGAAGCATGGGATCATAAAGATTCCATCCTGGATATACTGACCCTGTGGTGGACAATTGGATAGTATATTTCATTGAGGAACTGCCCAGCCTAAGTGTCCAAATCCAATTACTCAAACCATTCCCCTCCAAACAGGTACATGTACACTTTTCCACATGAGAAGGAATTCCCCATTGTTATAACAATTACCTGTAATAACAGCTACATGTACCAATCTCTGTACCCAGGCCTTCCACGCCCCAGATTGCATCTCCCATCCCCAGATTGTACATGTATCTCACAACCGTGGAGAAAAATCAGGGAGTACACAACCGTGGAGAAATATTGGAGCATACTCCCTCCACAGTTGCGCGATAAAATCTGGGTATGGGAGACCTGAGTACGGGGTTAACCTGTACAGCTACAAAAATAAATATAAATACCCAGGCCTTCTACGTCCAGATTGTATCTCACAACTCCAGATTGTATCACAACCTTGGAGAAAAATCGGTGAGTACACAACCGTGGAGAAAAATCGGAGCATACTCCCTGATTTTTCTCCACAGTTGTGCGATAAATCTGGGCATGGGAGGCCTGAGTACGAGGTTAACGTGTACAGTTACTCCACTAAATACGTTCACACATGCATGTACCTGGAGCATGAGCTTTTTTGCTGCTCGACTGAAACTGTCCCAAGTGATGGTGTTCTTCAGGACTTCAGTGAAGAGAGCATCCAGGGCCTGGTTCAGCTGGGTGTCATACTTGGCGTCGATCGCATCTCCAATTAGCGCTATCTTGTAGGAGATGTAGTCCGGCCTTGTCGGCTCGTGATCTAGCTCGGCAGTGTAGACTCTAAAGCCATGGTCATCAAACACATGGGGTGGCAGGTCAAGGGCTTGTGAGGGTTCGTGTCTGCTGGTCGAAGTTGATGTCTGCTGTTTCACATCTGTTCGGTGACACTGCAAATCTTAATTGCTTTTGTTTTTGATTTTTTTCGAGGAACCTTGAAATTCCACCGAAAAAAGAAATTAGTAGCTGTAGTAACCATGTGGTCTGTGGCTATAGAGACAGACAGTCGAATCGCCAGCGTGCAATTTTAATTACGGAACCGGATGCATTCCTCAGAGACCAGTCGTGAGAGCCAAACTGAAGACCGACTTTGGTATCGAAGATCGACCAGGTTCGTAGAAATATCAGGTACTATCACTGAAGATGCAGAAACTATCCTGCCATTCAACGCTTGCCTCCTATATAGTCCTCAGACACAAAATTATATTTTTGCGGGGTTACAGTCTCGTGCTCAGACCTGACACTAGCCCCACCCCCACCCCGCCCCCGCCGGGCCTAGCCTCGTTCCCAGTTCACGAGGGATATGGACTGGGAACGAAGTTATTTGTGCCTAAGAAAGGGGCGTGTCACCGAAGTAAGTCGAGAAGTTTGATCAGTGATTGCCAGCTTCTTTTACGGGTGAAGCTTGAAACAATACCCTTCACCCTTCCCAGATGAGGTAGGTAGGCAGTTCCATGCATAAGTTCAAGTAGTCGTGCGCGACCCTCCACCCATACATGTACTCCGTTCGGAGTCCCATAAAAGTTTGTTGTGCGTGTAGCTCTAAGCAATTGGTACTGGGTAGATTATTAGTACTGGCTTATGAAAGACTATGGGTGGAGCAGAATATCCCTTTACGTGTGTAGATTTTATAGGAACGAAATGGATGTCTACTAATTTAGCAAAATGCCATACTCCAATAGTAAATGTTATGTCCTTCTGCGGGTCTTTGCATGCTTTGTAATGTGAGCAAGTGAATTAAGCTTATTAAAGTAAGTGATGAAGCTAAGGGGAAGCTCACCTCACTCATGTGTGGTGCATACTTGAGAATGAAGCTTTATGTGGTGTTTTCTTTAGTATTCAATAATTTACCATGAACTGATCGGCAACCTATGCTGTGTATAGTAACAGCTTCCTCAGTTCTCTTATTTCCTGAGACAAGCAATTACAACATCCCTCAGGCAACACTTTTACCCATCCTTGGCATACCAGTGCATACCTCCGCAGCAGTTTCTATCCTAAGCAGGACATCTCTTGAACAATAGAAGCCGATTAGTAACATTTGACACGGTATAAATTAGTCGTACCTTGCAGGTGTCTATGGTATAAGACTTTAAATTGGTCGCATTAAGTCTGCATGTACTCAGAACTACCAGTTAGCTCAATATTTATTCCATGGTGGTAACTATAATGTATATGGCATTGCAGGGACGGCGCCACCAGTCAGGTTGGGCAGGTTTCAACCTGACCACTTTTCAGACAAATATTTTGTATAGAAGTATAGAGGGATCATCGCTGTATCGTTACTGTGTATTGCATGTCTTTCTCTACTAGCACAGTGTAGTAACTCGACTCAGTTTGCGAATAAAGCGGCCACGCCCACTGGAAAGGGTCAGCTGAAAACGATATCGTACGAGTGGTCTGGTCACGAGACTGGTTAACAGTGTGCTTTTCAATACAAAGAACCTCTCAATTACGACGAGCGTAAGAACACAGTGCTCTGCAGATTTCAATACGATTGGTTTCAGGGCGAAAACAAGCTACGAGATGCTATGAGAGGGCTTCCTGCCTGCTGAAAAGAGAAGTCAAATTTTTTTCTCCGCGCTTCGCATGGATTTTCGGCTGCTTCACAGTCTCTCATACTGAATCTTCAACCTGACCGGTCAAACCTTCGTGGATCCGTCCCTGCATTGTCTCATTCCCAGGTCCCACCATACTGCAGGAAATATGTAGTTGTTTTGACTTACTTAGTGGTTACCTGAATTTCAGATGTCTGCAGTCAGGACATAATTAGCCTAGATACTGACGCATGTAAATTCATCGTTTGGATGATGCATGCATGAGTTACATATGTACAGTGGATAGGAGCCAGGCCTCAAAGTGGGTAATTTGTTCCTTACTGTGGAGCTTGATGTTCCATAACGAAATTCCATAGTAAGAAATAAATTACCCACTTGAGGTCTGACTCCAACTTTCATACTCAGACATCTGGAATTTAGGTAACTACTAAGCTGTCAAAGAGTTAGTATATGTTACTAGGGTGTATTCTAATAGCCATTGAATACTTGTTAGAATACAAGAAGTTCACTAAACGTGGCTTAGAGCATACAGGCAGCTGTATTCTAACTACACCTCGGCTTCACCTCGGTCTAGTTAGAGTACAGCTGCCAGTGCTCTAAGCTATACATAAAAGCACTGAAGTATAGCTGCTGTGTACTGATAATCTGAAGGGGATTTATGAATAGTGTACGTCTCTGAAGGGGATTTACGAAGAGTGTATGTCTCTGAAGGGATTTTACGAATAGTGTATGTCTCATTAGGTGATCTCAGTTACTGGATTTTAGTTGGGATATTTAAGAGCATAACATTTTCCAAGGTTAATTAGAATCACTCTGTGCTATCTAGTTGCATATGTATTTTCCAAGGATTTTAGGCACTATGTAGCTGGGGTCGCAAGTGAGACCAGACCACTTCTAAAATGCCTTGGCTGCCCCTACGGTACACAAGCCGTATTCACTACAGCTACAGCTAGAGTGACCTGTCCTTAATTAGATGCATCTGAGTAATATTATAAGCAGTACTCTAGCCGGAAGCAGTTGCAAAGAGTAGTGCTAGTAGTTGTAGAAAAGTTATCTACCGAAAAGCAGAGCAGCACTGCTCTTCCTCTCTTTGGCTAGAACACTGACATAGGAAGTTTTGTACACTACTAAGTATGTGAGCCAGTCATGTGTAGCTACATTAGCCTCGTTCCCAGGCCCACGTGTGCGGTTTCACTAGAGCCTGGGGACCAGGCTAGACGAGGCTATAGCCACATATAATATTATACTGTTATTGTTGTTATTGTTTTTCTTACAATGAGCCACCCTCAAATTTCTAAGCTGCACCTGACTATAAATTTTACAATTTAATTGCTTTTATAGGCATTGGAATGTTATGAATGTTTCAAAACAGCAGTATTCATGATTACACCCTCGAGCTCACGATCAAACTTATTATTCATCACCTCTACTTGGGTTGGGTGCGTATGACTATATATAAGTTAGATACTGAGACCAATGGATCTACGGGCTTTAGAAACCCAAGGGCCCGAGGGTTTCTAAAGCCCGTAGATCCCATTGGTTGAGGTATCTAAGTTATTTAGAGTGTAGCCCTAGCAACAGTTTTGCATGCAGCCTCCAGGCCTATAGTAAACAACTTCTACAAATAGTAAATACCTTCAGGAATACCCTGAGAGCACAGACTTGTAAAAGTTGTAGGTCTCTATATATAGAGACCCGCTTTTCTCTAGCAGGTCTCTATGAGATTTAGAGACCTGTAATTGACCAATGAAATGCAAGAAAGTACTAACACTATACTCTAAAACTATTTGTCTCACAGTTGCAAATGTAATACTACTGAGAGAGTTCACTGTATCATGAAGAACTGTCATTTCGACACAGTAATCATTTCAAAATATTTTGGTCATTAGTATGGGTAAACACATGGGTTTGAGTGTGATTTGGGAATGTGAGTATGCAAATAGGTAGAGTAAGTGATTAAACTAGCCAAGCGAGTGCAATTTTGCTTATTACAAGTGCAATTATTCCCACACTGTATGAAAATTAATGTGATTCCACATTAATTATCGTAGCTCCCATAGCCAGATCTACAGTCTTTGTTAAACTAAGAAAAGTGGGCAGTTAAAAAAGGTGTGCAATTATGGAAATTAGTAAAGTACTGTTACAATTAGTATAGTATGTGATTAAGATTTTTATTTATTGGCTAGTGAATACGACAACAAGCGTAAGCATTAGAAACCCACTACACGTAGGCCAATAAAGTATTCGTGTGGGTTTGCTAACATATACCTGATTGTTAACTCATGAAAGTTCCATATGTGACTAACGGGGCCTGATATCAAAAGTGAAAGAAAAGCTATTTGTTACCACAATCTTTTGGCAAAATCATCATATAACCATCTGGGTATACGTATTCATTATGTACCCTTGTTAGTACGTAAGTTGTTAATGCATGCAGTATGGAAGAGTATCCTCTCCAGTGTCAATCCAGTATGCAGCATTGCTCTTAGTATTTCTTGATATGGAGCAAAGACTAGGAATGAGACTAATGTGGATAGGGAATAGATTAGTGGACTACTGAAGCTCTGCAGTAACTATACTTCAACTACAATACAGATGTATAACATGTCATAGAAATTGCACTACAAATATCTGTTGTGCAATGTGGACTTATAGGACCATTATTTTATTAACACATGCAGAGTCTGGCTATATGGAACACTGATTGGTGATACTTCCATTTTTAATGGCTTTGGCAGAAGTCTAGCTTAATAGCTTGGCAGTATTTTGCAAGTCATGGCTTCTGGTGAGTTCTTGTTTATGTGATTATTTCCTTGAGCTGCATGATTAGTTTGATAACTAAGCACTTGTATTGCACACAATCTTACACATGTAGGAAATATTTCAGCATTATACAACTACATTTTGTGGCACTGGTAACATGCACTTTATATGAAATCTACAAACCTTACACACTCCTTTCTTATTGACACCATAGGTGGTACGGCCATAAAGCCACCTACATTAAAGGATCTACTGGACGAGCTTCGCATTTCCCCAAATCTGCTCGACCAAACATGCTCCGATGAGCATCTCAGAGAAATTTCCCTCTTCCTGGACTGGAGGGGGGTCGCTCCACATCTGGGGTTAAATGAGAGAGATATTGACCATATTGAGTCAAAAAGAACTGAACCTGTAAAGAGTCTTGAGACACTTCAGATGTGGAAAAGAAAATATGGTTTCAGAGCAAAGTTCAAAATGTTGCTAGATGTTCTCATGAAAATTGGAAATGCTGAACAAGCAGAAAAAGTGTGTCGAATACTGCGGGCACAAGTATACTCAGGTATATCACTGAACTAACTGTCTGTCTCTATAGCTCTATTGAATTGGATTATTACGACATTTATATCAGTAGACTACTTCATGTAGGTGCGTTTATTTAGTCATGGTTTGCCAAATTCCAATGCAACTCTAATTAATTATAGCGCGGTATACTTACTTGAGGACGAACTTAGCCTTGTGCACAGGCTATATCCTCCCCAAAAATAATAGGCTTGTGTTCCTATTTACACATGCACAAGATATGGAATAGGTCACAGTCTACGCTAAGACGTCACGTTTATGTATAATTTATTGACCAAGCGTATTTTATACGTGGCTTATGGTGGTACCAGCGGGGCGGAAAGTGACCAAAAATGGTGCTTCGTGTATGCGTTCATATCTCTAGTAAGAAAGTGTATTTATGTACAATCCGCATATTACCTGAAAGCTCAGTCTTCGCTGGTTACGATGATGTCCAGTATTAGTGTGAACTCCGTCTTTTTCGGGGCCCTTGGACGGCAAAGCGGTTGGCTATCAGAAAGAAAGTGGGTTTTTGGCATTTTCTGAACAAAGTGGTGCAAACCTTGCCAGCAGTAGGATTATAGCACAGCCTCAACAAGCACACGTTGAACCGAATTGACCGGAGTCAATCGATCCAGGAATGGCTGAGATACAGGCAATTTAATTCAGAGCCTAAAAATTGAGAAACATGGGTAAGGCCTACCACAGAAAATAGGAGCGCTTCTGATATGACTCCACAGCGAAAATAATGCACTGGTTCTTAGACTCTTTTCTGCAAAACTGGCAGTTTTCGACTAGTCAACTTTTCAGCCATTTTTAGCCTTCCATTTTCTGAACAAGCCGGTGCAAGATCTCTGAGAACCTCGAAATTCATACCAGATGTTCCTTTCCACGTATACTACTTCGTGCAAGCGATGGCCCGTAGGTGTATTTCCGCAAATGCAATTCACTTTCCGAGTTCCATTGAATTAGATATACGGTATTTCCCTATTCGATATACGGTATTTAACGCTGCAGTCACCGCAGATTCACTGCGCTCACCGAAACCCAGGTTTCGCTCTGTGCAGCGGTACTGCGCTCACCGAAACCCAGGTTTTGCTCTGTGCAGCGGTACTGCGCTCACTAAAACACAGGTTTCGCTCTGTGCAGCGGTACTGCGCTCACCGAAACACAGGTTTCGCTCTGTGCAGCGGTACTGCACTCACAGAAACACAGGTTTCGCTCTGTGCAGTGGTACTGCACTCACAGAAACACAGGTTTCGCTCTGTGCAGTGGTACTGCACTCACCGAAACTTTGGGTACATTTCCTTTTGCACTTGTTGCACTGTGAACAGATTTCCATGAAGGCACCTGTTTTTGTGAGCAGGAAGTCATTTGCTGTCTTCAGTTCTTTCAGTGAAATTAATTGTGCACTCAGCTGATCTTTTTCCTCACGTACCTGATGTAAAGTTTGACTTTGTTCATGCAGCTGTTGAAGCTGTGTTTTCAGTATTCCATTTTCATGTTTAAGGTCTTCTAGCTCTGAGCTGACTGTCTGGAGTTTCGTCTCTAAGCTAGCAACTGTACTTTTTAACTGTCTAATTTTAGAAAATACTTCTTGTGTACCCATGTATGAATATGATGTTAATAGATATGTGAATACAACAATAGCATAGTCCACAAATTTCTTGTTACAATAGTTAGGTAATAGTGATAGCATGAATGAATAAGATGTTAATAGATATGTGAATACATCAACAGCATAGAGTGAGTACAGTGACTCTGCACAGAGCGAAACCTAGGTTTCGGTGAGCGCAGTACCGCTGCACAGACCGAAAGTTGGGTTTCGGTGAGTACAGTGACGCTGCACAGACTGAAAGTTGAGTTTCGATGAGCACAGTGTCGCTGCACAGAGCGAAAGTGGAGTTTCGGTGAGTACAGTGTCGCTGCACAGAGCGAAACCTAGGTTTCGGTGAGCGCAGTACCGCTGCACAGACCGAAAGTTGAGTTTCGGTGAGTGCAATGACACTGCGCTCACCGAAACCTGGGTTTCGGTGAGCGCAGTGTCGCTGCACCGAGCGAAACCTGAGTTTCGGTGAGCAAAGTACCGCTGCACAGACCGAAAGTTGAGTTTCGATGAGTACAGTGACGCTGCACAGAGCGAAACTTAGGTTTTGGTGAGCGCATTGTCGTTGCACAGACCGAAAGTTGAGTTTCGGTGAGTGCAGTACCGCTGCACAGAGCGAAACCTGTGTTTCGGTGAGTGCAGTACCGCTGCACAGAGTGTTTCGGTGAGTGCAGTACCGCTGCACAGAGCGAAACCTGAGTTTCGGTGAGCGCAGTATATACCGCTGCACAGAGCGAAACCTGGGTTTCGGTGAGTGCAGTACCGCTGCACAGAGCGAAACCTGGGTTTCGGTGAGCGCGGTACCGCTGCACAGAGCGAAACCTCGGTTTCGGTGAGCGCAGTACCGCTGCACAGAGCGAAACCTGGGTTTCGGTGAGTGCAGTACCGCTGCACAGAGCGAAACCTGGGTTTCGGTGAGCGCAGTGAATCTGCGGTGACCGCAGCGTTAAATACCGTATATCGAATTCAATGGAACTCGAATTGCATTTGCGGAAATACACCTACGGGCCACCGTAGGTCTGGAATCCAAACGATCACAAATCTCGTAGATCTGGGGAAGAAAATCGAACCCAAAATTTGAGTTCAAAGTTCATATTTCCACGTGGATTTAGCACACGCCGTCTCGATTACCTAGGCAACTGCGGCGTCCTCACGAATGTGGGGGTGGGGCTACTGCACACGTACCGCTGTCATCGCCGCACAGCCAAGAACTCCTCCTTTATTGTGATGAGAGCATTCGGATTTGTGGGGCAGCATTACTGTGGTCTTGTCTTCATGTTAGCTTCATCTGCAGCAGCTGTTCTGCCTTGCGCCTCGAGGCTAGATAGCCGGACACGCAATAAACGATTACGTAACCAATACGGCTCATGCGGCCGACCGCGCAATAATGAGCATGGGTACTTCCTGGTTGCACTTCCGCGACTGCCGGCGATTTGGTCGATAAATCTGACGTCTTATTGTAGACTGTCAGTAAATGTACATATCTATGAACAATCTTAGCCACATAGCCAGGAATACTACGGAGGTAGTATTAGGCCTTGACAAAATTTGCTAGCAGAAATTTGAGCAAAATAGGCATCCAAAAACAATTTTGCAAGCAAAATGGGCTGTCAGTTTTACCCAACAAAGCAAAATAGGCAGAAGGATGAAATTTTATTGTGAACACTTCTACTGAGCAATAATAATGAACTTCCAACAGTCATCCTTGGAGGACTATGTTGAACTCTCAGCTATGTTACAATACAACAGTCGTTCAATTCACTGTGATGACTCAGTTCATGTGACTGTTTAGTATGGTGTCATACTGTCATTGTTTTTCCTCTACCACTTGATACTCTGTGTGTTTCACATTCATTGTTTTCTTCGTCTGATGTATTTTTGGCAACTTTATAACATAGTAATGCTGAAATTTTAGACTAAAGTAAGAAGCAAAATGGGTACGATAAAAAGCAAAATGGGTACACTGAAAAGCAAAATGGGTACAAATATTGAGCACAAAAGAAAAGCAAAATAGGCAGGAAAAAAAGCAAATTTTGTCAAGGCCTAGGTAGTATAAATTAATTTTAATGTCGGATCTGGCCTCCTAGGCTTTCAGTGGCAAATGAGATTGAAGATTTGAACTACCAATGTATCGCTTTCTAGGCACCTACCTGATGAAAACCACTACTACAAGTTTTAAAGCCTGTTGCCTTCATTGTATACTTTTATCACACAGAAAATTTGTGAATTAGTAACTGATTTTGAAGTCGTTATCACCCCAGTATATCTTGAAGATTATATGCATGTTCCAACAGTAGTTTTTTGTTGGGGGGGGGGGGGGGGGCAAGGCTAACTTTGTCACATACTTGCGGATAAGGTGTGTGTCACATAGCACAAGTAATCAAAGAGATAACATGAGTTGATTGAAACCACTTGTCTATTTTGCTGCATTCATGTCACCTTGCACTCGTACTACACTGATAATACAAATGCTGATATTGGCTCTGCACTCTGCAGCAATCATTTGTTTGCAAAAAATGTATGATAGATTTATTCAAGCCTCTCAAATCCGCAATAATGCATACATGTAAACACTCACCCAACATGTAGTTGCCACAGCAGCAGCCAAAGATGAACACACTCATAAACTGACTGCAGTGAAGCCAACACACTCTACCACCACTCCTCCACCTCAACTGATATCTCATCCTGTACAATCAGAAACAGGTCTGTGTCACTTTAGCAGTGCATGGTGTTCACACCGCTCATATTTTAGTGAAGCTTATAATTATATACATACACACATTTTGTTCTTGCTGAAACAGTTTTATCCAAAGAAGACTGCTCACATAAACTAATGGTAGGGAACCCAGCGTCCACTGCTGCTTGCTTACTCTCAACCACTTCTGTTCAGCAAGTGTCCCGCCCAATGCAGTCAGTTACTGGTCAGTCTCAGACAAACTGTAATAATACATGTATATATAAAAAGGGTTAATGACATCTTGAATACTAAAGTTAAGTTGAATCTGTACAAGTCTTTCTGTAAGGAAATAGAATTCAAGAATTATTTGCAGGGGGTAGGTGATCCGGGTACAAGATTATTGTTTAAGTTTCGGTCAGGTACGAACGGTCTGAATGAAGAGTTAGGAAGACATAGGGGTAAAATGATGATAGGCAGTGTAAATTATGCAGGGGTGAATGTGAGAGTGTGGTACATGTTCTCTGGGAGTGTCCAGCATATGACAGCATTAGAAATAATTTCATGGTAGAATTAGAAAGTCTATTGGGGGGGAGGTTTGGGGAGTTTAGTACACTTGATAATTTTAATAAGGCAAGTTTTATTTTAGGATTTGAGAATTGGAACAGGGATGATTTTAAAGCATTATTAAAGCTAGTTAAGAGCTTTGTATTATTGATATGGGAGACTAGGAAGAAGGAATTGTATGGTGATCAGGATTGTGTGATCTCTGGTTGTTCTTGCTCTTGTCCTCTGACTGGAGGTCTTACAAGCTCCGCCTGCGTCTGTGGGTGCGTGGTCAATGGCGTAAGCGCTACGGCAGCAACATGAGTATATATATATATATATAAAAAGGGAGTTGTTTACTTCCTGTAATATGTCGTGTTATTATGCATGAATAGTGCCCACACATGCAGCACACATACATACACACGTACACACGCACACATACACAAACAGCCTACACAGACATTATTGTACACGTCTTTGTTGCATTCCCATGTTCACTTAAGGTTGCTATCTGTTCTACATGGAAAAACACTTGTGAAACAGCTGTAGCAAGCAATTTCAACCTTTTGGTCACTCTCCTTCACCCTCTATGTATATGCTACTGTTGCTAAGCCTCTATAAACAGTTCAAGTAACATTTTACGTACATTCCCTTTGCGGTTGCTACATTTTGGAAATGTTACTGTGAAATTGTTTGAAGTTGGTGTACGAGTAGTAGCTACGTATGTAAATATGCCACCATAAATTAGACCGTCTCTGCTACATCTGCAATATATAACTTTGTGTGCTCCCATTTTGTTGATGTGCAATGGTAGCACAATAACAGAAAGACATCTATAGTATACCACATGTGGTTACCACAATAGTCATACATGCACATTCACACAGATGCCATGGCAGCATCAAACAGAGAACCAGTCAATATAGTGTCTGAGGTGAAGCCTCCCTCACGATCATCCAGTTTTACACACCATACCCTGGATACTATGCAGTCAGAAACAGGTTTGTCTGAGTTGTGATAGCTATTCTAATAGTGCAGAATTTCATTATTTGCAGCCTTTTGAGGTCCTAGAAGCAACCTCAGAGCATTTAACTTTCAAAACCTTCCTATATACCCACTTCTGCTGACTGATACCTCAGAATGAGGTCAGTATGTGATTTAAAGAACAGTGGAGATAACATCTCTGCATTTGTATATGTATGTACATTTTCACTGTAGTATAGTGCACCATGGTTGTACTTTCCTAAATACATGCAATACATGTGCATATACATTCACACACACTCTCATTTGCTCTCTCTCTCACACACACACACACACACATACACACACGCGCACACACACACACACACACACACACATACATACGTACACACATTCTATGTATACACTTACATACACATGCACAGTATCCACAGTGAATCAGCTACCTAACAAGCAGCAACCTAGTGAAGTAGCTATTATAAAACCACCTACATCGATTTATGGTCCTACGCCTGCTATTTCATGGCAGGCATCTCAACCTTATCCTGTGCAGTCACGAGCATCTGGTCAGTCTAGCGGCATAATGATAGCTGATATGATATAGTAGAGTAGTCAATGTCCACTCATGTAGCACAATTATAAACTTTTTGGATAGCAGAACTTTTGTCATATTGCAGGTAGGCCTTGATAATTTTTCTATCCATTATTCTATTCATTAATTCTCAATTTTTGCCTTTCCTATTATTTCTAATTATGCTAATAAAATAAAAAAATTCTAACCTAATAAATTTAATATTGCCACACAAAAATTGCAAAAATTTATATGTATTCGAGAGAGTCAAGTGGCTTTTTATATTGTAGCGTTATAGACAACTGAATATTAATCTTGTAAAGGTGAGGATGAGACCATAGATTATAGCGGACTGAGTCAAGCACGTGTTTGGACTTACTCTAGTTAATGCTTAGCAAAGTACAAAGGTCAGGCCTAATATGCCGATACAAGTACCTATTTCTTATTAGGCTATTATTCTCGCGTAATTCTCTATGCTTTTAGATTCTCTAGGCTTTTAGGTACCCAAATGCGTCGTGGGCGCGCAAAGTGTTAATGCTGGCATAATTTATCAAGGCCTGATTGCAGCAGTTGAATTTTTTTGTGTGTCATCACTGGTACACACAATGATTTTCTGTGATGTAAGCATATAACTACTTAGTGTAATTATGAATGCATTCAAACACACATTGCTTACATAGTGGAAAAAAAAGGAATTAGAGTCATTGGAGAGGATGTACCCCCACCAACCTGCTACCCAGTGCTGCAGTTACATATATTTTGCTCACATGCATATCCACACTTTCAATGTACACACACACACACACACACACACACACACCCACACACACACACACACACGCGCACACACACACACACACACACACACACACACGCACACACACACACACACACACACACACACACACACACACATACACACACAATTCACACACACTCATTTGTATATGCATACACATGCACAATAGCCACAGTGGACCAGCTACCTAGAGATGAAAATATTAATGACATGGTTTTTAGGACACCACCTACACTCACTTCTCATGGAGCTATACATCCTACTGTACGGCAGGCACCTCAACCTTATCCTGTACAGTCACGGCCATCTGGTCAGTCTAGCAGCATAACGATAACTGATATGACAGCTGTTGCAGTTTAAATCATTTGCATATCCTCTTATCTAGCCTAACCTTTTCTTTTATTTTGGTGTGGCCGCAGTTGCCTTTTGTATGTAATCATTGGTATATACATGTGTAATTATTTTCTGTGATGTAAGTATACACTAACATAAATTATCATATGCACACATACCAACACACATCACCCACCTATAGTGGAAGTTAGAGATGAGCACGTTCATGGAGTCACAAGAGAAAATTTACCACTAACCAGTTATCCACCTCTACAGTCAGAAAGAGGTCAGTGCAATTATCAAATTATCTATTCCATTACACTTTATTGATAGCTTGATAATGATTTAGTGCACTATGGGTTTACCGACACATTTACAATCATATGTACACACAAACACACACACACATACACACGCACAACACACATGCATACATACACACATACATGCACATACACATGCACACACACACACACACACACACACACGTTATATGACATACACCTGCACAGTATCCACAGTAAATCAGCTACCTAACGAGCAGCAAACTAATGAAGTAGCTATCATAAAACAACCCACACCCACTCCTCATGGTGCTACACCTGCTTTTGCATGGCAGGCTCTTCAACCTTATCCTGTACAGTCTCGTGCATCTGGTTAGTCTAGCAGCATAACGATAACTGATATGGCATCGTAAAGCAGTAAATGTTCTCTCGTCTTGAGCAACTATTAACTTTATCATATAGCAGAACTTTTGTAGTATAGCATCAGTTTTGTGTGTCATATAATTTTTTTTGACGTAAACATGCACCTAACATGCAATGCACACGTGCAAACACACATGCATCACTCATGCATATTTTCTAGTGGAATTTAAAGAGGAACATGTGGATTTATTCTCAGGAGAGAATTTACCTCCACCAACCAGTTACCCAGTTCTACAGTTACCTTACACTGTGCAGTCACAAAGAGGTCAGTACACTTATTGAACAAAGTAGATTACATTCTATTCCAAAGCTTTTTATGTGCAGCTAAGTATTTGCTAACGATATTATAATCATAGTGCACTGTAGTTATTATTTTCCTTATACACATATTTACATCACACTCACATGCTCACCCACTCTTCCATGTGCACACACACATTTTAATTTTGTATGTGTATCCATGTGCATATGTTCAATAGCCACAGTCGATCAGCTACCTAGAGAAGACAATATTAATGAAGTGGTCATTAGGACACACCCACACCCACTCCTCATGGTGCTATACATGCTACTGTACGGCAGGCACCTCAACCTTATCCTGTACAGTCACGGCCATCTGGTTAGTCTAGCAGCATAATGATAACTGATATGGTACAGCTGTTGTGGTTTGAATCATTTGCATATCCTCTCATCTAGTGTAATTAGCTTAACCTTTTCTTTTATTATGGTGTGGCAACAGTTAATTTTTGTACGTAATCATTGGTGTATGTAATTATTTTCTGTTATGTAAGTGCGCACCTAACATAAACTATCATATGCACACATACCAATGCACATCACTCACCTATAGTGGAAGTTAACGTTCATAGAGTCACAAGAGAAAATTTACCACCATCCAGTTACCCTCCTCTACAGTCAGAAAGAGGTCAGTATAATTATCAAATTAGTATAGACATTCTGTTCCATTGCACTATATTGGTAGCTATTGATTTGATAATCGTTTAGTGCACTATAGTTTTACAGACACATTCACAATTCTATGCACACAAAAACACACATGGACACCCATACCCACACACACACATGCATACACATATGCATACATGCATACACACACATACATACATGCATATGCACACACACACACATACACATGCACACATACACACACACCAACATTATATGCATATATTCACATTGTTTTTTATGTACGGCTACATGTGTTTGTTTGCCAATGGTCTAGTGCACTGTGGTTTTATTTTCCCTATACATTTTACTACTTTTCACTCACATGCACGCTCACACTTTCAATGTGCACACACATGCACACACATATGTATATATACACATGCACACTTGCCACAGCCGACCAGCTACCTAAAGAGGAAAACTTTAATGAAGCATCTATTATGAAATCACCTACACTCAATTCTCATGGTACTATGCCTGCTATTGCATGGCAGACACCTCAACCTCATGCCATACTGTCACGGCCATCTGGTTAGTCTGTCAACATAATGATAACTGATGTGGTACAGCTGACGCTGTCAAAACAATTTGCATGTCCTTTCATCTAGAGTAATTAACCTAACAGTTTATTCTTATATTATGGTATGGCAGCAGGTGATATTTTTGTGTGTAATCACTGGTACATATTTATTACATTAGTACATAAAACTTCCTATGCACACATACAAACACACACTACTCATCCATATTTTCAAGAAGATGAACATGATCATAGAGCCACAAAAGAGAATTTAGCACCAACTGCTTACCCACGTTCTGCAGTCAGAAAGAGGTCAGTACACTTATCAAACAATATGGACATTCTATTCCTATTGGGTTTGTTAATGGTATAGTGTACTGTGATTTTACTTACACACTCACTCTCTCTCTCTCTCACACACACACACACGCACACACACACACACACACACACACACACTCACACACATACACACACATTTTTATATGGAAGTAGCCAAAGTGGACCAGCTACCTAAAAAGAAAGACGGTAATATTAAAGAAGCGGCTATTATAATGCCACCTACACCCACTCCTCATGGTGCTACACCTACTATTACACGGCAGATGCCTCAACCTTTATTCTGTGCAGTCACTCGCATCTGGTTAGTCTAGGCAATCAAAAAAATTATTTCTTATCTAGAGATGTGGAGGAAGTACACATAACATCTTATGGTGTAGCAGTCAAATTTTATTTGTGTATGATCACTGTTACAATCGTACAATCATATAATTATTTTCTGCTCATATTTCCATATTGGAAATTATAGAGGAACATGTCCTTGGAGTAACAGGAGAGAATTTACTCCCACCAACCACTTATTACCATGCAGTCAAAAAGAGGTCAGTACACATATTAAATAGTACAGAGGACAATCTGTATTTACATACAGCTATTTGTTTGCTGATAGTATAGTTCACTGTGGTTTAGTTTCCTTATACACACATTCACACTTCACATGAACACCCATACCTTTAATATGCACACACACGCATACATTTGTATATGTATACACATGCACATGCATAGTAGCCATGATGGACCAGCTACCTTGTAAGGAAAGCAATAATGAACTAACTAGCATGAAACCTGCTACACCCATTCTTCATGGTGATACACCTACCAGTGTATGGCAGACACCTCAACCTCATGCCATGCAGTCACAAGAATTTGGTGAGTGCATGTGGTAGCATTATGATAACTGTTAATCCAATATTTATACCTGAATTTATAGTTATTTCATAAATAATGGAATTGTGTTCCAAAACTACTTATCATATATCTATAAGGGGTGAGAATATAAGTAACTGAAAAGAAGACTGCGCCCAGATGGTAAATACACTAGCTATGTATGGCATTCAGTTTGTTTCAAAATTCACTGCTTCTTTTACCTATCGCTAGCGCTAGATCAGGACTATCGCTAGCGCTAGATCAGGACTATCGCTAGCGCTAGATCAGGACTTATCGCCAGTGCTAAAGTTACCCATTGCTATTGCTAGATTCACTTATCGCTAGCGCTATATTGCACCACCGCTAGCGCTAGATTCACTATTGCTAGTGCTAAAGTCATTACTATCGCTAGCGCTAAAACTGTCACTGTCATTAGTGCTGAAGTTGTCACTTATCGCTGGCGCTAAAGTTGTCACTTATCGCTGGCGCTAAAGTTGTCTCTATCGCTTGCGCTGAAAGTTGACACATCGCTAGCGCTAAACCTGTGCTAAACTAGGGCTTCATCGTGGGTGTTGATTGCTCTTTACTGGACTCGGAAAGTCAGTCCGGTACAAGGGCTTGGAGTTTGAGTACGAGACTGAGTAAGCGTATGGAATTGGATCACATATTGAGGTGGTCACCCAAGAAGGTCTTTTCGAGAGTTGAAATAGCTTTCGTTTAGTATTTGGGGTCCTAAGACCCTCGCAGCTAGCAGCCAGAGTAAATTAATAGTAGTCAAGGTAGAAGGACAGCAGTGAACTGTGCTTCTTGAGTAGTAAACATTTATGAACTATCTGCTCAGCTATCTAGTGACAATGGAAGTCTGGGCCTCTCACATTTTCAGAGTGGCATGAAAGTAAGAGGAATTCAGGGTCGGTTGGTTTGTAGATATAGCCTATTAAATTTTAGTATGCTCAATTCCTATCAATGATTTCAAACACGATTCTGGGTAAGTTGACATGAGTACAAAGTTTCTTTCACTTGATGCCAAATACTGGTCACCTTGTAGTAAGTACCTAATGAAACTTCATTGGTATTTTTCCCACTATGTTATAATCTTTATTACGGCTATCTGTTCATTTAGGAAAATACCTACGGTTCGGCAAAAACAAATTGGGAGACATTTTGGGGGTCGAGGGGTGCATGCAGATAGTGAGCTGCAGTTTCATGTATGATTTTCAGTCGGGTGGGAAGAATTATGCATGTGGAACCATGGCCCCTAGGGGGGAATGGGGGCATGTTCCCTCAGGAAATTTGCATGCTCTGAGGTTACTGCTGGTGGCTTCTGGGGTCCCAAAATTAGCTGTGCATAAATTACTGGGGGGGGTGGGAGAATCCCAGACCCCCATGAAACCCTGAACAATATTTATTTTTGGAAGATTGAATTCCCCAAGTGGGAGGTGAATGCTAACCTCGTACCCAAGCCTCCCACGCCCAGATTTTATCTTGCGAACGTAATTTTTCTCCACGACTGCGAGATAAAATCTGAGCGTGGAAGGCCTGGGTATGAGGTTAGGTGAATGCCCCCTAACTGGCTAACACAATACAATCATAAGTAGATGATTCATAAATGTCACTACTCAAGCATACTTCACTGCTGCCCCTCTATCATGATTACCATTTATGCTTACCCTGGCTCCTAACAGCAAAGGTCTCAGGTCCTTAAAGCCTCCACCACATTACAATGTGAATGCCATACGCTTCTTCAGTTTCGTGCTCACCCTCTGTACCGGACTGACTTTCCAAGTTCAATCAAAACCCACGATGAAGCCCTAGCCACATTTAGCACAGGTTTAGTGCTAGCAATAAGTGTCAACTTTAGCGCTAGCGATAGAGACACCTTTAGCACTAGCGATAAGTGTCAACTTTAGCACTAGCGATAAGTGACTACTTCAGCACTAGTGATAGTGACAATTTTAGCGCTAGCGATAGTAATGACTTTAGCGCTAGTGATAGTGACAACTTTAGCACAAGCGATAGTAATGACTTTAGTGCTAGCAATAGTGAATCTAGCACTAGTGGTGGTGCAATCTAGCGCTAGCGATAGTGAATTTAGCACTAACGATGGTGCAATCTTGCAATAGCAATAGCAAATCTAGCGATAGTGATGGGTATAACTTTAGCACTGGCGATAGTCCTGATCTAGTGCTAGCGATAGGTAAAGTTAGCAGTGAAGTTGGAAACAAACTGAATGCCATAGCTATGTACTGATTGAACAGCTAGTACTTTAGTGTTCTAAAAAACTTTATATATTGTATTATGAACTAGCCTTGTTCCCAGTCTCCAACTCGTGGCTTATCTTTACATGTAGTAAAAAAAGAAGGGAGCATGGTCCATTTTATCACCTGTGCAGTGACAAAGGCTTGCATGGTTGTGCAAGTGGCTGTGAGAACAGACAAACTGTTCAGCACAGTAGTCCAACGGACCACTAGATGTTCAATCTGCAGGTTTTTTGGTCTGTAGCTGCTTAATCACAATCACCCTGCATAATAATATTAATGATAATAATAATTGCAATTGGAATTAGCTAGGTCCTACTAACAAGTGCTACTAGTGGCTATATAAAGCTTACCCACTGCTCCTTTGCTAAGGGGATCCAGTAGCTCAAGGAATAAGATCATCCCACTAATATTCAAAAAGTCTTGGGTTAAAGAATTCCTAGCGTATTTAATGATGACCTGTTGTTTTTTTCATATAGCAATAGAGAGGGCACCAGAGGAATCCTTAAGACTTAGTCCGCCTAGTACTTCTGTGCAGCAATACCCAGCAACTGCACCACAGCTGAATGGAAGAGGTCCACAATCTCCTTTCAAAACAGGTCAGTGCAGTAATTTTAGAAGCTGTATACTAGGGTATCTAAGTTACGTTGCTTGAAGGGCAAGATTTAGTGCTCTTGCATTGTCTAAAAATGCATGTTTCGCGAAACCAGTCAAAATCATTTCCCTGCTACATGTGGAGCCTGGGAACGAGGCTAATAGAAAGAGTATTCTAAATGACACATAGTATGATACTACCCATTCACATTATACTTGGCAGTGTGGTTTACCCTCAGTGAAAATTGTTTCTAGTTTAATAGCGGGTAGAGATACAAATCATGACCAGGGTGTCGCTGAAGTTATAATGTCCAGAAATTTTGCACATGTATGAAACCATAGTATATAATGTCAGGTAGGTGCAATTTCTCATGCACCTAAAATGAGAGGACAAGATTGGCAGGGTGAAGACGTGTCATTATTAGTGGGCAGGCAAAGACTGCCCCTTTCATTCAGGAGTTATCTTGGTGCTGTGTGTAGCTACTTGTTAACATGGTGAACATGCGAAAGGTCACTATCTCCAGAACCGAAAGTACTTCAGCTTTTGGGAGACCATATCAGTTCATCAACTGTGTGATATCTTAGCCACTAATCCACACTCTTGTAGCGGCAGTCCTCTGCTAAGTGTTTTCCTGCAGCACTAGTGGTGGATCAATTGAATATGAATGTATTTGAGCAACTACTCAACATGCTAACTTAATCAACGAAGCAATAGCGACTGCAAAATCATTTATTGTAATGAAAAAGGGGTATCTTGAAACAACAATACAAGGCAATTTCTGTGGACTATATGTGTAACCTTTCAGCCATTAATAATGTACAATAACTTGATAGTTTTAGCTATTGATAGTGTTTTTGTAAGGGTGCAGTTTTAGTATAGGGAGCATTGCCCCCACCCCTTTATTGTATGTGACCTTGCGTGTTCTGTTGTCCTTTGTGGATGTCTAAATAGTATAATGTGTGTCAGTTTTTCAGCAGCTTTAGAGCAGAATTAGAGTAGTGAATTCAGATATTAAGAATTAGCGGATCATGCTCAGCTGCTACTTGTCACTTTATACTGCCAAAGACAAAATCTGGGACGGAAGAATAGGTCTGAGGCTAGGCTAGGGTCCTATTCACCGTGCTTGTAAATGATAGCTTAGTGATATCTTAGACTTTTAAACCAATGGACTCATTCAGTCACACATTAGTCAGATCTGCAGAGCTATAATCACAAAGCCATTGGTCTTATACTTCTCCATACATGAGAAAGCAGTATTTATTCTTATTACTATCATACATGGTTTAATTCCTCTGCCAATATAGACATAACCAATAGGAGAGCTAAGGCTGAGCGCAAGCGATTTCGAGAGTTGTCTATTGTTTGTATAGTCACTATCATAATAGCTGTGATGATTTGCATTTATAATAATACACAGGCACTGCAACTATGCAAAGGATTAAGAATCTGGAAAAGAAGTATAAAGATTTAGTAAAGAGAGCACAAAATGAAGTAATGAAAAAGAATCCTGACCTAATGGAATTTCGTACAAACATAACGCTACACCCGAGCTCCCTGAAGGAAGAGCGTCTACTGCAGAAGTACCTCAAAGAAAACGTACCTCAGCTTTGTTATGCAAAAAGTATCTCTGAAATCTTCTGTCTCCTCAATTTCTACTGGGATTATCTCAACTATGAACTGCTACAACTTATCATAGAAACGTACGGAGATGATGAAACAAAGATAGCAATGGAAAGTTACAGCAGAGAAGTGAAAGTATTCCAACAGGAAACTACGTTGGCTATGTTCTGTGAAGCCAATCCAGAGCAAAAAAGATTCGCCACCACCCGAGACCTCACTGAGCTCAACATAACCCATGGTGAAATTGCCCCCAATTCCTCACTTATGTATGTTCAGGGGGTTCGCCGACAGCTTGCTCTTGAATTGTCACTGCGACAAATTGCAGTTATAGTCATTGGAGTGAAGCCTGGAAGTGTTGTAACAGTTTGGCTAATACCAACTGTTGGGGCAATTAGAATGAAAAATGATGTTGAAGAAGGCAAGATTGATTTCTTAAAGCGACATCACATCCTTGAGTTGCAAATGGATGGTGCTATTATATACTCCTCAGGTAATTATATTGAATAGTAATTAACTACATATAGACATGTTCCCCCATGGGTGCCTAAATTTGAAAAAGGAGTCTCATCATTTTTACTCTTAGAGTATTGTATTCAGCATCAAATTGCAGTGTTTTACCCATGATGATCAGCGGTAGTCTGATCCAACCAGTTCTGTCGCTATCCAACCAGTACTTGCCTCTCTCCGACCAGCACCAAACTCAACCATGCTGAAACTTACTGCATGCACAATGATCGATCCTGAACTCTGAATTTGTTATATCTGATGTCTTTTTATGCTGTAGTAGCTGGTATTCCAACAAATTTAGTGAAGAACTTAACTTGGTAAGTGAAAAAATAGCTTAATAACTACTACGGTACAACTTTTAGTACACCATTTTTATAGACCCATATGTGTGGTGGTATCACGTGTGTGATGTATATCATTATAATAACATGCCATCTGCAAAAGTCTAGCTGCAACATTGACCACCACTCAGACAATCCTGGCCAATCTGAAATTATGATGTTATTGCTTAAACACTTCTACGACTTCAGTGATACTACATACTAAGTACTGCCTGCTTACGTTTAATAAAAGCACTAAGTAAAGAAAAGAAATGTTGAGCAGCTCTCCAAATTTGCACTATTATGTACTCAACGCTGTACATAATCTGCACCATGTTCTGACTGTTTTTCTGGCTGTTTCTTTTTAATCAATTTGAACGGTAAATAATGGCTTACACACCATGTATATACAAACAATAGTCAGAGTACAATCGTAGCTAAACTCTTAAAAGGGCTGCTTTCAAAGCTGTCAAAAACGTATGCAACGGACCACAGCAAGTACATATGCATGTTCCTCATACATGCACCATATGAGCTCCTAGTGCAATATGCATGCAAGGTTGACACAACAGTGAGCACATGCAATATAAAAATTTATGATAATGACTTTAGCATATACGATTTTGATCAAGTATGGTAATTATTTAAACATGCCCTCATTTCTTGATCAGATCATTAATTTATGGAAATTGGAAAGGCAGAAATGAAGTTACTTAATTTTGTTTGAATGATTAGACTCCCTCTGGTAGGACAAATAGCTGAGTTTATTTACATACATGCATTTACGAACTTTTAAATCTGCACACCCAATGGTCAGTAGTCAAAAGTATAAAGATCATGGTTCTTTCCTAATGTCCTATCAAAGGTGCCACTGGAACTAAAGTATCCCCTATAATTATGTGCACCCCTCTTCTGGATCCTTAGGTTTGTCTGACACAGCACTGCTAGCAAATTAAGGCAAACTGGGTGGTTGCTATCTTCCTGTCCATCGCACGATATCATGTCCAGTTTTTTGTGTACTTATATCACAAATTGTACCTGGCTCTCTCATTTTACTTTGGAGTAGGGTGGACAAGGCTAGCACAAGACTAGAGTAATCCATTGAATTTTAGCCACCATGAATTCTCATATCAAAAGAAAGCAGCATGCAGTCCAGCTCACTCCTGCACCAACAGGTAGCACGGTAGTTCGACCCTTCCCCCCCCTTACCACATTAGCTACCACTATTATTAATGTATTCCTGCAAAACGCCTATAGAGATTGCTGTGGCTTTTTGATATAGCTATGATAAAATGCCACAGCAATCTTGATCTGCCATGGAGGATAATGAGCCTCCGTATATTTATAATTTTAAGTGGAGTTGCAAAGTTTTGATCAGCTCATCTCGTTTCTTTGCTTGCCCATGCTATGGTGAGGCCTGGTTGATTTCAAGTATGTGATAAAATGTACCTACCTCGAGATCGATCTTCAAATATGCCACAAATTTTTTTGCATGTGCATGCTTTTGGCAGTTAGAATTTCAGCCACACACAGATCATGATTATTATTATATTATACACATGTCTGCTCACCGCTACATTTTACTCTTGGCAGTGCGGTTTGCCGTTGATTGCTATAAAATCAAACATTATAGTATATAGTGTGAAAAACATTCTGCACTATAATTCCGCACTATATGCCATCACTATTGCATAGATATTTGGCTACCTAAAATAATCATGTACATATTCAAACAGACATTGCTTACCCCTGTTGCAGGAGCAAAATTACCCCCACCAACCAGTTACCCAGTTGTGCAGTTACCTTCAAGGCAGTCAGGAAGAGGTCAGTACACTTATTGAAACTGTGTAAATGATATTCTGCATTGTACGTATAGCAATTTGTTTGCTAATGGCATATATAATGAATTGTGGTTTCATTTTTCTAATACATAATTATACTCACATGCACACCCACACTTTCAATATGCACATGCATACGCACAACACACATTTGCATAATGCATACACATTCACAGTAGCCACAGGGGACCTGCTACCTAAAGAGGAAAATTTTTATGAAGTGGCTGCCATAAAATCACGTACACCCATTCCTCATGGTGCTACGCCCACTATTGCACGGCAGACACCTCAACCTTATGCTATACAGTCACTAACATCTGGTTAGTTTAGCAGCGTTACGGTAATGATAACTTGATATTATACAGCTTCTGTGGTCAGATACTGTCTCATCTAGAGTAATTAACATTTTTGTAATCAGAGTGTATAGAGAGAAACTTTTCAAGGAGTA
The DNA here is from genome assembly GCA_963921505.1 of Phakellia ventilabrum. NCBI lineage: Eukaryota > Metazoa > Porifera > Demospongiae > Axinellida > Axinellidae > Phakellia > Phakellia ventilabrum. The sequence continues at coordinate 1,822,855 of OY997378.1, read as the reverse complement.
AAATTTAGGCATTTTTCACAGATTTAACGCAAACTGCAAAAACTTTACCCTCAAAAAAAGTTTATTATAGTAGGTGTGGCTCCACCATGTCTGCGATCCTCAAAAACATTTTAGCAAAAACTTTACTATAGGTCACTTTGTGAAAAGTTTGGTCCTCGCTATATTATGGTAATTATATTCTGTGATGTAAGCACACACCTAACATAAATGGTCATTGCACACAAACACACATCATGTATTGTCATAGTCGATTTTAATGATGAACAAGCTCAAGCTCATAGAGTCACAAGAGAAAATTTACTACCAACCAGTTATCCACCTCTACAGGCAGAAAGAGGTCAGTACACTTATCAAACAGTATAGTCCATTGCACTTTGTGTGTAGCTGCTAGTTTGTTAACGGGATAGTGCACTGTGTATTTACTCACACATTCACACACATCATATACACACGCATGCACTCTCACACAATTGCAATGCACACACATGCACCCATGCTTATACACACATGCATACATGCTCACAAATACACACATGCTCACACATACATAATTTTGTTTTGTACACACTTACTCCTGCACAGTAGCCTCAGTGGAGCAGCTACCTAAAGAAGAAAGTATTAATGAAGTGGGTACAATAAAACCTCCTACACCCACTCCTCATGGTGCTACACTTACTACTGTACAGGAGACACCTCAACCTCATGCCATGCAGTCACAGCCATCTGGTTAGCCTAGCATTATAAAAGATATGTTATAAGAAATACCGTATAGCGGGTTATTTTCGTGGGGTGCAAATTTTTGTTATTTTCGTGGTCAACCGACGAGTCACGAAATTTTCCACCCACAAATTTCACAATCGGTTACATGTGCTGTACAAAGTCGAGCAGACTAAGCGCTACGTCGACTTTCACTATAGCTCTCTATAGTACCTGTGTCCCGTTGACAATGCCCTGGATCCACAGGGTCCTCTGTCACAAGCCGCCCTTCATGCTGTGATTGAAAAAAGTGGAGGCGATATTAAATTTAAACGAAATGTGAGGCCCGTACCTCTCCATTACCACGGTGGTATGGTAGTTCTCCAATACTGGCCTCCCATATGCATTTATAGACTTCGTAGCCTCTCATGCATGACTCAATGCTGAAGCGCTCCAACTCTCTCGTGAACCACGTGTACTAAGTCAAAGTTCATATTACGTCATCACGTATTCGCAATCGAATCGCTACAGAATTTAGAACCACGATAATTATTTCTAATGACCTCTTGAGCTTTTCACGAAATTTTGCACCCATGAAAATAACCCGCTATACGGTCGTTATATGATGCTCAAATGAAATAGTGACGACTGAATTGAGACAATAAGTTCAATATGTAGTCATAGTATGTACCTGCATCACAAATCAGAATACCGTAAACTTCTGATAAATAACCGGGGGCGGTTATAATTAGAATTAGTAGCCTCAATGGGCGGTTACTTTTACATGGGCGGTTATAATCACAGATCGGTTATTTTTGCAACATAACAGTTAATAGCGTGGCAAATTTGCAGTACATAATACTCAACAACTAGTTAATAGTCTTGCTCCACGCGCCTCTTCTTCAAAGACGGTTCCTTGTGCTGGACACGGAGGATCCGTAACTTTTGCTTGTACCCTGTGGACTTCACCCGACAACATTAGTGGTTGTAGCAGGCTTTATGTTTTCTAAAGCACCCGGCACATGTCCGATGACCACGTCATCATTTGTGCTCTAGCAAACACTCATAAATATCCCCTACGTTGAGATCAGCCAGGTAGATATGGTGTCCCTTGAGGCAAGTTGAACGAACTCCATAGGTAGCTAGGGCTTTCTCGCTACACCAATTTCGACTAATGCTGACTTCTTGGTTCTTTTCTTCTATCTCTAGATGAGCAGTTAGGCTTTTTTCACCTCTAGGGAGGCACCTCCAGTGGTGAAAATCCTAACTCCCATACTCCATTGCAAAACCATGGATTTGCTGAGCCTGTAACTACCATATCTTAAGTCGAATTTGCTTCAAACTTTCAAATAGACGTTTATGTGGGGTGAACAGGTAAATACAATGATGTTGCTATAGCACCAAAATACACAAGGTTATTTTAACTGTGTATGGTCTATTAAAAGTGGAACAAGATTGATTTAAAACTTTTTATTTCCATGGCAACAAAATGTATGGATGGAGCCTACTAGTGGGCAGGATATGGATGCCATCTATCCTGGCATACCCCCAGATAGTGAATAATGACGTACCTTAGTGCTAGCACATGACAATAATAAACTCTTGCAGCAGAAAGATTCCATACAAGCTACATGGAAAGGGCATTTTCAGGAGGTAAACCCAGCAAGTTACAGACAGCACCAATGCCTTTTACGAGAGTTACCATTTTTAAATACATGCAGGCACAAGAGATTATATTCCTGTGTATGTTAGCTTGTCATTATATGGCAAAATTAAATATAAATACTATGACCTCATATTTTTACTCAGTTATGGAGTCTCAGACCTCTGATGAAGGCACTACATCTACAGTGCTTGAGGGTGGCCAGCATGGGGATTTATCTCCTATGAGGACTGAAACGAGGACAAAGAGTCCTGCAGATGTCGGTCAGATTAAACCTGAAAATGAGCAGCAATGTAAGTACTCCCTTAGTGCATTGCTTTATGATGTCCATAATTTGTTTTGGAGCCTCTACAATTTTACTATCAATGAATGCAGAATTATCCCTATAGGCACATTAACTTGGAAGACCTTTTCTCCCGAAATACAGATGCCCTTTTTGATAGTGGCCGGGAGCAATTTCCACAGTGTGTATCATTTAGAAACACATGCAAAGACATAGCTTCTGGGGAGTGTAGCCTTGTCTAGGAGTACCTAGCCAGGTTCTAATGTTCTGCCTCATTAAAATCTAATGTCCCACTCACTAAAGTTCTTTGCTGTTATCAGAGAAGACATACATATGCAGTGTAGTCTCAAAGCACTGCAATCAAGAGCCAGGAGATGTGTGCCATATTGTAACGTCTAGCTCATACAAATGTCTTCAAATGTTTAAACAACTTTTTATTGCAAGTATACACATGCCTACTGTGACAGTCCGGATAGTGAGCAAAGTGTCATATGCATATTCAGCGTTTGATTGCTCAGTGTAGTTTGCATAATGTAGTTTGCACAATATTTTTAAAAGTGCATCTTTCGCCATAAAATGCATGCTTTGGTATAATAATCACAAATGAGTCAGATTATGCTGTTGGAATTGTACAAGTATGGGGAGAAGGCCTCGTTCCCAGGCTCTCGCTTTTCGTACTGCAAGCGACAAAAGCTAGGTGGAGGCCTGGGAACGAGGCTAGGGAGAAGTTAGAATGTTTCATAAGTGGTAGTTTATTGTCCAATTTTTTTAATTCTGTAGTACGTATACAGATCTTTTCACAACTTTTTATCACACATGCACATGCCTACTGTGATAGTCCAGATAGTGATGCAACGTGTTATACGACAATGGTGAACCACTTACTAAAAGCAAAGGCTGCATTGCTTTAGTCTTTATAGTGTTGAGTAACGGAAGCTAAGATTAGGAAATACAGCCGGGATCACATGGAGGGTTTATGTAGACTATACAATAGAAAATGGGAAGTTTACTCAATGACATGCTTCGTGTAGTTTGAAATTTATATTCAACATCATCACTGGAAATGTATGTTCTTTTCATTATAACAGCAGCTCAAATGGCAGCTGAAGAATCCTTACAGCTTAGACCCTATTCTATGCCACAACATCCAGCAACTTCACCACAACAAACTGCAAATTGGTCAGCAAGTGAAGAATCCCTTACTGTTACAGGTTAGTACAGTTGAATTGTTGTATTTCAATGTTAAACTCTAGGTTTAAATAAGTCTTCACCAACTCGAGCAGCTGCTACATTGACGTTATTGCCACTGCATGTTTCTTTCAACCAGAGCCAGTATTAATACTGTACTTTAATGTAAACCTATATATTCAGTGCATAAAAGGAAGGCTAACCCTAACCCTAACCCAACGAGGCGAGTCTGGTGGCTGCATGGTTCTAGATGCCCTCGTCATCCTCTGTAGCCAGCATTTTGAATATATGATTTTACCTTCTGATAGTGATTATACAATCTGTACCTGATGAGGCTGTAAGGCCAAATCAGTTATCGTGCAGTGTGATTTATTTATCACTGTCATCTATGGAGATTGATATGCCCTTGCTCTGCAAGAAACTAGTTGTCTATAGCAATGATTGCCGTTTGTGGTCGAGGCGAGTCTGATGGTTCTAGATGCCTCCAATGTCATCCTCTGTAGCCAGCATTTGAAATGTGATTTTGCTTTCTGTTAGTGATTATACAATCTGTACCTGATGAGGCTGTAAGGCCAAATCAGTTATCGTGCAGTGTGATTTATTTATCACTGTCATCTATGGAGATTGATATGCCCTTGCTCTGCAAGAAACTAGTGTCTATAGCATTGGTTGCCATTTGTGGTCGGGAATCAGAGCAATCTTCCACCGATGTATCCAGTTGCCCCTTTTATCCGGTATTTCATGCCCCAGAGAAGTATGAATACGTTTTTTACTGTGGTGTATTTTGGCAGAATGCGAACTTTTTGTGGTCATAATAGAATGATAGTATTACGTATAATATAGATTTCTGCTACATTTATTGATAGGTGCAACTGCAGGTGCTATAAATCCCAGAGTGATTACCTTAACTGTTGCACAGCGCAAGGAACAGACTGTCAAAGGAAAGTTCGGTTCCCTTGTGTCTACAACCTTTACAAAGCTCCAGGATAAGCTTATTACCGGAGAAAATGTTCGCATACATTTGGTAGCCTTCTATGGTAAAAATAAGCACTTTGATGCAAACAAATTTCTACGAAAGTTTATTAATCCAGGTCTAGGCTTGAAAGAAGTCTTTGATGCAATTTGCAAACAAGGCCTATGGGACTACATGAATTATGAACTTCTACAGTCGATTATTGAACAATTTCTTTCTGAAGACACTCTAGCCAATGACATGCTCACACAGTATCAGAAAGACATCAGAAGTTATTTATTTGCAACAAAATTAGAAGTATACATTAAAAATGCCCAGTCAGCAAAACAGTGTGAGCTACACTCTGATATCCTTCCACCTGCTTCTCCTGACAAGAATCTTTTTACTGTTCTCTCAATCGAAATTGACGGAGTGAATATTACACAGCAATCTCTGGCGTATATTAGCCAGTTTTGGAAATCTCTGGCTAATCAGCTTTCCCTTCCACTGCAAATGGTTTTACTACACATGGCAGAAAAAGGCTACATTGTCATCACCTGGCTAATTCCATCATATGCAGTGCCTCACGTTAACAAAAGAGTGGGTGAAAGTTCCAACTACTTTGAGGAGGAGCACATTATTAGTGTTGTATTGGACCACAACTGCATCTACCCCATTGTGTTTGAAGAGAGTCCATCACAAGAAGCACCTCTAAAAGAGGTATATTTACCCGATTACTGGACTAAGATGAGTATATTTTCCCTGTCTCGGAATACAAATAATATTCTATTGCCTCTACTATCATATTCAGTGACTTAAAGTCCGATGACTGATAATAGTTGACACCAGAATATTAATTTAGGGAAACAAAGTTGGATCTTAGCATATTCCCAGACTGCACAATGTGTTAGTAGAATGTATAAAGTACTGTAATTAAGCTGTACATGCTGTACATATTACATGTCATAAACTATCAGGAACAGAAATGATGGAAGGCTGATATTGAACATTTCTCGTTTATATATGATTTTGTTTTTAACAGCAAGAAGAAAATTCAGCTGAGTATGCAGAACAGAAGCCAGAGAATGGGAGATATTCTCCAGGTTAGTAAACAGTCAGTGATGGCATTGATGTGTATGTCCACTGTATAAATAGTTTCTATGTTTTTTTGACCATGTCCTATGCTATTTAGAGCTGCCAACTGGAACTCCATCAATGGAAGACCTAGAGATGCCCGAGGATCCGGAGATGATATCTGACTTCCGCCAGCGAATGCTGTCTGCTAAAGTAATTCGCTTAAACTATAGCTACTTGTACCAGCATTTGGTATCTGGCCCCATCCTCCAACAGCTGATGCTAGACAAATGTATTCTTTCTGAAGCAACGGCCAAAAAAGTGGAATTGTATCGAGAAAAAAATGCTCAGAATGCTATTATCATAGAAGCTCTTTTGACTTGGGAATGTCCTCCTGGAGGATTGCTGAAGCTTGCTGATACTTTGGCAGTAACTGCTGGGCAGGAACACATTGGACAAAAACTAACTAAAGGTAAACTTGCATTTCCTGTTGTGTCAAAAGTGAGCATTTGATGTGCATATCACCTCCACTTATTATTTGAAATTAAAGTACATTTTGTAATTACCTATAAAAGGTTGTCTGCTATGCTTGCACATACATAGGGCTCATTATAGGCACTCCAAACTACCAGTTACTTTCTCCATCACTTGTGCCTCCACACTCATGGAGGCTGTGAGTGCTTTAGTGTAGGGTAATCTACTTGCAGTATGGGAAGTAGCAGGATAGTTATTTTCAACCAAATATACGTAGCATAGAAGTCTCTTCTTGTGGTATTAAACAGCTCTCCTTGCTCTCACCCAAACATTTCTGCAGCAGCAGTCAATGGTAGGGTACCTGTAGCAACAGTTTTTATTCCCCACATTGAACTAACAATCATTCCATATAGTCTACACCTGGTACTTGTATTAATGAGCACACTGTACATGATATGTATCTAGTGAATTCATAGTAAATGTTTTATACTCTACAGATTACAGACACCAACTGCAGCTTTCAACTGATGAACATTCTCGGCCTACTCTTGTAGCTAACATCCATACTTCAAACTTCTCTGGCCTCTCTGAGCTCTTCCTTCAGGCACTAAGAAATGTGATTGATGGATTTGATCAAATTCTAAATGCACTTGAGAAAGTAAAATCCATTCTCTCTGCACTTGTTCTACCACTTGGAGATGGTAAAGTAGTTGCACTTGTAGACCCCAATGACTACAAGGATGCTCGTACTCTTCGACAGTTGATGAGGCTTATGGCTCCATACTGGAATTGCTTTAATACTGATCTGCTTCAGCTTCTTTCTGAAGAATTAAGCTGTAGCCTAGCTACTACCACAATGGATGAGTTAGCCCATGCTAGACAAAGGAAAGATTTAGTAATTGCCGTATACACTCCCTCTTCAACATCTGATATGAATGACCTTGATTCAGGCTTATCTCTTGGGCACAAGTTAGCCCACTCTGCATCACTAGAGGAGCTTCAGTCTCAACACCCTGCAGTCTTTACTAGGCTTTGTGACCATCGTGTGAGTGCTTCCCGGAGTGTTGCTCGAATTTCAGTTGAAGTAGGTGTGCCAGTACTGCATCTTACAGGCTATTATAACATAGTCCAAGCAGTAAGTGCTTTCTTTCAGTTGCCATGTGCTGCTCTAGTGTACTGTGGATGTTCACAGAGCCCACTCATAGTTTGCTGGGAAATCTCAACAGAGTTAATAAAATACATCACGTCAGTTGGATATGGTAATAGTGGCTACCGTCTGCTGGCAGAGCAAAAGATTACCGTGCTTGTTGTGGCAGACAAGATCAAGTACCGGTGTCCAAGTATTAAGGTATGCAAATTAATGATAGTAACACTGTTTACTACCTTGATGATTCATTACTTGGTATCTACTGTTGATGGAATATTTAGCTGGAATGATCGGCTTATGCGTAAACGTTCGAAGCAATATTAATGCAGTCCTTTTAATTGCTACATTTTGAAGAAGGTGGTAATGCTTGCATTCCTTGCCAGTTTGTGTTTGTCTGTCTGTATTAAGTCCACAAAATCAATATTGCTGGATTTTCTGTTTGTGCCTAAGCTCATGTTCAATGCAAGTAATTCTCAATTGTTTATTATATCCGTGATATTTTTTTTATATGTTTTAGGGACACTGTACACCAGACTATTAGTGTGTTGATGCCATACGTGCTGCAGCCATTCATATCACAGCATTCAAATCTTTTCCCTAAATTGGACGCTCCCTCACTAGCTTTGAATCTCAGAATGCTGTACAATATATTAAAGATTTTTTCAATTGAGTGTACTTGACAGAGTGAAAGACAGCTGTGAATTCTTATTCTGTTATGTTGATAAATTACTTGTTCTGCATTGGACAGTGACACCTCAAATAAAGACACTTCTTGTATATTAATTGGCTTGCACTCTTAAGTGGTGTATTCTTTTCTTATGCAGGAAGTGGAGCTATGGGAGGCCTCAAGCTATGGCCTGGTCAATAGGATTCCAAACCTGTTGAAGTGTGTCAATGTGAATGTGGCAGGTTTGGTAAGCAATACTAATGCAGTCAGAAGCGAGGGACTGATTTTGCATGCTGGTACCAATAAAAGTTTCCTTGATTTAGTCACCGTTCATGTACTACATCCGAGGATTTTATTTAATCGTACCAACATCTGTAACTCTTTCCTATGTATTTTGCATGTGTGACGTTGAAAACTAATAAACTGCTTAATAACAAACAGGAGCATTATTTGTGACTAGTATACTGTGTTACATTTTAGCTATAATGCTTCTAATTATTTAATTATGGCAATACTGAGAATAGCTGGCCTTGGGAGGCTTTTGGCAAGTGTACTGCATAGCTACAGTGCTATAGAAATGCAAATGTCCCCATAGTTTCGTCGCATCAAGGCATTATTCAGCTACTTATCCACACTTGCCAAAGGAAACTTAGCAATACAAGAGTGTAAAGAAGCCTCTTTTATTTATTCAAGACAAAGTTTTCAGCACCTCATGCAACTGCTCACTAACATACATTACTCCTGTCCTGTATTTGGCTATGGAAATACCAGCCTATTACAGATGTAGCCAATAAATGATCTTTTTAAATTACTGATAAAACTGTAAGTCCAAGATATACCAATGGACTTATCTAAATCGCTACACTCTATTATGGAGAGTAGTAAACCTATGTAGTTATTTTAGTAAGTTTATTGTAATTGCAGTGATACTAACTACCATACACTAAGTAGCTAAGTGTATGATAGTTACATGATATGAATGCAGCAGGTAATGCAGACAGTTGTGACTCTCTACAATCACTGAAGGGGTTAACATTATTGTTTATTGTTGTTTATCTGCAATCAAACTAGCACCTTTTTAACTTGCTGTGTGAATGTTGGCCAAATTCAGGAAAGTTGATAAATTCACATGATTGTACAGATAATATCAGCAGAAAATGGTCTATTGAAGTCAGCATCCCATTGTACTATATATTATTGCCTTAAAAATGCCAGCAATTTTGCTGTGATGACTCAGATCTGATGTCCACATAGCAGTTTTCTTTTGGCATGATTTACCATCTGGAGGGGTAGGGGTCATGAGTTGCCTGACAACCATACACCCTTAGCCTTTGTTCACCGACCTTCTCCAGCATTTTTCACTTGCAGTGTAACCACGAGGAAAGAGGTTAATACACCATAAGCTATGTGTATGGGAAGCACCACACTACAAATTATAATGGAGATACCATGGTGACAGTAACAAAATTATGAAATGTTATGCAACTGTTTGTTTTCTATGTAAATCTCTGTATTCTCATTGCACCACTATATATTGCCTCTCAGTGTCAGTGTCTCAGCTGAGGTATTGCTTAGCAAAAAGGCTGCATCAAATTGGTTGCAATTAAAGAAAAGTACTAGACTCCAGTGTGAAACCACACAAGAGTACACAAGAGCCTGGGAGGAGGATGCAATCTTTCCAGGAAAAGGGTGTATGTTTCAAATATTCAATTACATGTAGACAACTGTGTAGACCTGCAGCCTTTGTTTGCTATGAATTTGATTATTGCATGTGCTCACTGTTGTGTCAACCTTGTAATAATGCATGCATGTTACACAAGGAGCATGCTATGTGTACACACTGCAGCCACTGTTTCATATGAATTTAATTATAGCTTGTGCTCAACATTTTGTCAGCCTTGTAATAGCATGTGCGTGTTGCAATAGGGGCTCGTGAGGTGCATGCATGAGGAGCATGCACACACTGTTGCAAATGTTGTGTGCCTTTGTCAGCTTTGACAGCAGCCGTTTGAGAGTGTAGCTATCTGTGTATATGTAGTCTGTGTGCCACTATTTGTTGTTGTGTTTACAAAGAGACCTGATGGAGAAGTAGAAGCAGCCAGGAAGGCAGTCAGAACATGGTGTAAATTATGTTCAGTTCTGAGTACATGACGTGCAGACTTTGAGAGCTGTAAGTGGGCAGTAGACTACTTAGTGTATAGTTGCACTGAAATTGTTGAAGTAGTGAGTTATAATAGAGATTGGATGTTCATTATTTGTCTTGAAAACTGTGGTTATCACTAAAGTCAGTGCTTCACTTTCAGTCAGCACTGCTACCAGTAAGATCAATCCTAGTGTCACATAATAAGGGGGATCTGGGGGCCTGCTCTCCCCAGGAAAGGTTAGGATTTCAGGCCTCCTGAGATCATTTCTGATGGACATTTGGGTTAATTTAGCAATAGTAGGCGTGTAGCCAGCCTCCAACTTCAGGTGTTTTGATTAGAGGCTGTGAAGCAGTTGAATGTAAATTTGAATATACATAAATTCCCGTGCTCAGCACGTTTCCGTACCTTTCCAGCGGCTACTCCTTAATAAATGCTTTGCGTATGAATGCACATAAGTCTAGAAAATTTTGATGCCCCGAAAAGTGGTCGGATTGAAATCTGACCAACCCGACTGGTGACTACAGCCTTGTTAAGTAGTATAACGGTACGATAAGAGCTCTATTCAGTGTTGGCACAAACTTATGCAAATTCATGAATTTTTTTGGAAAGGCAAGATGGTGCAAAAGGAGGTTCTTCGTTTGCCTGAGTAGACAGAGTGTTGCAGACAAAACAGTCGCTTCGCATCCATGATAAAAAAGCTGCAATGAGCAACAATGAGCTACAAAGCAATTTGTAGCTCACTTTGCATCAGAGAGCAGCCTACATGGTACATGCATACTGAATTCCATTAGTGGTGCATGCAGAATGACCCGATTCCATTCCATTCATGAATGCTGTGAAAGACTAGCGAGTAAGCATGTTGAAGGAGCGTAGGCAGGCGTTATGGCATTTTCTGGCTCGCAAATCAGCGGAAAATAGATGTAGATAGCATGGCATGCTACTGCTGTTTGTCTGTGGCTATAGTTTTATTGTGTTTCTGTGTGTCTCTGTATGTGGTACACAGTGCCAGCCTACTGATTGTGCACAAGTTTTGTGCTAGACAGGTAGCTATCCTAGCTACTAGCTGTCCTTTGTAATTTCTACAGTTGCTGGGAGTGTTTTTATCTCAATAGCCTGCATCTTGATTGTAGCTCTCTGTTATTAACACCATATTCGTGCCAAAATGTGCTTCTACCAAATTCTGAGCCAAGGACCTTGCTAGTGCTGAACCCTTGAAAGAGCCTGCACAGGTCGTGGTCTCAGTCGATTAGACCACAGCGGTACAGGGCTAATGTCTGAGTAGAAGTATGAGTCAATTCTGCTGCAGCAACAGTGTAGGAGTAGCTATAGGGGGAGGACATAGTCTATGGGCAGGGTTAGATGTACACAGACTTCATAAGTTGATCGCCTTTTGCCAGTACATGGCCTTTTGCCAGTTTGGCAATTTGGATTTTTGGTGAATGTACATTTGGGGCTTTTGTTTCCAGAGCGGTATTAGTCTCGTGCCCCATTGGAAAAATCCGTCTGGTAACATTAGGTAAGAAGCTTGGATTACAGTCAAATTTTCACACGTTCACGGAGGAATTTTCCCACTGCGCACGCCAGCCAATGAAATCACTATAAATGTAATTTCACTACAGCTAGCTCAATCATTAGAGTAATACCATGGCTGTTCCAAGATAGTTTTAGTTCCTCGACTCCATCGTGACTTCGAAGAGACTGTAGTCACTGTAGCTGTCCTGCAAGCGTTCCAGAAGCTTGGATATGATCGTCCAAGCCCAAGATCAGGCGCTTGCGGTTCGTTGGGGAACGATGTTTTCGTCATGCTACCAATCCGCTGCGGAGTGGCAAATCTTTGTGTTATGCTTCTGCGTATATCCACGACAGTTTTCCAACTAGCTGCTGGAGAGAGGGATGCTCACCACTGCATAGCTGTTTAGTAAAACATGGTTGTCTGCAGGCCAACTTCTGTTCGGTGGTCAATGTATCCCAGCATGTACTATGTAAAATCTTGAACCGCCTTAGCGCCATCAGAAGACAGTGGATGAAGCAGCTTCCGGGAGAACCTTGAATACCCTTCCCACGCATGACACAAATTACCATAGCACTGCTTGTAGCCAGAGTGGTACTACTAAAAACTAAGCACATGGCTTCAATTAACACTATAGCACATTCCAGTGATGTCTGCATAGCCCAAGCAGCTTTACCAGATGGATATTCAAGAAATTTCCGATGGAGCTCTAGTCTCGGTATGAGTATTGCCCTAATCAGATTGAAACTGCATCCTGGGGAATATGAGTATTGTCCTGCTGAGCTGGCAGGCAGTGTTGTGGATACAACTGTTATTTTAGTGTTGATGCCTTTGGTATAATGGCTTCCTAAGCTGAAAGTAACTATATTCATTGGATTATGTAATTAAGGGGTCACTCTACTCAGGGCCGTCGGAAGCTCCCCAAGGGTGGAGCGGCCATCGGTCGCGATGGCAGAGGCCGCACAGTGAAGTGCGGAATTTTTTTTCCAATTATTCAGTTCAGCTGCCAAGAAATTGCTCTCATAGTATCTCGCTACATTGAAGGTCATGCACTGCCATAATGTAGCTCTACACTGTCTCTCTCAAAACAGGCAGAGATAGAGCACACACTCGAGTTGGAGAGCCTGGACCCTAGCCTCGTAGCTACCCAGTCCTCCCCTCGCAGCTTTATCGAACCCCTGCCGCCTAAACGAGTACTTCACCTTTCCATTACTTCCAGTAGTCCAGTCCACCGTTCCATTCCACTGAATTTAGATGACCAGTACCTGTTGTGGTACAATTATGTGTAGACCCTGCAGACATTGTTTGTTATGGATTTGATTATTGTGTGTGCTTACTGTTATATCAACCTTGTAATAATGCATGCTAGGAGCTCACTGTGTAGATACTGCAGCCACTGTTTCTTATGAATTTAATTATAGCTTGTGCTCAGCATTTTGAGGTGCATGCATGAGGAGCATGCTCACATTGTTGCATATGTTGTGTGCCTTTGACAGCTTTGAGAACAGCCTTTTGAGAGTGTAGCTATCTGTGTATATGCAGTCTGAATGCCACTATTTGTTGTTGTGTTGACAAAGAGGACTCGTAGATATGTAAAAACAACCAAAAAAGCCGTCAGAAATGGTGCAGTGCTGAGTACACGATGTGCAGACTTCGTGGGCAGTTGACTTAGTATGTAGTAGCACTTAGGCTGTTGAGTAATTAATTTTTCTTGGAAAACATGGGATTCAAACAGACTGACTACAGTAACTGTCTCACTTTTCAGTCAGTACTGCTACCGATAAGATTACTACTGGAGGTCCATTGATTAATCATTGTAAATGGACAATTTCATGCTTGTGCATGACATTGACATTGCACATGCAGACTTAATTATCACAAGTATAGGTGCTTATGTGCAGTATCTTGAACATAGTTTAGTTATAATAGACTATTTTTCTATGTGATGTCACAGTATGCGGAAGCTTCGATTATTACTCCACAAATCATGGCTGGGGGGTGGGGGAGTGGGGGGGAGCTACATGCGTGTAATGTATTGCGGTCCATGGGGAAACCCAAATGAGGTAAGCATTTCCGCGTGTAACTCCACCTATAAATGTGTCTGATTAACAAGTCACGCGTATTGACCAAGGAGAGATGTTTCAGCTGCCATTTGTTGCATCTCTCTATGACCTTCCCTCGCCAAGATACAGACGGTTGAAGCCTACCCAGTCTTTTTAATTATGCGCTCTGAAATGACTGGGTTGGCTTGAGCCATCTATATCTTGATGAGGAAAGGTTACAACACATGGCTGCTAAAAGCTCTTTTTTAGCTCAATGAGCTTATAAACCTTGTAATAATGCATGCATGTTACACAAGGAGCATGCTATGTGTACGTGTAGGCGCTGCAGCTGCTGTTTCTTATGAATTTGATTATAGCTTGTGCTCAGCATTTTGTCAGCATGTGCATGTTGCAATAGGGGGCTTGTCAGGTGCATGCATGATGAGCATGCACACACTGTTGCATATGTTGTGTGTCTTTGTCAGCTTTGACAGCAGCCTTTTGAGAGTGTAGCTACCAATGTTACCAAGATTGGGAAGACAATAACACATAGTTAAGCTGCACGTATATGCAGGAGTTGTATATGCAGGAGTTGTTTCACGCACTCACTGTAGATGGCAGATTGGCTGAATTTTTTAAGCCTGACACTGCTTCATTCATAGCAATAGTTGATTGAAAGTGTGTTAAAAATTTGAAGCTTCTCGTTTCCAAGATTCCATTTATTGTCCCTGTATTGGCTGAAGGCAATACTGGTTGTGACGTCATGTGTACATCTATGTACATCATTTCAAAAAGTAAAAAAATGTTGGAGTGGCTTTCCTTGCACATACAGTCAAATCCTTCACAATAAAAACACTAATTTCTTTGTTAGTTTGAAGGCTCTTAAAATTTGTTAATGGCCCTTTCTTGATTAAGACTTAAGGTTCCAGGATACCCTTCGCACGAGGGCTTAATTACCTGGAAATTACTTCCGCTTTAACGCACGTGCGTGCCTCACGGCAATAATCGTGTTGTGAGAGTGGTAGAGAGGTGTGTGTAACTTCTGCGTCTGTTTGGCTAAAGAACTTACTTTCTGGGTGTGATTGCAAAAGAGAAGGTGTAAATTGACTTTTTTGACAAGTTAAGAGATCGGATGGCAGTCGCTGTTAAAGATTTTGATGGCTATGAGCTGATATTGTCATTGCTATGGATCGGCAGCTGCTTGAGAGAGATTTTTCTGGCCAATACTCTCACTGGTAAGAATTCATTTCTAGTTCTAGTCGGTCTCGTTGTTGAATCCACTTGTCAGTACAGTGGCAGGGGTGGTTAGAAAGGGCTGCTCGTCAGTGTGGCGTACATGTTAGCGGTGGTGATACCTGATCTTTACGTTAGCCATGCCCCTTACAGTGACCGTAGCTGCTCAGATTTGTCAGAAGGACAGTTTTCAGCTACCTCTGCCACTGCAACTAGTTCTGGCAAGTATGATAACCGCAAAAGAGCTTACCTCAGACCAGTGTTTTCTGAGTGAGTTGGCCAGAAAAATTCGCTTGGCCTCGCTCCGCGCGAATGTCGATCTTTTGGAGATGAAGCTGAACCGATTTTAGCTTTGATTGGTATGGATTAGAAGCAGCAACTATTGCTGTCGTTGCTGTTTTTTGTTTGAAGTCCATAGCTGGTGTACTTTAAGAGTACGCTTTGTAAAACGTATGCGGGTCAGCTCGTTTGTAAAGTAATTAACAGTTAATTAAGGCACAACTACCCCGAAATTATGCCCTCACGCAATGGGTAGCCCGGAACCTTAATGACCACGTAGTAGTTTTCTTTCAGCATGATGTCCCAGCAGGAGTAGGTGTCCATAACCTTAATTGTAATCCCTCTAGTGCCAGTCATGCATAAAATTAACCAGTCACCTCGCATCCTAACTTATTTTTGTCTATGTAGGACGTAATTTCAAAGTCCAGATTGCAAAATGAGTAATTTTGAGGGGGTAGCTAATTATGGGTTTTGAGCTATAAAACTGGGGTTGAAGTGTTCCTGTGAGAAAGCCTGCATACATTTTTGGCCTGTCCTGTATAGGTGTATAGGTGTTGGTGATGGGGTGAGACTGTGGGCAGGACTCTAGCAGATGGCAAAATTTGGCATTCTAGCAACAGAGCCTAAAGTTGGTTTTGAGGATTATTAAGCAGACGGAGTTAGATGTTTATAGTTTATGGCAATTTGGTGTAGGCTTTGATATTGCCAAAATACTCATTAACTTGGTTCAGAGATTCGACTTCCCACAAGTCCCACCTTAGGATTCACAAGCCTAGTGCCTAATGGGGGACCACAACGGAATTAAGCCTAGATACTGTGGCAGTACCTTTCATCCACCAATGCACCGAGCAATGGAGATGTAGTGATGGCAGTAATAGGTTCATCAAGGCAGATTTCTAATGCAGCCAATCGTTCTTCTTTTACATTACAGGATGGTGCCACTCCATTATATATGCCAATCTATAGTCTCTCTTGTTGTGCTACAATTAAGGTGGCTTAGAGTATTTTCAATATTGTCTGAACAACTTGACACAGCTATAGGGCGGGTGCATGTCTTGCTGGCTTTTTTCTAAATAAAACAGTTCAAAAATGCCACATTCTTGGTATCAACAGAATTGTCCGCTTTAATGCACCTGAATCTACCTGTGTATCCTGCCCTAGGTGTAGCCGTGAAGTGCTACAAGCATTTCTTGCTGTCATTGCATCATATTTTCCCATGTTCTTGCACTTCTTTGGATCCTGAAGTTTTCTCACACTCTCTGATACCAAATACCCACCCACAGTAAAAGAGCTCAGACTTGTAGAAACACATTGGTATGCCCTTTGCCCCATGCAGCCATTTACCTTCCCCAAATGCCAACCAGGGTTCCTGTATCATATCGCTTCAACTGGTAGGCATTGAAAACCATCGTGCCCTCAAGACTAAATGACAGCTCTAGCAAAATCTCTGGGTTTGTTCAAGAGTACAAGGCACAACTATGGTATAGGCAATATAAGCACTTGCAAATAGAGGCATATTATGAAGATTTCCAATACACCGGTTTACAAAACTGTGTAACACTTCATAGTATCTCCAATTATTGGTACATTTCCACTTGGAATACATAAGCCACCTTAACCACTGTAAGTATAGCCTTGGATTGTTTAGCAAACTTGGAACAAGGGCGTGCATGTCTAATTCAATAAAATGTAGACAACTGTATAGATTCTGCAGCCTTTGTGTGCTGTAAATTTGATTGTTGCATGTGCTCACTGTTGTGTCAACCTTGTAATAATGCATGCATGTTACACAAGGAGTATGCTATGTGTACACACTGCAGCCACTGTTTCATATGAATTTAATTATAGCTTGTGCTCAACATTTTGTCAGCCTTGTAATAGCATGTGCGTGTTGCAATAGGGGCTCGTGAGGTGCATGCATGAGGAGCATGCACACACTGTTGCATATGTTTTGTGCCTTTGACAGCTTTGACAGCAGCCTTTTGAGAGTGTAGCTATCTGTGTATGTGTAGTCTGTGTGCCACTATTGGTTTTTGTGTTGACAAAGAGAAATCATGGAGACGTAGAAGCAGCCTGAGAAAAGCTGTCAGAACATGGTGTAGATTATGTGCAGTTCTGAGTACATGACGTGCAGACTTTGAGAGCTGTAAGTGGGCAGTAGACTACTTAGTATGAGGCTGTTGAAGTACTAAGTAATAGATCACTAGAGATTGGGCGTTCAATATTTTCTTGAAAAATGTGGTTGTTTATATAAATAGACTTACTACAGTAAGTGCTTCACTTTCAGTCAGCACTGCTACCCATCAGATCATTACTGGAGGTCAATCGACTAGTCCTTATTACAAATAATTGCCTGGTGAAAATTGCAAAAGTGCGATTGAAACGCTGCAAACACGTTGTTTTTTTGCCTAATACTGCCTTTGTCCAAAAAATCTATACCGAAATAGACTACTAATACTTTGTCATTGATCAAGCATAGCAGTCTTATCGCGCAGATTTTGTACCTGGATCCATAACTTCAGAACGGAACGGTGTATAAACTTCAGAACTTCACACGGAGAATCGCCATCGCTTCTCCAATCTTACTCTCCTTTTAAGCGAAGGTAGGCGGAAACACTTTTTTCTATTTTTATGGGCCAACTTCAGTAGTACTGTAGACTCAGTACCATTTTTATGTTTGTGGCTCCCTTTCATTGTTCTTAGTCCATTGTATGACAGTAGCCACGTCATGATGATGCAGTGTACACGACGTTTGCGTTTGAGGATTTACATAGGACATATATACTTGACTACTCATAACTTGTCGTTGATTGTGTTTAAGTTCACTCAAGCATAGCAGTCTGGTTACTGTTATTCCTACTTTGTTCTTTTCCCATACAGAGTGGAGAGACACCCCTCTACTGGGCCTCTCAGGACGGTCATGTCGAAATTGTAGAGTTGCTTCTTGGGGCTGGTGCTAATGTAAATCTACAAAAGAAGGTAAAGATTGATCACTTTCAACCCAGGTTTAATATTTATGACATTACGTTTGCTACAAGTTGGGCAAGTACAAACTTGGTGAGATTGTAACTACATATGTAGGGGGAAGCAATGAGTGGTTGTATTCTTCTCATTCCTTTCCTATTTTGTCCCACCAAGAGCTTGAAAATTACCCAAATACATATTGGCTAAAAATCATTTCCAGAAAGTACAGTAATGGCAAGTGTACTATGTATTTGGACTGTACAACAACATATCCGATTGCTCTTACAAACTACCATATATCAGATGTGACATCCCTTATCTAATTCATTGGCTCCTCATTCCAACAAAACTCTTAGTAATGGCATGATGTGCATCAACTGGAGTCAGCATTACATACTACCATTTTGCTCTTATGGCTGCATGTGTGCTTCTCAATATGTCTACTAGGTATTTTAGAGTGCAAGGAGCCTTGCGATAGCAAGGTGTATAAGTATTTGGGTTGGTTCCTGGGCGGGACAGGGGAAATAATTTGTAAGACAGCCAGGGCTGCCACGAAGATAACAGTTACCATGCAGGCATACAAAATGGTAAATGTCTTTGTGTGCTATACATCTGAAGGAGTAGTCACGGCTGTTACAGAAGAGCAGTTGGGATGTTGATGATACTATAAACACTTGCCCCAGGACTGGTGCTTATAAATTACAATATCCCTTCTGAGCGTGTTATAACATATACATAATAGAAACATACAGCTTGTATATTATAGTTTGTCACATTGTTTGATGGGTAAAAATATTCATAAGGTAACTCTATTTGAATGGGTGATTATATTTAAGAAACACTAGTAATGGTTTGATAAGTATAGATTAAACCATAGCTTCTGAGGCATTGAGGGATATACCCTCAGCGGTCAATTGTACTGCCCGAGGGTGGTATAATTGACCACTGGGGGGTATATCCCATAACGCCCTCAGAAGCCATCGTTTAAGCAATTTGTAGCTCATTTTGCACCATAGAGCAGCCTACATGCATAGTAAATTCCATTAGTGGCATGCGCAGAATGACCCGATTCCTTTCAAATGCTGAGAAAGACTGGTGAGTAAGCATGTTGAGGGAGCGTAAGCAGGCAACATGGTATTTTCTGGCTCGCAAATCGGTGGAAATTGATGTAGATAGCATGGTATACTACTACTGTTTGTCTGTGGCTAGTTTTGTTGTATTTGTGTGTGTGTCCATATGTGGCACACACTGCCAGCCTACCGTTTTGTGCCAATATGGCGCAAGGTTCATGCTGGAGAGATAGCTATCCTAGCTACTGGCTGTCCTTTGTAATTTCTGCAGTTGCTGGTAGTGTTTTTATCTCAAAAGCCTGCATCTTGATTGTAGTTCGTCGCTATTAACACCGTATCGTGCCAAAAGGTACTTCTACCAAGCAAGGATCTTGCTAGTGGACCCTTGAAATATCCAGCGCAGGTCGTGGTCTCAGTCGGTTAGACCACAGCAGCACAGGACTAATGTTCGAGCAGCAGCATGGGTCAATTTTGCTGCAGTAATAACGTAGGAGTAGCTGTGGGGGCAGGATATAGTGACTTCGGAAGTTGATGGCCTTTTGCCAGCTTTGGATGGCAATTGAACTGGAGGATTTTTGGTGAATGTACATTTGGGGCTTTTGTTTCCAGAGCGGTATTACAGTACGGGTACAAAATACGGCAACTTGCTTAATCCGAGGAAATACCTTGTATTGATCTTCAACTAGCCCTTGTATCACCGAGACTGGAGTTATTTAAACTTCTAAGCGGCACAAAGAACAATGTTAGCAGCCAGTTCGCTTAAACCGCTTCCAAATCTCGACAAACAATTCAATTGTCGCCATTTTATCGTTCCGTAATGGCATTCCAGAATGTAATAATTACAAATCCTGCAATCTCATTGGACCTTACCACATTCCGGGAATAAGCCCCAACATTTGGACTTGGTGCGCCAGACCGTTTGGCGAGGGGAGGAGCCAAAGTCTGGTCACGAGACTAGGCAGTGTTGTGATTCTAGTGTTGGTGCCCTTGATAGTATGGCTTTTGAACTTTTGAGGTTAATGTAATTAAGGGGTCACTGTACTCCCTAGTTTAGGTATAAGTCAGTTCACATGCCTCACCCACTACACAGATTCTACTATCACCGAACCTGTAGCAATGCATAATGTTAAATGTAGTAATATACGAGTTATCTGGGATGGGTGAAGACATGTCTTAGAAAATTTTATGAATAATTCTGTTTGATGTAATGAGGTCACTAAATCCAGTAGAGTCACTGTAGCAGTCTTTGTTTTGCAACTTAGACGCCTGAGAAGTCAATTAGATACCTGTGAAGTCAGTTAGATACCTGTGAAGTCACTTAGATACCTTGTGAAGTCAGTTGGAGACCTGCCGTTGTAATTGTCAATTGACCTTTATCAATAACATTATTACTAGCGTAAGTGACCAATTATCACGCAGATTTTGTACCTGGATCCATAACTTCAGAATGGAACGGTGTATAAACCTCAGAACTTCACTCGGAGAATCGCCATCGCTTCTGCAATCTTACTCTCCTTTTAAGCGAAGGTAGGCGGAAACCCTTTTTTGTGCGAGCGATAAAGGCAGAGCTCATTTATGACCAATTAGCGCACATTCATATGTATTATCGCGCACCACGCATGGTACCAATACTTAATGGCTATACTAATTATCGCGCAGTTAGCACAAAGGTAAGTGTACTAGTCGCTAAAAATAGATTTTTATTTTGTCTCACGTTCTCTTGTACTAAGCAACCTTGTTTCAACGTAGTAAGAAAAAACATTTATGGCTCGCAATATTTCACGACTCAAGCCAGTCAACTGTACGTGTCAAAAAAATAAACAACATTTGTGATACTAACAAAGAAACGAACGATTGGTGTTTGCATCCTATAATTAGTTATGGCTACCACGAACAGGAGAGTGGAGACGGGGCTGTGCAGTAGTGTAGTGCTCCTGCAAGTGGGGTAAATCACAGGCAACCTCTGTTGCCTTCAGTATGTTAGACACTGTAGCTATGACCTAGCTAGCTAGTGACACGGTTAAACTGTTCATAACGTACCAGCTTAAATGTGCTGTCTGCCTCCTAGTGCTGCAACAAGTGAGGCAATCCCATGCCTTCAGTCTTTGCCACCATTGAGCATTGCCTCTCAGAATGGCCACAGTCAGACTGCTGAAGTGTTGCTAATGTGAACTTCCCACTGTGCATGCAAGTGCATAAATCATGATTATATAGCAAGTGTTCTCATAAGAAAAGTAGGCTACAGATTGTCTCATGTAAAGACTGGCAATTGATCAAAAGTATATTATATTGCTTCATAAATTTAATGTCCAGTATCATTGGAACTACATAGTGAGTACTAGTGAAATAATGAAGGCAGGTAAAAGTGTACAATGAAAGGTTATAAACAGCCAATCTATAGTCTCTCTTGTTGTGGTACAATTAAGGTGGCGTAGAGTATTTTCAATGTTGACACAGCTATAGGTTGGGAAGTGCTGCTGCAAAAAAAATTACAGAATTTGTAACAAGCTGACATAGTTTATCATTTGTATGTACTTACATGGTAAGTACATTTGTATGTATTTACCATGACAATAACACACTTATTATAAACAAGGCGGGTGCATGTCTTGCTGGCTTTTTTCTAAATAAAGCAGTTCAAAAACGTCCAATGCTTGGCATCAACAGAATTATCCGGTTTAAACCACTTGAATCTGCCTGTATATCCTGCCCTAGGTGTAGCCGTGAAGTGCTACAAGCATTTCTTGCTGTTATTGCATCAGGTTTTCACACACTTCCTGATACCAAATACCCACCCACAGAAAGGAGCTCAGACTTGTAGAAACACATTGGTATGCCCTTTGCCCCAAATGGGAGCGATTTTACCTTCCCCAAAAGCCAACCGGGGTTCCTGTATCATATCGCTTCAACTGGTAGGCAGTGAAAATCATCGAGCCCTCTATACTAAATGACAGCTCGAGTAAAAACTCTGTCTTTGTTCAAGACTACAAGGCCTCTACCTCACAACTATGGTATAAGCAATAGCGCTTGCAAATAGACGCATATTATGAAGCTCTCCAATACACCATTTACGCAACTGTGTAACGCTTCATAGTATCTCCAATTATTGGTCCATTTCCAATTGGAATACATAAGCCACCTTAACCACAGTAGGTATAGCCTTGGATTGTTTAGCGAACTTGGAATAAAGGTGTACATGTCTAACAGTTTCATATCTCTAGTTGGCAGTGCTAGCTGATCAGTCGCTCAAGCCATAGGCACTCGCTGGCTCAAGGTTGG
The DNA here is from genome assembly GCA_963921505.1 of Phakellia ventilabrum. Taxonomy (NCBI): domain Eukaryota; kingdom Metazoa; phylum Porifera; class Demospongiae; order Axinellida; family Axinellidae; genus Phakellia; species Phakellia ventilabrum. The sequence goes on along the minus strand of OY997378.1, from coordinate 1,800,190 downwards.
CAAGCTGTACTGGATAACACTCACCAGTCCCTCAGCAAAGAAGCAGAGCAGGAAGTGTAAATAAGTTATGTTACTTAGCATACTGTTATTGCCTAAAAGATTTTAGATCAATGCCTGATACTATATGAACCGCTATCCCGTAAGCTATTCACTTGGATATGCACACTGTGTTAAATAATCAATTGTTTTCTATGCATGCTCGGAACAAGATTTCATTTCACTAGTCCAGTCTAGCCTCTTCCCCAGGGCTCCGCCCAGCTTTTGTAGCTAGCAGTACGAAGAACGCGAAGAGTCTTGGAACTAGGCTAAGTCCAATCCACCTGTCCATTCCACTTGTATAGTCCACCATTCCATTCCACTGAATTCAGATACCCATTGCCTTTGAACTGTATGACTGGTGTGGTGAAATTATGTGCAGCCCCAGCAGCCATTGCTTGTTATGAATGTGATTATTGTGTGTGCTCACTGTTGTGTCAATTTGTAATAATGCATGTACTTTACTCTAGGAGCTCATTAGGTGTAGACACTGCAGCTGTAGTTTCTTATGAATTTAATTATAGCTTGTGCTCAACATTTTGTCAGCCTTGTAATAGCAGTGCATGTTTCAATAGGGGCTTGTGAGGTGCATGCATGATGAGCATGCACACACTGTTGCAAATGTTGTGTGCCTTTGTCAGCTCTGACAGCAGCCTTTTGAGAGTGTAGCTATCTGTGTATGTGCAGTCTAGGTGTCACTATTTGTAATAGCATGTGCATGTTGCAATAGGGGCTTGTGAGGTGCATGCATGAGGAGGTGTGCCTTTGTCAGCTTTGATAGCAGCCTTTTGAGAGTGTAGCTATCTGTGTATGTGCAGTCTAGGTGTCACTATTTGTTGTTGTGTTGACAAAGAGGACTCATGGAGAAGTAGAAACAGCCAGAAAAGCAGTCAGAACATGGTGCAGATTATGTGCAGATTATGTGCAGTTCTGAATACATGGCGTGCAGACTTTGAGAGCTGTAAGTGGGCAGTAGATTACTTAGTATGTAGCAGCACTGAAGCTGTTGAAGTAGCTACTGAGTAATAGAGATTGGGTGTATATTTTTTTCTTGGAGAACGTTGGTATTGAAATAGACTCACTACAGTAAGTGCTTCACTTTCAGTCAGCACTGCTACCCATAATATCACTACTGGAGGTCCATTGACTAATTTTGTTTGTATGCATGACTCTGTACAGGCAATCTTTTTTATCATCAGTAGAGTTATGGTTCTCTTGGCCTAGAGAGTAGACTTTGGAGAAACTACTTTGCTCTATTGCCTATGTGTTTTTATGCTATGTTCTGATAAGTGGATGACATGTGTATATATCTTCTACAAGTTGGTTAAAATATTATTAGAGAATTAGAGAAAGGTACTGGATTTGATATCATAATGTAGGTATAACTGACGATTATATAGTTATGACTAACAAAACAATGAAAGCATATAGAAGTATAGAATATAGTTATGGTTCTCATGGCCTAGAGAGTAGATTTTGTAGTAGCTGCTTTCCTCTGTTGCCTATGTGTTTTGATGCTATGCTCTCGATAGTGGAATACTAGTGTACTTATTAAACCTAGTGTACTGGATTCTATGGCTTCTACAATATACATGATCAGAAAATTGTTTAATCTACATCTTTGTTTTGAGGGAGTCCAACCTTGGGTTTCACAAGCTAGATGTTAGTGTTGTGTGGCCATATCTCGGGATTGGTGATTTTATATTTAGGTCATAGGTAGGTTAGCAACAGCTTGAGTTTTAGAAGCCGTAACTTGGAAATTATTACTGTAAGACTAGTGATAATCAATCCAAAATATTAATCCTTACCTCTGGTGATTGATGACTCTTTTCTGTAATTTGCATTGTACCTTTATTTATATACTCCTGTATGGGCTATATTTTGACTACTTAGGGTAGTATAATTCTCAGCATGTTAATTGCTATATGTTTAATGTTCACCTGATGTGTATAAAATTTGTATTAGATCGAGGGTTAATCACTCTGCAAAGTGTAAAGTATGGCGAGCGAGTAGAGATGTGCGTGTAATGTATTGCAGTCTATAGGGAAACCCGAATAAGATGAGCATTTCCGTGTGTTCCTCCACCTATAAATTGCCTATGTCTGATTGACCAGTCAAGCTTATTGACCAAGGAGAGATCTTTCGACTGCCATTTGTTGCATCTTTCTATGACCTTCCCTCACCAACGGTTGAAGCCTACCCAGTCTTTTTAATTATACGCTCTGAAATGACTGGGTTGGCTTGAGCCATCTATATCTTGATGAGGAAAGGTTATATAGTGATACAGCAAATAGCAGCTAAAAGCTCCTATTTTGCTCGATGAGCGTGACTGGTCAGTCAGACGAAGGAGCTTCATAGGCGGAGCTGCTTACGGAAATGCAGACCTCATTTGGGGTTCCCCCAAAGACTGCAATATATTACGGTAAGTATAGATTAAACCATAGCTTCTGAGGCATTGAGGGATATACCCTCGGCGGTCAATTGTACTGCCCGAGGGTGGTATAATTGACCACTGGGGGTATATCCCATAATGCCCTCAGAAGCCATCGTTTAAGCAATTTGTAGCTCATTTTGCACCATAGAGCAGCCTACATGCGTAGTAAATTCCATTAGTGGCATGCGCAGAATGACCTGATTCCTTTCAAATGCTGAGAAAGACTGGTGAGTAAGCATGTTGAGGGAGCGTAAGCATACAACATGGTGTTTTCTGGCTTGCAAATCGGTGGATATTGATGTAGATAGCATGGTATACTACTGCTGTTTGTCTGTGGCTATGTTTCTGTGTGTCTCCGTATGTGGCACACACTGCCAGCCTACCGTTTTGTGCCAATATGGCGCAAGGTTCATGCTGGAGAGGTAGCTATCCTAGCTACTGGCTATCCTTTGTAATTTCTGCAGTTGCTGGTAGTGTTTTAACCCCTTTTTATCTCAAAAGCCTGCATCTTGTAGTTCGTCGTTATTAACACCGTATCGTGCCAAAAGGTACTTCTACCATTGCTAGTGGACCCTTGAAACATCCAGCGCAGGTTGTGGTCTCAGTCGGTTAGACCACAGCCATACTAATGTCCGAGCAGCAGTATGGGTCAATTCTGCTGCAGCAACAATGTAGGAGTAGCTACAGGGGCAGGACATAGTCTATGGGTAGGGTTAGATGTACACAGACTTCAAAAGGTGATGGCCTTTCGCCAGTTTGGCAATTGAACTGGAGGATTTTTGGTGAATGTACATTTGGGGCTTTTGTTTCCTGAGCGGTATTAGTCTCGTGCCCCATTGGAAATTTTTTTGCAAAATCAGTCTGGTAACATTAGGTAAGAAGCTTAGATTACTGTCAAATTTTCACACGTTCGCAGAGGAATTTGCCCGCGGCGCGAGCCAGCCATTGAAATTGCTATAAATGTAATTTCACTACGGCTAGCTCAATAATTAGAGTAATACCATGGCTGTTCCCAAGATAGTTTTAGTTCCTCGACTCCATCGTGACTTCGAAGAGACTGTAGTCACTGTAGCTGTCCTGCAAGCGTTCCAGAAGCTTGGATGTGATCGTCCAAGCCCAAGATCAGGCACTTGCGGTTCGTTGGGGAACGATGTTTTCGTCATGCTACCAACCGCTGCGGAGTGGCAAATCTTTGTGTTACACTTCTGCGTATATCCACGACAGTTTTAGACTAGCTGGTGGAGAGAGGGATGCTCACCACTGCATAGCTATTTAGTAAAACATGGTTGTCTGCAGGCAAATTTCTGTTCGATGGTCAATGTATCCAGCATGTACTATGTAAAATCTTGAACCGCCTTAGCGCCATCAGAAGACAGTGAATGAAGCAGCCTCCGGGAGAACCTTGAATACCCTACCCACCCATGACACAAATTACCATAGCACTTTGCTTATAGACACAAATTACCATAGCACTGCTTGTAGCCAGAGCAGTACTACTAAAAACTAAGCACGTTTGAGCCCAGCCCCTTTGTTTACATATCTCGCCTCCACATGGCTGCAATCAACGCTATAGCACATTCCAGTGTTGTCTGCATAGCCCAAGCAGCTTACCTAATGTTACCAGACTGATATTCAAAGAATTTTCCAGTTTTGGATGGCAATTAAACTAGAGGAATATTTGTGTATGCTCATTTGGGGAGAAATATGAGTATTGTCCTGCTGAGCTGGCAGGCAGTGTTGTGGTACAGCTGTTATTCTAGTGTTGGTGCCTTTGGTAATATGGCTTCCTGAGCTGAAAGTAACTATATTCATAGGTTAATGTAATTAAGGGGTCACTCTACTCCCATGTTGTAGAAGTCAGTTCACACACACACACACACACACTACACAAATTCTACTGTCACCGAACCTGTAGAAATCCCTCTTTTGCATAATGTTGTATATAGCAATATGCGAGTTATCTGGGATGGGCAAAGACATGTCTTAGAAAATTTTAGAATATTTCTGTTTGATGTAGTGAGGTCAATTAGTTCATTAAAGTCACTGTTGCAGGTCTCTAAGGGGCAGTCTTTGTTTTGTCACTGTGAAGTCAGTTAGATATTTGTGAAGTCAGTTAGATACTTGCAAAGTTAGTTGGAGACCTGCAGTTGTAATTGTCAGTTAACCTTTATCAATAATGACTCACAATATTTCACCACTCAAGCCAGTCAACTGTACGTGTCACAAAAATAAACAACATTTGAGATACTAGCAAAGAAACGAACGATTGGTGTTTGCATCCGATAATTAGTAATGGCTACCACAAACAGGATAGTGGAGACGGGGCTGTGCAGTAGTGTAGTGCTATTGCAAGTGGGGCCAATCACAGGCAAGCTCTGTTGACTTCAGCAAGTTAGACACTGTAGCTACGACCTAGCTAGCTAGTGACATGGTTAAACAGTTCAAAGCGTACCAGCTTAAATGTGCTGTCTGCCTCCTAGTGCTGCAACAAGTGAGGCAATCCCATGCCTTCAGTCTTTGCTACCATTGAGCATTGCCTCTCAGAATAGCCACAGTCAGACTGCTGAAATGTTGCCAACGTGAACCTCCCACTGTGCATGCAAGTACGTAATTCATGATTATATAGCAAGTGTTGTCATAAGAAAAGGAGGCTACAGATTGTCTCATGTAAAGTCTTGGTTGATAATATATTGCTTCATAAATTTAATGTCCAGTGTCCCTGGAACTACATAGTGAGCAAGAACATGGGCAAATATGATGCAATGACAGCAAGAAATGCTTGTAGCACTTCACGGCTACACCTAGGGCAGGATATACAGGCAGATTCAAGTGCTTTAAACTGGATAATTCTGTTGATGCCAAGCATTTGACATTTTTGAACTGCTTTATTTAGAAAAAATCCAGCAAGGCATGCAGTATTGACGGCCTTGTTTATAATAAGTGTGTCATTGTCATGGTAAGTACTAGCCTCGTTCCCAGGCTCTAGTGGAGGGGAGAGTAGAGCCTGGTATTCACTGTTTGCGCATGCGCAAGAATTTACGGAACAAGGCCAGTAAACGTGTCCGCGAACGAACTCAGTCACATGGCGAGGAGTAGTACGGAGGCAGTATACAGGTATAGTAAGCGGAAGAACTAGAAACCGTCTCATTTTATACTTTCTACAACTGGAAAGGCTTTCTAACCAGTCCAGAATAGCAAAGCTAGGATTAGCTATGGTAGCTGTCTTACCATAGAAATTCAGAATCGCCTCTCTCTTAGTAGCTGCTCGATTTTCAATCTCAGATCTGGCCTTTCAGAGGTAAACGGGATCGAACAATCAAACTAGCAATACTTTTCTAGGTATCTACATGGCGAAAGATCATCAGCACCGGCTTAGCCTCGTTCCTAGACTCTTCCAAAAGTGACACCACCTTCAATTGTATACGTGTAACAAACGATAATACGATGATAGACGGAGTGATATTGCGGCGTAGTATCCGCTAGTTTCCAAGTTCCCCAGGGGAGCCGCGCATGCGCAAACAGTGGATACCAGGCCACTTTTTTTGAATTTTACCACGTGGCCTGGGAACGAGGCTAGGTAAGTACATACAAATGTACTTACCATGTACGTACATACAAATGATATACTATGTCCGCTTGATATGAACCGCTATCCCGCTATCCCGTAAGCTATTCACTTGGATATGCACACTGTGTTAAATAATCAGTTGTTTTCTATGCATGCTCGGGCACAACATTTCATTTCACTAGTCCAGTCTAGCTTCTTCCCCAGGGCTCCGCCCAGCTTTTGTAGCTAGCAGTACGAAGAACGCGAAGAACCTTGGAACTAGGCTAAGTCCAATCCACCAGTTCATTCTGCTTGTATAGTCCACCATTCCTAAATTCAGATACCCAGTGTATGACTGGTGACTGTGTAGACCCTGCAAGCATTGCTTGTTATGAATGTGATTATTGTGTGTGCTCACTGTTGTGTCAACTTGTAATAATGCATGTACTTTACACTAGGAGCTCATTAGGTGTAGACACTGCAGCTGTAGTTTCTTATGAATTTAATTATAGCTTGTGCTCAACATTTTGTCAGCCTTGTAATAGCAGTGCATGTTTCAATAGGGGCTTGTGAGGTGCATGCATGAGAAGCGTGCACACACTGTTGCATATGTTGTGGGCCTTTGTCAGCTTTGACAGCAGCCTTTTGAGAGTGTAGCTATCTGTGTATGTGCAGTCTGTGTGCCACTTTTGTTGTTGTGTTGACAAAGAGAACTCATGGACACTAGAAACAGCCAGAAAAGCAGTCAGAACATGATGTAGATTATGTGCAGTTCTGAATACTTGACGTGCAGGCTTTGAGAACTGTAAATGGACAGTAGACTACTTAGTATGTAGTAGTACTGAAGCTGTTGAAGTAGGTATTGAGTAATAGAGATTGGGTGTTCTTGGAAAATTTAGAATAAGAATGTTTATAATAATGATGTGCAGAAACTCCCTCAGTTATAATTTTCAGTCCTGTGCCAATTAAAAACAGACTTCATATTTCTTTGTTAGTACTAGAAGTACACATGTGCAGATACGTCTTGCACAGTAGGAATATTGTAGCATAACTACAGCTGTACAATTGTTGGAAAATTGCAACACATCTGTACTGCTGAATATTTATTGTGTGATGTCACAGTGGGTAAGACTGTTGGCAGCTGAGCTCAATTTAATTTGGTACTAGCAGGGTTGATATTTTTATTTCTGAAGACCAGCCGGGTTTTTTCACATAAACCATCTAACTGATGGTTATACTCAGCAACAAGTCAGTCCTCAGTCATGAAAGGATTAGCTTGTCTCATCTTCACAGCAAAAGTGCTGACTCGGTATTTCATCTTGCACTTCCAGTTAGCCACCAGACCTCGCCAAAACAGAAGCATCATCACTACTTACCAGTTTTTTTGCTGTCTAGGCAACACAAAACTAAGCTAGCTTGACGTACCTTGGCCTATTGGACCTACAAATATCTGTGCTTGTGACAATAGTGACATAGTAATGTAATGATATAATTCGGTAAGGACATAAACAAATAGACAGACAAATGTTGGATAAGTAATCTTACGAATCAGCTGAGCGTGTGCTTTACTTCAGCATCATGTTCATTAGAAGAAATCATGAAGCTTTAGCATTAGCTACAGAAAGAATTGCGATCATTGAACAAGCACAATTTTAGCCTGTATAGCAGTGAATAATTTAAAATAGCAAATCACTCATTCTCCATGTATTACTCTCATTAATTATGTGTTGTTAGCAGCTTCCTGTGGACAATACAAATAGCTTATATGAAATCAACTCAAACTAGTGTTTAAAGTAAGACTATGCCATGGTATGTACATTTCTCGCATGGTGTGTGGGAAAGCTTTTAGCTAAGATCAAAGTCTACCACCATAAACCCCTAGCGTGTATCGTAGATAATTAGGTCCTGTGATGGTGCCATTCATCCGCCGATACACCATGGTACAAATAGTTAGCCTGGAAGATGTACTGATGACACTAACAGAATAATGAAATTGGGTAAATGATTATTTTTATGCAGCCGATTGTTCTTTCATGTATACATCTCTTTACACAGTATGGTGCCACGCCACTTTGTGTTGCCACTGGGCAAGGCCACAGTCAGGTTGCTGAACTACTGCTTACCAAAGGAGCTGATGTCAACCTACCAATGCAGGTACAGAGTGAGAGTGAGAGTGTATAACAATCCAAAACTACAGGTGCTTTTATTTGAATGGTTGTGAGTGCACTGGATTGTATTAGTGTGCACTGGAAAGTCTTTTGTACACTGGGAAGTCTATGAGTGCATGGGTTTGTTTTCAGTGCACTGGAATGTCTGTGAGTGCACTCATTTTTCTGTGGACTGTCTTGAGTGCTCTGGGATGTCTGAGAATGCACTGAGTGCACTCAATTGTTTGGATTGCCCTGAGATTTCTATTTTGTGTACTGGGATATTCTGGAGTGCACATTAGCATACATTTGTCTTTGCATAATGTGGATCTTGCTACGTACCTAGTTGAGGGTATCAGTGCCAGTATTAGACTTACCGATACTAGTTACTGTCAGACCACAAAAATTAGTTGCTCTGATATAGTCTAACAAGCCAGACCATGTTTGTTGAACATGGTCTGACTTCACATATAGTGATGATAGGTAGTAACTGAATGTGTGTTTCCGAGGTATGTGTATTACATGTGACCGGATTTGCCAAAAGAGACCATATCCCGCATCTTTAGAAACTTTTCAATTTTTGGCAATTTTCATGCTGTTATATCTTGACAACCATTAGCGAAACATGAGTAAGTTATGAGTTCAGATTAAATACTGTCCTTCAACTAAAGGAATCCCACACTAGAAGTCTATAGCTTTCTCTATTTCAGAGATATGAACCTTGGTTGCATCGCCATTTTCTAGACATTGCAATGTGACCGAAAATCCCGCAAACTCCAACCCATATCTTCCTTGTGGTTTGTCAGAATGGCTTCTCTTCTGTTATTACTACGGTAATGTCTCTTGTGAAACCACCCACGTTTCATTTTGTTTGTGATTATCGTTATGCAGATACGTGTCTTTGAAGTGGATGCATTTAAAAATGCAGATATGGTCCCTTTTCTCAAATCCGGTCATGTATTGCATTTCCATCACAACTTACATAGTTTCGACCAGAGGCCTTATTGCCGAGCGGGAAGTGAGGCAACTAATTCTGTTGCATGGAGACTCCACATTTGTGTGTATATGTAAGTAATGCTACAGGAATACAATTATCACAAACATATTCCCTGTGGGAGTGGCTTTCCTTGAACATACAGTCAGATCAGTCACAATAAAATCACTGATTACTTTGTTAGTTTGAAGGCTCTTAAAAATTTGTTAATGGCCCTTTGTTGATAAGACCTTGATTAAGACTTAACTCATTGCACGCGCCGCGCCTATATACAGGCGCACGCGTTCCAATTAGTCTACGCAAAGCGCCTATATATAGGCTCATAGTACGTACACACCTATCAGCAGCTCTACGCGAAGGGAAACTCCCCATTACCGTTCCATAAAGGCATAGCTGAACAGCCTGCATCCTTCCAATCCGGCTTCCTTTTTGCCTTGGATGGCTGTAGCAGATAGTCTGCGAACAAAATCAGCAAAGAATCCGTTGTCTGTCTCCGTCTCCTTCGCCTGGTAAGTGAAAAAACGCCTAGCACTACACTGGTTTTATTAGTACGCCATTTTCAGCTGGAAAGTTCGCGAAGACGCATCACGCATATGACGTAATTATAGCGTGCAATGAGTTAATGCCCACGTACTAGTTGTTTTTCAGCATTACGTACCAGCAGGAGTAGGTGTCCATAAATTTATAGCATAATTAGTATCCCTCTAGCGCCAGTCATGCATAAAATGAACCATTCACCTATAGCACCCTTATTTATTTTTATCTGTAGTTTTATAAATTTGAGTATTTAGTGACATTTATCACTAGTTCCAAAAGCGTTCATTACCTTCATGGGTGATGTTGATCTCCATTGAAAGCACACCTAGCTACACAGAAGTAGCTATTATGTACCAAATGATTGGAAATACTGTATTGATTTATTAGCTACACAGTTCTAGCCTTCTGTGGCCTTGTCACAAGCAGTGGTGTGTTGTAAAAAGTATTGGGGTGGAAGTAGCTCAGCAGCCAAGCGGTGAGTGGCGAAATGCCAAACTATTTTTTTGTGAGTAGGTTGATATTTGTAATGGCATTATCAATTTATGTCAGCGGATGTGGCTTGTGCCAGATTTTTGTTTCAAAGTCTGGATTGTGAAATGAGTATTTTTAAGTTGTTTTTGGCTGTATAACTGGGTTTAAAGTGTTCTTGTGAGAAAGCCTGCATACATTTTTGGCCTATTCTGTATGGGTATTGTTGATGGAGTCAGACTGTGGGCAGGGCTCTAGCAGTTTGTGAAATTTAGCTTTCTAGTAACAGAGCCTAAACTTGTCTTTTGTGAGTTGAAACCCGACCAACCCGACTGGTGGCTACGGCCCTGTGAAGTAGTGTAGGTAAATATTAGATCACTTTGCAATCATTTTATGTTGTTAAGTTTACGTGCGGACTTGGTAACTGTCTCAACTGCAAAAGCACATCTAGTCGCCCACATAAATGGAACCATAAGAGAATGCGCTGATACCGTTTACACTCTGGATCCCAAGTTCGTGGATGTGTGTTTGCTTTCAAATTTGTGAGGCGAGAAGCCCGAACTGAGGAGAGCTAGTTGTTTGTGCGTCTCACCATGAGGCCCACTCTTTCGGGTGTGGCCTGGGTACGAGGCTAAGAGTTCACATGCCTCACCCACTATACACATTCTACTATCACCAAACCTGTAGCAATCCCTCTTTTGCATAATGTTGAATGTAGCAATATGCTAGTTATCTGGGTTGGGCAAAGACATGTTTTAGAAAATTTTATTGTTGGATGTAATGAGGTCACTAAATCCAGTAGAGACAATGTAGCAGGTCTCTAAGGGACAGTCTTTGTTTTGCCACTTAGATACCTGTAAAGTTAGTTAGATACCTATGAAGTCAGTTAGATACCTGTGAAGTCAGTTGGAGACCTGGGGTTGTAATTATCAATTAACCTTTACCAATTATGCCTCACAATATTTCATCACTCAAGCCAGTCAACTGTACGTGTCACGAGAATAAATATTTGAGATACTAATAAAGAAACGAACGATTGCTGTTTGCATCCGATTATCAGTAATGGCTACCACGAACAGGAGAGTGGAGACAGGGCTGTGCAGTAGTGTAGTGCTCTTGCAAGTGGGGTCAATTACAGGCAAGCTCTGTTGGCTTCAGCATGTTAGACACTGTAGCTATCACCTAGCTAGCTAGTGACATGGACAGTTAAAAACGTATCAGCTTAAATGTGCTGTCTGCCTCCTAGTGCTTGAACATGTGAGGCAATCCCGTGCCTTTAGTCTTTGCCACCATTGAACGTTTTCTCTCAGAGTGGGCACAGTCAGACTGCTAAAATGTTGCTAACATGAACTTCCCACTGTGCATAGACCCTGCAGCCATTGTTTGTTATGAATTTGATTATTGTGTGTGCTCATTGTCATGTCAACCTTGTAATAATGCATGTACTTTACACTAGGAGCTCATTAGGTGTAAACACTGCAGCCACTGTTTTCATGATGTGTGATTATTGTGTGTTGTGGCAACCTTGTAATAATGCATGCTAGTTACACTTGGAGCTCACTGTGTAGACACTGCAGTAGGGGTAGGCGGATTATGCTCGAAAATCTACCTATTATGCTATGCTGCACTGTTCCAAAAACGTACCTATTATGCTCAACAAACGCCCCTATTATGCTCGATAAATTATCAGCAAAACAGCTTTCCTGATTATCTTACCCGAAACTCACTCGCTCTCTGCGTGCCTTTCTGATCGCGTTGACCGAGTTGGCTTCGCACCAGTGTCTCGCAGTTCGTTTACTCTAACCTACAGTAGCATAGAGGCTCGAAGTTGGCTAAGTAGCGATGTCGGTGAAAAACTAGTTGCCTGTAAGCTGCTGCCAGCCGCTTGACTCTCGCTAACAGCGCTGAGATGCTAGTCGTCGCCATCACAGAATCACCACGTGGCTGAGTTTCCGCAAAACTTTAATAAAATGACGTAATTTCCTCAGAAAATTTACCTATTATGCTCGCATTATGCTCGATGCTTTCGCGTACCTATTATGCTCATTTTAATGCTGGCATAATCCGCGCACCCCTACACTGCAGCCACTGTTTCTAATGAATTTAATTATAGCTTGTACTCAGACATTTTGTCAGCCTTGGATAGCATGTGCATGTTGCAATGGGGGCTTGTGAGGTGCATGCATGAGGAGCATGCACATACTGTTGCATATGTTGTGTGCCTCTGTCAGCTTTGACAGCAGCCTTTTGAGAGTGTTGCTATCTGTGTATCTGCAGTCTGTGTGCCACTTTTTGATGTTGTGTTAACAGAGAGGACTAATGGACACGTAGAATCAGCCAGAAAAGCAGTCAGAACATGGTGCAGATTATGTGCAGTTCTGAGGACATGATGAGCAGACTTTGAGGGTTGTAAGTGGGCAGTAGACTACTTAGTATGTAGCAGCACTGCATGAGGCTGTTGAAGTAGCTACTGAGTAATAGAGAGGAGAACATGGGTATCCAAGTAGACTCACTACAGTACGTGCTTCACTTTCAGTCCGCACTGCTGCCCGTAATATCACTACTGGAGGTCCATTGACTATTGGATAATTTTGTCTGTATGCCTAACACTGTACATGCAGTCTCTTTTATCACGTGATGCACCAGTATATATCAACCCATTCATTCCACAGACTACATAAATGGCTAAACATTGTTTCCATCTGAGGGCTGAGAGGTGCAACCATTTTTCAAAACGCCCCTGCCTACGCATTATTGGTCGCGTGTGAAAATATAATGTGGAGAGCCTTGTAATGAGGCTGGGTCTGCTTATATCTTTGTAAAATCTGTTTGTCAGTGTTTGATGACAGTCTCCGCAACCTGATGGTCTGGGCAGTCTTATACTTGTCGTCCCAGTTCATTAGTGCACTAACATCGCAAAGTTTACATCTCAATCACGTAACCCAGTGTTTGCTAGTGTCCCATTAGTTCTTGCTATAGCAGCTGGAACACTGTTTATGTGATGGGATCCGTACAAAAGTATTTCCTCTACTGGCCGATACCGTATAGCGGGTTATTTTCGTGGGTGGAAATTTTCAGACGGTGTGAAAGGTTGGTGATTGAGCATGTTGAGGGAGCATAGGCAGACGTTATGGCTTTTTCTGGCTCGCAAATCAGCACAAAGTTGATGTAGATAGCATGGTATACTACTACTGTTTGTCCGTGGCTAGTTTTGTTGTATTTGTGTGTGTCTCCATATGTGGCACACACTGCCAGCCTACCGTTTTGTGCCAATGTGGTGCAAGTTTTGTGCTAGGCAGGTAGCTATCCTAGCTACTAGCTGTCCTTTGTAAGTTCTATAGTAAGGTCCTGCTGAGCTCGAGCTGGCAGGCAGTATTTAGTCTCGTGCCCAGACCCACGCTCGCCTCGCAGAACGGTCTGGCGTACAAAGTCGAATTTCTGTGGTTTATCGGCGGAGCAATGAGCTTGTTAATTGACTATTTGAGGTGTGAACTGCTCTACAAAGGCTTACTGAGGTCTCTACACTGACGTAAATAAGTGTTTTCTTGTATAATCGTACGTTCAGAAGGCAACTCTTAGCAACAAAGTTACAAAACTGTACAGTACGGGTACAAAATACGGCAACTTGCTTAATCCGAGGTAGGCAGTGAAAATCATCGAGCCCTCAAGACTAAATGACAGCTCTAGTAAAAACTCTGGCTTTGTTCAAGACTACAAGGCCTCTACCTCACAACTATGGTATAGGCAATAGCGCTTGCAAATAGAGGCATATTATGAAGCTCTCCAATATGCCATTTACAAAACTGTGTAACGCTTCATAGTATCTCCAATTATTGGTCCATTTCCAATTGGAATACATAAGCCACCTTAGCCACAGTAAGCATAGCCTTGGATTGTTTAGCAAACTTGGAATAAAGGTGTGCATGTCTAACAGTTTCATATCTCTAGTTGGCAGTGCTAGCTGATCAGTCGCTCAAGCCATAGGCACTAACTGGCCCAAGGTTGGCAAGCTGTGCTGGATAACACTCACCAGTCCCTCAGCATAGAAGCAGAGCAGGAAGTGTAAATAAGTTATGTTACTTAGCATACTGTTATTGCCTGAAAGATTTTAGATCAATCCCTGATACTATATGAACCGCTATCCCGTAAGCTATTCGCTTGGATATGCACACTGTGTTAAATAATCAGTTGTTTTCTATGCATGTTGGGCACAAGATTTCATTTCACTAGTCCAGTCTAGCCTCATCCCCAGGGCTCCGCCCAGCTTTTGTAGCTAGCAGTACGAAGAACGCAAAGAGCCTTGGAACTAGGCTAAGTCCAATCCACCAGTTCATTCCACTTGTATAGTCCACCATTCCATTCCACTGAATTCAGATACCCATTGCCTTTGAACTGTATGACTGGTGTGGTGAAATTATGTGCAGCCCCAGCAGCCATTGCTTGTTATGAATGTGATTATTGTGTGTGCTCACTGTTGTGTCAACTTGTAATAATGCATGTACTTTACACTAGGAGCTCATTAGGTGTAGACACTGCAGCTGTAGTTTCTTATGAATTTAATTATAGCTTGTGCTCAACATTTTGTCAGCCTTGTAATAGCAGTGCATGTTTCAATAGGGGCTTGTGAGGTGCATGCATGATGAGCATGCACACACTGTTGCAAATGTTGTGTGCCTTTGTCAGCTTTGACAGCAGCCTTTTGAGAGTGTAGCTATCTGTGTATGTGCAGTCTAGGTGTCACTATTTGTTGTTGTGTTGACAAAGAGGACTCATGGAGAAGTAGAAACAGCGAGAAAAGCAGTCAGAACATGGTGCAGATTATGTGCAGTTCTGAATACATGGCGTGCAGACTTTGAGAGCTGTAAGTGGGCAGTAGACTACTTAGTATGTAGCAGCACTGAAGCTGTTGAAGTAGCTACTGAGTAATAGAGATTAGGTGTATATTTTTTTCTTGGAGAACGTTGGTATTGAAATAGACTCACTACAGTAAGTGCTTCACTTTCAGTCAGCACTGCTACCCATAATATCACTACTGGAGGTCCATTGACTAATTTTGTTTGTATGCATGACTCTGTACAGGCAATCTTTTTTTATCATCAGTAGAGTTATGGTTCTCTTGGCCTAGAGAGTAGACTTTGGAGAAACTACTTTGCTCTATTGCCTATGTGTTTTTATGCTATGTTCTGATAAGTGGATGACATGTGTATATATCTTGGTTAAAATATTATTAGAGAATTAGAGAAAGGTACTGGATTTGATATCATAATGTAGGTATAACTGACGATTATATAGTTATGACTAACAAAACAATGAAAGTATATAGAAGTATAGAATATAGTTATGGTTCTCATGGCCTAGAGAGTAGATTTTGTAGTAGCTGCTTTCCTCTGTTGCCTATGTGTTTTGATGCTATGCTCTCGATAGTGGAATACTAGTGTACTTATTAAACCTAGTGTACTGGATTCTATGGCTTCTACAATATACATGATCAGAAAATTGTTTAATCTACATCTTTGTTTTGAGGGAGTCCAACCTTGGGTTTCACAAGCTAGATGTTAGTGTTGTGTGGCCATATCTCGGGATTGGTGATTTTATATTTAGGTCATAGGTAGCTAGGTTAGCAACAGCTTGAGTTTTAGAAGCCGTAACTTGGAAATTATTACTGTAAGACTAGTGATAATCAATCCAAAAATCCTTACCTCTGGTGATTGATGACTCTTTTCTGTAATTTGCATTGTACCTTTATTTAAATACTCCTGTATGGGCTATATTTTGGCTACTTAGGGTAGTATAATTCCAGATGTGCAAGATAGGCTCTGTGAACTGTCCTCAGCATGCTAGTTGCTATATGTTTAATGTTCACCTGATGTGTATAAAATTTGTATTAGATCGAGGGTTAATCGCTCTGCAAAGTGCAAAGTATGGCGAGCGAGTAGAGATGTGCGTGTAATGTATTGCAGTCTATAGGGAAACCCGAATAAGAAGAGCATTTCTGCGTGTACCTCCACCTATGTCTGATTGACCAGTCTATGACCTTGTCTCGCCAAGATACAGACGGTTGTAGCCTACCCAGTCTTTTTAATTATGCGCTCTGAAATGACTGGGTTGGCTTGAGCCATCTGTATCTTGATGAAGAAAGGTTATAGAGAGATACAACAAATGGCAGCTAAAAGCTCTTTTTTTCCCTCAATTAGCGTGACTGGCCAATCAGACGTAGGAGCTTCATAAGTGGAGCTACTTACGGAAATGCGTACCTCATTTGAGCTTTTCCCAAAGACTGCAATACATTACATGTGTGTGGTTTGTTCCCCAGCCATGATCCACAGAGTAATAATTGAAACTTCCGTTTATCGTGACGTCAGCGGAAAATGGTCTATTGACAATTATGTAGTTAGTTATGACTAGCCTCGTTCCCAGGCCACACCCCCCACGAAAGAGTGTCCTGGTATTCACTCTTCGCGTATGCGCGAAATAATTACGAGAATATATGGAACAGGGTCAGGAAACGTATCTGTGAACCAACTTAGTCACATGGCTAGGAGTAGTATCAAGACAATGTACGAATATAGTAATTGAAAAAACTAAAAACCAAACTTTCTGCTCCTGAAGTGGCTTTCTAACCAGTCAGGCATACTAAAACAAACTGTAATTTTCTATCCACTACGATTATATAGCTATCTTATCATAAAAAATTGGAAGCGCCTCTCTCCTGGTAGTATTACTGTGAGCTGCTCGATTTGTAATCGCAGATGTGGTCTTCTAGGCTTTTCAGTGGCAAACGGGATCGAAATTTCGAGCTGCTGATCTCTTTCTAAGCATGCACCTGGCAAAAAAACCATCACTGCAGGCCATAAAATCTGCTATCTTCATTTTACATTGTCATGACACGAAAATGTTAATGGATTTGTAACCAAACATGACGTCACAGTATACGGATATAACACGATAGTTCACAATTTACCAAGATTTTTGGTTATCAAGAAGCTTTGAGCGTAGAAGTAGAAGTATTTCAAGAAAGGATACAGACAAGGAAGCACCAGGGGTTAAGGGGGTCGGAATTAGTGAAGGCAGTGGTTCAGGATTGGGAAGACACAGTGAAGAGGGTAGCATCAAAAGAAATTGGGGAAAAGGTGATAGTGTGTGGCAAAGCAGCGAGGTGGTGGGATGAAGAGATTAAAGATAAGATTAGGTTAAGAAGACAGGTTTACAAAGAGATTCAGAGTGGTAGGGAAGATAAATGGGGACAGTATTACAAGTTACGTTCAGAAATCAAGGAATTGGTACGTAAGAAGAAGTTAGATAGTTGGAATGAGGTGATAGAAAAGGCTAATAAAGATTTTGATGAAAACAAGAAGGAATTTTGGGCATTTGTTGGCAGGACTTCAAAGGGTAGTCGTAAGAGCATTGCTTCATTAAGGAGTAGTTCAGGTTCATGCGTAACCAGTACAAAGGGGAAGCTTGAAGTTCTACATGAGCATTACGGTAAGCTGGGTACAGCATCAGTAGATGATCAGTTTGATGATAGCTGGAGAGAGCATGTAGAGAATAAGGTGACAGAGTACAGCGAGATGTCTAGTGCACGGAAGGATAAGGTTTTAGACAGGGATATAAGTTATGCCGAAATTAAAAAGTGTTTGAAAAGTCTAAAGAATAACAAAACTGGAGGTAATGATGGCTTAGTTGGGGAGCTTTTTAAGTATGGTGGCTCTGGAATGGCGAATCTGTTGAAAGCTTTATATGAAGTAGTCTGGACAGAAGAGGGTATTCCTAAACAATGGAGGCAAGGATTAATTGTTAGTTTGTATAAGAAAGGTGAGGTTGAGGATCCAGGTAATTACAGAGGCATTACTCTATTGAACGTTGTTGGTAAACTGTTTTGTAAGATTTTAAATAATCGCTTGGTAATAAGATTAGAATCGGAAAAGGCTCTTCATGAG
This sequence comes from Phakellia ventilabrum, assembly GCA_963921505.1. Classification (NCBI taxonomy): domain Eukaryota; kingdom Metazoa; phylum Porifera; class Demospongiae; order Axinellida; family Axinellidae; genus Phakellia; species Phakellia ventilabrum. The sequence continues at coordinate 1,782,090 of OY997378.1, read as the reverse complement.
GGGCAGGCAGGTTTTAGAGCGAAAAGAAGTTGTGTTGATAATGTCTATACTTTGAACGAGATCATACAAGGCAGAATAAGAGAAGGAAAATACACTTATGCTTTTTTCTTAGACATCCAGAAGGCTTTTGATACGGTTTGGCACGATGGTTTATGGTTTAGGTTGTGGGAATTGGGTGTTAGGGGTAGGATGTGGAGAGTTATTAAGAAGATGTATGACATTACAGAGAGTGCTGTTTTACTGGAGGGGGAAAAATCCAAACCATTTGATATAAGCCAGGGGGTAGCACAGGGTTGTAGTCTATCGCCTATCCTATTTTCCATTTTTATTAATCAGTTACTAGATGAGGTTGAGAAAGCTGGGTTTGGTATAATCATTAAGAATGATGTTAAGGTTGGGGGACTAATGTTTGCAGATGATTTTGTTGGTTTAACTACTAATGCGGAGGATTTACAAAAGTTGATTAATGTAGTACAAGGGTTTTGTAACAAATGGAGGTTGAAATCTAACATCAAAAAGAGTGCTGTTGTGGTATTTTCTAAGGTGGCTATTACAGATATGTGTGCGTGGAAGTGGGGAGATAACGTAATTCCAAGGGTTGTAAGTTACTGTTACTTGGGGATTGAATTTGCTGAGAATGGGTCATGGGATAGTCATGTACAGAAGGTAATTGATAATGGGAAGAAAAAGCTTAATCGTTTGCACCGGTTTGTCAGTAATAGAAATATCAGTACCGTTGCAAGGAGATTATTGTTAGTTTCAGTACTTCGTCCTACTTTAGAATACGGTAGTGAAGTGTGGGCTTGTAATAAACGGCAGACAGCTTCCTTAGAATCCATTCAGCTAGGAGCAGCTAAGAAGATACTTGGCTGCTCTTCCAAAACGTGTAATGAAGCGGTAAGGGGAGATATGGGGTTAGAGTCCTTGAAAGGGAGGAGGGATAGAAGCAAACTTAAGTGGTGGTATAAAGTCAATAAGTTGGATATTGAGCGGTATCCTAGAGTACTATTAGATGTTGAGTGGGAAGTGAAACCATGTAGAGGTAGGCAAAGGAAACTTGGATGAAAGTAATTAATGAATTGCTGCTGCAGTTAGAATTAGATAGCCAAGAGGTATTAGCTGCAGATAATATTAATTTGTTTTTAGATACAGTAGACGAAGCGTTGAGGGATAGAGAATACAAGGACTTTAATGACAGCTTGAATACTAAAGTTAAGTTGAATCTGTACAAGTCTTTCTGTAAGGAAATAGACTTCAAGAATTATTTGCAGGGGGTAGGTGATCCGGGTACAAGATTATTGTTTAAGTTTCGGTCAGGTACGAACGGTCTGAATGAAGAGTTAGGAAGACATAGGGGTAAAAATGATGATAGGCAGTGTAAATTATGCAGGGGATGAATGTGAGAGTGTGGTACATGTTCTCTGGGAGTGTCCAGCATATGACAGCATTAGAAATAATTTCATGGTAGAATTAGAAAATCTATTGGGGGGGAGGTTTGGGGAGTTTAGTACACTTGATAATTTTAATAAGGCAAGTTTTATTTTAGGATTTGAGAATTGAAACAGGGATGATTTTAAAGCATTATTAAAGCTAGTTAAGAGCTTTGTATTATTGATATGGGAGACTGGAAGAAGGAATTGTATGGTGATCAGGATTGTGTGGTCTCTGGTTGTTCTTGCTCTTGTCCTCTGACTGGAGGTCTTACAAGCTCCGCCTGCGTCTGTGGGTGCGTGGTCAATGGCGTAAGCGCTATGGCAGCAACATGAGTATATTATTATTATTATTACCAAGATTTTTGGTAAATTGTAATCGCTCGTGCACAACACGGATACTTTTTCCTACCTTTCCAGCAGCCACTCCTCAATAAATGTTTTGCGTATGAATGCACATAGCAGTCAAATTTTTTTTGATGCCTCGAAAAGTGGTTGAGTTGAACCCTGAAATCAATCTGTTTTCCATTTGTTTCCATTTCTGTTTCCATATACATTTCCGTTTCCACCGTTCCTGGTTTTACCACTGCCTGGCAGCCATACATGTGTAATGTACTGTAGTCCTAGAGTGAGGTATGTATTTTTGTGTGTAACTCCACCTATGTCTCATTGACCAGTCACGCTTCTAGAGCAAGAGAGAGCTTTCAGCTGTCGTTTATTGCATCTCTCCATGACCTCTGCCATGGTGGGGCAATGTTGCTTCGATGGGGTAATTCCATACTCAGTGCTCTTAACTGACGTATGCATGAATAATTTGCAATGCAATTTTAGTATGTTATACACGCAAAGGCCTATTGTCAATGCTGTAAGTTTTGGAGAGTGTAGTCATTCATCCCTGAAAATAACACGACATTGAATTCTGAAATTAAACACCACTATGGTATAGCTGCAATACATTATGCGTGCGTAGCTGCCCTACCCCCAGACATGATTTGCGGAGTAACAATTGGAACTTCCGCACACACGTGATGTCAGTGGAAAATGGTTCTATTACGTATGCTTATACTCGCCTGCTAAACTTTTCACTTGGCAGTGCGATTACTTCTTCAATATACGCAATGATATAGTGATGATGATGGCGAATATTACTAAATAGATTAGTTAATATCACAATGAAATCGTTAAATAAGTTTGACCCAACCCTTAATTTGCATTCACGCTCAAGCAATCCAGTTGGCCATGGCTGAACGAGGCAATGGGGAGAGCCACCGTTGAGTAAGCGATGTAAGTGTGGTGCAGTGATTAGAGCCACCACCGAATAAGTAAATGTAAGGGTGGTGCAGTGATTTACAGTGGGTGTATCTGTTGTCATGTAAACTACATAGTTGCAAACAAACGACAAACGTATACAGCTTGTTACTAATTCTGTATTAGTAGCACTCATATCTTTACCTATACAGAGACTACACATACTCTACTAACCTGAGAGCTATAGTAAGCCTCCCTTGGTAAAACTATGTGATAGACTTGTCCAGATCTCTAATATGTCGCGTGCCACAAGTCAAAGATGGTATCCATATGACTGTGAGAGGCGCCGTTTTGAACAAGTGCCTTGTAGGGGCGCCATAAAGACCAATATAAATTCCGTATTGTTTTGTTTTGGTCATAACTCTTTACAGAAACTGAAAATAGAGGACCTTCATGTATGTTTTCACCCAAGGATCATAATGGTGGTAAAGATCTTTACATTTGACTGTTTTAATCGAACTTGATTTTGAGGTGACCAGCCAAAGGTTCAAAGGTCACATTTACCAACTTTAACCTGCCATTCACAGCAGTTGGAAACACACAGTTTTTTCTTTGTAAGTTGTTGTGTTACTTCAGGTCTTTTCCTATTCACACACCACATATATTTCCCCTATAGAATGGAGACACTCCACTGATTATTGCTTCTTGGTATGGGCCATCGTGAAACTGTTCAGCTTTTAATCCGTTCTGGTGCTGATATTAACACTATTGGAGAGGTAATTATAGTTATTAATAATTGCAAAATAAACTTAATTAAGTCAAATATGTAGTGGTGATCAGGAAAGGATAAGTCCATATCTATGTATGGTATACAATGTTAAAGGCATTATTATATCAGCAAACCTGTTCAAGGATTACCGGTATGAAACCAACGCCCAAGCCTGACTTCAAAAATATTTTCTGTGATGACTAGAAGGAATTTTTTAGGCTTGCCTAGTCCTGGATTTATTACCGGTATCATAATTATATCACATTCAGAATGGCTGGACACCCCTCGTCTGCGCCATCAAGCGGGATCATGAAGATGTTGCTGGATTGCTGTTGACAGCAAGGGCCAACCCAGACACTCAAGATAATGTAAGTGAAATACCTTCTGTACATGTTACGTGTCAAGGCCATTTTCTTCTAAAGAGGTTGTGTATACTATTTCAAGACCAATGCAGTTAGCAAAGCTAGCATGTGTACGACAATGACCATGGCTACATAAAAGTAGGTCCCATCCTAGACACCTTTCCAACCACACACACACCATAATTCCTACATATCAGCCAGCCATATTCACAGCCAATAAATGATTGCAACACTTCACAATACACAAGACCTCACACTATGACTTGCAACAACGTGCACTGCTCCCTCCGTATCCTCCCTAGCTTCCACACACACCGATATCTACATTTTTCCACCTGTCACAAGACATGTCGTCATCCCATGTAAATGTATTGTGGTGTTGTCCCCATCTTGTTCGGTTACTGTTTTCTTTGTGACTTGTGCATATATGGGTACTAGTTCTCACTAAAACAGTCTATAGTACACGTCATAATCAAAAGAGATAAGCCACTCTATTTTTATGGGCCAACTTCAGTAGTACTGTAGATTTAGCATCCTTTTTTATGTTTGTGGCTCCCTGTCATTGTTCTTAGTCCATTGTATGACAGTAGCCATGTCATGGTGATGCAGTGTACAGGATTTACATAGGTACATACCGTATTTCCTTATAAAAAGGCCCGGGCGTTCATTTCCTTCCCGCCACTTTTGACCCGGCGTTAAAACGAGGCCGGCACTTAAACGGGGCCGGCGTTTATAAACAAGTGCTCACTCGTGCGTACAAAAATTGACGCTAACTAAGACTTCCTAGCAACGAAACACTCCCAACATAGCAAGTCATGAAAAATTGCTACTAGCTACTACAGCTACCCGTCTAGGCCTGAGCCTAGCGCTATTGTGACACTAAAACAGTAAGCTAGCTGGCGGTATGGGCGCATGCACACACACAGACGTAATAAACCAGACACAAACGGGAGAGTAGTTGCTTACCGTACTTTCCTGCATCGATTTTCCAACAATGTCTGGCGAATATTAACTATCCATGTGCGCAAGGTGCCACGCCCGACCCGGCGTTTAATCACAGCCCGGCGTTTATTAACGATAATACCGAACTTCCACCCGGCGTATAAACGAGGCCGGCGTTTATTTGAGGTGGGCTTTTATACGAGGAAATACGGTATATACTTGACTACTCATAACTTGTCATTGATTGTGTTTAAGTTCACTCAAGCATAGCAGTCTGGTTACTGTTATTCCTGCTGTTGTTCTTTTCCCATACAGAGTGGGCAGACAGCCCTGTACTGGGCCTCTTGGGCGGGTCATGTCGAAATTGTAGAGTTGCTACTTGGAGCTGGTGCTAACATAAATCTACAAAACAAGGTACAGATTAGATCACTTCAACCCGGGTTTATTTTATGACATTATGTTTGCTACAGGTTGGGCAGGTGCGATATTGTAACTGTACATGTGGGGGGCAGCAATGAGTGGTTGCATAGCGGTTGTAGCTTTCAAGTTACCCAAATATATATTGGCCTATCCTCGTTCCCAGGCCACGTTGTAAAATTCGAAAAGAGTGGCCTGGTATCCACTGTTTGTGCATGCGCGGCTCCCCAGGTTTTTCTGGGGAACTTGAAAACTAGCAGATACTATGCCGCAATATCACTCCATCTATCATCGTATTATCGTTCGTTACACGCATATATACAATTGAAGGTTGTGTCACTTTCAGAAGAGTCTAGGAACGAGGCTATTTTCGTGGGTGGAAATTTTCGCAAAAAGCTTGAGAGGTTGTTAGAAAAAAATTTGTGTTTCTAAATTTTGTGGTGATTATGGTACTCTTGGCCTGGAGAGTAGAGTTTGTAGAAACTACTTTTCTCTACTGCCTATGTGTTTTGATGCTATGCTCTCAATAGTGGAATACAAGTGTACATATCATACCTAGTGTACTGGTTTCTGTGGCTTCAGAGAATTGTTTAATCTACATCTTTGTTTTGAGAGAGTCCAACCTCAAGTTTCACAAGCTAGATGTTAGTGTTGTGTGGCCATATCTCGGGATTGGTGATTTCATATTTAGGTCATAGGTAGGTTAGCAACAGCTTGAGTTTTGGAAGAGGTAACTTGGAAAATATTACTGTAAGGCTAGTGATAATCCATCCGAAATATTAATCCTTACCTCTGGTGATTGATTGACTCTTTTCTGTAATCTGCATTCTACCTTTATTATATAGCTCCTGTATGGGCTATATTTAGGCTACTTGGTAGTATAATTCCAGATGTGCAAGATAGGCTCTGTGAACTGTCCACGCCAAGCTAGTTACCGTGTTTCTGATACCCTGTATGTTTAATGTTCACCGGATGTGTATTAAATTTGTAATAGATCGAGGGTTAATCACTCTGCCAAGTGCAAAGTATGGTGAGATGTGGATGTAATCTGGACGGGGTGATCGCTCGATTGCGCGAAATTGTGAATGGCACAGCAGCCTTTTGAGAGTGTAGCTATCTGTGTATGGGCAGTCTGTGTGCCACTATTTGTTGTTTTGTTGACAAAGGGGATGCATAGAGAAAAGCAGTCAGAAAATGCTGCAGTGCTGAGTACATGATGTGCAGACTCCATGGGCATTAGACTTAGTGTGTAGTAGCACTTAGGCTGTTGAGCAATTAATTTTTCTTAGAAAGCATCGGATTCAACAGCTTGACTGCAGTACCTGTTTCACTTTTCAGTCAGTACCCCTACCTATAAGATTGCTACTGGAGGTCCATTGATTAATCAATGTAAATGGACAATTTCGTGTCTGTGCTAGACATTGACATTGCACATGCAGACTTAATTATCACCAGTACGGGCTTATGTGCAGTATATTGAACATAGTTTGGTTATAATAGACCATTTTTCGTGTGATGTCACAGTATGCGAAAGTTTTGACTCTTACTCCACGAATCGTGGCTGGGGGGGCAGCCACGTGCGTGTAATGTTTTGCAGTCTATGGGGAAACCCGAATGAGGTAAGCATTTCCACGTATACCTCCACCAGTCACGCTTATTGAGCAAGGAGAGATCTTTCGACTGCCATTTGTTGCATCTCTCTATGACCTTCTCACGCCAAGATACAGACGGTTGAAGCCTACCAAGTCTTTTTAATTATGCATTCTGAAATGACTGGGTTGGCTTGAGCCATGTGTATCTTGATGAGGAAAGGTTATAGAGAGGTACAGCAAATGGCAGCTAAAAGCTCTCTTTTGCTCAATGAGCGTGACTGGCCAATCAGACGTAGGAGCTTAATAGGCGGAGCTACTTACGGAAATACGGATCTCATTTGGGGTTTCCCCAAAGACTGCAATACATTACATGTATGTGATTTGCCCTGTGATTTGCCATGTGTCTGACCTCCCGACTCTTGCCCATTCTGATGCTATTATTTCTAAACCAGCTTTTCTAAAAGCCATTAAATTCACACCAAAGATTTCTGTTTGGCTATAGCAATACCTTTACGTTTGTAATTGGCCCCACCCTATCTTGCAATCATCCCCACCCCTAACTACGAATGCAGGTAAATAGATAAGTCTAAGAAATAAGTATGCAGGTGAATAGATAAGTCAGCTCAACAATATATAGTATAATGTACTCTGGATTTTAAAATGTCAGGCATCAGTGTCACTGAGTGGATCTGCATTCTCAATGTCATCGAATGGATCTTCATCAGTGAATTCCTCATCCTCCTCATCCTCAATGGCGTAGTCATCAATGCCTTCGATGTGGATTTCAGAATCCTCTGACCCATCAATGGCAACAGCGATTCCACATTTTCTGAAAGATCGAGCGACCATCTCCTTTTTTGCGGACTGCCTCTCCCATGCCTCCCCAACCCACTTTGTGAACAAAATGCGTTGTTTGCTGGCATTTATGTCTCCTCTGACATAGGCTTCCAGGTTGTGCTGCATGTACTCATTTGCAAGTTTCTCCACTTCAAACTTGAAGGGTTTGTTGAACGTGACGTCAAGGAGCTGGATGAGGCTGGTTATTCCTGGAGGTACCTACACTGGTGTTGTGTTGCAGCCGTCTAAGGACTCGAGAATGGCATCTGTTTTTTGAGCTTTGTGGACATCAAGAATGAGTAGCATGTCGCCACTGCATGCTGGCTTCGAATCTCACATATCCACTATGGGCTCGTGGCACCATGCCTTTTCCTGAAATGCCATATGTGAAGCCTCCGATCGTAGTGAACTTTCTCACGAAATGTAATTCGCTTCCCTTTTCCCCGGAAGATATTCAGAGGCTTCACTCGGGGTTCTCCATCAGTGAAAATAGTGAGCTGCACTGTACACTGCCTTTTGTCCAAACCTGATGCTCCTCCACATACCCAGACAGTTGATGCTCCAGTGTCTTCATATGTTGTGCCATCAGTGAAAGTGAACGGGAGGGGAGTTTGGTCAACGTTTGCAATCTTTCTCTGTTCAAATTTGCCTAGCGGACCGATGAAGTCCCCACTCTTTGCTTCGCTTCGGATAGCTCGATGAAAGCCCTGAATTGCTGCTTTCTTGTCAGCAGGCTGCCTCTGGCATGTGTTGGTGCCACGCCGTAGGCTGATATGGCTACGTGTCTTGAATACAGTAAACCAGGAGATGGATAACTGAAAAGTCTCGTCGGGATACAGCTCCTCAAAGATATGCTTAGCCTTGTTGCGAAGCCACCACCCCTTCACCTTCAGCCCCTTCCTCCTGAAGTCACGGTATATAGCCTCTCTTCGACATCGGGGTACTTGGCTCGCCTATCATGCTTGGTGTGCTTGCTACCTTTCTTACTGTCTCGAATCTTTTTCTCGTCCTTGATCCATCGCAATACGGTCTTCGTGTTCAGTTCAAACTGCTTACAGTTTTGATAGAGATTCTTCCTCCGAGAGTAATAGAATTCGATGACCTTCAGCTTAGTCTCTCTGGTATAGCTTTTCCTCTTCTGTTTGCAATTGTCGGTTGGCTGGCTATCCAGGGTAGCTTGGAGAGTGCGATGTGCTTCAGCGCATGCCATCTTGTTGTCGCAACACGGCATACACAATCTGACACGTCGGCAATTTTGACACGTGTAACTATAGCAGATGCGCCAATTAATTAATACTAAATAACAGGAAGAACGTATGCGCTTATTAGCGCTTAATAACTGTATGCGCCTATTAACCGGTCTCTACGGTACTACTGAAATAGCAGGAGTTTAACAAACTTACATGCAAGGGAACATAAAGCTAGTATTATACCAGATGAAGGCACTGCTGCACCCTACAGCCATCCCAACTCTTCACAAGCTGTGGGCCTTTGCAGAGCCATGACATCATGTGCATACGTATACACAGAAGTCTGTGTACATCCGCATTCGGTTCCAACCTTCTATGCCATTCCTGCTATACTGCCTTGAACGCGGGGTATGTGTTCTTGGAACCAAGGGCGGCGGAAGCAGGGGGGCTACGGGGGCTTTAGCCCCCCCAAAATTGGAGTTAACTCCTACGTACTTCGACATTGCCACGTGGAAATGCAGGTAGTAGGGATGTTTGCAGTTGAATTCTTTCGATGCATTTGTTCGTTGATACTGTGATTTCACTTGTACTCTGGACTTCACAGCCAATCTGGCGCTACGCGCGCTGTATGCGCCAGGCAAGTGGGTGAGGTAGCGAGGTCTACGGCCATGGGCCTATTCCTGCATGCTCGACTTACCAAGAGCATTTCCAGTACTGATTTGCAGAGACCCCATGAGAGCGATTCTTGACCACTTTAAAACGCCAATTTTTAAAAAATTCGCGCTACACACGCGGGGGTCACTGGGCTGCTATGCAGCCCAACTCTATCAGCCCCCCTACTTGTTTCATGTTTACACCGCCACTGCAAGTTGGAACACCTCTAGTTGCTGTATGCACGTATGCAGATGTGATATCCCTATTCTAATTTGGGTACCAATTGGCTCCTCAATACTCTTTGTCGTGACACGATATGCATCAACTGGAGTCAGCATTACATAAGAGCATTTTGGTCTTATGGCACTTCTAAATATGTCTACTAGGTATACAGTTAGAATGCAAGGAGCCAGGAGCCTAGCGATAGCAAGGTGTATAAGTATTGGAGGCGGGATCCTGGGCAGGACAAGGCAGATTGTGTAATAATGTGTAAGGCGCAAAAATAACAATTACCATGCTGGCTACGAAATGGTAAATGTCTTTGTGTACAATCCATCTGAAGGAATAGTCGCGGCTGCTACAGAAGAGCAGTTGGGAAGTTGTTGATACTATAAGTACTTGCCCTGGGACTGGTGCTTATAAATCAACAATATCCCTCCTGGGCATGTTATAACATAATATTATATGTAATAGAAATATCCAGCTTATATATTTATTGTTTGTCATGTTGTTTGATGGATAAAAATATTCAAAGGTAACTCTATTTGAATGGGTAATACTATTCAAGAAGTTTTAGTAATGGGCGGTACATTCGACCACCGAGGGTATATCCTGTAATGTCAGAAGCTATGGTTTAAGAAATTTGTAGCTCATTTTGCATCATAGAGCAGCCTACATGCGTAGTGAATTTCATTGGTGGCATGACCCAATTCCATATCAGACGCTGTGAAAGGTTGGTGATTGAGCATGTTGAGGGAGCATAGGCAGACGTTATGGCATTTTCTGGCTCGCAAATGTGCACAAAGTTGATGTCAGATAGCATGGTATACAAATACTGTTTGTCCGTGGCTAGTTTTGTTGTATTTGTGTGTGTCATCCATATGTGGCACACACTGCCAGCCTACCGTTTTGTGCCAATGTGGTGGAAGGTTTGTGCTAGGCAGGTAGCTATCCTAGCTAACTAGCTGTCCTTTGTAAGTTCTATAGTTGCTGGGAGAGTTTTTACCGCTTTTTATCTTAAAAGCCTGCATCTTGAATATAGCCCACCGTTATTAACACTGTATTGTGCCAAAAGGTGTTTCTACCTGGCTCTGTGCCAAAGATCTTGCTAGTGCTCAACCTTTGAAACTGCCTGCACAGGTCATGGTCCTGTTCATATAGACCACAGCTGCACTGGACTGATGTTCGAGCAGTAGCATTGGTCGATTTTGCTGCAGTAATAACGTAGGAGTAGCTGTGGGGGCAGGATATAGTGTACGGGTAGGGTTAGATATACAGACTTCGGAAGTTGATGGCCTTTTGCCAGCTTTGGATGGCAATTGAACTGGAGGAATTTTTGTGTATGCTCATTTGGGGCTTTTGTTTCCAGAGCAGTATTGCTAATTTCAAACTGCACATCCTGGAGAATATGAGTATGTTCCTGCTGAGCTCTATAAAGGCTTACTGAGGTCTCTACACTGACGTAAATAAGTGTTTTCTTGTATAATCGTACGTGCAGAAGGCAACTCTTAGCAACAAAGTTACAAAACTGTACAGTACGGGTTGCCTAAATGCGAGGAAATACCTTGTATTGATCTTCAACTAGCCCTTGTATCACCGAGACTGGAGTTATTTAAACTTCTAAGCGGCACAAAGAACAATGTTAGCAGCCAGTTCGCTTAAACCGCTTCCAAATCTCGACAAACAATTCAATTGTCGCCATTTTATCGTTCCGTAATGGCATTCCAGAATGTAATAATTACAAATCCTGCAATCTCATTGGACCTTACCACATTCCGGGAATAAGCCCCAACATTTGGACTTGGTGCGCCAGACCGTTTGGCGAGGGGAGGAGCCAAAGTCTGGTCACGAGACTAGGCAGTGTTGTGATTCTAGTGTTGGTGCCCTTGATAGTATGGCTTTGAACTTTTGAGGTTAATGTAATTAAGGGGTCACTGTACTCCCTAGTTTAGGTATAAGTCAGTTCACATGCCTCACCCACTACACAGATTCTACTATCACCGAACCTGTAGCAATGCATAATGTTAAATGTAGTAATATACGAGTTATCTGGGATGGGTGAAGACATGTCTTTGAAAATTCTATGAATAATTCTGTTTGATGTAATGAGGTCACTAAATCCAGTAGAGTCACTGTAGCAGTCTTTGTTTTGCAACTTAGACACCTGTGAAGTCAATTAGATACCTGTGAAGTCAGTTAGATACCTGTGAAATCACTTAGATACCTTGTGAAGTCAGTTGGAGACCTGCCGTTGTAATTGTCAATTGACCTTTATCAATAACATTATTACTAGCGTAAGTGACCAATTATCACGCAGATTTTGTACCTGGATCCATAACTTCAGAACGGAATGGTGTATAAACCTCAGAACTTCACTCGAAGAATCGCCATCGCTTCTGCAATCTTACTCTCCTTTTAAGCGAAGGTAGGCGGAGACCCTTTTTTGTGCGAGCGATAAAGGCAGAGCTCATTTATGACCAATTAGTGCACATTCGTATGTATTATCGCGCACCACGCATGGTACCAATACTTAATGGCTATACCAATTGTCGCGCAGTTAGCACAAAGGTAAGTGTACTAGTCGCTAAAAATAGATTTTTATTTTGTCTCACGTTCTCTTGTACTAAGCAACCTTGTTTCAACGTAGTAAGAAAAAACATTTTTTGCTTAAGTACAGTCATACGTACTTAGTGTACGAAATAAATTTCGCTTAAGTACAGTAATACTTAGTGCGCGATAATTGGTACTGCGCGATAAGTGGTCACTTACGCTATGCCTCACAATATTTCACGACTCAAGCGAGTCAACTGCATGTGTCACGAGAATAAACAACGTTTGAGATACTAGTAAAGAAACAAACGATTGGTGGTTGTATCCGCGAATCAGTAATGGCTACCACAAACAGGAGAGTGGAGACGAGGCTGTGCTTTAGTGTAGTATTCTTGTAAGTGGGGCCAATCACAGCCAAGCTCTGTTGCCTTCAGCTTGTTCGACACTGTAGCTATGACATAGCTAGCTAGAGACACAGTTAAACAGTTCAAAACTCACAAGCTTGAATGTGTTGTCTGCCCACTAATGCTCAAACAAGTGGGGCAAACCCCGTGCCTTCAGTCTTTGCCACCATTGAGCATTGGCTCTCACAGTCAGACTGCTGAAATGTTGCTAACGTGAACTTCCCACTGTGCATGCAAGTGCATAATTCATGATTATATAGCAAGTGTTCTCATAAGAAAAGAAGGCTACATGTACAGTCTTGCGGTTGACAAAAAGTGTTTCATAAATGTTACTGGAACTACCTAGTGATGACTAGTGAAATAATGAAGGCAGGTAAAGGCGTACAATGAAAGATTTTAAACAGCCAATCTATAGTTTCTCTTGTGCTACAATTAAGGTGGCCTATAGTATTTTCAATGTTGTCTGAATAACTTGACACAGCTATAGGTTGGGAAGTGCTGCTGCAAAAGATAAATATTCATGACAATGGACACACCCATTGTAAACAAAGCAGGCAATACTGCATGCCTTGCTGGCTTTTTTCAAGATAAAACAGATAAAAAACAACACGTTCTTGGAATCAACAGAATTTTCCAGTTTAATGCACTTGAATCTGCCTGTGTATCCTGCCCTTGGTGTAGCCGTGAAGTGCTACAAGCATTTCTTGCTGTCATTGCATCATATTTTCCCATGTTCTTGCATTTCTTTGGATCCCTAAGTTTTTTCACATTTCCTGATACCAGATACCCACCAACAGTAAAGGAGCTCATACTGTTAGAAACACAAAGGTATGCCCTTTACCCAAATTGGAGCCGTTTTACCTTCCCCAAATGCCAACCATGGTTCCTGTATCATATTGCTTCAACTGGTAGGCAGTGAAAATCATCAAGCCCTCAAGACTAAATGACAGCTCTAGTAAAAACGCTGACTTTGTTCAAGAGTACAAGGCCTCTACATCACAACTGCGGTATAGGTAATAGCACTTGCAAATAGAGGCATTTTATGAAGCTTTCCAACATGCTATCTACAAAACTGTGATGCTTCATAATAGTATCTCCAATTATTGGTGATTTCCACTTGGAATACATAAGCCACCTTAACCACAGTAAGTATAGCCTTGGATTGTTTAGCAAACTTGGAACAAAGGTGTGCATGTCTAATGTTTTCATATCTCTAGTTGGCAGTGCTAGCTGATCAGTCACTTGAACCATAGGCACTCACTGGCCCAAGGCACTCGCTGGCCCAAGGTGGGCAAGCTGTGCTGGATATCACTCACCAGTACCTAGCGGAGCAGCAAGTGTAAATACTTAGCATACTGTTACTGCCTAAAAATTTTAGATAAATCTCTGATCCGCCATCCTGTAAGCTATTCACATGGTTATGCGCACTGTGTTACATAATCACTGGTTTTCTATGTATGTTGGACACGTGATTTTATTTCACTAGTCCAGTCTAGCCTCGTCTCCAGGCCTTTGTCCCAGCTTTTGTCGCTTGCAGTTTGGGAGAATGAAGCTAAGTCCAGTCTACCAGTCCATGACTGTTGTTGTACAATTATGTGTAGACTCTACAGCCATTATTAGTTATGAATTTGGTTAAAGTGTGTGCTCACTGTTGTGTCAACCTTGCAATAATACATGTACCTTACTCTAGGACCATGCCATGTGTGGACTGCAGATGTTGTTTGTTATGAATTTAATATTACCTTTCGCTCATGCACTGTTCTTGAACCACGGAACTGGACACGTAGAAGGTGCGAATACGAACATTAAATATGGTCAAAAACGCTGAAATATTGGGGATTCCCCTTGCCGAAATTAGAAATTATAACGTGAATGGGTGGCGAAAATTTGGAGGAGCTGAATATTTAGACAGAATTATACGGTAGTATTGATGCCCCGAAAAGCGGTTGGGTTGAAACCTGACCAACCCGACTGGTGACTACAGCCCTGTTAAGTAGTGTAAAGCTACGGTAGAAGCTTTACGTAATGTTCACACAAACATGCAAATTCGTGAATTTCATTTTGGAAAGGCTGGATGGTGCAAAAGGAAGTGTTTCCACACTATATGTGTGGCCAGGTTTGTAAAAAAGAATCTGGCACTTAATTACCACAGTTTTGCAAAGTCTTCAATATTTGCCAAATTTCAAGCTTTCATATCTTGACAACTATTAGCGAGATAATCCTTCTTTTCTACAATACAAGTACCAACCATTAGCTGTGGGAATCCCACACTAGAGGTTAGCAGCTCTCTCTGATTTCTATGACACGTGCCTTAGTAGCACTGCCATTTTCTGGAGTATTGCTGCAGCAATGCCTTCACTATAAACCACCCATGTTTCATTTGGATAGGGCATAGCTGCATCTGGAGATAAGCGTCTTTGAAGTGTGTGCATTCAAAAATGCAGGAATTAAGTGCCATGTTTTTGCAATCCGGTCACATATTAGAACCACAATGACATTTTACCAATGTGGACTCTTGTGTACCTACTGTTATAAGAACTGACCTTTTCATGATTTATGTTCTGCCTTCCCATTAGAATGGAGCATCACCACTGGCGGTGGCTGCACAGAAGGGCCACACCAAAGTTGTTCAACAACTTCTCAGAGCTGGTGCTAACACAGAACTTAAGTTTGAGGTACAATCTCCTGTATTATAGTACCTAAAAATGAATGACATTAACTGGGATTCAGTGCTGTGGATATTTGCAAATTTTGTATCACACTGTGACATAAGAAGTATAGTAGTACTCCACATGTAGGGTCACTTGGAAAAAGGTGGCTGCTGCATTGAATGTATACAAAATGGAATGTTCAAAAGTCTGCTCTAGGTGTCATCATAAACCTTTATGAGTCATACATGTTATTCTCAATTTTTTTTATAACTAACAAGACTGATAGAGTTACTGGAGAGCACTGCTGAGGTACCAAAATGACAAATCGCTAAACCTCCAGTTGCTGTTTTCCTTGTTTCTCTCTCATTCAGCTGGGCTAGAGCAATCATGGCTGAAGTGATTGCAGTGATTCTACTATAAACAAGTGGCATTTCGTTAGGAGTACTGCATGCACACCATTACATTCTCAAAGAAATCAAACTGTTTGGCAGTGAATCTAAAGCACTCCAGGCGAGTACTTGCCGCTACACACCATCCTTATTAAATATTCAGAGAGTACGACAATATAACGGAAGTTTCGCCTAACCTGAAGACTCAGCCTTGAGCAGAAATTGCTGTTTCGCTGGTTGTTTCACTGAATTGCAAGCAAGTGAAGCGTATAACGGCACGGGTTCCAGTAGCTGTTCAATTCCATTTCATAGAGCTGTTATCTTGTGGAATCGCAAGCAAGCAAATTAACTGCGAGTTGTATGTTTCTTGATGGCTAATTGCTATTCTTTTACTGATGTCACATGCTTTCTGCCAGGAGATTGTAGTAGTTACTTGCAGTGTGATTTATCATAAAAGTGAGTAGCTATAAGTCATACATGAGTGTAAATAACGGATGCAAATGCTTAGCAACTAACCTTGATGATGTGCATTAAAAAATAGATAAACAGTGGTAGCCAGGAATCTATGGTCCATAAACTGCTCGAACCCAAGGACAAAGCCTGAGGGTGAGGGCTGTTTATAGCCATAAATCCCTGTCTACCACACTTTATCTGTTATATTCCTTGTCTGATTGTTTTTTGGGTTCAAAGCAACATGCAATATGGCAACAGTACTGGTAGTAGTTTGTGATGAGTGTACGGTCAGCTAACTCACAAAATGTTGGTTTGCCCGAGTGGACAGAGTGTTGCAGACAAAACATTTGCTTTTGATGACAAAGAGGCTGAGAAACTATTAGCTGGCTACACACCAAAAAAGCATTTTCGATAACGAGTGGTGAGAGTGGCGTACTGAGTACCACCCCTATTACCCAGCTCCTTCCAGAATTCCTGTATCTCATTGGGAGACACACACCTCCTAACCTGTGGCTTTCGCGCTATGCTGTTGAGACTCGTGGTGAAAAGGGACATGTGTCTACCAGCTACAGTACACAATGTACTGTGTGGTTTGCAACGCCATATGCTGTCTCTCAGTTCTGAGCTGTAGCTGTTATTATTATGTTGTGTACGTGCCTGGAACATGCATGAGCAAGCTGTATGTTATTGAACTGCCTTCAGGGCTAGAATATATAAACACCTTCCTGTCAGTATATGGAATTTATAACCTGCCTGTTTCTACAGAAATGAAAAGAACTTTAAAAGTGCATAACTCTCGCGCAGCATTGATGATGGATAATGATTATATGGCATAGACTATCGTAATGTACAGGCCTGCAACCTCAGGTAGTGTTCGCATGACCTTGTATAGTGGAATCTCTATAATAGGGACTTTACATGTAGCAGCCATTCCGCTGTATAGACTGGATTTCTGTAATTTTGCCACCTCTTATATTGCATGCAGCCATAAAGTTTACCTGAGCTGAGCATAGTACAGAGGTTCCCCTATACATGTCGTGAGATAATCTTACGCACAATGATTCATTTTGGAGATGACCACTTTGTGAATGCCCCCTTACTGAAACACACAGGACACTGAATTGTATGGACAAGAAAGCAGCCAGCTTTACTTTGCATACTTGTAAACAGCTGAGTGTGGTAAAATTAGTTTTGGAGACGTCCCTTAAATAGTGCATGCATATGCCCATTGAACTAACATCATAGACGACACAAATAACCCATCAGAGGATGAAAATTATGATCCCTGTTCTTCACATCAAGTTTCGTGTCCTGGGTACTGTCTATGATCCAGCCATGTGCACGCTGTCATTGGGGGAGGTGCTAGGGGATAAATAGTGCATGCATCCACACAAGTAGGCCTGTCTACCTAACACTATCGACGACAAGAATAACACATCAGAGAATAGAGACCATGACCCTCGTCCTTCATATCAAGTTTGGTGTCATCAGCAGTTGTCGTTTGCGAGAAATATTGGGTATCGTCGATCCAGATGTATGCACGCTTACCATCACCTAACACCATAAACAACAAAAACAACCCATCAGAGCATAGAGACTGTGATTCTCGTCCTTCATATTGAGTTTGGTACCAGCAGCACTTGTCATTTGTGAGAAATCTTGCATAATGACATGATGACAAAATGACAAAATGACAGAATGATCTACAGAATGACAGACCAACTACAATAACCCTTGACACGCATGCGCGAGGGTTAACAAGGATGAAGTGGGGAATATATGGAGATGGTACCTCCATGCTGTATCCCGCTCCTAGCTGGTCCATGGCTGGTCGAACGACACTTATCCGTGTAGCTACTGTAGTAGCATCCTTAGGCATCCTCTTGTCGACCTAGGCATTGAACGTCATCGCTTTTGTGTATCAAAATTCGACGGCAGGCTGCGTGCAGCGATACCAATGAAGTTAAGTAACTATTAATATTTGCATTTTCAAAATTTTCTCATTGCTATGCGTTCAGATATTTTTATGAAACTGATGTTGATTTCCTGTGTCCTTGGACCTACCTGAATTTACAGCATTTTTGTTGTTTATGTCATTTCTTTTAATCCAATGCTTTGTGTTTGCCCACCATTCCATTTGGTTGAATATATGTTCTATCGCATGTTTTTCCTGTTAGGATGTTGTGCAATTTTAATTGATATGTTAGATCACTGGTTGTGTAAGTATTTAAGTATGTTCTGCGGCATTTAAAGAGTATCGAAATGATGATGTTTGACTATTGCTAAAGAGAATTTTCACCCCAAAGTTGTTAACGATCTAGTTCCGCAGCGTAGCGTGTGTCACTAGGGCAGAGTCTACGACATTGTGACCATGGCTACATAAAAGTAGGTCCCACCCTAAACACTTTTTCAACCACACACACTCACCATAATTCCTGTATATCAGCCATTGCAGATTGCAGCACTACACAATACACACAACCTCACACTATGACTTGCAATAACATGCATTGCTCCCTCCATATCCTCCCTAGCTTTCACACACACCGATATCTACATTTTTCCACCAGTCACAAGACATCTCGCTATTCCCATGTAAATATATTGTGGTGTTGTTCCCATCTTGTTCGGTTACTGTTGTGACTTGTACATATGTAGGCACTAGGTCTCACTCAAATAGTCTACAGTACACGTCATAATCAAAAGAGATAAGCCACTCTATTTTTATGGGCCAACTTCAGTAATACTGTAGACTCAGCACCCTTTTCATGTTTGTGGCTCCCTTTCATTGTTCTTAGTCCATTGTATGACAGTAGCCATGTCACAGTGTGCACGATGTTTGCGTTTGAGGATTTACATAGGTACATATATGGTTGACTACTCATAATTTGTCATTGAATGTGTTTAAAGTTCACTCAAGCATAGCAGTCTGGTTACTGTTATTCCTACTGTTGTTCTTTCCCCATACAGAGTGGGGAGACACCCCTCTACTTCGCCTCTAAGGAGGGTCATGTCGAAATTGTAGAGTTGCTACTTGGGGCTGGTGCTAATATAAATCTACAAAAGAAGGTAAAGATTACATCACTTTTCAACCCAGGTTGAATTTATGACATTACGTTTGCTACAGGTTGGGCAGATGCAAACATTGTGAGATTGTAACTGTACATGTGGGGGGCAGCAATGAGTGGTTGTATAGTGGTTGTAGCTGTCAAATTACCCAAATATATATTGGCTAAAAGTATTTCCTGAAAGTAAAGTAATTGGCAAGCATACTATGTATTTGGTATACTATGAAGAAAAATTGTCGGTCTCTGGGTTGTCGAGGAAATTTCTGAACTCCAATTGTACAAACGTTTTCGACCCGAACTGGGTCTTCATCAGGCACAATGAAACATCCAAACACGACAGGTCTTTATATACGCAGGGATCTAGCAGAAAACGACTGTTTACAAGCAAGCAAGCTACATAATATTATAATGAAATCTTGCAAGCTAAGATGCTTGGCTTTTTACAAGCCAAGCTGTGTCAGTCAGTCTTGAGTATCAGTCATGGCTTCGGTGGTGGGGTCGGTAGGTTGGGGGCCGAGTCTCCTCGGCAGGGATGGTGGTAGGTGTGGTTCGGGGCGTGGTCTTTGACTCAACAGAGCATATACCTTTCGGTGTTTCCGTTGGAGGTGACGTGCAGTGATATCATCGTAAACACGCTTGATTGTAGCTAAGGCAGTGTCAAAATCAGTGTCTCGGGTTCGAAGTCGGCTCTCTAACAAACGAATATTGACCTCGAGTCTTCTGATCTCGCTTTCGTGAAAGTCCACAAGGAATTTGTATAACTTCCGTGAGGTCCTGAGGAGAGTAGCCCGCCATCGTCTTCTGACTTCATTTCCAGATGGTGTATCTGGCACTGCTAGGGGGGGCTGACAGTACCCTTTCATACTATGTATTTGGACTGCACAGCAACATATCCGATTACTCCTGCAAACTACCATATATCAGATGTGACATCCCTTTTCTAATTCATTGGTACCTCATTCCAACTAAAACTCTTAGTAATGACATGATGTGCATCAACTGAAGTCAGCATTACATACTACTATTTTGCTCTTATGGCTACATGTGCGCTTCTCAATATGTCTACTAGGTTAGGTATACATTTGGAGTGCAAGGAGCCTCGCGATAGCAAGGTGTATAAGTATTTGAGTTGGATCCTGGGCGGGACAGGGGAAATTGTGTAATAATTTGTAAGACAGCCAGGGCTGGCGCGAAGATAACAGTTACCGTGCAGGCTACAAAATGGTAAATGTCTTTGTGTGCTATACATCTGAAGGAGTAGTCACGGCTGTTACAGAAGAGCAGTTGGGATGTTGATGATACTATAAACACTTGCCCCGGGACTGGTGCTTATAAATTAACAATATCCCTTCTGAGCGTGTTATAACATATACATAATAGAAACATACAGCTTATATATTATAGTTTGTCACATTGTTTGAGGGGTAAAAAATATTCATAAGGTAACTCTATTTGAATGGGTGATTATATTTAAGAAACACTAGTAATGGTTTGATAAGTATAGATTAAACCATAGCTTCTGAGGCATTGAGGGATATACCCTCGGCGGTCAATTGTACTGCCCGAGGGTGGTATAATTGACCACTGGGGGTATATCCCATAATGCCCTCAGAAGCCATCGTTTAAGCAATTTGTAGCTCATTTTGCACCATAGAGCAGCCTACATGCATAGTAAATTCCATTAGTGGCATGCGCAGAATGACCCGATTCCTTTCAAATGCTGAGAAAGACTGGTGAGTAAGCATGTTGAGGGAGCGTAAGCAGGCAACATGGTGTTTTCTGGCTCGCAAATCGGTGGATATTGATGTAGATAGCATGGTATACTACTGCTGTTTGTCTGTGGCTATGTTTCTGTGTGTCTCCGTATGTGGCACACACTGCCAGCCTACCGTTTTGTGCCAATATGGCGCAAGGTTCATGCTGGAGAGGTAGCTATCCTAGCTACTGGCTATCCTTTGTAATTTCTGCAGTTGCTGGTAGTGTTTTTATCTCAAAAGCCTGTATCTTGATTGTAGTTCGTCGTTATTAACACCGTATCGTGCCAAAAGGTACTTCTACAAGCAAGGTTCTTGCTAGTGGACCCTTGAAACATC
Organism: Phakellia ventilabrum; assembly: GCA_963921505.1. NCBI lineage: Eukaryota > Metazoa > Porifera > Demospongiae > Axinellida > Axinellidae > Phakellia > Phakellia ventilabrum. The sequence goes on along the minus strand of OY997378.1, from coordinate 1,760,822 downwards.
CAGCGCTGGTCGTGGTCTCAGTCGGTTAGACCATAGCCATACAGGACTAATGTTCGAGCAGCAGTATGGATCAATTCTGCTGCAGCAACAATGTAGGAGTAGCTACAGGGGCAGGAAATAGTCTATGGGTAGGGTTAGATGTACACAGACTTCAAAAGGTGATGGCCTTTCGCCAGTTTGGCAATTGAACTGGAGGATTTTTAGTGAATGTACATTTGGGGCTTTTATTTCCTGAGCGGTATTAGTCTCGTGCCCCATTGGAATTTTTTTTGCAAAATCAGTCTGGTAACATTAGGTAAGAAGCTTGGATTACAGTCAAATTTTCACACGTTCGCAGAAGAATTTGCCCACGGCGCGAGCCAGCCAATGAAATTGCTATAAATGTAATTTCGCTATGGCTAGCTCAATAATTAGAGTAATACCATGGCTGTTCCCAAGATAGTTTTAGTTCCTCGACTCCATCGTGACTTCGAAGAGACTGTAGTCACTGTAGCTGTCCTGCAAGCGTTCCAGAAGCTTGGATATGATCGTCCAAGCCCAAGATCACTGTTGTGTCAACTTGTAATAATGCATGTACTTTACACTAGGAGCTCATTAGGTGTAGACACTGCAGCTGTAGTTTCTTATGAATTTAGCACTTAACTTGTAGCTTGTGCTCAACATTTTGTCAGCCTTGTAATAGCAGTGCATGTTTCAATAGGGGCTTGTGAGGTGCATGCATGATGAGCATGCACACACTGTTGCAAATGTTGTGTGCCTTTGTCAGCTTTGACAGCAGCCTTTTGAGAGTGTAGCTATCTGTGTATCTGCAGTCTAGGTGTCACTATTTGTTGTTGTGTTGACAAAGAGGACTCATGGAGAAGTAGAAACAGCCAGAAAAGCAGTCAGAACATGGTGCAGATTATGTGCAGATTATGTGCAGTTCTGAATACATGGCGTGCAGACTTTGAGAGCTGTAAGTGGGCAGTAGACTACTTAGTATGTAGCAGCACTGAAGCTGTTGAAGTAGCTACTGAGTAATAGAGATTGGGTGTATATTTTTTTCTTGGAGAACGTTGGTATTGAAATAGACTCACTACAGTAAGTGCTTCACTTTCAGTCAGCACTGCTACCCATAATATCACTACTGGAGGTCCATTGACTAATTTTGTTTGTATGCATGACTCTGTACAGGCTAATCTTTTTTTATCATCAGTAGAGTTACGGTTCTCTTGGCCTAGAGAGTAGACTTTGGAGAAACTACTTTGCTCTATTGCCTATGTGTTTTTATGCTATGTTCTGATAAGTGGATGACATGTGTATATATCTTCTACAAGTTGGTTAAAATATTATTAGAGAATTAGAGAAAGGTACTGGATTTGATATCATAATGTAGGTATAACTGACGATTATATAGTTATGACTAACAAAACAATGAAAGCATATAGAAGTATAGAATATAGTTATGGTTCTCATGGCCTAGAGAGTAGATTTTGTAGTAGCTGCTTTCCTCTGTTGCCTATGTGTTTTGATGCTATGCTCTCGATAGTGGAATACTAGTGTACTTATTAAACCTAGTGTACTGGATTCTATGGCTTCTACAATATACATGATCAGAAAATTGTTTAATCTACATCTTTGTTTGGAGGTAGTCCAACCTTGGGTTTCACAAGCTAGATGTTAGTGTTGTGTGGCCATATCTCGGGATTGGTGATTTTATATTTAGGTCATATGTAGGTTAGCAACAGCTTGAGTTTTAGAAGCCATAACTTGGAAATTATTACTGTAAGACTAGTGATAATCAATCCAAAATATTAATCCTTACCTCTGGTGATTGATGACTCTTTTCTGTAATTTGCATTGTACCTTTATTTATATACTCCTGTATGGGCTATATTTTGGCTACTTAGGGTAGTATAATTCCAGATGTGCAAGATAGGCTCTGTGAACTGTCCTCAGCATGCTAGTTGCTATATGTTTAATGTTCACCTGATGTGTATAAAATTTGTATTAGATCGAGGGTTAATCACTCTGCAAAGTGCAAAGTATGGCGAGCGAGTAGAGATGTGCGTGTAATGTATTGCAGTCTATAGGGAAACCCGAATAAGATGAGCATTTCCGTGTGTTCCTCCACCTATAAATTGCCTATGTCTGATTGACCAGTCATGCTTATTGACCAAGGAGAGATCTTTCAACTGCCATTTGTTGCATCTCTGTATGACCTTCCCTCGCCAACGGTTGAAGCCTACCCAGTCTTTTTAATTATACGCTCTGAAATGACTGGGTTGGCTTGAGCCATCTATATCTTGATGAGGAAAGGTTATATAGTGATACAGCAAATAGCAGCTAAAAGCTCCTTTTTTGCTCGATGAGCGTGACTGGTCAGTCGGACGAAGGAGCTTCATAGGCGGAGCTGCTTACGGAAATGCAGACCTCATTTGGGGTTCCCCCAAAGACTGCAATATATTACGGTACTAGTACTCTTGGCCTAGATAGTAGATTTTATGGAAACTACTTTGCTCTATTGCCTATGTGTTTTGATGCTATGCTCTCAATAGTGGAATATCTTTTATACATATCTACATATCATTTGGGGTTTTCCCCGAAGACTGCAATACATTACATGTGCGTGGTTTACCTACAAGAAAACTCCATATATGGAATGCCTAGCAGCTATGCATGGCTGGTTTACTACTAGACTAGTGCTAAGTAAATTATAGCGCTTACATAGCACTTACCATATAAGGAGTGTTGGGCAAGTGATATTTGACAACAGGTGGAATCAGCATACATGCACAAGTTTAAACGTTCCTGGTATTAACAAGGTTGGTATTTTATATATAAAAACCAGGCGGGTTTTTTCATATTAACCACCTAACTGAAGGTTATACTCAGCAACATGTCAGTCCGCAGTCATGAAAGAATTAGCTTGTCTCATCTTGCACAGAAAAAGTGCTGACTCGTCATTTCATTGTGCACCTCCAGTTAGCCACTAGAACTCACAGACTTCACAATTCTTTCTTAGTACTAGAAGTACACATGTGCAGATACGTCTTGCGCAGTAGGAATATTGTAGCATAACTACAGCTGTACAATTGTTGGAAAATTGCAACACATCTGTACTGCTGAATATTTATTGTGTGATGTCACAGTGGGTAAGACTGTTGGTGTACGCAGTGCAGCTGAGCTATTTAACTGAAGGTTATAGTCAGTCCACAGTCATGAAAGGATTAGCTTGTCTCATATTCACAGTAAAAGTGCTGACTCGGCATTTCATCTTGCACTTCCAGTTAGCCACCAGACCTCGCCAAAACAGAAGCAGCATCACTACCTACCAGTTTTTGCTGTCTAGGCAACCCAAAACTAAGCTAGCTTGACGTACCTTGGCCTATTGGAGCTACAAATATCTGTGCTTGTGACAATAGTGACATAGTAATGTAATGATAAAATTCGATGCAGATGCCACAGAGGAGCAAATCATGTACCACTACGATCCTTGAGTATAAACTAAGAAACACGACCGTCCACTTTTAGGTTCTGTGAGGAGTTATGGCCAAAACAACTATATCCTTTTCTTAATGGCTCCCTTCCGTGAAAGGCAAGGCCCGTGTCGAGAATGGCATCTCTGACTGTTACATGGATGCTCTCTTCAAACTCACATGAAGAGTTACTACAGCTCCCAGGATAACGGTAGTAGAGTTTGTGTAGCCTCTGTGAAAATGGAGATATGAGGGATAGAAACAGATGACACAATTGAGCAATGCATGTGAGAGTTTCAAGCAGCACAGCTCATCTCTCTACTCTCTTCTAGCAGCCATGGCTGATCCTTCAAATATGTTGCAGGTAGCGACATTAATCTCCCAAAGACTACTGGCTTATTTGTATCTTCTCCAGCAGCATTGCTATGCATGGCTAATTAGTAGTCATTTATTATTCTTGTGATTTGCTGGCTCATGAAATCTCCGTCTTGTCATGCCCAGGTTGTAGTCATTATGTCTTATCTCTACTCGCCCGCCATACTTGGTAGTGTGCAAGTATCCTCTGAAAAACATTAATTATTGTTATGTCACAGACGTGCAAAAGATTGTGATCCTTGTGCGAAAATTTAGAAATTCAGCTTCCACAGTTTCAGTTTCTGTGAGAAAGTATGGCCGAAACAAAATAATTTACATTTTATATATTTTTACGGGCCCCCCTCCCCCAGGAGGCAAGGTATATGCTCAAAATGGCGTCTCTGGCAGTTACATGGATGCCGTTTTTATGGTGCATTTAGAGTCAGAGATCAGGACAGACTTACAGCATAATTTTGCCAAGGGAAGCTTACTACAGTTCACAGGTTTTTGTAGCCTATAGAGATGTGAGCACTAGAAACTGCGTGAGCAAGTGGTGCGAATGTGAATTTGAAGCAGACAGTCCTTCTCTCCACTCTCCCAATAGAGGCTTCTCCAGCAGCATTGCTTTGCATAATTGGCCGGTTTTGGATTAGTTTATGTTCTCGTCTCTTGTGCAATTTCCCCATCTCATAGTACCTTCATTCTGCTTCATTATAGCCACATCTCTGTATACTCACCCGCCATATTTACAATTGGAAGTGTAATTATCCTTGATGGGAATATTTTCCAATTGTTTTTTTGGTGGTATGCTAGAGTGATTGTAATTACCCTCTAAGTTAATTAAAATCTCTGAAAGTGTACGTACTCTCTATAGGCATGTAACAATGTATATTACATCAATATCTGCACTCTCATCACAGGGTGGTTTCACACCACTGATGGTAGCCTGTCAGAATGGCCACAGCCAGGTCGCTGAGCTATTGCTTAGCAAAGGAGCCGATGTGAACCTCCCAAAGAAGGTACACTGAGTGTGAGAGTACATAACAGAAATGATGTATGGGACTTTTATAAGCAAATATAAAAATACTAAGTACTGTAATTAGCAAGTGAAAGGTAACAGGTCTTTAAAGCTAATGACAATCAGTTTATAGATCTTTTTGCATGTAGCACTGCGTAAAGGATAGTGTTTAGGAGAGTACAAAATGTAGTCTAGTACTATTACAGCGTTTGCAATTGAGATTAGAGCCTAGCAGCAGCCACTTGTACAACTACTAGCCTTAAACATGTATTTTATTGCATTTTGTACATTGCGGATTGTGTAGCAATCCTGGAGTAGCAGTGCTAGTCAAATGTTCATGTCAATTCCATGCCATGCTGTTAGACATTGAACTGGAGTAACTAGTGTATTCCGAGTAACAAGTACAACTGACAAAAAGAAACTGAACATCGCAAGCGCAACGAATGCGCAACGTATGCGTAACGGAAGCGCATGTGCCAGTACGCACGAGTACCGGAAGCGCAACGTATGCGTACCGGAAGCTATTCACATGGTTATGCACACTGTGTTAAATAATCAGTGGTTTTCTATGCATGTTGGGCACAAGATTTTATTTCACTAGTCCAGTCTAGCCTCATCCCCAGGCCTCCGCCCAGCTTTTGTCGCTTGCACTACAAAATGCGGGGAGAGCCTTGGAACAAGGCTAAGTCCAGTCCACCATTCCATTCCACTTGTCCAGTCCACCGTTCCATTCCACTGAATTCAGATGACCAGTACCTGCTGTGGTACAATTATGTGTACACCCTGCAGACATTGTTTGCTATGAATTTGATTACTATGTGTGCTCACTGTTATGTCAGTCATGTAATAATGCATGCTAGTTACACTAGGAGCTCACTGTAGACACTGCAGCTGTTTCTTATGAATTTAATTATAGCTTGTGCTCAACATTTTGTCAGCCTTGTAATAGTATGTGCATGTTGCAATGGGGGCTTGTGAGGTGCATTCATGAGGAGCATGCACACACTGTTTCTGTCAGCTTTGACAACAGCCTTTTGAGAGTGTAGCTATCTGTGTATGTGGAGTCTGTGTGCCACTATTTGTTGTTGTGTCGACAAAGAGGACTCATGGACACATAGAAACATCCAGAAAAGTAGTCAGAACATGGTGCAGATTATGTGCAGTTCTGAGTACATGACGTCCAAACTTTGAGAGCTGTAAATGGGCAGTAGACTACTTAGTATGTAGTAGTACTGAAGCTGTTGAAGTAGCTATTGAGTAATGGAGATTGGGTGTTCGTTGTTTTTTTCTTGGAGAACGTGCGTATCCAAATAGACTTACTACAGTAAGTGCTTCACTTTCAGTCAGCACTGCTACCCATAATATCACAACTGGAGGTCCATTGACTAATTTTGTTTGCATGACACGGTATATAATTATGACTAACAAAATAATGCGAGCATGTAGAAGTATAGAATATAATTACAGTACTCTTGGCCTAGAGAGTAGAGTTTGTAGAAATTACTTTGTTCTATTGCCTATGTTGTTTAGATGCTATGCTCTCAATAGTGGAATACAAGTGTACATATCATACCTAGTGTACTGGTTTCTGTGGCTTCAGAGAATTGTTTAATCTACATCTTTGTTTTGAGAGAGTCCAACCTCAGGTTTCGCAAGCTAGATGTTAGTGTTGTGTGGCCATATCTCGGGATTGGTGATTTCATATTTAGGTCATGGATAAATTAGCACAAGCTTGAGTTTTAGAAGAGGTAACTTGGAAATTAATACTGTAAGGCTAGTGATAATCCATCCAAAATATTAATCCTTACCTCTGGTGATTGATTGACTCTTTTCTGTAATCTACATTGTACCTTTATTATATAGCTCCTGTATGGGCTATATTTAGGCTACTTGGTAGTATAATTCCAGATGAGCAAGATAGTCTCTGTGAACTGTCCACACCAAGCTAGTTACCGTGTTTCTGATACCCTGTATGTTTAATGTTCACCTGATGTGTATAAAATTTGCTACTGGAGGTCCATTGATTAATCATTATAAATGAACAATTTCATGCCTGTGCATGACATTGACATTGTACATGCAGACTTAATTATCACCAGTAGGGGCTTATGTGCGGTATCTTGAACATAGTTTGGTTATGATAGACCATTTTCCATGTGATGTAACCGTATGTGGAAGGTTCAATTATTACTCCACGAATCGTGGCTGGGGGGGCCTGGGGGGCAGCCACGTGCATGTAATGTATTGCAGTCTATGGGGAAACCCAAATAAGATGACCATTTCCGTGTGTACCTCCACCTATGAAGTGCCTATGTCTGATTGACCAGTCAAGCTTATTGACCAAGGAGAGATCTTTCGGCTGCCATTTGTTGCATCTCTCTATGACCTTCCCTCACCAACGGTTGAAGCCTACCCAGTCTTTTTAATTATGCGCTGTGAAATGACTGGGTTGGCTTGAGCCATCTGTATCTTGATGAGGAAAGGTTATAGAGAGATACAACAAATGGCAGCTAAAAGCTCTTTTTTTGCTCAATGAGCGTGACTGGTCAATCAGACATAGGAACTTCATAGGTGGAGCTACTTACAGAAATGCGGACCTCATTTGGGAAGACTGCAATACATTACATGTGCGTGGTTTGCCCCCCAGCCATGATCCACAGAGCAATAATTGAAGCTTCCGTATACACGTGACGTCAGCGGAAAATGGTCTATTGACTAAATAATGAAAGCATGTGGATGTATAGAATATGATTACGGTACTCTCGGCCTGGAGAGTAGATTTTATGGAAACTGCTTTGCTCTATTGCTTATGTGTTTTGATGCTATGCTTTTAAAAGTGGAGTATGTTGTATACATATCTTCTACAATTTAGTGAGTGTTGGTTATATTAGTGAATTAGAGAAAGGTACAGAATTCTATGGCTTCTACAATAAACGTGGTCAGAAAAATTGCATTCAAAATATTAATCATTTTCTCTGGTGTTTGATTGAATTCTTTCTCATGATCTGCAAAGTACTTAGATAGCTTCTGTATTGTTTTGGCTGCTTGGTGGTTACAATAATTCGCATGTATGCTCTGTGAACTGCCTACAGCATGCTATATAGTTCCTGTGTCTATGATATTCAACAATCACGAGATGCTTATGAAATGCCCTGTTTAGAAACTCTCTCAGTTATAATTTCCAGTCCTATGCCAATTAAAAACAGACTTAATATTTCTTTGTTAATACTAGATGTACACATGTGCAGATACGTCTTGCACAGTAGGAATATTGTAGCATAACTACAGCTGTACAATTGTTGGAAAATTGCAACACATCTGTACTGCTGAATATTTGTTGTGTGATGTCACAGTGGGTAAGACTGTTGGCAGCTGAGCTCAATTAAATTTGGTACTAGCAGGGTTGATATTTTTATTTCTAAAAACCAGCCGGGTTTTTTCACATAAACCATCTAACTGAAGGTTATACTCAGCAACAAGTCAGTCCTCAGTCATGAAAGGATTAGCTTGCACAGCAAAAGTGCAGACTTGCTATTTCATTGTGCACTTTTAGTTAGCCGCCAGAACTCGCCAAAACAGAAGCATCAGCACTACTTACCAGATATATGTCTTTGAAGTGGATGCATTTAAAAATGCAGATATGGTCCCTTTTCGCAATCCGGTCATATATTGCATTTCCATCACAACTTACATAGTTTCAACCTGAGGCCTTATTGCCGAGCGGGAAGCGAGGCAACTAATTGTGTTGCATGGAGACTCCACGTTTGTATGTATATGTAAGTAATGCTACAGGAATACAATTATCACAAACATATTTCCTGTGGGAGTGGCTTTCCTTGCAGATTCAGTCAAATCGGTCACAATAAAATTACTGATTACTTTGTTAGTTTGAAGGCTCTTAAAATTTGTTAATGGCCCTTTGTTTGATAAGACCTTGATTAACTCATTGCACGCCGTAAGCCACTATAGTGGCTATTACGTAATCATTCCGCTACGCCACAAGCCACTATAGTGGCTATGACGACCGTAAGTGCTTAGTTCAGCTAGGAAGAGGAAACCCCTTCCTTTATTAGCCGGTAAATAGTTAGAGTGATTAGTAATGATGATGTAACAGTACCGAATGTAGACGAAAATTGTAAAAGAACGGATATACACGGCAAAATACAACATTGATTAGCTACGGCTAGCCATGCTACCTACACTGCTACACCGATAATCAGGCTCTGCTGTCACACTTGTGAGGTTCTTGCTTCTGTAGATAGTCAGACATTCAGTAGGACCATCTTTCTTTGATGCCAGGGCGCAAAAACTACGCTTACAGCAGTGCCGTATCGAACTTACAGTGTACCGATTGATCGATCCTGAAGCGCCTGCATGGTTCCAATCCGCCGCCCTTTTTGCCTTGGATGGCTGTAGCAGATAGTCTCCCAACAAAAGCAGCAAAGATTCCGTTGCTTCTTTGACTTGGTAAGTGAAAAAACTGCCAAACGCTACACTGATATTTTTAGTCTGCCATTTTTTGTAGAAATTAACGCGTGGTGGCATCACGCGCGTGACGTAATATTGGCGTGCAATGAGTTAAGACTTAAAGCCCACGTACTAGTTGTTTTTCAGCATTACTTACCAGCAGGAGTAGGTGTCCATAAATTTATAGCATAATTAGTATCCCTCTAGTGCCAGTCATGCATAAAATGAACCATTCACCTACATCACGCTAATTTATTTTTATCTGTAGTTTTATATATTTGAGTATTTAGTGACATTTATCACTAGTTCCAAAAGCATTCAGTACCTTCATGGGTGATGTTGATCTCCATTGAAAGCACACCTAGCTACACAGAAGTAGCTATTATGTACCAAATGATTGGAAATACTGTATTGATTTATTAGCTACACAGTTCTAGCCTTCTGTGGCCTTGTCACAAGCAGTGGTGTGTTGTAAAAAGTATTGGGGTGGAAGTAGCTCAGCAGCCAAGCGGTGAGTGGCGAAATGCCAAACTATTTTTTTGTGAGTAGGTTGATATTTGTAATGGCAGGATCAATTTATGTCAGCGGATGTGGCTTGTGCCAGATTTTTGTTTCAAAGTCTGGATTGTGAAATGAGGTTGTTTTTGGCTGTATAACTGGGTTTAAAGTGTTCTTGTGAGAAAGCCTGCATACATTTTTGGCCTATCCTGTATGGGTATTGTTGAAGGGGTCAGACTGTGGGTAGGGCTCTAGCAGTTTGTGAAATTTAGCATTCTAGTAACAGAGCCTAAACTTGTCCCCGTGTACCAGGACCCAGGTTCAAATCCTGGCTAGATCTCAGTTATTTTTTTTTGGAAATGTTTAAATAAAGTTTGAATCTGAAATATTATTGTTTGCTGGAGATACAGCAACAGAAATACAACTCAATGTACAGTTTCTATTCATAGATTCAGTCACAGACCAACACGATACACAAACATAACATTAACTCTTATGACACTGAAGGTCAATTTTAGCCGTATTTATGAGATTATGTCTTCAGCTAGCTATAGTTCACAAACAACTCAAGATCTCAGTGCTGGAGGTTCACTCAAAGGTATCACCTACTGTCAGAATTTAAAGTTGGACCACTTATTCTGATTTTACCAATGGGTCTTCTGATTCTGCAGCTTTAGCTAACACAAAAATTGATCTTTTCTCAAACCAGCTCCTTTTCTACGCTGTTTGTGGCAAATGTCACATAAGCAGATTCAAATGCGCTATTTTGTTGTTGACAAGGATTTGCAAGCTGCAGAGGATTCTCTCAATTTATAGGAGTGATCCAATCTGGAAACCCAGCAAAACAGCTTCAGAAAGAATTATGATTATTACAATTTTAGCCCGTATAGCAGTGAATAACTCAAAATAGCATATCACTCATTCTCCATGTATTACTCTCATTAATTATGCGTTATTAATGGCTTCCTGTGGACTACACAAATAGCTTATATGAAATCAACTCAAGCTAATGTTTAAAATAAGATTATGACATATGTATATTTCTTGCATGGTGCGTGGACCAAACCTTACCACCATAAACCCCTAGCGTGTATGGTAGATAGTTTGATACTGTAGTGGTACCCTTCATCTGCCGATGCACCATGGTACAAATAGTTAGCCTGGAAGATGTACTGGTGACACTATTACTAACAGAATAATGAAGTTGGGTAAATCATTGTTCTTTCATGTATACATCTCTTTCCACAGAATGGTGCCACACCGCTGTGTGTAGCCTCTCAGAACGGCCACAGTCAGGTTGCTGAACTACTTCTCAGCAAAGGAGCTGATGTCAACCTACCAAAACAGGTACAGTGAAAGTGAGAGTGTATAACAATCCAAAACTACAGGTGCTTTTATTTGAATGGTTGTGAGTGGACTGGATTGTCTTAGTGTGCACTGAAATGTCTTTTGTACACTGGGAAGTCTATGAGTGCATGGGGTTGTTTTCAGTGCATTGGAATGTCTGTGAGTGCACTCAATTGTCTGTGGACTGTCTTGATTATTTTCATTGCCCTGAGATTTCTATTTGTGTACTGGGATATTCTGGAGTGCCCATTAGCATACATTTGTCTTTGCATAATGTGAATTTTGCTACCTAGTTGAGGGTATCAGTGCCAGTATTAGATTTACCGACACTAGTTACTGTCAGTCCACGAAAATTAGTTGCTCTGATATAGTCTGACAAGCCAGACTATGTTTGTACAACGTGGTCTGACTTGTGAGACTACCACATATAATGATGATAGGTAGTAACTGAATGTTTGTTTCTGAAGTATGTGTATTATATGTGACTGGATTTGCCAAAAGAGACCGTATCCCGCATCTTTACAAACGTTTCAATTTTTGGCAGAGCCTAAAGTTGGTTTTGAGGATTATTAAGCAGACGGAGTTAGATGTTTATAGTTAATGGCAATTTGGTGTAGGCTTTGATATTGCCAAAATACTCATTAACTTGGTTCAGAGATTCGACTTCCCACAAGTCCCACCATAGGATTCACAAGACTGGTGCAAAGTTTATAATGGGGGACCACAACGGAATTAAGCCTAGATACTGTGGCAGTACTTTTCATCCACCAATGCACCGAGCAATGGAGATGTAGTGATGGCAGTAATAGGTTCATCAAGGCAGTTTTCTAATGCAGCCAATCGTTCTTCTTTTACATTACAGGATGGTGCCACTCCATTATATATGGCCTGTCAGAAAGGCCACAGTCAGGTAGCTGAGTTATTACTTAGCAAAGGAGCTGATGCCAATTCCCAAAAACAGGTAAAGTGAGTGTGAGAGTGTACACTTTCATTCCTATCATTAATGAGTGAAATATACAGTAGCGGTCAATGTAAAGTCCCCGTAATGTAACAATATTACACACATACTGCAGCAATACCGTAACATTAACTCCGGCATAATAATTATGTATCCACTTCCGCACTCTACTTACTTATTACATTCTTATGTTCGAATTACATTCACTTTTACAGTAGAAATTACACTCTTTGTTTTGACGACATGAGTTAGTGCTAGCGGTAAAGATGGTCTACATGTGTATAAGTTACAAGAAGCATAGGATCCCGTCCCTGCTCTCCATGCATTTCTCCCCACCAAAAAACAACAGCAACAAATCACAAAAAAAAATGGGATGGAATCCCAAACAAGGTAGGAATGACATCACAATACTTTTATGGATTGTCATCCCTATAATATCTTTTGACATATCTCCAACCAGGCCTCAGGGTGCTAACTGTTGTTGTTTTTTTGTGACTTTGTCCCTAGTATTGACCAGATAAAATCCTATACCTTGCATAGTATTGTTATCAATTTTGAAAAAAGGTATGTATGCCAATGTTTATGTCAGCGAGATCTACAACTGGGTGATATCACATTTCCAACTAGTTATTGCTGAACATAATCAATGAAACATTAATTGCCTTGATTCCAGTCCTCTTTACCACAGAAGGACAGTATTTACCACTTGCAGTACAACCACAGAGAATGAGGCTAATACACCATAGAGTATATGTGTGTGAAAATCAAAGCTTACAAATAGTAGTGATAATGGTGGCCGAGAAGGATACTTCTGGTTACGTAATGCCAATAGTAAGATTGCCACCGCCCATCATGAGATGGATACCGCGGATAGCGACTTGTGACATTGATAACGACTTGTAAATCACCATCACGGATAGCAACTTGTGGATCGCCACCGCCGATAGCAACTCGTGACTTACCACCGCAGATAGCGAGATGTGGCTCGCCACTGCGGATAGCAACTTGTAGAAGGACAGATATTGTCAATGTGAATCACCACTTCTTATAATGAGTTGTGGATTTGCTATCACAGTCAAGGAGTTGTGAAAGTTACTATTGGTGGTGGGAATCCATAACTCACTAGCCCCCGCAGTGGCGATCTACAAATCGCTATCCATGGTGTCAATCTCGCGGAGGGCGGTGCCAATGTACCAGTGCTGCAGTTGTTAGTATAAATGAGTAAGCACTTTAGCCCAAGATGTTTTACATCTCTGCAGGGTGGCTGGACACCATTACATGTTTCAGCTTGGTATGGCTGGTATCAGGTGGCTGATGTCCTGATCAGAGGAAATGCTCAGCTAAACCTTCCACACAAGGTACATAGCTACAGTATTTTAGTACCCATGGCAAACGGGAACAAAAGTTGATGGTTGTTTGTTATTTTTTGGGGGGGCGGAGGGAAGGATACTTATGCCAGCAATATTACATTTGAAAGAGTACAATTCTCAAGAGGCAAGGGGGGGGCGTGCAAACTCTGAGATTTCTAAGGGGAACCCCCTGAATGAAGCACCACCATGGCATAAGAGCTGATATATCTATTAAACTATTGGATATGTAACAGCCTATGCAGGCATGCGATACTTAGGTTTCATATTGAGAGTGCAATAAATCTTTGATCTCAGAACCTCTCACTAGCGTCTGAATTACAATGGTGGACAAGAAACACAAGTCCATTTCTGTGTGGTATACAATATTGTTTTTTTTTAGCAAACGGGCTGCATTCAATAATTACAGGTATAAAGCCAATGCTCAAGCCTTGACTTAAAGTATTTACGTCTCATCCCATTCAGGGTGGCGGGACACCCCTCATCTGTGCCATCGAGCAGGATCATGACGATGTTGCTGGATTGCTCTTGGCAGCAGGGGCCAACCCAGACACTCAAGATAATGTAAGTTGCAGTGCCTTCTGTGTATGTTGCAAGGCCAATTTCTTTCCAAAAAGGATTTTTTTACCAGCCGGGCATGTCGCCCAGCTGGTACTAAGATTGCTTTACGTTCCCGTGTCTGTCTGTGTGTGTGTGTGTGTTCGTCCGCAATTATTACGTGTGCTAAGTTACATCATTCCGTTACTATGGCGCTATAGCCATGAGCTGGCGCACGAGACTACGAGCGCAGTGGAAGCTACTAGAAGTTTGCAGGCTCAATAGGCCAAGCTAGATTAGTTTTGTGTTGCCTAGACGGCGAAAGAGTGGTAGGAAACGCTGATAATTCTGTTTTGGTAAGTTCTGATCGGTAACTGGAAGCACTCTACGAAATTGCTGTGTCAGCACTTTTGCTGGAAGCTGTGCATGATGAGTTGCGACTGTCTAACCAAGCTGATCCATTCTACAGCTGCATTTTGTTTACACTGACCTGTTGCTGAGCACAATCTTCAGTTGAATGATTTATGTAAAAAAATCTTCCTGCTGGTTTTTAGATATGAAATATCAGTCTTGGTTTTTATGTGTATGCTGTTATGATCATGTTTTCATGTGGCACTTTCCCTTCCATAGGACCAGGAAACAGCCCTCATGATGGCAGCCAAGGCTGGACATATCGGGGTTGTTACTAGACTGCTCCATCATGGAGCAAATGTGAACATCACAAACAAAGTGAGTTGATTACTGATACTATTTCAGTTTGCCTAATTAAAGTGCACAACACAGTAACTGTTGTAAGTCGTGTATCAGTTAATGAATGTCACTGCATGGTATCTGGAAATTGAGCACTAAATGGTTTTAACAGTGCTTATAAGACAAACCCTTTTACAGTTTAGTTTAATAATTATTTGTTGAGTCACTATGGCAATGTGACCTCAATATGACCTTTTGCCAGACTCTATAAGATATAGCGGTGGAAATCCCGCAGCTTGACCCAAGCGGGAGATACACTGCCAAAAGTGGTAGCCACAGTGCTTCTCCTTGACAAGCACAATTATTTGTTAAGCTAAGGAATGCTAGCTCTTGCCTACACTCTGCAAATTCACAAAATGGAGTTTAATAGGTTTAGCCTCATTTCCCGGCACCCCTGCCATGCTTTTTTGACTGCGTGAGAGAGGAGCTTGGGAATGAGGCTATGAGAGAGGAGCCTGGGAATGAGGCTATGAGAGAGGAGCCTGGGAATGAGGCTATGAGAGAGGAGCCTGGGAATGAGGCTATGAGAGCCTGGAATGAGGCTATGAGGAGGAGCCTGGGAATGAGGCTGTGATAGTATGTACATGTGTAATCTACTTGATAAACATTTTGTATGAGACTCTGCTATGAATACATAATTAAACATCAAAGTTATCTCCCCAGGCTGGACTAACAGCACTGGACATTGCAAGTGTTGCAGGACAAACAGCAGTGTGTCAGGAGCTTCTCAACCACTCCAGCTGATGCCATGAAATACTTCTGTGCCACATGTACAGTTGACTGTAGTAGTTACAACCAGTAAGTTAATATGCACTAGAACTTGTGAAACATTTGTTTGCCTTTATCTGATCTCGATAGCATCATTTATCTATTTTGTGTATTGGTCACTTGTGAAACATTTGTTTGCCTGTATCTGGTCATCAGTATTGCAGCTAAAACACACTTTATTTTTGTGTATTATATTGCTGTAAAACTTACTTTACTTATTCTGAGATTTAGTGCTATGTTAGGACTTTGAAGTACTTTCCTTTTGTAATATGAAATGACTTGCCTTTTATATTCTGAAATGACTTGTAACAGCTTACAAAATAGTTTTGTACAGATAATTAATTTATTGGTGTTGTCTACATGTATCCATTTCACTCGCAGCTATATTAGCTTAAATCAAAGAAGGGTAAACAGGCTTTATCAAAATGGTATAGGAGAAGATACGAGGAAATTCCCCATGGCTCCATGTCCTTGAGAAATCGGTATATAGTAACTTGTGAGCAGTAAGCTATGCGAAATTGTAATGCCCTAAGTTTGAAACACATTAACTGATTATTGCATGCGCTATTTATGTACTTGAAACTATAGGCATTTCAATGCATATCATTTAGCACTAGGCCTAAATAAAGCTTACCCTAGCCTTTCCTAATCCCTTAGCCTGATTCCCTTAACCATGTGTACAATCCCAGAAACTAAATCTGTGCAGCTCAAATGGACAGACTCCTGATTGTCAACCACTTTATAAGAATCGGTTGCACCACCTACTGAGGTTCAGTACCATAGTAGCAGCCTCTCTGATAAGTTATAAGCTGCTATTTCTATGAGGAGTCATATATCTTCTACTTGCATCACTATTTCTGGTTTCAGTTGGGAAGGAGACATGATAAGATGACCCACCCAGTCAACTGGGCACTTGTACCTGCTCAGAAGCTTTCGCTCCAAGCACAGGATAGGATCACTACCTTTTTCTCTAGGAAGTGTTAATTATGTCTACACCCCCTGAGGTTCAGGGTCAGTATGTGCTGACACAGCAATCATTCAAGACACGCTAGCTTTGGCTGATGAAAGAAAATTCAAACAATACTATGGGTCATTATAGCTAGGGAAAACAATACATAATTTTGTATTACAAACTATACACAGAAGAAATTGGTATAGGGGAGCTTACTCTAGGGAGTAAGAAAGTGTCATTGTTTCGGATACTGGGTGAGGAGTGTCTCCTGGACTCCAGTCTCGAAATACCTGCTGGAACACTGCGTATATTGTCAGTCTCTGATATATCATCTTCGCCTCCGGTTTGAGAGAGCAGAACTTCGACGCTGTTCACCCTCCTTCTGAGGTGGCCACCAAACGAGGGGCATCTCTCGCTGGCGAGGGGATCTAGGAACAGGCAGTGGGGGTCAGCGACCCTCGGGTGTCTGACAGTGTCATCAAGGGAGTACGGCTGGTTTCTCGGGCACTGTGGTAATACAGGTAGGGGTGGGTTTGTTTGAGAAACTCTCGGCAGTGTGTGTTGCAAAACAGATATTGAGTTGCTGACCATTAGATACAACTCTGCACGCCTATATTACTTTGCAGTTACTGCCATATGTGTGATGCATACTTATAGCTTATAGCAACAATTAACATTTGCTCAAGCATACATTCCTGTGTCACAAAAGGTACTCATAATTATATGATATCATGCATGCACTGCACTCATAGTACACATTAACACAGTATGATCAAGATGGGCTTACTGGTGTCCTGTGGTGAGCCATGGCCCTCTCAGCAGCTGTGGATGCTATGGCAAATGAAATCCCTCTACTCTGTAGACATAAATATGGCTTCCCAATAAGAAAAAAAAGAAGGAAAAAGCTTGTTATACATGTATTTACTTTACGACGCCCTTCATCGGCAGGATGGACACAAGATGGGTAGTGAATGCAAACATCAGAGAGAGTTACAAAGCAGATGATGGAGTACAAGGGTTGTTTACGTGGAGTACCATTCACAGAAACTAATTTTCCAACAAAAGTATTGTTAAAATTCTGTGCACAATAGAGACAGCAATACACTGACCTCAGAATCAGGAGAAAAGAGGTCATACCCCATGGCTCCCACGGCATCCACTAGCCCCTCTCCCTCCTCTTGGCTTTCCCTCTTCCTCCAGTCCTCGTAGTCTGGGCTCACCTCAGGGTGGCTATACCCCTGCATCATTGCATCCTATTCAGCAGAGAGAGAGAATGAGGGTGTGGGGAGAGGAGGGGATATGAATATAATTATACTCTGAAACCTTTCATACGTATCCCTTTAAAACATGTCAGGTATGTGTAAATGCAACTAAAATCAGCTCTAATTTGCCTAGCACCCACGACTGTTAAGTTGAAGTCAGTAAAGTCAATCTGGTATTCCCCACTGAGGTTTTCCTTTCACTCCCTCCACTAACTCCCTTCTGTTCGACACCCCTCTCCCACTCCCAACACACACGTACAATCACACACACAGACACACACACCCACAAAGACAACTTACCCATCCCCCTGAGGTGAGTATCAAGTCCCACGAGTTGTCCATGACCCTCTGGGTGTAGCCGGTGATGGTGTCTCGTAGCTGTGGCACAAACTCTAGGAGGCGCCGCCCAAAGCATGGGATCATAAAGATTCCATCCTGGATATACTGACCCTGTGGTGGACAGTTGGACAGTATATTTCATTGAGGAACTGCCCAGCCTAAGTGTCCAAATCTAATTACTCAAACCATTCCCCTCCAAACAGGTACATGTACACTTTTCCACATGAGAAGGAATTCCCCATTGTTATAATAATTATCTATAATAACAGCTACATGTACCAACCTCTGTACCCAGACCTTCCATGTCCAGATTGCATCTCACAACACCAGATTGTATATCACAACCGTGGAGAAAAATCGCAGCATACTCTGTGATCTTTCTCCACAGTTATGCAATAAAATCTGGGCGTGGGAGGCCTGGGTACGAGGTTAACATGTACAGCTACTGCAATAAATATGTCCACACATGCATGTACCTGGAGCATGAGCTTTTTTGCTGCTCGGCTGAAACTGTCCCAAGTGATGGTGTTCTTCAGGACTTCAGTGAAGAGAGCATCCAGGGCCTGGTTCAGCTGGGTGTCATACTTGGCGTCGATCGCATCTCCAATTAGTGCTATCTTGTAGGAGATGTAGTCCGACCTTGTCGGCTCGTGATCTAGCTCGGTAGTGTAGACTCTAAAGCCAGGGTCATCAAACACATGGGGTGGCAGGGCAAGGGCTTGTGAGGGTTCGCGTCTGCTGGTCGAAGTTGATGTCTGCTGCGAATTAAATGCAGCTGTTCCACATTTGTTCGGTGGCCCTGCCATTCTTTCTTGTTTCTGTCCTTGATTCTCTTTCAAGGCCTCTTGAAATTCCACTGAAAAAGGATTTACTTCTGCTTCGTAGCTGTAGTACCCATGTGGTGTGTTGCTATAGCGACAGAGACCGGTCATGTACGGGTGGGAGACAAACTGGAGGCTGTTTTCACCAGACGTCAGAGAGAGTTGAGGAGAGGAAAAAAAACGTTTGTATCTTGAACTACCTGTTGAGGGGTTGCTATCGAAACTGGAGGTGTGTGAAGAGCCGTCTAGGTGAAACATCTTTGCTTTGGGTGAGGTGGTCTCGAAGGATCCATCAGTCTGGTCCTCGGCAGTGCCCTTGTGTGGTAGAGTCGCGCTTACGATGGGAGAAACGGGAGATTGGTGGCCGGGAACTAGGTTCCCACCAGATGGCGGCTCCTGGATTTGAGGTGGAACTTTCTTCACATTCCTCTTCCTTGCCTGCTAACATCAGCAACTCTTGTTCAGAACTTGGAATCACATCTTCCCACATCTGGCCATTCCCCACAACCGGAGCTTGTATCTCAGCTTCCTTATGGCCGATAGCATCACTGCTCTGCACCTGGTCACTTGTGGCCACTTCTTGGTCTTCGTAGATGTACTTCTCCACTGGGGCAGGCTCATCTTCCAGTTCAGAGTCTTCAGAGACACTATCCAATGCTGAGGACATTTGTACCCGTGTGTGGTGTGACTCCTCAGTGATGGCGGTGGTAGAGTGTCCATTTTCCAGAGAAGGTGGAGCACCCATTCCTACAACGAGGTGACCGTGTGACGTTGCTGGGGGTGGAGTTGGCGAGAGTTAAGAGGTAGATGTCGGCTTGGTTGGAATAGGAGAGTTTGCAGAGTCCAAATCTGCTGTAGAATGAGAGGTATAGGTTACATTCTATTTTAGTAGCTGTTTACACTATCACACCACAACTGATGCTATCCTGGTGCAGTGCATACTTATAATGCTTATGGAAAATATTAACACTGATTACTTCCATTCAGTGTTTCTGTGTGTGAACATGCACTTGAAAGGGTGAGTAACCTGTGCAAATACATAATACAATTCTAACAGCTCACCTTGAAAGACGTCATCACCTTCCTCCTTTTCTCTTCCTCCAGGAGTGCTGGCCTGGTAGGTCCTAGCATCTGGAGCAACCACTGAAAAAAATGATGAAACTCTGTTTATTTGTATACATGTATGTAAACCATTTTGGTATTTTTAAAGGCAATCACTAACTTTTACTTTTGTCAACACACTCGCTAGGAACACTTTATCTGACTGTATTAAGTGCACAATGCCATGTACTGGTTTCCACCAGTCTGTAATTACTGTTCATCCCCCTTTCCCTCCACGTCTCTCTCGCTCCCCCCTGGAGAAGATGTGAGACACTTTATGAGGTGCAAAAGGCAGAGCATTCGCTACTAATAAAGTTAAGTACTGGGGCAATCCCATAGCTACTAAACCCCCAATATACATATAGCAACCAATTCACAATGCCTGTATTACCCATGTGCCCGTTCCCCAGAGCACCATTCCAGGTTGTGTGACATTGGCGGGAGTGGGGTTGGCAACACTGGAGAGGTAGGTATCAGCATACTAGAGTTAACACAGTCCACATGTAACTCCGCTGTACAAGTCATCAGTGTGATGAGAAGTGGGTTGGAACCTGAGCTACAGGTAGTGGAATGGCATCAGAACAACCGGAAAGGAAGATCAGCCACTGGCACTGCTTTGTCCACTCTTTGAAGATGCACCCATTCAATTGTCTAGATATCGCATCTGACGCTCCGATCGCTCAAGACTCGTACTGCATCCTCCACGGCGCCATATCGTGGCGTCCAGTCTCGTTCCCAGACTGGACTGCCCCCGTCCTGTGGTAGTCTCGTGGGGCCCTCCCGGCGACGGGGGGCGTGGACGTCTGGGCACGAAACTATCGTGGGGGGGGGGCGTGGACGTCTGGGCACGAGACTAGTCCTGTGGATGAGCAGTCGTCGCGGAGCTTCGGGATCACGGGAATAGGTGCGGCATGAGAGCTGAGAAGAGGCTGTCTTACGAGCGAGCACTGGGAGACGAGACAGATCAATCCTACAGGGGATTATCACAACCTGGTAACCTTTACCCCTTCCACACATGTCTTACATCGGGCCGTTAGTCCATGGGTAATATAGTATCTATGGTTAGTCTCGCGGGACAGACTCACATGCACAGAGCGCGCGTGAGTCTGGCCCGCGAGACTATCGGGCCGTATGAAGTCTGGCAGAATTTTTCGTCCCAGGATGGTTTCAGCTGTACGTCATCCATACGGGTGTACGGTTTTTGAATGGATAGCCCATTTGTTAACAAAGGCTCTTTTGATTGTGTGCACTGTATTCGCCTCATCGATATAATATGGCCTCAGTCCCAGACCTGCAGCCCAGCTTTTGTTAGTCTCGTTCCCAGCTGACCTTTTGCCCTCCATCGGGAAAAGTACGTCTGGTAACCCCCCTATTCCATTTCGGTTCAAGTACGCTTGAATGTTAGCGTATTGTATTATTTTAATTAAACGTGTGACGTCACATAAGATTGCATTGCTGTCAACGTGCAATGTATAATGTGATGTAGGCAATGATTACGTGACGCATGCAATGATTGAAATACTATGAACCAAAACGGAATAGGGGGGTTACCAGACGTACTTTTCCCGACAGAGGGCGAAAAATCAGCTGGAAACGAGACTAAGCTTTTGTCACTTGCAGTGCTCTTTTCATACTGCAAGTAACAAAAGCCGAGGTGCTCGTCTGGAAACAAGGAAAAAAGTGGACTTCCAGCGACAAAAGCTGGGGTGTAGGCCTGAGAACGAGGCTATTGTTAGTATGCGGTATACCTTCCGAGGGACGTCACAGTATATGTAGTCTTATGCTCAGACCACACGGAAGAACGAGTGGTCTGGGAAAACCTGTATTTCAAATTTATTCTGCCGTCAATGAGATTCACTAGCTACGTACTGCTGTAAGCCAATTTGTGCTGCAGCTGTAGCTGCAACAAAAGCAAATCTGAAATGGCAGTGTTACCCAGACCACTTGTTTTTTAGCATGGTTTGCTCACGTGTGGTTAGTCTGGCAAAGCAAGACTTGGATCACGAAGCATGAGGGGCTGGTTGCGGGATGCATACATTATGCCTCATACTCAGGCCTCCCCTCGCAGCTTTTTTTTTTTTGCAGATGGCTGTGAAAAAAGCTGCAAGGGGAGGCCTGGGTATGAGGCAATACGTACATTACATTAACGCTTCACTATTCAGGCTTCAGAGCGGCAGACAAATGGGATGTAATATACACATTACATTGCAGTTCAGGCATTTGAGGTGAACATAAACAGGCTAGAGGAGTGAGCCTGGGACTGAGGCTAGGTCTTCCCAGTGTATGACAGCCCAGGACATTGACCACCTTGTATGCCTGTTTAAAAATCGCATTAGAGCAAATATAATGAAGAATGTGTCTAGAATTCCTAGGACTTCCCTTAAGAAAGAAAGGAAAACAGGGGCGGCCCCTACTTGGGCCAACCCCAGTATCCCATTGCTGCCTCGAAGCGATAACGGACGCCTGGAATCAATGCTTACACCTGCTAAATTTTAGCTTATACATGCATTAATGCACGGGTGTCTTTATTCGGTGGACTGGAATGGACCACTGGACTACTGAAATGGACTACTGGAACACTGGAATGGAATACTGGAATGGATTACTGGAATGGCTACTTATGTCACAAGATGCTCGTTAGGGGAGAAGGCTGGGCTTGGACCGGACAGTAACTACAGCAATGTGTATTTCATCACTGCAATGTAACTTGCGTTCAGGCTTAGTGCCCATACTTTAAATAGGTAATGCTAACTGTGACTAACTAACTGTAGTCTTGGGTACCCAGACCCTCGCTCAACTGCTTCCTGTGCATAGTGAGCACTTGGCCCTACCCACATTTGTCATATCTAGACCCAACTTTTATCATGTTTTTTTGTTTTGATGTTTATACTTTATACTGCTCCCCAGGTTTAGCAGCCTCGTTCCCAGGCCTTCCCCATACGAGCAAGCAAAATGAGCGCCACTTTGCTCGCTTGTGTGGAAAATGATGAGGCCACAGGTTTAGCATTGTGTCTTTGCTTTAGTGATTGTGTTCTGTACTAGCCTCGTTCCCAGGCCCCCGCTTTATTCGGTTACACTTACCTTTGTGTAACCATATAAAGTGGGGGCCAGCTGGGAACGACGGTAGTTCTGAAACACTTCTGTGTATGCATTATCTGTTGGTTACTAGAGTCGCAGCTAATACAGACAGTGCACATTATTGTCATTGATATGTGATATTGCAGCACTTTGACATGTGCATGACCATATGCCACGTTATCAGAGCCATATGTCTGAAGTGCATTGTTTGCTGTCAAAGCTGTGTACTATGCTGGCTACATCAGTGTAGTAGAGAGTCATGATTATAACTGACTAGCATATTGTCATCATAGCGCTTTGATCATGAGCTATATCCATACTATGATAGCCATGTAAGGTATCACAATTAGCAGAACATTGTTCCCTTACAAATACTGTGCAGCATAAAATGATAATGATCGATGCAACTCCAGCCCATTGTTGAAATAACCTTTCCTTTTTAGCAGTGTGCATGCATGCATGTGTACGATTGTCATTGATACTTCAAACTTGTGACAGGCATGTTCCAGTAGTCCAGTAGTCCATTCCAGTAGTCCGTTCCAGCAGTCCAGTGGTCCATTCCAGTCCACCGAATAAAGACTCCCTTAATGCATTGTGGGCATGCGAAGTGTTGCAGCTAGCTGTACTCAAGACATGAACTTTAAACCTTTGCTAGGAAACGCACATCCATGGTGATGTGATGTGCCCTAATATAGTAGACGCAATGATGTACAGTGATGTAATACAATTACGTAGCTACCCTCTCTGTACTCCAAGGATCATGAAGGCATGCATAACATACATTTGTACTTTTATATAGCCTCGTACCTGGGCTTTCATTGCCCAGATGTTATCTTGCAGCTGCAGTAAATAACCGGGGAGTTACTCCCTGATTTTTCTCCTCAGCTGCAAGATACAATCTGTGCAAGGAAAGCCCGGGTATGAGGCTACTTCTACTGCCAAGCCCTATAGGCACAAGAACTAGAGGTAGACTGAAACATACATTGTACATAGCTAGTTACTTCCTGTTGTATTTTGCGTAATTTGTCCTGGTATGCTGTAGCTACTCACAGGCTAGTCTCATAGGCCGAATATGGGCTGCTGCCTTTGTGGCGTGACAATAAGAGTATCGTACACACACACACACCTTCTCGCTTCGGCAGTGCTGAGTTGAAGATGACTCCCTCTGCGGCTGTGGACATGGAGGCATGCCACGGCGTGGGTGAGGTTGGCAGTGGCTCGGACATCGCCAGCATCAAGACAACTGCCGTAACAAGGAAGGGTAAGTTGAATATACACTATGATATGTCTTGGGATTGTATTAATTGGTCATCAGTGGCTCAGTACTGTAGCCCCTCACATCTGACTGACATATGTTGATCAAGTGGGTCTAGCCTTATATAGATGGTACAACTTATCGTCCTCCGTAGTGAAGTAATGTGGGAACGAGACTGGTATTTCTTTGTCTTTATACCATGGCTAGTGGCAAGTTGCATAAAGGGGGTGGAGCTACTGGACATCATTACAAGTGCTCTATATTTTTGTCTCATCTCTGAAATGGATTTCCTTCTGGTATTTATTATAAGGTAATTCCATCTCCCATCGCCAAGCTGATTGAGAGGGACATCAACCCTCATGTGGAGGAGTGGGAAGCGGCTAAAGCCTTCCCCGCCCACCAGGTGATGAAACAGCTCGGCGAGGGACGCCTACTTGGTCCGACTCGGGAGGTGGAGTACTGAGGGCTGGGGCTGGACTACAGCTACTCCATGGCCATTGCTGAGGAGCTGGGAAACATCCGCTGTTGTGGCGTTCCGATGGCAATCGGAGTGTAGAGTGGTAATGACGTTGTTGCCCTATTTGTATTCCTCAGTTTTGCTACTCAGGGTTTGATACCGGGTTTCAATTGGGGGGGGAGGGGTTTGGGAGGAAATATGGTATACTCCATCATGACACTTACATGCTCTGAAGTCGCATTTGATACTGTATTTCTGGGGTCCAATGGCTGTCTACGACCTATTGACTTTATTACCTATTGACCTATTGACATTATTACACGCATTGAGAGTAATCGCACTGCCAATTAGTGTAAAGTATAGCTCTGGGGTAGAAACAGATGTATTGTAATCGTGACTTGGGTGGGGCGAGATGGGTTGCGAGCCAGCCTTTCGCGAAAATAACAATTGACCCGGAACCATGCATGACAATGGTGCTGGAGAAGCTACACAAAAAATTACATGTATCTATATGTGAACATACATGTATAATGTGTGCATGCGCACACACACACGTGCACACACACACATGCACACACATGCACACACACACACACACACACACTACAGACATGGCCACTCCTGCCCTCTCTCGCTTCGGCAGTGCTGAGTTGAAGAAGGAGTTCCTAGCTCCCTCTGTGGCTGGAGACATGGTGGCATGCCTCGGAGTGAGTGAGGTCGGCAGTGGATCAGACGTGGCCAGCATCAAGACGACTGCTGTGCCAAAGAAAGGCCAGTTGATCTGTTGACAAGTATTCGAAACTGAAAATACACATGTACCCTTTGTTATTAAGGCCTTTGCACACGTGGCTTTGAGTCTGGGAATGATATTTACGGTGGCTGAGAGGGTTATTTCCGTTTCAATCACGTGGTAAGCGATTCGCACGTGCTAAGCGATTCGAAATTGTGCTAATCGATTCGCATGCTAGCTAAGCGATTCGAAATTATGCTAAGCGATTCGTGCTTGTGCTAAGCGATTCGAAGTTGTGCTAAGCGATTCGAGTAGCCTTGTTCCCAGGCTCCACTCCCCAGCTTTTCTCGCACCGGTGCAAGAAAAGCTGGGGAGTGGAGCCTGGGAACGAGGCTACGATTCGAGTAGGCCTATAGGAGTGGCCAGATGTCACGTGATTCCTTACTGTCACGTGAATACTTTTGTCGCATTGCTCGGACGCGTGGATTACATGCGTAGTGTAGCAGTAAAAGTACTCTCTTAACAAACCTGCATAAAGTATAAATCAGATATTGCCACCATTTTTGACGAATCAAGCCTACTATCTAGGTTACCATCTAGCCGTTCTCCGGATAAAGCCATTGTTCTATAGATCACGCGTGTGAGGGGGCGTATATGCTCGGTCATGAGACTACATAAGCTTAATACGGATGCGATATCGAATCGCTTAGCACAACTTCGAATCGCTTAGCACAAGCGCGAATCGCTTAACACAACTTCGAATCGCTTAGCATAAACGCGAATCGCTTAGCACAACTTCGAATTGCTTAGCACAAGCGTGAATCCCTTAGCACAAACACGAATCGCTTAGCATAACTTCGAAACCCTTAGCACAAGCGCGAATCACTTAGCACAAGCGTGAATCGCTTAGCACAAGCGCGAATCGCTTAACACAAGCGCGAATCGCTTAGCACAACTTCGAATCGCTTAGCACGCGAATCGCTTAGCACGTTCGCTTAGCACGCGATTGAAACGGAAATAACCCTCTCGGCCACCGTAGATATTATAACGTTTCTAGCCTTGGAACATCCCTACATGTAGTCCGATGCTCTCCTGTGAGTACATGTACATGCAAAATAGGAGGCTTGCCACTCACTGTATTGCAACCTTGCCTTCCTGTAGAAGACAACCACTGGTCCAAATACACATGCACACATACATGTAATGATACGGGACGTGTTGCTGTGTTATATTAGTACGGACATTGTATCTGAAGTACATGTACATGTATGTTGTTTCTTTCCCATCTTTCTTTGCCCTCTCCTTGATTTTTGTCCCTTCACACACACACACACACACACACACACACACACACACACACACACACACTCTCTCTCTCTCTCTCACTGTTTTCTATTTTATCACCGAGTTCGGATTCCTGTAGTCAATAATGGGTATTGCTCTGTAGCTACATGTGTGGGTACCTGTATGCAAAGCTCTGCTAAAAATGAATTCTTACTAATTGCTTGCAACAAGTAGTAACCACAAAAGATAAACAATGACATAAGCATCAACAAAGCACATGCTTTCTAGTTTCAAGCAAAAAAAGGTGAGGATTAAATCCAACTACATCTGGCATAAAAATGAAGTAAATCAGCATGTAGTCCTTGGTATACACACTCTTATTTATCTGTCTAGCCACAAAACAGAAACCAAACGGCAAGAACCAGACCATCTGATGCCGGGTCAAAATGGACCTACTTTAGCCTACTGCCTGCAAGCATAACCACTAAAGATATAGGTAGTTAACAACGAACGGTACTATGTAAGAAGTAAACAAGCGCGTTAATAAGCGTGTAAACTGGAGATCTCAAATTTACCACGTGCTGGACTCTACCCCGTGAGAGTGGCCCCACCCTTTCTGTAGACAGTTACAGGTCGAGAGGTTAAAGGGGCCGAAACCTGTGGCTGTTCTATGATCAGTCTGTGGTACTCTCCTGATGACCAGCCTCAAAACAATTTTAGTATCAAATACATGTGTGTTTATGCAGTATAGCTAAAGAAGGGGTTGTTTTATGCTAGGAATATCGACGATCTAGGCCAAAAACTAAAGGTTTTGGCTCATACAGCAATTGACAGGTACCCTGCCATAACCCTAAGCCCTTTTTATTTACTTCCCACAAACCTCACAAACACATACACACACGCACACACACGCACACACACACACACACACATCTCTCCCACCAGCCTCAGAAGATCTTGTGATCAACGGTGGTAAGATGTGGACCACGAGTGGAGCTCAGGCGGACTGGATGTGTCTTCTGGCCAACACTAGAGAAGGCCAGCCTCACAGGAACAAGCCCTCATCTGCCTACCCATGAAGACCAAAGGGGTAGGTCTGAGCTAACCTCACACTCAGGCCTTTCATAGCCATGTTTTGACAGCTGTGAGAATAGTAAGATAAGGGCGGGGGTTTCCGGACAGGGGGGGGGGAATTTCGGACATTCAGCAAAACTTCGCTCTTACCGTGCTTTCGATCACCAGAACACTCAAAGCGATCAAAACAAGTTCTAAAATAGCAAATTACTGACTTACGGTATTATCTGACCATTTTTAACATTTTATGTATACTGGTTTATTACTATGTCCGGAAATGCCATCTATCGGAAATTTCAGGAAATTTTAAAATCTGATCTCATTACTTCCTATTGCGAAAGTGGATTTCCACGAAAATTGTAGCGTAGGTAGTGCAATCTTTTGGCTATTTATCGATACTAGTAACTCAACTCCAGCTAGTGTAGAAGTGGCGCTAGAGCACAAGATCTCGACGGCTGTGCAAAGTTTGTCCGGAAATCCCAGACCTTACCTTACATTCATCTTGGAGTAAAGGCCTGCATGCAGTTGTGTCTGTGTCAGCTAGTGTTCTTGGGAGTGGGTGGGGGCACTCTCAACAGGCGGCCTGAAACAAACCTGTAGCCACTGGTCAGCTAGGAGTTGCTAATACATGTAAATTCCACGTGCCACACCGCACTGATGAGGCCCAAATAGCTCGAAACAGCTGTCTGTAAGCACGTTCTTCCTCTTATCAGATTCAAGATCTCCTGTGTAATGCTTGTATTTAGAGTGCTCATTAGCTAAGCACACAGGCCATCCATTTCTCTCCTCCAACAACAGGTTACTGTTGCTAAGAAGATTGAAAAGCTTGGCAACCACTCCTCCGACACTGCCCAGATCTTCTTTGAAGATGTTGCAGTTCCAGGAGGAGAGGATGTGGGGGACAGCCTCTGGTGAGTCCTGTGGATGGTTACTGGCATGTATTTGAGTGCCTGAGTATGAGGCTGTTGTGTGTGCCATTATTCTTGGTATTTTAATTTTTGCTGCTGTTACATGTAGGTTTTCATGTATGTATATCAACAGAGTAGCACAGACATGTATGTTATGACAGCTGATAGTGTACCAGCTACTACTTCAGTGTGTGTCTGCGGATCGTTGAAACAACTCATGATAATATGTTACTAGAAGTGGAAACAAATAAACTTCTTTAAAGGTCATTTGTGACTCAGTTTTGTAATGGAAAGATAACACACCTGTCACTGATTCTCAGATTGAGCTTTCAACTCTGTGCATGTACAAATGTGTCTATAGGCCTTGAGATTCCATGCACTGTCTCTATGAATTCTCTGTGCTATACATTGAGTAATAGCTAATCACTGAACCAGCCGCAATTCACTCATATATGTACATATACGCATACATTCACACACACACACACACACACACAGTCGTCCTACCCATGCAACGAGCCATTTCAGAGACGATAGAATACTGTCACCAGCGGAAGGCCTTCGGTCGCAGCATCCTGGACAACCAGGTGGTGCACTACCGTCTGGCAGAGCTAGAGACAGAAGTTGAGGCCTTGAGGTCTCTACTGTACAGGGCCATCGGTGAGGGAGTTGAGCCTGTCACTACATTGTCCTTAGTGTTTTGATTAGCGGGAAATGTTGCCAACAGATTCTGGTCATCAGATATGAGAACACATGTCATTGGTTACTCTGTTATGTACGTCTGCAGGATGAGCTTACTTGGCTGCAAAATAAGCCATTTCTGTTTCCGTTCCAGGTCTGTACCTGAAGGGCCACGATGTCACCAAGCCGGCCTCCATGGCCAAGCTGAAAGCTGGTCGGCTGACCAGGGAGGTCACAGACTCCTGCCTACAGTACTGGGGAGGAATGGGGTGAGTGAATGGGCTGAGTGAATGGAAGGACAGTTTTTTTAGGTTTGTGTAATGGAGTTGGGTTAGTGATTGGAATGGAATCATCTGGCTTTATCTGGCAGTGTTTGGAATGGGCTGAATGAGAATTGAAGTTTCTACATGTAGTAGCTAGTGGGGAAAATCTTAACTGTCACTTTATCAAGAGCTATAGGCTGGACTACATAGCTAGTAATGAGCACATAAGTCAGGAGTAGGTAGTAGCCTAATACCCTAGCCTCGACCCAGCCCACGAAAGGGAGTGGGTTGGGAATGTACAGTTTCTCGACCTGAATTGATAGGATATGTTTATGGTAAGGTTAGGGCATAGGCTTAGGAAATGTTTCCAGTAACGTGCGGTGGCATAACGGGCTTAGGTATACATATTTCTCCTAATCAGTTGCTAGACTCACATCCAGGCCTCCTCATTCCATTTTTTTATGAACAGTGGAGAAAAATCAGGACCAGTAGTCTGAAATATTTTACAAGGTCATGTGTCTGTGTGTGTAATACCAATCAATAGTGCCTGGGTGAGATCTGTCAATCTTTGTTCTCTGGCCTATAGGTACACAGCTGAAGTGGCAATTAGTCGGATGCACCGAGACATGCGACTGCTTTCAATTGGAGCGGGAGCCGATGAAGTGATGCTCTCCATCATCTGCAAACTATCAGGCACTTTGCCAAAGTAGTATGGCATACTTGTACCAAACAACAGTTATTGTTTTTGTCCCTCCCTTGAGTTTGTTGCTGTTGAGTAGCCTAGTTCTCTCCATGGCATTCCCGCCTCAGCTGCAGATTTTATCTTACATCTGTGGTTCATGGCTGTGAAATAAAAGCTGGGGTGGGAATGAGGCTAGCGGGTGAGTATTTGAAATCTTGAAATCTTTATTGCAGACATGATATTGTGCATGGGTGGTCTAACTCTGAGCTTAAGAACTTGGCCAGCTGGTGGTCACAGACTCAGAGAACTGCTGAGGTAACTGCTCACAAACAAGCTGGTAATGCTTCCACTCGCACTGGAAGTTGTCCAATCCAATCTCGTTCCCAGTTCATCGAGGTCGACTGGGAACGAGGCCAATAAAAGGGGTGTGTCACCGAAGTGGACTACCGTATCCGCTCTAATTAACGCGCCAAATTAAAATAATTATGCTTTTCAAGTGGCGCAAGATTGAGAATGAATTAAATCATAGATAATATACCCACCGGGATTGGAGACAAATCACGTGATGCTATACGTGCAATACATAAGCTCGCGGGCAGGGCGCGTTGTTGTTTTCCTCACCTTTTGAAGTGTTGATTCCTTTGAGCGGCGAATTTCTACCTTGAAGAACCAGTACTTTTCAGTACTTTCAGAGACAGAAGAAGCAGAGCCAGTGGAGTATAGTTGCACATGTAAGCGTTTAAAACTTGAGGTTGAGGCTGCAGAGCATAGTAGTGTGCATTAAATAGCATTAGGCCACAATAGCGGTTTCTGCTAGTGCTTGTCTGTGCGCTTTTATTTTAAGGCGGGTAGAGGAAGAAACTTTGTGGGGGGCCTACACCAACAGAACTACTATCTATGCTAAGGGCCTTGGTGGAGAAGATAGTATAGTCATTAAAGTTTTGCATGAACAATACTTTTATCAAGGATGTTCTTTCTTTTGGTAGAAATTTTGGGACCAAAGTGTGAAATTGGTGAATTACTGTTCTTGATTTTTGTGGGGGAGCCACAGTCATTATATCCTGTGTATTGACCTGCTGATGCTGCCAAAGTATACCGGGACCATTCTATGTTTGCATGGTTTTTGAACTAGGTCTGTAGTTCAATGAGAATGGGAGTTACAGAACATTTTGTTTGTCCCACTTAGTGCTAACCTCGGACTATGCCTGGGAGACGATTCAGGCTCAGTGTTCACCGGAAGAACGAAGAACGGAAGAAGTATGCTTGCAGGGCACTACCTGTTAGCATTGAGCTAACAAAAGAGGTCATGGTTTTCCGAGTATCCATTTCACTTGTCCTGCTGAAGTACGTCGTCTCTTTGCCCATCGGTATCTACCTTTCTACACCAGTCATGTCGCCACAAGCTTTGCGAGCCAGGCTCGAGGCAAAAGCTCTGCCACCTACCTGGGTCGTTGTTCCACCATCCTCCCCTACTATAGAGTCATTGGTACTCTGCAAACTTAGATACGATTCTTCCCACTCGATTGCAAATGTGTTTTTTACGGTCACGATCAACTGTATATTATCTATGCACTTACACAATATCAATAATTCATATATATATAAGGGGGGTAATAGAAACCATACAATTATCTAACAGTTACATGCATTATACATAATAGTCAAGTACTCTCTTTGGTAATTAGCTTCTTTCGTAATCCTTTTGACTTCTGAAGCGATTTTGCATGTGCAGACTTAAACTTCTCCATCCAAGCACTAGCGTATGAGAATCCCCGTATTGTTATCCACATGTTCACAACAAGTTGTAATAGTGCTTCAGTTTCCTCTTCCTCCCAGTCACTTGCCACAATGCACCAATGAATGCACCAATGAAATTGGACATCTTCGTTCTTCAGAATGTGCTCAGTGACCTTGTGCAAGTTTGGCGGCTGTTGGGGTTGTAAATGCTTTCTTAGTTCAAGTTCCATCGCAAGCATCGCTTGAAATGTATGAGGGGTGATCAGTGTCAAAATTGCGATGTAATTTCAGGAAGAAGGGGTAATATCTGCAAAGAGGGGGTATAATTTTCAGGAAGAGGGGGTATACTTTTTGAGAGGCGGTACACTTCTCAGGAAGAGGGGGTATATTTTTGAAGATTCCCTGAGTAAAGTGATCTTACTGATATGCATTTAATTGTACATTCTGTGGTGCAATGCAACTGAGTTAACCTTCTATGGGTTAAAAAGGTCACTTTACTCAGGGAAACCCAGCTACATCGTGTTTCTGTGGTGGGGCTAGCAACAGGCTGCAAGGGAAAGGTATGCGTTGTTAATTGGCCTTTCTATCCTTTTGAAATTGGAGAAATATCCGTGTAAAGTGATCCACTTGTTTACACATTGTTTTGTAGCTAGACAGCAACTTTGTACCAACCTGTTACTATCCCCACCAAAGAAAAATGATATCTGGGTTTGCAACCAATGCACCCTGTTCGCCGCAATGGGGATGTATGGTTCTCATGTATTGGTGGCTCATCTTGAAGCATCCTTAAGAGATTGCCTTAGCTACCACCTCACATGCTTGATCTACATTTGCATCAAATCCACTGAAGTGCTCTAGAGCTATTAACTCTCGATACACCAGCTGCAAACAGATGACAAAGGCATCAACCACATCAAAGGATATTCTTCTTCCATCCCAAAAAGCGGACAAATCTGTAGCAACTCTTCTCAAGGTTCGTATTTCCCAGGAACTCATAATTCAGCTGTAATCACCTTCCATGTGCATCATTAGTAAAGTCCACACCTTTAGCCACACCCAATATTGTTGTTAATTAATTACCCTACTTCTTCACGAAAACTTCTTACCCCTCTTCACAGAAACTACCAGCCTCTTCAAAAATATACCCCCTCTTCCTGAGAAGTGTACTGCCTCTCAAAAAGTATACCCCCTCTTCGCGGATATTATCCCCTCTTCCTGAAAATTATACCCCCTCTTTGCAGATATTACCCCTTCTTCCTGAAAAATATACCCCCGCTTCCTGAAAAGTGTACCCCCTCTTCTTGGATATTACCCCCTCTTTCTGAAAAGTATACCCCCTCTTCATGGATATTACCCCCTTCCAATCGAACAACCACGCCCACTACAATTACATCGCAATTTTGACACTGATCACCCCTCATAGAAATGTGCCCTCACTGATATGTTTTAGGCCACCTGAAGAGCCATGATAAACACTCCACGTACACCACTCACTCTAGCTCTGCTGAGTTCGAGTCGCGATGCTTCTATACTCCAAATAACGCTCGCCAATTATTATAAGATGCTTCTATACTCCAAATAACGCTAGCCCGGGACGCGCGAGTAGGTGATAATTGGCACTGTTTCCAATCCCGGGTGGTATATTATCTATGATTAAATAAAAATAGTACAAATACGTCATTGGCACATCATTTAGAGTGTCGCGTTAATTAGAGCGGATACGGTATAGTCGGGAAGTTAAAATTGTTTGATTGCCAGCTTCTTACGATTGAAGCTTGAAACAGTACTTTCCACCCCTCCCAGATGAGGTAGGTATGTAATTGGATGCATAAGTGTGCGTTAGGATGAGGGGTAGCCACGCGCCCAGACTGCCTAGTCTCGCGGAGTGAGGGTCTCGGCTTCCGTAGGTCCGCGAAACTACAGACTGCTCGGACCCTACCTTCCCAGTTCAAATAACCCGAGGATAATATTCTAAGCATATGAAAGTCCGTTTATAGTAATCTATGCTCTAAGCAATTGTGTTGGATCGATTTGGGCTGGCTTATGAGAGGCTATGGGTGGGGCAGATCTATTAAATAAAGGGGTGGATATAGCTACTATTTAGCGAAAGTACCCCATGCTCCTATAATAAATGTCATGTTTTCCTGCGGGTCTTTGTGTGTTGTGTAAATTATGCGAACAGGTGAAACTTAAGTATAAAGTGATGAAGCTAAGGGGAAGCTCACTTTGCTCACATAGCTACATGTGGTGCGTGCCTGAGAATGAGGCTCTATGTGGTGTTGTCTTCTATCTGCAGTACTGTTTGGCAACGTATGCTGCATACAGAAAGAGCAGCAGAAGATTGCTTAGTTTTTTTAAATTTCTTGTGAGGAGCACTAGTCTCGCTCCCAGTTTTACAACATCCATCAGACATCCATCCTTATCATACCAGTGCAGACCTCCACAGCATTTTACCATAAGTATTTTTACCCAGAAACAGAACATCTCCTGAGTGATAAAAGCCACATTTGACACAATGTCGTCGTAAGCTTGTCGTACCTTGCATGTATCTCTTACTAACTGAGTGAGTGGTACAAGACTTTCAATTATGAAAAGGGGGTAAGACCTAGCTACAGCGACAGGCTCACTATACAAGAATTTATAGCTAACTGTACAATGTACTGTATCACCTTGGTGTCGAGGAACGATACACTGGCTTGGCTTCTGTTTTGTTTCTGTACGCATTTTTACAGCATTTTGGTAGTAGCCATACTTGTATAAATACCCCATCCATGCATGCTAGAAACACACCTGATGAAGGCTCAAGTTCAGAAGTGTTATCTGAATTTCAGATGTCTGCGTATAGCCTCAGAGTCAATAATTTGTTCCTTATAGTATGGAATTTAACAATCCGTAGTCAAATTCCATAGTAAGTATCAAATTACTGAGGTTTCATACTCAGACATCAGAAAGTTAGTAAAAAATTAGTAGCCAAACACTGCATATTATTTGCAGTGTTGCAACTGCACAACTTTATTTAGGCCTAGGGCTTAATGATTGCGTAAATGAGGTTTACATGTACATGCATGACAATTATATGCCACTGGTATTGGTCATAGACAGTAGAGGTTGTGCCAAGACACTGAGGTAGCTACTAGTGGATATGCTGAAGGGGATTTTATGAATAACGTATGTCTCAAGGACTAAAAAGGCTCAGGCACTAGCTTTCAGTTGGAATTTAAGAGCATAACTGTTGCAAGGATTAAATTTGTACTGTTTAGTGTGCTGAGGGGAAGGAGCATTGCATAATGTGTAGCCATCTTCCAGCTCTGCTATCAGCCAGTGACCAGCTACCTTTATGAAAATTAGATACTACAAACAGTGCTCTGCCCAAGAACCGTTTCAAAAGCAGTGCTAGCTTAACCCATATCAAAGAATAGTTGAGCAGATGAGCACCACTCTTCCCCTATTTGGCAAGTACACTGCTAAAAGAAGTTTTACATTCTGAAATCCCACACGTACTAAGCACATGATCCATTCATGTGTGTAGCTACATACTGTTGTTGTACCACCCTTATATTTCTTATCTGCATCTGACTGTAAATAGTTGCTTATTTAGCCATTGGAATGTTATGAATGTTTTATAACAGTATTCATGATGATCAAACTAATTATTCATCACCTTTACTTATGTGGGCTGTGTATGACTAATTATTCAGCTCAAAGTTACATGCAGAATGGCTAAATAAGCAATTATTACTGAGAGGTCACTATATTGCAGTTTAACACAGTAGTCAGTTCTAAATTTTATTTGCTATATCGCATAGATAAATGTGGTGGTGAAGCAAGTGCAATTTTGCCTATTGCAAGTGCTAAATTATATGAAAATCAATGTGATTCCACATTAATTATCACATGTCCGCATGTCCGTATATATCTACAGCCTTTGTTGAATTAAAAAAGTGTGCAGTTATATAAAGTGTTCAATTATGGAAATAATTACACATTGTCTATAGGGGTAAATGTACTTTTACTAATATTGTGATTAACTCTTTACCGACCAATAATACCTTTTGGCATCATGACGCGCAGTAAGCATAAACATATATAAACATAAGAATTTATCTCAACCACTCCAAATAATATTATGCCAATAATGTATACGTGTGGGTTTGCTAACACATGCATGTGAGATTGCTAGCTCAAGAAAATCGGACAATTTTGTAGATGGCCTGCTTGAATACTATAAATAGCATGTTGTAATGACAGCAATACTTGTACGTACTTGTACGTATCTCTAATGCGGGGACAGGGGTGAGGATTCATAGCACCATTATTCCATCAACACAGAGTCTGGCTCTACGGAACAATGATCAGTGATACCTCCATTTTGAATGGCTTTAGCAGATTCTGAAATTCAGTTTCAATAACTTGAAAGGAATTTTCAAAGTCATGGCTACTGGTGAGTTTATAGCTCTGAAGATAAAGATTATGTAATTATTCCCTTGAGTTGTTATATAATTAACCTCACCCTACCATAATTCCCCTATTTAAGGAGGAAGAATTGTATATAATAATGCAGCCAGCTTACCCTACTCCTTGTATTATACACAATTTTATACTAGAGGTGTTTCAGTATTATAGAGCTATAGTTTATGGCACTGATAATATGGGCTTGCAGACCTTACACACTAGTACTCCTGTCTTATCGCCACTGTAGGTGATACAACCATAAAGCCACCTACATTAAACGAGGTGCTGGAAGAGCTTCGCATTAGCTCAAATGTACTTGACCAAAAATGCTCCAATGAGCATCTCACAGATATTTCCCGCTTCCTGGATTGGAGAGGGGTCACCCCATACCTGGGACTAGATGATATAGATCGCAGACAGATTGAGTCACAGACAACTGAGCATGAGAAAGGTCCTGAAACACTTCGATTGTGGAAAAAGAAATATGGTTTCAAAGCCAAGTTCAAGATATTGGTAGATGCCCTCCTGAAAATTGGTAATGCTGAGCAAGCAGAGAAAGTGTGTAAAAGTACGTACATAAATGACTGTCTCAATTTTGTAATTGCATCTTAATAATTCCTTTCTAAAAGGACCTATATTTTATATCAATAGACTTCTTCATGCTTTTATGTAATCATTTATATGTGGTAGTTGTTTGAGCCTCAGTAATGCATACACTCACCCAATGTAGTTGCTGCTGAGGCGGCCGAAGAAGAGCAAAGTCATCAGCTGACTGCAGTGAAGCCTACTCACAACCTTCCACCTACTCATCCTGTACATTCAGAAACAGGTCTGCGGCACAGTAATATTATGTGATATTCACAATGTTTATATTTCTGTGAAAACTGTCTGAAATATTGTTGCTGATTTATGTACATACACAACAAACACACATGCATGCACACGCACGTACGCACAAACATACATGCACACATACACACACACACACATGCACACACACACACACGCACATTCCATCCAAAGAAGACTACCCACATGAAGTAATGGCAGTGTCAGCGCCCTCCACTGCTCACTTACTTTCAAACACGTCGGTACAGCAAGTGCCCCACCGAATGCAGTCAACTACAGGTCAGTCTTTAACAGATATATACATTCATTATAAAATTCCATGAGTATATAATTATGGAATTAATTCTTGACTATATTCCTATGCACAGTACTGGCACACACACACACACACACGCACAATGCCATATACACAAAGATGCCTGCACCCATACATCATTGCACACACCTCACCGTGTGTTTTCTCTGCTCCTGTTTAGGAGTACTATGGTATTTACTGACATGAAAGAATGTACATAGTAATAACTTGTAGTGTACCATGTATAACTAGTCTCACAGTCCAGACTCATCACAGGCTGTGGCGGCAGTGTCTGTAGCCACTTTCTTTGGCATAGGCTCTGCTTCAAAAGTTGATGGCATATAGCACCGCCATTGGGTGTGGTAGTGGGAATGACTCAGGGCTGTATTAAAATGGTGGACAGCACGAACCGTAAGAATGAGCCGAGAACAGAACCGCTTCTGTGCCTATCAGATACACATAGACTAAGATACTGAGATTTGCAGCATTAAAATATTGTGTTGTAAAATCGCTAAGTCCCTAGATAGAAAGATATTTTTTAGACAGACTGACAAACGAATTGCTTCAACCTGGTCACACGTAATTATGCGGCGTGTTGTAATAAGCATATTTTATTTTACCACATGTAGATACCACAATATTAATGCATGTGATTTTTCACAGTTGACACAGCAACATCAAATAGAGAACCTGTTTACATAATGTCTGAGGTGAAGCCTCCCTCACAATTATCCAGTTTTACAAACCATGTCATAGATACTATGCAGTCTGAAACAGATTTGTTTGACAAAGGATGTAGTAGCTAGACTAACAGTGGAGGATTTTATTCAGGAAGGGGCGCCCTGGATCCCCCCCTTCCCAAAAACAGTTTCTCCCCCCTGGCCTTCAGATGGGTATATGTACTTGAGGACGAACTTAGCCTTGTCCACAGGCTACATCCTCCCTAAAAATGGGGCCTGGTGTTCACTATTTACACATGCACAAGATATTATGGAATAGGCCAGTAAATGTATCTATGGACAATCTTAGTCACATAGCAAGGAATAGTATAGAGGTGGTATACATTAATTTTAATGATAGATCTGGCCTCCTACTCACCCAACATACAGTTGCCACAGCGGCAGCCAAAGAGGAATACAGTCATAAACTGACTGCAGTGAAGCCAACACACTCTACCATCACTCCTCCACCTCAACAGATATCTCATCCTGTACAATCAGAAACAGGTCTGTGACACTTTAGCAGTGCATGGTATTCACAGCGCTCATATTTTAGTGAAGGTATTGTTACTTATACACACACACATTTCATTCTTGTTGAAACAGTTTTATCCAAAGAAGAGTACCCACATGAACTAATGGCAGGGAACCCAGTGCCCTCCGCTGCTTGCTTACTCTCAACCACTTCTGTTCAGCAAGTGTCCCGCCCAATGCAGTCAGGTACTGGTCAGTCTCAGACAGACTGTAATAATACCTGTATATATAGAAAAGGAGTTGTTTACTTCCTGTAATATTATGCATGAATAGTGCCTACATATGTAGCACACATACATGCACACATACACACACACACAAACAGACTACACAGACACTATTATACACATGTTCACTTGCTATATGTTCTACATGGAAAAATACTTGTGAAACAGCTGTAGCAAGCAATTCCCACCTTTTGGTCACTCTCCTTCACCCTCTATGTATATGCTGCTGTTGCTAAAGCCTCTATAAACAGTTCAAGTAACATTTTACGTACATTCCCTTTGCGGCTGCTACATTTTGAAAATGTTACTGTGAAATTGTTTGAAGTTGGTGTATGAGTAGTAGCCACGTATGTAAATATGCCACCATAAATTAGACCGTCTCTGCTATATCTGCTCCGCAATATATAATTTTGTGTGCTCCCATTTTGTTGATGTGCAATGGTAGCACAATAACAGATAGACATGTAATAGTATACCACATGTGGTTACCGCAATGATCATACATGCACATTCACACAGTTGCCATGGCAGCATCAAACCGAGAACCAATCAATATAGTCTCTGAGGTGAAGCCTCCCTCACGATCATCCAGTTTTACACACCATATTCTGGATACTATGCAGTCAGAAACCGACAAAAGTTGTGATAGCTAGTCTAATAGTTCAGGGTTTCATTATTTCCAACCTTTTGAGGCCCTAGAAGCAACCTCAGAGCATTTAACTTTCCAAACCTTCCTATATACCCACTTCTGCTGACTGATACCTCAGAATGAGGCCAGTATGTGATTTAAAGAACAGTGGAGATAACATCTCTGTATTTTTATATGTATGTTACATTTTCACTGTAGTATAGTGCACCATGGTTGTACTTTCCTAAATACATGCAATACACGTGCATATACATTCACACACACTCTCATTTGCTCTCTCTCTCTCTCTCTCTCTCTCTCTCTCTCTCTCTCACAAACACACACACACATACACACACGCACACACACATACATACGCACACACATTCTATGTATACACTTACATACCCATGCACGGTATCCACAGTGAACCAGCTACCTAACAAGCAGCAACCTAGTGAAGTAGCTATTATAAAACCACCTACATCAATTTATGGTCCTACGCCTACCATTGCCTGGCACGTATCTCAACTTTATCCTGTGCAGTCAAGAGTAT
Source organism: Phakellia ventilabrum (assembly GCA_963921505.1). NCBI lineage: Eukaryota > Metazoa > Porifera > Demospongiae > Axinellida > Axinellidae > Phakellia > Phakellia ventilabrum. Next base: position 1,720,416 of record OY997378.1, on the reverse strand, counting down.
CTGGTCAGTCTAGCTGCATAACGATAACTGATACAATATGGTAGAGTAGTCAATGTCCACTCATGTAGCACAATTATAAACTTTTTGGGATAGCAGAACTTTTGTCATATTGCAAGTAGGGCTTGATAATTTTTCTACCCATTATTCTATTCTGAATTGCACATTCTTTTTGCCTTTCCTATTATTTCTAATTATGCTAATAAAATTTAAACCTAATAAATTTAATATTGCCTCACACTAATTACAAAAATTTTATGTACTCGAGAGAGTCAAGAGTCTTTTTAATGGTTATATTGTAGTATTATAGACAACTGAATATTAATCTTGTAAAGATAAGGATCAGACCATAGATTATAGCGGACTGAGTTGAGCATGTGTTTGGACTTACTCTAATTAATGCTTCAATATTTTAGCAAAGTACAAAGGTCAGGCCTAATATGCCGATACAAGTACCTATTTCTTATTAGGCTATTATTCTCGCGTAATTCTCTATGCTTTTAGATTCTCTAGGCTTTTAGGTACCTATTATTCAAAATTATGCTGGCATAATTTATCAAGGCCTGATTGCAGCAGTTGAATTTTTTTGTGTGTCATCGCTGGTACACGCAATGATTTTCTGTGATGTAAGCATATAGCTACTTAGCGTAATTGTGAATGCATTCAAACACACATTGCCTACATAGTGGAAAAAAAAGGAATTAGAGTCATAGGAGAGAATGTACCCCCACTGACCAGCTACCCAGTACTGCAGTTACATATTTTTTGCTCACATGCACATCCACACTTTCATTGTACACACACACACACACACGTGCACGCACACACACACACACACACACACACACACACACACACACACACACACCACACACACACACACACACAATTACACATACACTCATTTATATATGCATACACATGTACATGCACAATAGCCACAGTGGACCAGCTACCCAGAGATGAAAATATTAATGACATGGCTATTAGGACACCACTGACACCGACTCCTCATGGAGCTATACATGCTACTGCATGGCAGGCACTTCATCCTTATCCTGTACAGTCATGGCCATCTGGTCAGTCTAGTAGCATAATGTTAACTGATATGGTACAGCTGTTGTTGTTTGAATTATTTGCTCATCTAGTGTAACTTTTATTAGGGTGTGGCAGTAGTTGACTTTTATACGTAATCATAGCCTCGTTCCCAGGCTCCACTGCCCAGCGTTTTTTGCACTTTGGAAAAACCCGTGTTTTTCCAAAGTGCACAAAGCAACTATTAACTTTATCGTATAACAGAACTTTTGTAGTATAGCAGCAGTTTTTGTGTGTGTGTCATTTTTTTTTTGACGTAAGCATGCACCTAACATGCAATGCACACATGCAAACACACATGCATCACTCACTCATATATTCTCGTGAAATTTAAAGAGAAACATGTCCATAGATTCGCAGGAGAGAATTTACCTCCACCAACCGGTTATCCAGTTCTGCAGTTACCTTACACTGTGCAGTCAGAAAATGGTCAGTACACTTATTGAACAATGTACATGTAGCTACATGATATTCTATATTATTGAACAATGTAGATGACATTCTGCTTTTTATGTACATCTACTTACTTGCTAACGGTATGCTAACGGTACACTCACATAACGGTATTATAATCATAGTGCGCTGCAGTTATTATTTTCCTTATACACATATTCACATCACACTCACATGCACACCCACTCTTCCATCTGCACACACACATTTTATTTTGTATGTGTATCCACGTACATATGCTCAGTAGCCACAGTGGACCAGCTACCTAGAGAAGACAATATTAATGAAGTGGTTAGTAGGACACCACCTACACCCACTCCTCATGGAGCTATACGTGCTACTGCATGGCAGACACCTCAACTTTATCCTGTACAGTCACGGCCATCTGGTTAGTCTAGCAGCATAATGATGACTGATATGGTACAGCTGTTGCAGTTTGAATCATTTGCATATCCTCTCATCTAGTGTAACTTTTATTATGCTGTGGCAGTAGTTGACTTTTGTATGTAATCATTGGTATATATTATAATTATTTTCTGTGATGTAAGTACACCTAACATAAACTATTATATGCACACATACAAACACACATCACTCACCTATAGTGGAAGTTAAAGATAAACATGTTCATAGAGTCACAAGAGTAGATTTACCTCCAACCAGTTACCCACGTCTGCAGTCAGAAAGAGGTCAGTATAATTATCAAAATTAGTATAGACATTCTATTCCATTGCACTATATTGGTAGCTATTGATTTGATAATCGTTTAGTGCACTATAGTTTTACAGACACATTCACAATTCTATGCACACAAAAACACACATGGACACCCATACCCACACACACATGCATACACATATGCATACATGCATACACATACATACATGCATATGTACACACACACACACATGCACACACACAAACATACACACACACACGCACGCACACACTCACACACAAACACACATTATATAACCTGGTTTAGTGGGCAATATGGCGAGATATTGCACGAGTGTGTACAAGTATTTTCCCGAGCCGTAGGCGAGGGAAAATGCTGCACACGAGTGCAATGTCTCGCCATATTGCCCACTAAACCAGGTAATGAGGTGTATATTATGTACTACCTTCTCGCAATGTTAGCCACGCCTACCGTCACGAACTTTTATGTCCACTACCCAGCACAAAACTACCTGCCTGGCTATAATGAGCTACAAAAGAGCTAAACGCTTTACAGTGAAGCCCAAAGTAGGCTTGCTTACCTTACAGAGTTGCGCATGTCTGCAATAAACTCCGTTCTTGAGTGTGCATGTGGCTCGATCAGGAGAAGCGGAAGGGATCACCGACCGACGTTATGACTTACCCCCCAGTTTTCAGCATACTTAGGAGCGATTCGTGAGAGAAGTATTCCTTTCGCTAACATTTTAGTAGCTTGGTAGCTCCCATTGCTGTGATTTAATACTCTTCAGACTCTGCATCACGTGAGTTACCCGTCAATAACGCTTAACGCAGACGTCAATATTGCAAATTATTGACGGCTCGCGGTATAGCTATTGCAGGATTTTGACGACTGACTCTAGTACATAATAATTGTATATATTCACGTATATTCACATACACCTGCACAGTATCCACAGTGAACCAGCTACATAATGAGCAGCAAACCAATGATAAAAACTATCATATAACCACCCATATCCACTCCTCATGGTGCTACGCCTACTATAGCATGGCAGGCATCTCAACCTTATCCTTTGCAGTCACGTGCATCTGGTCAGTCTAGCAGCATAATGTAACTGATATGGCATAGTAAAACAGTAAATGTCCTCTCGTCAAGAGCAACTATAAACTTTATCGTATAGCAGAAATTTTCTAGTATAGCAGCAGTTTTTGTGTGTGTATCGTCGCTCATACTTTATGGCATAAGTGTGCACCTAACATGCAATGTTGCCTGAAAGGAGAATGTTAATGAAGTGGTTATCATAAAAACACCTACACGATCTCTTCATGGTGCTATACATGCTACTGCACGGCAGGCCCCTGAACCTATCCTGTATAGTCACTGCCATCTCGTCAATCTAGCAGCATAATAATAACTGATATGTTACAGCTGTTGCAATCATTTGCGTATTCTCTCATCTAGAGTAACAATTTTTTTTATTATGGTGTGGCAGCAGTTGACTTTTGTATGTAATCATTGGTATATATAATTATTTTCTGTGAAGTAAGTACGCACCTAACATAAAATATCATATGTGGCAGTCCCGAGTAGAAAACGAACATTATTCCGTCACGTATTTCGATCGCACCCGCGCGTTCACTACGCTATATCTCAGAACTTCCGTTAAGGGCGGGGCTCATACGTGCTGCGTAGAAGCCTCACATATTGACGCTACTACGTAGCGCGTATGAGCCCCGCCCTTATATGCAAACATATCAACACACATCACTCACCTATAGTGGAAGTTAAAGATGAGCACGTTCATAGAGTCACAAGAGAAAATTTACCTCCAACCAGTTACCCTCCTCTACAGCCAGAAAGAGGTCAGTACAATTATCAAAATTAGTAAAGACATTCGATTTCATTGCACTTTGTGAGCATAGCTACTGATTTGATAATGGTATAGTGCACTGTGACTTACTGACACATTCATCTTTTTGTATGCTTGCAGCTTGTCACTGAACAGAACAAAAATTGTCATGTTTATGTATTGATCCTATAATTAATTTAAACACCATTATATTTTTGCCCAGTTGTGGAGACCATTGATGAAGACACTGCAGATGGCAGTACTGTGCTTAGAGATGGCCAGTATAAATCTATTCAAATGCCTTCTATGAGGACCGAAACAAGGGCAAAGAGTATCACAAAAGTCAGTCAGAGTAATTCTGAAGATCAGCAACAATGTAAGCACTTTCTCGGTGTACATACACAAGTCACAAAATAAGATGTGGCTCTAAAATAAAACAAGGATACACTAGCGCTGTTAGCCAGAATTAGCCCCTTCTCAGAGTAAATATTTGTGAAGTCAGAAGTAAGACTTGGATCTCAATTGATTCTGTAAACGTATAATTTTACTTTATATAAAATTCCTTTTTTGCATGACACTTTTGTATAAATAAACACAGATTAAAACTGTAAATGTAACAAGTTAGTATGCTACTACCTGAAGTGCAATTACTAATGGCAATTGGACACTACCTTATTTGTAGGCCCTACCATGTTTCCAGACAGGGAACAATCGTATGAACCACTTGTGCAATCATAAAATCAGTTCTGCATGTCATTGATTTTTGCTAATTATGATAATGATCACCTTTCACATAACACAGCAACTCAAAGGGCACCTGAGGAATTCTTAGGATTAAGCCCCCCTGGACAGCAATGCCTAGCAAATGCAACACAGCAGAATGTAAGAAGTCCAGAATGTACTTTTGAAACAGGTCAGCAAAGTATTTTGTAAATACGTTAACCAGTGTATACATCTTTACTACGGGCTAGATGCTCTTACTACAATAATTATTTGTTTATGAATAGTATGCCAGTTTAGATTGAGAACTACTGTAGCTAACACAAATGCAATGTATGTCAATTGTCAATACAGTCATATTATGATCAGTAGTAGAAAATACTATAAATTTCAAAACCCACACATTTTTATTCAGTTATGGAGTCTCAGACCTCTCATGAAAGTACTGCGTATGGCAATACAGTGCTTGGAGATGGCCAACATAAGGGTATGTCTCCTATGAGGACTGAAACAAGGACAAACAGTCTTGCCAATATCATTCAGGTTAACCCTGAAATTCAGCAGCAATGTAAGTACACCCTCAGTGTATTGTATTATGTGATGCCCATGCATAATGTTTTCATGCGGCCCCTTTCATATGCATGGTTTTCCTTGCTATTGACACTTATCCCTACAGTATAGGTATACTAATTTGGCAGACGTCTTTTGAAATACAGCATGCTCTAGTTAAGAGTGTCAAAGAGTAATTTCAACAGTGCATGCACATTGTTTGGTGGGTGTAGTCATGTCTAGGAGTAGCAAAAAGTGTATAGCAAGATTCTACCACAGATTTCTCTGCATGTACTGGTAATCTTAAAATGCACACTAGTATACCTGGGGCATCTGCAGGGCCATCTTCCTCAGCAAAATCCGATGCTTCACCAGCCACCATAAACTCGGGAGTATAGTGACCCCTTAATTACATTAACCCCATGAACATAGTTACCTATCAAAACCATTACTAGAATAGTATTACCCATTAAAATGGAATTTATCCTATGAATATTTTTGCCCATCAGACATCAAAGTAAACCACCATGCAAACCATAATATAAAATCCCCATATTATGTATATGTGATAACATGCCCGATATACACATGAGCCCGAGGGCACATAATCCCAACTAAGTACATAATCAGAGGACAGGTTTGCATGCACTCTTAGTGGTCTGCCCACTGTTTACCTTGTGCACTAATTGTATTAATGTAATAAGTCCCCGCCTGGTGAGTAGACTCACATTGTACTTTACTACTGTATTTTTAATCTCATGGTAGTTAACCCCATGAGTATAATCACCCCCATACAATAGTCTGAATCCAATAGAGAGCTTATGTAGACCAATTAAAATTGAAGTTATTCTTCGATGCTGTTACTGGAATCATTCTTTTTGTTACAAACAGCTGCTCAAAGGACACTTGAAGAACCCTCAGAGCTTAGCCCCTTTTCCATGCAGCAATATCCATTATCTGCACCACAACAAAATGCAAGTTGGTCAATGGTTGAAACATCCCATCAACCCCTAAAAGTTGCAGGTCAGTATCCAGGCTTGTTCTACTAACTTTATGAACAGGCCATTTAAGATCAAGGGTGGTGTATAGTGTCTTGGCTTGTTCTTCAGACTCTACACAGATTTATCCAAATATCCAGTGATATCAGATACTATAAAGTGTATGTATACATTTCATCATGTTCCAAGAATTTAAAGTATGATTACTTTTCATCACTGATTTATTACTGCAAATGTATATGAATTTGTGTGTAGGTGATATATTGATAATTTTATACAGATTTGTGCTATGTTGATAGGTGCTGCTGCAGTTTCTATAAGCCCTGAAATGTTTGCCATGACTGTTGCACACCACAATGAACGAATTATTAAAGGAAAATTTGCTTTTCTTGTGCTTACTACATTTACAAAGCTCAAAGTTAAGCTTGTTACTGGCGAAAAGCTTCACACATATTTGGTAGCCTTCTATTGTAAAGATGACCACTTTGATGCAGACACATTTCTAAGGAAGTTTATTAATCAAGATCTAAGCTTGAAGGAAGTCTTTGATGCAATTAGCAAGCAAGGCTTATGGGACTACATGAACTATGGACTTCTACAGTCAATTATTGAAGTATTCCTTTCTAAAGATACTGAAGCCAATGACATGCTCACACAGTATCAGAAAAACGTCAGAGGTTATTTCCTTGCGACAAAATTAGAAGAATACATTAAAAATGCCCAGTCAGCAAAACAGTGTGCGCTACACTCTGATCTCCTTCCACCTGCTTCTCCTGACAAGAATCTTTTCATTCACCTCTCAATCAAAATTACAGGGGTTGATATTGCACAGGAGTCTCTGGCATACATTGACCAGCTTTGGAAATCTCTAGCCAATCAGATTTCCCTTCCATTGCAAATGCTTTTACTGCGCACAGTAGGTAAAGGCTGCATTATCATCACTTGGCTGATTCCATCATACGTTGTGCCTCATGTTATCAAAAGAGTGGGTGAAAGTTCCAACTATTTTGAGGAGGAGCACATTATTAGGGTCATAGTGGATCACAGCTGTATCTATCCCAATGTGTTTGAAGAAGGAAGTGAGAGTGCATCACAGGAAGCAGCTATGAAAGAGGTATAGTTATTGCACATATGCCAACTTACACAAACCTATAAAAGAGTCATTATTTTTGACAGGCGCATGCTGGCTCCTCAGTACCGAAGGTAGTGTAAAAGTATCTCATGCTTCAGCAAACTTAAAGTTTACATTAGGCAAATATTTAACATTTTAAACTCCAATAACTATAAGTATACACTACACTATTAGATAGATCTTAGCATATGCTCATCAAGCTGCATAATAGAATACATTTAGTAAATGCTGTTCATATAATGTATTATAATAAGTTTCCAAATACCACACAGGAACAAGAAAATGGGTGGAGGGTTAATTCTCAGCTTAAATGTATGGTTTCATTTTTAATGGCAGTATCAACAAGAAGTAACAATTGAGAACAAAGAACAAAATGTATTGAAGTCAGAGACAGGGCCAGGTTAGTTTTATACAATCACTGATGACAGTGATGCATATTATGTACAATATAATGAAATATGAAGAGTTTCTACATTACTTGACCATATTCTGTCCCATTTAGAGCAGTCAACTGCAACACCACCAACACAACAACAAGAGATAACTGGGGATCCAGAAATTACTGATATAATTGTAAGTCCAAGATGTACCAATGGACTAATCTAAATTACTATGACTCTATTATGGAGTGTAGTAAACCTAGGTAGTCATCTTTAGCAAGTCTATTGTAATTGCAGCTATACTAACTATCATACACTATAAGTAGCTAATTGTATGATAGTTACATGATATCAGGAGCTGATGAGCGCCGAAGGCGCGAAGGAGCGTGTAACTCTGGTACCGTCCAAATCCAAATTACCTACGTATTTCCGTTTTGGTGAGGCGCTCGCTGCGTCATGCGGTCTGTCACCTACTTACAGCCATGCGACAACGTGGGAAAAAACTCGAGATGCAAGCAGCGATGTAGACAAGAGATGGCAGAATTGCTGTTAGATTCCGAAGACATCCAAGAAGAGATCGAAGTAGGAACTGAACCTCCACCGAAGAAGCGGCGCCGACTACGGAACAAGGAAGCGGTAGCGCTTTGCCGACGTTTATCGTCGATCGAGTCTTCAGAGCCTCCGCTTCCCAACAGCAGGAGTAAAGCGATGAGGGGTCCCGGCATCTCCAAATTTCACGCGCTTTGCAATCGGCTGCAATTCGCTCTCACTCTCAGCCGTTCGCTTGGCCATAGTACCGCTGCGGCTTGGTCAAAGAGCACTCTGAGTGAGTGTAAAATTTCTCACATAGCTATTACTGAACATGTGGGTTTTCTGTGTCGTCATCATGACGCTTGATTGAACGGTTGGTTTCCATATTTGGAAGTTGACTCGCTAATGATTTGGATTTGGATGGCACTCACGTGTATGCGGTAGTTGCACGCTCCTTCGCGCCTTCGGCGCTCATCAGCTCCTGATGATATGAATACAGCAGGTAATGCAGACAGTTGCAACTCTCTACAGTCACTGAAGCGGTTAGCCTTATTGTTTATTGCTGTTTATCAGCTATTGCAATGAAATTAGCACCTTTATAACTCGTTGGGTGAATGTTGGCCAAATTCAGGAAGGTTGATAAATTCACATGATTTTACTGATGACATCAGCAGAAAATGGTCTATGGAAGTCAGCAGCCCATTGTGCTGTGTACTATCACCTTAAAAATACCACCAAAACTGCTGAAATGACTCAGATCTGATGTCCAAGTAGTAGTTTTCTTTCGGCATGATTTATCAGCTGGAGTGGTAGGGGTCATGAGTTGCCTGACAACCATACACCCTTACCCTTTGGTCACAGACCACCTCCAGTGTTTTTCACTTACAGTACAACCACGAGGAAAGAGGTTAATACACCATAAGCTATGTGTATGGGGAGATCAAAGCCACCATACATCTTAGGGTGTATGGCAAATGGATATGACAGATACTGTGGCAGTACTTTTATCCACCGAAGCACCACACTACCAATTATTAATAGAAATGTCATGATGACAAAATTATGAAGTCTTATGCAACTGATTGTTCTCTACTAAAATGTCTGTATTCTCATTGCACCACTATAATATTGTCTCTCAGAATAGCCAGATGAGTGTCAGATTGCTGAGTTACTGCTTAGCAAGAGGCTGCTGTCAGTGTAGCTGTCAAATTGGTTACAATTAAAGACTAGAGGTGTTCTAAGAACACATACCCCGCGCAGTATTATTAAGAAAGATGGGGAGTATAATTAGCAGATGTTACGTGTGTGCATGTTATGTAGTGGCTTGTTATAATACTGTGTATAGGTTGAGAATATTATTTTGGATAATAATGTGCAGTTCAGACTGCATACTGCATGATGGTATAGTAATTATTGAGATGGTATAAGCATATTATACACTACGCATAATAATCTACAAACGTTATACCTCTTTTGAGCCTTTTCTCCTCCGCCATTTCATTTGTGCTCTTTTGTCTTGCCTTCCTGTCTTCTTCCTGAGCTTGTTCCATTTCCCGAAGTTTAAGGGAACGCTTTCTTTCTCTTCTAAGATCCATTTTGCGCGTGCTATCTATAGTATACCGTGATCGTGTACAGTCATATCCAAGATCCAAGCTGTGGGTGCGACCGATGACCGTATTAAAAATGGTGGAAGGCACTCATAATCAGAACAGGCTGAAAATGCTCAGAATATAACCACTTTATTGCTCTGCAAGGTACACACAAGCTGAGATACGACGAATCTCATCGTTACCTTCATGTTTTAGAAATTGTTATATGCTGTAATTCAAAAAACTTTTATGACAGATGGACACCGGACGCCAGAATGGAATATACTCCTTCCAGGAAATGGGTGTATGCAATTAGCATATTCGTAGGGAATTAAAATTACAACATTAATGTAGACAACTGTGTAGATTTTGCAGCCTTCGTTTGCTGTAAATTTGATTGTTGCATTTGCTCACTATTGTGTCAACCTTGTAATAATATATGCATGTCACACAAGGAGCATGCTATTTGTGGACTCTGCAGCCACCGTTTCTTATGAATTTAATTATAGCAGCCTTGTAATAGCATGTATATGTTGCAATAGGGGCTTGTGAGGTGCATGCATGAGGAGCATGCACACACTGTTTCATATGTTGTGTGCCTTTGTTATCTTTGACAACAGCCTTTGGAGAGTGTAGCTATTTGTATAGCAGTCTGTGTGCGACTATTTGTGTTGATAAAGACAAATCATGGAGAAGTACAAATAGCCAGAAAAGCAGCCAGAACATGGTGCAGATTATGAGTATATGACGTGCAGACTTTGAGAGCTGTAAGTGGGCAGTAGACTACTTAGTATGAGGCTGTTGAAGGACTGAGTAATAGAGATTGGGCGTTCATTATTTTCTTGAAAAATATGGTTGTTTATATAAATAGACTTACTACAGTAAGTGCTTCACTAAGTGAGCACTGCTACCGATCAGATCATTACTGGAGGTCAATCGATTAGTCCTTATTATAAATAATTGCCTGATGAAAATTGCAAAAGTGCGATTGAAACGTTGCAGACAATTTTTTTTTGCCTAATACTGCCTTTGTCCAAAAAATCTATACCCAAATAGACTACTAATACTTTGTCATTGATCAAGCATGGCTAGCAGTCTGGTTACTGTTATTCCTACTGTTGTTCTTTTCCCATACAGAGTGAGGAGACAGCCCTCTACGAGGCCTCTCAGGAGGGTCATGTTGAAATTTTAGAGTTGCTTCTTGGGGCTGGTGCTAATGTGAATCTACAAAAGAAGGTAAAGATTAGATCACTTTCAACCCAGGTTTAATATTTATGACATTAAGTTTACTACAGGTTGGGCAGGTGCAAACTTGGTGAAATTGTAATACATATGTAGGGGGCAGCAATGAGTGGTTGTATTCTTCTCATTACTTTCCTATTTTGTCCCACCAAGAGCTTGCAAACTACCCAAATATATATTGGCTAAAAATCATTTCCTGAAAGTAAAGTAAAGGCAAGTGTACTATGTATTTGGACAGTACAACAACATATCCGATTCCTCTTACAAACTACCATATATCAGATGTGACATCCCTTTTCTAATTCATTGGCTCCTCATTCCAACAAAAAGTGGTGGAGGAAATGGGTGTATGTACAAGCAATTAGCATACTCATAGGGAATTAGAATTAAATTTAATTAAATGTAGACAACTGTGTAGATTCTGCAGCCTTTGTTTACTGTAAATTTGATTGTTGCATGTGCTCACTATTGTGTCAACCTTGTAATAATATATGCATGTCACACAAGGAGCATGCTATTTGTAGACTCTGCAGCCACCGTTTCTTATGAATTTTAATTATACTCAACATTTTGTCAGCATTGGATAGCATGTGCATGTTACAATAGGGGCTTGTGAGGTGCATGCATGAGGAGCATGCACACACTGTTGCATATGTTGTGTACCTTTGTCATCTTTGACGGCAGCCTTTGAAGAGTGTAGCTATCAGTATAGCAGTCTGTGTGCGACTATTTGTGTTGACAAAGAGAATCATGGAGAAGTAGAAACAGCCAGAAAAGCAGCCAGAACATGATGCAGATTATGTGCCATTCTGAGCATATGACGTGCAGACTTTGAGAGCTGTAAGTTGGCCTTAGTATAAGGCTGTTGAAGTACTGAGTAATAGATCACTAGAGATTGGGCGTTCATTATTTTCTTGAAAAATGTGGTTGTTTTTATAAATAGACTTACTACAGTAAGTGCTTCACTTTCAGTCAGCACTACTACCCATCAGATCATTACTGGAAGTCAATCAATTAGTCCTTATTACAAATAATTGCCTGATGAAAATTGCGTAAGTGCGATTGAAACGTTGCAAACAAAGTTTTTTTTTCCCTAATACTGCCTTTGTCCAAAAAATCTATACCCAAATAGACTACTAATACTTTGTCATTGATCAAGCATGGCTAGCAGTCTGGTTACTGTTATTCCTACTGTTGTTCTTTTCCCATACAGAGTGGGAAGACAGCCCTCTACAAGGCCTCTTCGATGGGTCATGTTGAAATTGTAGAGTTGCTTCTTGGGGCTGGTGCTAATGTAAATCTACAAAGTAAGGTAAAGATTAGATCACTTTCAACCCAGGTTTAATATTTATGACATTAAGTTTACTACAGGTTGGGCAGGTGCAAACTTGGTGAGATAGTAACTACATGTGTAGGGGGCAGCAATGAGTGGTTGTATTCTTCTCATTACCTTCCTATTTTGTCCTACCAAGAGCTTACAAATTACCCAAATATGTATTGGCTAAAAATCATTTCCTGAAAGTAAAGTAAAGGCAAGTGTACTATGTATTTGGACTGTACAACAACATATCCGATTGCTCTTACAAACTACCATATATCAGATGTGACATCCCTTTTCTAATTCATTTGCTCCTCATTCCAACAAAAAGTGGTGGAGGAAATGAGTGTATGTACAAGCAATTAGCATATTCGTATGGAATTAGAATTACACTTAAAATAATTTAATTAAATGTAGACAACTGTGTATGGAGCATGCTATTTGTAGACTCTGCAGCCACCGTTTATTATGAATTGAATTATAGCTTGTGCTCAACATTTTGTCAGCATTGGATAGCATGTGCATGTTACAATAGGGGCTTGTGAGGTGCATGCATGAGGAGCATGCACACACTGTTGCATATGTTGTGTGCCTTTGTCATCTTTGACAGCAGCCTTTTGAGAGTGTAGCTATCTGTATAGCAGTCTGTGTGGGACTGTTTGTGTTGACAAAGAGAAATCATGGAGAAGTAGAAACAGCCAGAAAAGCAGGCAGAACATGGTGCAGATTATGTGCCATTGTGAATATATGATGTGCAGACTTTGAGAGCTGTAAGTTGGCAGTAGACTACTTAGTATGAGGCTGTTGAAGTTCTGAGTAATAGAACACTAGAGATTGGGCGTTCATTATTTTCTTGAAAAATGTGGTTGTTTATGTAAATAGACTTACTACAATAGCTAAGTGGTTCACTTTCAGTCAGCACTGCTACCCATCAGATCGTTACTGGAAGTCAATCGATTAGTCCTTATTACAAATAATTGCCTGATGAAAATTGCGAAAGTGCGATTGAAACGTTGCAGACAAAGTTTTTTTTACCTAATACTGCCTTTGTCCAAAAAATTTATACCGAAATAGACTACTAATACTTTGTCATTGATCAAGCATGGCTAGCAGTCTGGTTACTGTTATTCCTACTGTTGTTCTTTTCCCATACAGAGTGAGAAGACAGCCCTCTACGAGGCCTCTACGAAGGGTTATATTGAAATTGTAGAGTTGCTTCTTGGGGCTGGTGCTAATGTAAATCTACAAAGCAAGGTAAAGATTAGATCACTTTCAACCCAAGTTTAATATTAAGTTTACTACAGGTTGAGCAGGTGCAAACTTGGTGAGAATGTAACCACATATGTATGGGGCAACAATAAGTGGTTGTATTCTTCATTCTTCTCATTACTTTCCTATTTTGTCATTGATCAAGCCATTACTTTCCTATTTTGTCATTGATCAAGCCATTACTTTCCTATTTTGTCATTGATCAAGCATGGCTAGCAGTCTGGTTACTGTTATTCCTACTGTTGTTCTTTTCCCATACAGAGTGGGGAGACAGCCCTCTACAAAGCCTCTAAGGAGGGTCATGTTGAAATTGTAGAGTTGCTTCTTGGGGCTGGTGCTAATGTAAATCTACAAAGCAAGGTAAAGATTAGATCACTTTCAACCCAGGTTTAATATTTATGACATTAAGTTTACTACAGGTTGGGCAGGTGCAAACTTGGTGAGATTGTGACTACATATGTAGGGGACAGCAATGAGTGGTTGTATTCTTCTCATTCCTTTCCTATTTTGTCCCACCAAGAGCTTGCGAAATATCCACATATATATTGGCTAAAAATCATTTCCTGAAAGTAAAGTAAAGGCAAGTGTACTATGTATTTGGACTGTACAACAACATATCCGATTGCTCTTACAAACTACCATATATCAGACGTGACATCCCTTTTCTAATTCATTGGCTCCTCATTCCAACAAAAAGTGGTAGAGGAAATGGGTGTATGTACAAGCAATTAGCATATTTGTATGGAATTAGAATTACACTTAAAATAATCTAATTAAATGTAGACAACTGTGTAGATTCTGCAGCCTTTGTTTGTTGTAAATTTGATTGTTGCATGTGCTCACTATTGTGTCAACCTTGTAATAATATATGCATGTTACAAAAGGAGCATGCTATTTGTAGACTCTGCAGCCACCGTTTCTTATGAATTTAATTATAGCTTGTGCTCAACATTTTGTCAGCCTTGTAATAGCAGTGCATGTTTCAATAGGGGCTTGTGAGGTGCATGCATGATGAGCATGCACACACTGTTGCAAATGTTGTGTGCCTTTGTCAGCTTTGACAGCAGCCTTTGGAGAGTGTAGCTCTTTGTATAGCAGTCTGTGTGCGACTATTTGTGTTGACAAAGAGAAGTCATGGAGAAGTAGAAACAGCCAGAAAAGCAGTCAGATCATGGTGTAGATTATGTGCAGTTCTGAGTATATGACGTGCAGACTTTGAGAGCTGTAAGTGAGCAGTAGACTACTTAGTATGAGGCTGTTGAAGTACTGAGTCATAGATCACTAGATATTGGGCGTTCATTATTTTCTTGAAAAATGTGGTTGTTTATATAAATAGACTTACTACAGTAAGTGCTTCACTTTCAGTCAGCACTGCTACCCATCAGATCATTACTGGAAGTCAATCGATTAGTCCTTATTACAAACACTTGCCTGATGAAAGTTGCGAAAGTACGATTGAAACGTTGCAGACAAAGTTTTTTGCCTAATGCTGCCTTTGTTCAAAAAATCTATACCCAAATAGACTACTAATACTTTATCATTGATCAAGCATGGCTAGCAGTCTGGTTACTGTTATTCCTACTGTTGTTCTTTTTCAATACAGAGTGTGGAGACAGCCCTCTACAAGGCCTCTTGGATGGGTCATGTTGAAATTGTAGGGTTGCTTCTTGGGGCTGATGCTAATGTAAATCTACAAAAGGAGGTAAAGATTAGATCAATTTTAACCCAGGTTTAATATTTATGACATTAAGTTTACTACAGGTTGGGCAGGTGCAAACTTGGTGAGATCGTAACTACATATGTAGGGGGCAGCAATGAGTGGTTGTATTCTTCTTATTCCTTTCCTGTTTTGTCCCACCAAGAGCTTACAAATTACCCAAATATATATTCGCTAAAAATCATTTCCTGAAAGTAAAGTAAAGGCAAGTGTACTATGTATTTGGACAGTACAACAACATATCCGATTGCTCTTACAAACTACCATATATCAGATGTGACATCCCTTTTCTAATTCATTGGCTCCTCATTCCAACAAAAAGTGGTGGAGGAAATGGGTGTATGTACAAGCAATTAGCATATTCATAGGGAATTAGAATTACATTTAAACTTGTGCTCAACATTTTGTCAGCATTGGATAGCATGTGCATGTTACAATAGGGGCTTGTGAGGTGCATGCATGAAGAGCATGCACACACTGTTGCATATGTTGTGTGCCTTTGTCATCTTTGACAGCAGCCTTTTGAGAGTGTAGCTATCTGTATAGCAGTCTGTGTGCGACTATTTGTGTTGACAAAGAGAAATCATGGAGAAGTAGAAACAGCCAGAAAAGCAGCCAGAACATGGTGCAGATTATGTGCCATTGTGAGTATATGACGTGCAGACTTTGAGAGCTGTAAGTTGGCAGTAGACTACTTAGTACGAGGCTGTTGAGTACTGAGTAATAGATAACTAGAGATTGGGCGTTCATTATTTTTCTTGAAAATGTGGTTGTTTATATAAATAGACTTACTACAGTAAGTGCTTCACTTTCAGTCAGCACTGCTACCCATCAGATCATTACTGGAAGTCAATCGATTAGTCCTTATTACAAATATTTGCCTGATGAAAATTGTGATTGAAACGTTGCAGACAAAGTTTTTCGCCTAATACTGCCTTTGTCCAAAAAATCTATACCCAAATAGACTACTAATACTTTGTCATTGATCAAGCATGGCTAGCAGTCTAGTTACTGTTATTCCTACTGTTGTTCTTTTCCCAAACAGAGTGGGGAGACAGCCCTCTACGAGGCCTCTTGGACGGGTCATGTTGAAATTGTAGAGTTGCTTCTTGGGGCTGGTGCTAATGTAAATCTACAAAATGAGGTAAAGATTAGATCACTTTCAACCCAGGTTTAATATTCATGCCATTAAGAGTCCGAACTCGGGTTTCTCAAGCTAGATGTTAGTGTTGTGTGGCCATATCTCAGGATTGGTAATTTTATATTTAGGTCATAAATAAGTTAGCACAAACTTGAGTTTTAGAAGCGGTAACTTGGAAATTTTTACTGTAAGGCTAGTGATAATCCATCGGAAATATTGATCCTTATCTCTTACTCTTTTCTGTAATCTGCATTGTACCTTTATTATATAGTTCCTGTATGGGCTATATTTAGGCTACTTGGTAGTATAATTCCAGATGTGCAATATAGGCTCTGTGAACTGTCCACGGCAAGCTAGTTACCGTGTTTCTGATACCCTGTATGTTTAATGTTCGCCAAATGTGTATAAAATTTGTATTAGATCGATGGTTAATCACTCTGCCAAGTGCAAAGTATGGCGGGCGAGTAGAGATGTGGATGTAATCTGGACGAGGTGATCGCTCAATTGCGCGAAATTGTGAATGGCACAGAAATTCTGGCTGTGAGGTCAAGTGCACCAATTCCATGATAAAAGTGAGGTACACCTTTCTGGGCTCTGTATTTAGAGTTCCTGCATGCTGGAGGGTATCATATTAACAGCAGCCTTTTGAGAGTGTAGCTATCTGTGTATAGGCAGTCTGTGTGCCACTATTTGTTGTTGTGTTGACAAAGAGGATGCATAGAGTAGTGGAAACAACCAGAAAAACAGTTAAAAAATGGTTCAGTGCTGAGTACATGATGTGCAGACTCTGTGGGCATTACACTAGTATGCAGTAGCACTTAGGCTGTTGAGTAAAAATTTTTGGGGGGGATTCAAACAGACTGACTACAGTAACTGTTTCACCTTTCAGCCAGTACCACTACCTATAAGATTACTACTGGAGGTCCATTGATTAATCATAGTAAATGGACAATTTTGTGCCTGTTCATGACATCGACATTGCACATGCAGACTTAATTATCACCAGTAGGGGCTTATGTGCAGTATCTTGAACATAGTTTGGTTGTAATAGACCATTTTCCATGTGGAAACTTCATTTATTACTCCACGAATCGTGGCTAGGGGGGGGAGGGGGGGGGGGTGGGGGGGGTTGGGGGCAGCCACATGCATGTAATGTATTGCAGTCTATAGGGAAACCCAAATAAGATGAGCATTTCCACGTGTACCTCCACCTATGAAGTGCCTATGTCTCATTGACCAGTCAAGCTTATTGACCAAGGAGAGATCTTTCAACTGCCATTTGTTGCATCTCTCTAAGACCTTCCCTCACCAACGGTTGAAGCCTACCCAGTCTATATAATTATGCGCTCTGAAATGACTGGGTTGGCTTGAGCCATCTGTATCTTGATGAGGAAAGGTTATACACTGGTGTTGTGTTGCAGCCATCTAGGGACTCGAGAATGGCATCTGTTTTTTCAGCTTTGTAGACATTAAGAGTGAGTAGCATGTCGCCACTGCATGCTGGCTTCCAAAGCTGCCGAATCTACATGTCCATTATGGGCTCATCGCACCATGCCTTTTCCTGAAATGCCACGTGAACCATCTGATCGTAGTGAACTTTCTCACAAAATGTAATTTGCTTCCCTTTTCCCCGGAAGATAATCGAGGCTTCACTCGGGATTCTCAATCGGCAAAAATAGTGAGCTGCTCTGTACACTGCATCTTGTCCAAACCTGATGCTCCTCCACGTACCCAGACAGTTGATGCTCCAGTGTCTTTATATGTTGTGCCATCAGTGAAAGTGAACGGGTGGGGAGCTTGGGCAATCTTTCTCAATTCAAATTTGCCTAGTGGACCGACCAAGTCCCCACTCTTGGCTTTGCTGCGAATAGCTCGATGAAAGCCCTGAATTGCTGCTTTCTTGTCAGTAGGCTGCCTCTGGCATGTGTTGGTGCCACGCCGTAGGCTGATATGGCTACGTGTCTTGAATCCAGTAAACCAGGAGTTGAAAAACTGAAAAGTCTCGTCGGGATACAGCTCCTCAAAGATTTGCTTAGCCTTGGTGCGAAACCACCACCCCTTTACCTTCAACCCCTTCCTCCTGAGGTCGCGGTGCTCTCTATATAGCCTCTCTTCGACATCGGGGTACTTGGCTCGCCTATCATGCTTGGTGTGCTTGCTACCTTTCTTACTGTCTCGAATCTTTTTCTCGTCATTGATCCATCGCAATACGGTCTTCGTGTTCAGTTCAAACTGCTTACAGGTTTGATAGAGATTCTTCCTCCGAGAGTAATAGAATTCGATGACCTTCAGCTTAGTCTCTCTGGTATAGCTTTTCTTCTTCTGTTTGCAATTGTCGGTTGACTGGCTATCCAGGGTAGCTTGGAGAGTGTGATGTGCTTCAGCACATGCCATCTCGTTGTCACATCACGGCATACACAATCTGACACGTCAGCAATTTTGACACGTGTTACTAACGGATGCGCCAATTACTTAATACTAAATAACAGGAAGAATGTATGCGCCTATTAAAAATTATGCGCTTAACAACTGTATGCGCCTATTAACCGGTCTCTACGGTACTACTGAAATAGCAGGAGTTTAACAAACACTTACATGCAAGGGAACATAAAGCTAGTATTATACCAGATAAAGGAACTGCTGCACTCTACAGCCATCCCAACTCTTCACAAGCTGTAGGCCTTTGCAAAGCCATGACATCATAACTTAATGTGCATACACAGAAGTCTGTGTACATCCGCATTCAGTTCCAGTCTTCTATGCCATTGCTGCTATACTGTCTTGAGCGCAAGGTATGTGTTCTTGGAACACCTCTAGTTGCTGTATACACGTATGCAGATGTGATATTCCTGTTCTAATTTGGGTACCAATTGGCTCCTCAATACTCTTTGTCGTGACATGATACCATTTTGGTCTCATGGCCGCATGTGCACTTCTAAATATGTCTACTAGGTATACAGTTACAATGCAAGGAGCCAGGAGCCTAGCGATAGCAAGGTGTATAAGTATTGCAGGTGGGATTCTGGGCAGGACAGGGCAGATTATGTAATAATGTGTAAGACAGCCATGCGCGAAAATAACTATTACCATGCTGGCTACGAAATGGTAAGTATCTTTGTGTACCATCCATCTGAAGGAGTGGTCACGGCTGCTACAGAAGAGCAGTTGGGAAGTTGTTGATACTATAAGTACCTGCCCTGGGACTCATGCTTATAAATCAACAATATCCCTTCTGGGTATGTTATAACATAATATTATATGTAATAGAAACATCCAGCTTATATATTTATTGTTTGTCATGTTGTTTGATGGATAAACATATTCAAAGGTAACTCTATTTGAATGGGTAATACTATTCAAGAAGTTTTAGTAATGGGCTGTACATTCGACCGCCGAGGGTATATCCTGTAATGTTAGAAGCTATGGTTTAAGAAATTTGTAGCTCATTTTGTATCATAGAGCAGCCTACATGCGTAGTGAATTTCATTTGTGACATGACCCAATTCCATATCAAACGCTGTGAATGGTTGGTGAGTGAGCATGTTGAGGGAGCATAGGCAGATGTTATGGCTTTTTCTGGCTCGCAAATGAGTACAAAATTGATGTATATAGCATGGTATACTACTACTGTTTGTCTGTGGGTAGTTTTGTTGTATTTGTGTGTGTCTCCATATGTGGCACACACTGCCAGCCTACCATTTTGTGCCAATGTGGTGCAAGGTTTGTGCTAGGCAGGTAGCTATCCTAGCTACGTACTAGCTGTCCTTTGTAAGTTCTATTGTTGCTGGGAGAATTTTTACCGCTTTTTATCTTGAAAGCCTGCATCTTGAATGTAGCTCACCGTTATTAACACTGTATTGTGCCAAAAGGTGTTTCTACCTGGCTCTGTGCCAAGGATCTTGCTAGTGTTGAACCTTTGAAACTGCCTGCACAGGTCATGGTCCCGGTCAGTTAGACCACAGCGGCACAGGACTAATGTTCGAGCAGCAGCATGGGTCAATTTTGCTGTAGGAGTAGCTGTGGGGGCAGGATATAGTGTATGGGTAGGTTAGATGTACAGACTTCGGAAGTTGATAGCCTTTTACCAGCTTTGGATGACAATTGAACTGGAGGAATTTTTGTGTATGCTCATTTGGGGCTTTGGTTTCCAGAGCAGTATTGCTAATTTCAAACTGCATCCTGGAGAATATGCAGCTTGCAGGCAGTGTTGTGATTCTAGTGTTGGTGCCTTTGATAGTATGGCTTCTGAACATAAAGTAACTTTATTCATAGGTTAATGTAATTAAGGGGTCACTGTACTCCCTAGTTTAGGTATAAGTCAGTTCACACATGCACACAATGCACAGATTCTACTATCACCGAACCTGTAGCAATCCCTCTTTTGCATAATGTTGAATGTAGCAATATACGAGTTATCTGGGACAGGTGAAGACATGTCTTAGAAAATTTTATGAAAATTTCTGTTTGATGTAATGAGGTCATTAAATCCTGTAGAGTCACTGTAGCAGGTCTCTAAGGGGCCGTCTTTGTTTTGCCACTTAGACACCTGTGAAGTCAATTAGATACCTGTGAAGTCAGTTAGATACCTGTGAAGTCGCTTAGATACCTTGTGAAGTCAGTTGGAGACCTGCCGTTGTAATTGTCAATTGACCTTTATCAATAACATTATTACTAGCATAAGTGACCAATTATCGCGCAGATTTTGTACCTGGATCCATAACTTCAGAACGACACAGTGTATAAACTTCAGAACTTCACTCGGAGAATCGCCATCGCTTCTGCAATCTTACTCTCCTTTTTAGCGAAAGTAGGCGGAAACCCTTTTTTTGTGCGAACTATAAAGGGAGAGCTCAATTATTACCAATTAGCGCACATTCGTATGTATTATCGCGCACCACGCATGGTACCAATACAAGGTAAGTGTACTAGTCGCTAAAAATTGATTTTTGTTTTGTCTCGCGATTTCGCTTAAGTACAGTAATAGGTCTACTTAGTGCGCGATAATTGGTACTGCGTGATAAGTGGTCACTCACGCTATACCTCACAATATTTCACAGCTCAAGCGAGTCAACTGCACATGTCACGAGTATAAACAACGTTTGAGATACTAGTAAAGAAACAAACGACTGATGGTTGTATCTGAGAATCAGTAATGGCTACCACAAACAGGAGAGTGGAGACGAGGCTGTGCTTTAGTGTAGTGTTCTTGTAAGTGGGGCCAATCACAGCCAAACTCTGTTGCTTTCAGCTTGTTCGACACTGTAGCTATGACATAGCTAGCTAGTGACACAGTTAAACAGTTCAAAACTCACAAGCTTGAATGTGTTGTCTGCCTACTAGTGCTCAAACAAGTGGGGCAAACCCTATGCCTTCCGTCTTTGCCACAATTGAGCATTGCCTGTCACAGTCAGACTGCTGAAATGTTGCTAACGTGAACTTCCCACTGTGCATGCAAGTGCGTAATTCATGATTATATAGCAAGTGTTCTCATAAGAAAAGAAGGCTACATGTACAGTCTTGCGGTTGACAAAAAGTGTTTCATAAATGTTACTGGAACTACCTAGTGATGACTAGTGAAATAATGAAGGCAGGTAAAGGCGTACAATGAAAGATTTTAAACAGCCAATCTATAGTTTCTCTTGTGCTACAATTAAGGTGGCCTATAGTATTTTCAATGTTGTCTGAATAACTTGACACAGCTATAGGTTGGGAAGTGCTGCTGCAAAAGATAAATATTCATGACAATGGACACACCCATTGTAAACAAAGCAGGCAATACTGCATGCCTTCCTGGCTTTTTTATAGATAAAAACAACATGTTCTTGGAATCAACAGAATTATCCAGTTTAATGCACTTGAATCTACCTGTGTATCCTGCCCTTGGTGTAGCCGTGAAGTGCTACAAGCATTTCTTGCTGTCATTGCATCATATTTTCCCATGTTCTTGCATTTCTTTGGATCCCAAGTTTTCTCACATTTCCTGATACCAAATACCCACCAACAGTAAAGGAGCTCATACTGTTAGAAACACAATGGTATGCCCTTTACCCAAATTGGAGCCGTTTTACCTTCCCCAAATGCCAACCATGGTTCCTGTATCATATTGCTTCAACTGGTAGGCAGTGAAAATCATCAAGCCCTCAAGACTAAATGACAGCTCTAGTAAAAACGCTGACTTTGTTCAAGAGTACAAGGCCTCTACATCACAACTGCGGTATAGGTAATAGCACTTGCAAATAGAGGCATTTTATGAAGCTTTCCAACATGCCATCTACAAAACTGTGATGCTTCATATAGTATCTCCGGTGATTTCCACTTGGAATACATAAGCCACCTTAACCACAGTAAGTATAGCCTTGGATTGTCTAGCAAACTTGGAACAAAGGTGTGCATGTCTAATGTTTTCATATCTCTAGTTGGCAGTGCTAGCTGATCAGTCACTTGAACCATAGGCACTCACTGGCCCAAGGCACTCGCTGGCCCAAGGTTGGCAAGCTGTGCTGGATATCACTCACCAGTACCTAGCGGAGCAGCAAGTGTAAATACTTAGCATACTGTTACTGCCTAAAAATTTTAGATAAATCTCTGATCCGCCATCCTGTAAGCTATTCACATGGTTATGCGCACTGTGTTACATAATCACTGGTTTTCTATGTATGTTGGACACGTGATTTTATTTCACTAGTCCAGTCTAGCCTCGTCTCCAGGCCTCCGCCCAGCTTTTGTCGCTTGCAGTTTGGGAGAATGAAGCTAAGTCCAGTCTACCAGTCCATGACTGTTGTTGTACAATTATGTGTAGACTCTACAGCCATTATTAGTTATGAATTTGGTTAATGTGTGTACTCACTGTTGTGTCAACCTTGCAATAATACATGTACCTTACTCTAGGACCATGCCATGTGTGGACTGCAGATGTTGTTTGTTATGAATTTAATATTACCTTTCGCTCATGCACTGTTCTTGAACCACGGAACTGGACACGTGGAAGGTGCGAATACGAACATTAAATATGGTCAAAAACGCTGAAATATTGGGGATTCCCCTTGCCGAAATTAGAAATTATAACGTAAATGGGTGGCGAAAATTTGGAGGAGCTGAATATTTAGACAGAATTATACGGTAGTATTGATGCCCCGAAAAGCGGTTGGGTTGAAACCTGACCAACCCGACTGGTGACTACAGCCCTGTTAAGTAGTGTAAAGCTACGGTAGAAGCTTTACGTAATGTTCACACAAACATGCAAATTCGTGAATTTCATTTTGGAAAGGCTGGATGGTGCAAAAGGAAGTGTTTCCACACTATATGTGTGGCCAGGTTTGTAAAAAAGAATCTGGCACTTAATTACCACAGTTTTGCAAAGTCTTCAATATTTGCCAAATTTCAAGCTTTCATATCTTGACAACTATTAGCGAGATAATCCTTCTTTTCTACAATACAAGTACCAACCATTATC
Source organism: Phakellia ventilabrum (assembly GCA_963921505.1). NCBI lineage: Eukaryota > Metazoa > Porifera > Demospongiae > Axinellida > Axinellidae > Phakellia > Phakellia ventilabrum. Next base: position 1,696,304 of record OY997378.1, on the reverse strand, counting down.
TGTGGGAATCCCACACTAGAGGTTAGCAGCTCTCTCTGATTTCTATGACACGTGCCTTAGTAGCACTGCCATTTTCTGGAGTATTGCTGCAGCAATGCATTCACTATAAACCACCCATGTTTCATTTGGATAGGGCATAGCTGCATCTGGAGATAAGCGTCTTTGAAGTGTGTGCATTCAAAAATGCAGGAATTAAGTGCCATGTTTTTGCAATCCGGTCACATATTAGAACCACAATGACATTTTACCAATGTGGACTCTTGTGTACCTACTGTTATAAGAACTGACCTTTTCATGATTTATGTTCTGCCTTCCCATTAGAATGGAGCATCACCACTGGCGGTGGCTGCACAGAAGGGCCACACCAAAGTTGTTCAACAACTTCTCAGAGCTGGTGCTAACACAGAACTTAAGTTTGAGGTACAATCTCCTGTATTATAGTACCTAAAAATGAATGACATTAACTGGGATTCCGTGCTGTGGATATTTGCAAATTTTGTATCACACTGTGACATAAGAAGTATGGTAGTACTCCACATGTAGGGTCACTTGGAAAAAGGTGGCTGCTGCATTGAATGTATACAAAATGGAATGTTCAAAAGTCTGCTCTAGGTGTCATCATAAACCTTTATGAGTCATACATGTTATTCTCAATTTTTTTTATAACTAACAAGACTGATATAGTTGCTGGAGAGCACCGCTGAGGTACCAAATTGACAAATTGACAAATTGCTAAACCAACAGTTGCTGTTTTCCTTGTTTCTCTCTCATTCAGCTGGGCTAGAGCAATCATGGCTGAAGTGATTGCAATGATTCTACTATAAACAAGTGGCTTTTCTTTAGGAGTACTGCATGCACACCATTACATTCTCAAAGAAATCAAACTGTTTGGCAGTGAATCTAAAGCACTCCAGGCGAGTACTTGCCGCTACACACCATCCTTATTAAATATTCAGAGAGTACGACAATATAACGGAAGTTTCGCCTAACCTGAAGACTCAGCCTTGAGCAGAAATTGCTGTTTCGCTGGTTGTTTCACTGAATTGCAAGCAAGTGAAGTGTATAACGGCACGGGTTCCAGTAGCTGTTCAATCCCATTTCATAGAGCTGTTATCTTGTGGAATCGCAAGCAAGCAAATTAACTGCGAGTTGTATGTTTCTTGATGGCTAATTGCTATTCTTTTACTGATGTAACATGCTTTCTGCCAGGAGATTGTAGTAGTTACTTGCAGTGTGGTTTATCGTAAAAGTGAGTAGCTATAAGTCATACATGAACGTAAATAATGGATGCAAATGCTTAGCAGCTAACCTTGATGATGTGCATTAAAAAATAGATAAACAGTGGTAGCCAGGAAACTATGGTCCATAAACTGCTCGAACCCAAAGCCAAAGCCTGAGGGTCAGGGCTGTTTATAGCCATAAGTCCCTGGCTACCACGCTTTATCTGTTATATTTCTAATCAGATTGGTTTTGGGTCCATAGCAACATGCAATATGGCAACAGTACTGGTAGTAGTTTGTGATGAGTGTACGGTCAGCTAACTCACAAAATCTTGGTTTGCCCGAGTGGACAGAGTGTTGCAGACAAAACATTCGCTTTTGATGAAAAAGAGGCTGAGAAACTATTAGCTGGCTACACACCAAAAAAGCACTCTCGATAACGAGTGGTGAGAGCGGCATACTGAGTACCACCCCTATGACCCAGCTCCTTCCAGAATTCCTGATCTCATCGGGAGACACCCACTTCCTGAACAAACGGCTTTCGTGCTAACCTGTGGAGAGTCGTGGCAACAACATGCACTGCTCCCTCCATATCCTCCCTAGCTTCCACACACACCGATATCTAGATTTTGCCACCTGTCACAAGACATCTCATCATCCCATGTAAATGTATTGTGGTGTTGTTCCCATCTTGTTCAGTTACTGTTGTGACTTGTACATATGTGGGCACTAGGTCTCACTCAAATAGTCTACAGTACACGTCATAATCAAAAGAGATAAGCCACTCTATTTTTATGGGCCAACTTCAGTAGTACTGTAGATTCAGCACCCTTTTTATGTTTGTGACTCCCTTTCATTGTTCTTAGTCCATTGTATGTCAGTAGCCATGTCGCAGTGTGCACGGTGTTTGCGTTTGAGGATTTACATAGGTGCATATATGCTTAACATAAGTTGTCACTGATTGTGTTTAAAGTTCACTCAAGCATAGCAGTCTGGTTACTGTTATTCCTACTGTTGTTCTTTCCCCATACAGAGTGGGGAGACACCCCTCTACTTCGCCTCTCAGGAGGGTCATGTCGAAATTGTAGAGTTGCTACTTGGGGCTGGTGCTAATGTAAATCTACAAAACAAGGTAAAGATTAGATCACTTTTCAACCCAGGTTGAATTTATGACATTACGTTTGCTACAGGTTGGGCAGATGCAAACTTTGTGAGATTGTAACTGTACATGTGGGGGGCAGCAATGAGTGGTTGTATAGTGGTTGTAGCTTTCATAGGAAAATGGGCCTATGAGTACGGATTGTAATGGATACCGCTCGTCGCTGAAACTAACTGTATCTGCACCGTGCACGCACCGTTGCAGTCCATCGTGGGACCACTTGGATGTTGCGGAATTGAAGCATTAAGTTTATTCCTGTGAACTATGAACCCAATCAGGTATTTTATGTAAAATTTTACGCTGTTTTAGAACATGTCAAGTGGTCCCACAACGGACTGAAACCTTGTGCATACGGTGCAAATACGGTTAGTTTCAGAGACGAACGGTGTCCGTCCTCTACTGTATACGTAGGCCCATTTACCTGTGTTTCAAATTACCCAATTATAGTGCTCCATGCCTAGAGAATAGATTTTTGGAAAAATTGCTTCAATTGCTCTACCCCCTACATGGCTTGTAGTTAAGGTCTCAAAAGTGGATTATAAGTACCTACATATGTCTGCTACAATGTGGTGAAGTTTTAATTTAATTAGTGCAAACCTAAGGATTCTATGGCTTCCAGAAGGCACCTGATTTGAAGAAATTGCTTAAGGTCCTACATCTTAGCTCCGAGAGAGATCAAACTTTGGATATAACAAACAATCAGGGCAAGTTAACTTTGGATTCTAGTATTGTTCCCCTCAATCAATCAACACCAGAGAAAAGGACGAAAGTTTACATTTTGAGGGGGTTATCGCTTAAGGTAGTAACTTTAGAATTTATCATCCGAGAGACATCAACTTTTTTTTCCGAAGTATGTAATTGTTAAAAATCGTTTATTACTACTCCAACAATTCCTGAGTCTTATCGTTCATCTGAAAAAAAAAATTTCCATCAACCCGGGTGTTTTCCGCCATTTTGAAGTTTTTCAGTCATCACACGACTTATGATGACGTCCAACAACAGCGCGTGACCAAATTTTCAGTACCAACAGTTCAGAGACTGACTAGTCTGACAGAGTGACTTGAGGGACGCAAAGCTAGCGTATGGAACTCCAAGATGAATGAGTACGAGCAATTCGGCATCGTTACTTTTGTCTCCCGCCCCGCTGCTCGTGGCAAGCTTACCTGTATGCAGATAGTGAGAGTGCCTGCCCGTTGGTTGTCAGACTGCTGCTGTATGGGTCTCTCTGTGCGACAGGGTAAGCGGTAACAGTGTTAGGTGGGTAGTTGCTGACTTTATCGTCCCTGACAATCGGCATTCATAGCCTACGGTAGCTGTTTCTGGGCCATTAGTCCATCAATCCGCCGGTCTTCGTCGCTGTTCTCGGCTCTGAGGTACTTTCGACATCAGAGAATCACAGCCAGCTCTCCTCCAGTCTTCGTAGCTGTCTAATACGCACAGAAAACAGTTTGAGCACGTGGTGCGGCAAGATCAGAGCGCTTGGTAATTATTCCACGCCTATCTTTAATTGAAGTAACGACGAGTTACATCATCGATGTGATGAAACTGAAAATCCGTGACGTCAAATAAAAATGGCCGCTTAAGTACAGCGGTCTATGGAGGACTTGGCAAAAAAGTGCTTTACTGTCGGTCCACAGCCTTGTTTTTCAATTGGCTGAGCTTATTAACCGGCATTGACATTAATTTCTTAGAGTAGGACTGACAGAAGATACTTGCAGCAAAAATCTACTCTCTAGGCTTGGAGCACTGTATATATTGGCTAAACTTATTTCCTGAAAGTGAAGTAATTGGCAAGCATACTATGTATTTGGTATACTATGAAGAAAAATTGGTCATCTCCGGGTTGTCGAAGAAATTTCTGAACTTCAATTTTACAAACGTTTTCGACCCGAACTGGGTCTTCATCAGGCACAATGAAACATACAAATATGACAGGTCTTTATATACTCAGGGATCTAGCAGACACTGACTGTTTACAAGCAAGCAAGCTACATAATATTATTGTGAAATCTTGCAAGCTAAGCTGCTTGGCTTTTTACAAGCCAAGCTGTGTCAGTCAGTCTGGAGTATCAGTCGTGGCTTCGGTGGTGGGGTCTGTAGGTCGGGGTCCGAGTCTCCTCGCCAGGGATGGTGGTAGGTGTGGTTCGGGGCGTGGTCTTTGACTCAACAGAGCACATACCTTCCAGTGTTTCTGTCGGAAGTGATGTGTGGTGACATCATTGTAAACAAGCTTCATTGTAGCTAAGGCAGTGTCGAAATCTGTGTCTCGGGCTCGAAGTCGGCTCTCTAACAAACGAATATTGACCTCGAGTCTTCTAATCTCGCTTTCGTGAAAGTCCACAATGGGATGGCACTGGAAAAAAAAATTCATTGGTACCTCATTTTAACTAAAACTCTTAGTAATGACATGATGTGCATCAACTGGAGTCAGCATTACATACTACCATTTTGCTCTTATGGCTGCATGTTCGCTTCTCAATATGTCTACTAGGTATACATTTAGAGTGCAAGGAGCCTCACGATAGCAAGGTGTATAGGTATTTGAGTTGGATCCTGGGCGGGACAGGGGAAATTGTGTAATAACTTGCAAGACAGCCAGGGCTGGCGCAAAGATAACAGTTACAAAATGGGATTGCACTGGAAAAAAATGGCTGCCCCATTGACTGTGTACAAATGTCCTGTTTGAAATCTCTCACTCTAGATGTAGTCATAAGCCTTTATGACCCATACCTGTCATTCTCGAGTGTTTTCATCAATAACAAGACTGCTAACGCTGTCAGAGAGCATCGCTGCAGTATCACATCGGCAAGTCGCTAAACCGTCAATTGTTCATATTCTCATTCTTCTTTAGACACGATAGCATAAAATTGAAAGAAGCGATTACAGCGATTCAAACGCGAAGAAGCGGCATGTTGGATGGAGTACTGCACGCATACCAGAGCGTTTTCAAAGAACTCGATGTTTTCGGCAGTGATTTACTAGCGCTCTCGAGTGAAAGCTCACAGCTCCACGCCATTTTAATTCATAACCATTAATAACGCAACCGGAAACGCAGCCTCGAGCATGCTGCATGGACGAGCTGTTCTGCTAGACGCTTATAATACTTGGAGTACGCTTTATGACGGACCCAAAGTGAGTTGCTGTAGTTACATTATAATAGTAAGAACACCGATGCAACTGCTAGACCATTACAGACCATACTAACCTCCATGATGTGCATTAAATGGAGTCGGAAAACTGCTGTAGACAACCGTCAATGTTACATACAAGGTGTACAGTGGCATTCTCAAGTCGGTAGGCGCTTAGCTACAATTCACATTAGCTGTATTTTGCTTCTCTGCTGTATCTTTAAGCCCCACTGAAAGCTTTGCAGTGCAAAGTGCATTCTGTGTCTGTTACATTACAGGTGCTGTTAGTTTATCATAAATGGGAGCATATGTGGATACAGCTAATAACGCTCATCTACCCCACACATCCAGACCATCTAAACATCGTTCATACCTTTCTCCTCCCCACAAAAAAACAACAGAAACAAGTAACAAAAAAACATTTTAACAAATGAAAGAACATATAGGGATGGAATCCCCAAAAAGCAACCAAACAAGGTAGGAATGGTACCACAATACCCTTACGGATTGTCATCCCTATATCTTTTGCCATTTTTCCAACCTCAACACACACACACACACACACAGAGACCAATCCCTGCCATGCCACACCAGCCATATCCACAGCCAATAGAATGTGCATGCCAATTGCAGCACTTCACAATGCAACACACATCACCCCCTCACACTACAACTTATCCTCCACATGCAGCAATACACACTCGTAGGCTAGACTACATACATGTACCACTTACCCCACATTCTACACCACAATCCACACCTACAATGACAACTACACTCTTCCACCTGCAACAACTCCCTTTCACCTCACCAACAGTTAGTACGGAACACATTTCCAAAAAGATTACTCTATTATACCAAAGTACGTTCAAAAAACCTAATATCTACACCACAATCTAACATCCTGTCGTCCCATGTAACTAGCACTTACGTATACTAGTGATACACAATGTGCAGGGATGTCCTCGCTTCGCGAGAATTGCTGGGTGTGGCACATGGCATGCAGGTGGCACGCACATAGCACCCACCCACAAATGAAAAAGGTCAAACACGCACCCACAAAACAAAATGGCTACTTGCTATTATGTGCTTAGAAGACCAGAGGCCGAAGCAAGCTTACTGTGATGGTGATCGCTTCCAAGTTTCCCCGTTAGGAGTCACAGTTTATAGCAAAGGTAAGTGTTCGCTGTGTGTTTGATAGGCTATATATACCAGGAGAACTGGTTACGACGAAAAAAAGTCAATCGAACTGGAGTATATATAGCTTCGCTTTGCTCGGAACTAGTTGCAAAAATGGCAAAAGATATAGGGATGACAATCCGTAAGGGTATTGTGGTACCATTCCTACCTTGTTTGGTTGCTTTTTGGGGATTCCATCCCTATATGTTCTTTCATTTGTTAAAATGTTTTTTTGTTACTTATATTAGAGTTTGTCACATTGTTTGAGGGGTAAAAATATTCATAAGGTAACTCTCTTTGAATGAGTGATTATATTTAAGAAACACTAGTAATGGTTTGATAAGTATAGATTAAACCATAGCTTCTGAGGCATTGAGGGATATACCCTCGGCGGTCAATTGTACTGCCCGAGGGTGGTATAATTGACCACTGGGGGTATATCCCATAATGCCCTCAGAAGCCATCGTTTAAGCAATTTGTAGCTCATTTTGCACCATAGAGCAGCCTACATGCATAGTAAATTCCATTAGTGGCATGTGCAGAATGACCCGATTCCTTTCAAATGCTGAGAAAGACTGGTGAGTAAGCATGTTGAGGGAGCGTAAGCAGGCAACATGGTGTTTTCTGGCTCGCAAATCGGTGGAAATTGATGTAGATAGCATGGTATACTACTGCTGTTTGTCTGTGGCTAGTTTTGTTGTGTTTCTGTGTGTCTCCGTATGTGGCACACACTGCCAGCCTACCGTTTTGTGCCAATATGGCGCAAGGTTCATGCTGGAGAGATAGCTATCCTAGCTACTGGCTGTCCTTTGTAATTTCTGCAGTTGCTGATTGTAGTTCGTCGTTATTAACACCGTATTGTGCCAAAAGGTACCAACGCAGGTCGTGGTCTCAGTCGGTTAGACCACAGCCATACAGGACAAATGTCCAAGCAGCAGTATGGGTCAATTCTGCTACAGAAACAATGTAGGAGTAGCTACAGGGGCAGGACATAGTCTATGGTTAGGGTTAGATCTACACAGACTTCAAAAGATGATGGCCTTTTGCCAGTTTGGCAATTGAACTGGAGGATTTTTGGTGAATGTACATTTGGGGCTTTTGTTCCTGAGCGGTATTAGTCTCGTGCCCCATTGGAAATTTTTTTGCAAAATCAGTCTGGTAACATTAGGTAAGAAGCTTGGATTATACAGTCAAATTTTCACACGTTCACGGAGGAATTTTCCCACTGCGCACGCCAGCCAATGAAATTGCTATAAATGTAATTTCACTGCGGCTAGCTCAATAATTAGAGTAATACCATGGCTGTTCCCAAGATAGTTTTAGTTCCTCGACTCCATCGTGACTTCGAAGAGACTGTAGTCACTGTAGCTGTCCTGCAAGCGTTCCAGAAGCTTGGATATGATCGTCCAAGCCCAAGATCAGGCACTTGCGGTTCGTTGGAGAACGATGTTTTCGTCATGCTACCAACCGCTGCGGAGTGGCAAATCTTTGTGTTACACTTCTGCGTATATCCACGACAGTTTTTGACTAGCTGCTGGAGAGAGGGATGCTCACCACTGCATAGCTGTTTAGTAAAACATGGTTGTCTGCAGGCAAATTTCTGTTCGATGGTCAATGTATCCAGCATGTACTATGTAAAATCTTGAACCGCCTTAGCGCCATCAGAAGACAGTGGATGAAGCAGCTTCCGGGAAAACCTTGAATACCCTTCCCACCCATGACACAAATTACCATAGCACTTTGCTTATAGACACAAATTACCATAGCACTGCTTGTAGCCAGAGCAGTACTACTAAAAACTAAGCACATTTGAGCCCAGCCCCTTTGTTTACATATCTCGCCTCCACATGGCTTCAATCAACGCTATAGCACATTCCAGTGTTGTCTGCATAGCCCAAGCAGCTTACCTAATGTTACCAGACTGATATTCAAAGAATTTTCCAGTTTTGGATGGCAATTAAACTAGAGGAATATTTGTGTATGCTCATTTGGGAAGAAATATGAGTATTGTCCTGCTGAGCTGGCAGGCAGTGTTGTGGTACAGCTGTTATTCTAGTGTTGGTGCCTTTGGTAATATGGCTTCCTGAGCTGAAAGTAACTATATTCATAGGTTAATGTAATTAAGGGGTCACTCTACTCCCATGTTGTAGAAGTCAGTTCACACACACACACACACACACTACACAAATTCTACTGTCACCGAACCTGTAGAAATCCCTCTTTTGCATAATGTTGTATATAGCAATATGCGAGTTATCTGGGATGGGCAAAGACATGTCTTAGAAAATTTTAGAATATTTCTGTTTGATGTAGTGAGGTCAATTAGTTCATTAAAGTCACTGTTGCAGGTCTCTAAGGGGCAGTCTTTGTTTTGTCACTGTGAAGTCAGTTAGATATTTGTGAAGTCAGTTAGATACTTGCAAAGTTAGTTGGAGACCTGCAGTTGTAATTGTCAGTTAACCTTTATCAATAATGACTCACAATATTTCACCACTCAAGCCAGTCAACTGTACGTGTCACAAAAATAAACAACATTTGAGATACTAGCAAAGAAACGAACGATTGGTGTTTGCATCCGATAATTAGTAATGGCTACCACAAACAGGATAGTGGAGACGGGGCTGTGCAGTAGTGTAGTGCTATTGCAAGTGGGACCAATCACAGGCAAGCTCTGTTGACTTCAGCATGTTAGACACTGTAGCTACGACCTAGCTAGCTAGTGACACGGTTAAACAGTTCAAAGCGTACCAGCTTAAATGTGCTGTCTGCCTCCTAGTGCTGCAACAAGTGAGGCAATCCCATGCCTTCAGTCTTTCTACCATTGAGCATTGCCTCTCAGAATGGCCACAGTCAGACTGCTGAAATGTTGCTAACGTGAACCTCCCACTGTGCATGCAATGCGTAATTCATGATTATATAGCAAGTGTTCTCATAAGAAAAGGAGGCTACAGATTGTCTCATGTAAAGTCTTGCAGTTGATAATATATTGCTTCATAAATTTAATGTCCAGTGTCCCTGGAACTACATAGTGAGCAAGAACATGGGCAAATATGATGCAATGACAGCAAGAAATGCTTGTAGCACTTCACGGCTACACCTAGGGCAGGATATACAGGCAGATTCAAGTGCTTTAAACTGGATAATTCTGTTGATGCCAAGCATTTGACATTTTTGAACTGCTTTATTTAGAAAAAAGCCAGCAAGGCATGCAGTATTGACGGCCTTGTTTATAATAAGTGTGTCATTGTCATGGTAAGTACTAGCCTCGTTTCCGGGCTCTAGTGGAGGGGAGAGTAGAGCCTGGTATCCACTGTTTGCGCATGCGCAAGAATTTATGGAACAAGGCCAGTAAACGTGTCCGCGAACGAACTCAGTCACATGGCAAGGAGTAATACGGAGGCAGTATACAGGTATAGTAAGCGGAAGAACTAGAAACCGTCTCATTTTATACTTTCTACAACTGGAAAGGCTTTCTAACCAGTCCAGAATAGCAAAGCTAAGATTAGCTATGGTAGCTGTTTTACCATAGAAATTCAGAACCGCCTCTCTCTTAGTAGCTGCTCGATTTTCAATCTCAGATCTGGCCTTTCAGAGGTAAACGGGATCGAACAATCAAACTAGCAATACCTTTCTAGGTATCTACATGGCGAAAGATCATCAGCACCGGCTTAGCCTCGTTCCTAGACTCTTCTAAAAGTGACACCACCTTCAATTGTATACGTGTAACAAATGATAATACGATGATAGACGGAATGATATTGCGGCATAGTATCCGCTAGTTTCCAAGTTCCCCAGGGGAGCCGCGCATGCGCAAACAGTGGATACCAGGCCACTTTTTTGAATTTTACCACGTGGCCTGGGAACGAGGCTAGGTAAGTACGTACAAATGTACTTACCATGTACGTACATACAAATGATATACTGTGTCCGCTTGATATGAACCGCTATCCCGCTATCCCGTAAGCTATGCACTTGGATATGCACACTGTGTTAAATAATCAGTTGTTTTCTATGCATGCTCGGCACAACATTTCATTTCACTAGTCCAGTCTAGCCTCTTCCCCATGGCTCCGCCCAGCTTTTGTAGCTAGCAGTACGAAGAACGCGATGAGCCCTTGGAACTAGGCAAAGTCCAATCCACTAGTTCATTCCACTGGTATAGTCCACCATTCCATTCCACTGAATTCAGAGACCCAGTGTATGACTGATGTCGTGAAATTATGAGTAGACCCAGCAGCCATTGCTTGTTATGAATGTGATTATTGTGTGTGCTCACTGTTGTGTCAACTTGTAATAATGCATGTACTTTACACTAGGAGCTCATTAGGTGTAGACACTGCAGCTGTAGTTTCTTATGAATTTAATTATAGCTTGTGCTCAACATTTTGTCAGCCTTGTAATAGCAGTGCATGTTTCAATAGGGGCTTGTGAGGTGCATGCATGAGGAGCATGCACACACTGTTGCAAATGTTGTGTGCCTTTGTCAGCTTTGACAGCAGCCTTTTGAGAGTGTAGCTATCTGTGTATGTGCAGTCTAGGTGGACAAAGAGAACTCATGGACACTAGAAACAGCCAGAAAAGCAGTCAGAACATGATGCAGATTATGTGCAGTTCTGAATACTTGATGTGCAGGCTCAGTGACCAGTACCTGCTGTGGTACAATTATGTGTACACCCTGCAGACATTGTTTGCTATGAATTTGATTACTATGTGTGCTCACTGTTATGTCAGTCTTGTAATAATGCATGCTAGTTACACTAGGAGCTCACTGTAGACACTGCAGCTGTTTCTTATGAATTTAATTATAGCTTGTGCTCAACATTTTGTCAGCCTTGTAATAGCATGTGCATGTTGCAATGGGGGCTTGTGAGGTGCATTCATGAGGAGCATGCACACACTGTTTCTGTCAGCTTTGACAGCAGCCTTTTGAGAGTGTAGCTATCTGTGTATGTGGAGTCTGTATGCCCCTATTTGTTGTTGTGTCGACAAAGAGGACTCATGGACACATAGAAACATCCAGAAAAGTAGTCAGAACATGGTGCAGATTATGTGCAGTTCTGAGTACATGACTTCCAAACTTTGAGAGCTGTAAATGGGCAGTAGACTACTTAGTATGTAGTAGTACTGAAGCTGTTGAAGTAGCTATTGAGTAATGGAGATTGGGTGTTCGTTGTTTTTTTCTTGGAGAACGTGCGTATCCAAATAGACTTACTACAGTAAGTGCTTCACTTTCAGTCAGCACTGCTACCCATAATATCACAACTGGAGGTCCATTGACTAATTTTGTTTGCATGACACTGTATATAATTATGACTAACAAAATAATGCGAGCATGTAGAAGTATAGAATATAATTACAGTACTCTTGGCCTAGAGAGTAGAGTTTGTAGAAATTACTTTGTTCTATTGCCTATGTTGTTTTGATGCTATGCTCTCAATAGTGGAATACAAGTGTACTTATCATACCTAGTGTACTGGTTTCTGTGGCTTCAGAGAATTGTTTAATCTACATCTTTGTTTTGAGAGAGTCCAACCTCAGGTTTCACAAGCTAGATGTTAGTGTTGTGTGGCCATATCTCAGGATTGGTGATTTCATATTTAGGTCATAGATAAATTAGCACAAGCTTGAGTTTTAGAAGAGGTAACTTGGAAATTATTACTGTAAGGCTAGTGATAATCCATCCGAAATATTAATCCTTACCTCTGGTGATTGATTGACTCTTTTCTGTATGGGCTATATTTAGGCTACTTGGTGGTATAATTCTAGATGAGCAAGATAGTCTCTGTGAACTGTCCACACCAAGCTAGTTACCGTGTTTCTGGTACCCTGTATGTTTAACGTTCACCTGATGTGTATAAAATTTGCTACTGGAGGTCCATTGATTAATCATTACAATTTCATGCCTGTGCATGACATTGACATTGTACATGCACATGTACATGTGATGTCACAGTATGTGGAAGGTTCAATTATTACTCCACGAATCGTGGCTCCTGCAGCCACGTGCATGTAATGTATTGTCTATGGGGAAACCCAAATATGATCCGTGTGTACCTCCACCTATGAAGTGCCTATGTCTGATTGACCAGTCAAGCTTATTGACCAAGGAGAGATCTTTCGGCTGCCATTTGTTGCATCTCTCTATGACCTTCCCTCACCAACGGTTGAAGCCTACCCAGTCTTTTTAATTATGCGCTGTGAAATGATGGGTTGGCTTGAGCCATCTGTATCTTGATGAGGAAAGGTTATGGAGAGATACAAGAAATGGCAGCTAAAAGCTCTCTTTTGCTCGATGAGCGTGACTGGTCAATCAGACGAAGATTCATAGGTGGAGCTACTTACGGAAATGCGGACCTCATTTGGTGTAAAGACTGCAATTCATTAAATGTGTGTGATTTGCCCTGTGATTTGCCATGTGTCTGACCTCCCGACTCTTGCCCATTCTGATGCTATTATTTCTAAACCAGCTTTTCTAAAAGCCATTAAATTCACACCAAAGATTTCTGTTTGGCTATAGCAATGCCTTTACGTTTGTAATTGGCCCCACCCTATCTTGCAATCATCCCCACCCCTAACTACGAATGCAGGTAAATAGATAAGTCTAAGAAATAAGTATGCAGGTGAATAGATAAGTCAGCTCAATAATATACTATTATGTACTCTGGATTTTAAAATGTCAGGCATCAGTGTCACTGAGTGGATCTTCATTCTCAATGTCATCAATGGATCTTCATCAGTGAATTCCTCATCCTCCTCATCCTCAATGGCGTAGTCATCAATGCCTTCGATGTGGATTTCAGAATCCTCTGACCCATCAATGGCAACAGCGATTCCACATTTTCTGAAAGATCGAGTGACCATCTCCGCGGACTGCCTCTCCCATGCCTCCCCACCCACTTTGTGAACAAAATGCGTTGTTTGCTGGCATTTATCTCCTCTGACATAGGCTTCCAGGTTCTGCTGCAAGTGCTCATTTGCCAGTTTCTCCACTTCAGACTTGAAGGGTTTGTTGAATGTGACGTCCAGGGGCTGGATGAGGCTAGGTACATACACTGGTGTTGTGTTGCAGCCGTCTAGGCTCGAGGATAGCATCTGTTTTTTTAGCTTTGTGGACATCAAAAATGAGTAGCATGTCGCCACTGCATGCTGGCTTCCAAAGCTGCCGAATCCACATGTCCATTATGGGCTCTGCACACCATGCCTTTTCCTGAAACGCCACGTGAACTAAGATCGTAGTGAACTTTCTCACGAAATGTAAGCTTCCCTTTTCCCCGGAAGATAATCAGAGGCTTCACTCGGGGTTCTCCATTGGCGAAAATAGTGAGCTGCACTGTACACTGCCTCTTGTCCAAACCTGATGCTCCTCCACGTACCCAGACAGTTGATGCTCCAGTATCTTCATATGTTGTGCCATCAGTGAAAGTGAACGGGAGGGGAGTTTGGTCAACGTTTGCAATCTTTCTCAGTTCAAATTTGCCTAGCGGACCGACCAAGTCCCCACTCTTGGCTTCACTTCGAATAGCTCGATGAAAGCCCTGAATTGCTGCTTTCTTGTCAGCAGGCTACCTCTGGCATGTGTTGTTGCCACGCCGTAGGCTGATATGGCTAGTGTCTTGAATACAGTAACCAGAGTTGGAAAACTGAAAAGTCTCGTCGGGATACAGCTCCTCAAAGATCTGCTTAGCCTTGAAACCATTCACCTTCAACCCCTTCCTCCTGAGGTCGCGGTACTCTCTATATAGCCTCTCTTCGACATCGGGGTACTTGGCTCGCCTATCATGCTTGTTGTGCTTGATATTTCTTACTGTCTCTAATCTTTTTCTCGTCATTGATCCATCGCTATAGGTCTTCGAGTTCAGTTCAAACTGCTTACGGGTTTAATAGAGATTCTTCCTCCGAGAGTAATAGAATTCGATGACCTTCAGCTTATCTGGTATAGCTTTTCCTCTTCTGTTAGCAATTCGGTTGGCTATCCAAGCTTGGAGAGTGCGATGCTTCAGCACATGCCATCTCGTTGTACACGGCATACACAATCTGACACGTCGGCAATTTTGACACGTGTAACGCGCATGTGCCAGTACGCACGAGTACCGGAAGCGCATGTGCCAGTACGCACGAGTACCGGAAGCGCAACGTATGCGTAACGGAAGCTATTCACATGGTTATGCACACTGTGTTAAATAATCAGTGGTTTTCTATGCATGTTGGGCACAAGATTTCATTTCACTAGTCCAGTCTAGCCTCATCCCCAGGCCTCCGCCCAGCTTTTGTCAGCTTGCACTACAAAATGCGGGAGAGCCTTGGAACAAGGCTAAGTCCAGTCCACCATTCCATTCCACTTGTCCAGTCCACCGTTCCATTCCACTGAATTCAGATGACCAGTACCTGCTGTGGTACAATTATGTGTACACCCTGCAGACATTGTTTGCTATGAATTTGATTACTATGTGTGCTCACTGTTATGTCAGTCTTGTAATAATGCATGCTAGTTACACTAGGAGCTCACTGTAGACGCTGCAGCTGTTTCTTATGAATTTAATTATAGCTTGTGCTCAACATTTTGTCAGCCTTGTAATAGCATGTGCATGTTGCAATGGGGGCTTGTGAGGGGCATTCATGAGGAGCATGCACACACTGTTTCTGTCAGCTTTGACAGCAGCCTTTTGAGAGTGTAGCTATCTGTGTATGTGGAGTCTGTGTGCCACTATTTGTTGTTGTGTCGACAAAGAGGACTCATGGACACATAGAAACATCCAGAAAAGTAGTCAGAACATGGTGCAGATTATGTGCAGTTCTGAGTACATGACGTCCAAACTTTGAGAGCTGTAAATGGGCAGTAGACTACTTAGTATGTGGTAGTACTGAAGCTGTTGAAGTAGCTACTGAGTAATGGAGATTGGGTGTTCGTTGTTTTTTTTCTTGGAGAACGTGCGTATCCAAATAGACTTACTACAGTAAGTGCTTCACTTTCAGTCAGCACTGCTACCCATAATATCACAACTGGAGGTCCATTGACTAATTTTGTTTCCATGACACTGTATATAATTATGACTAACAAAATAATGCACATGTAGAAGTATAGAATATAATTACAGTACTCTTGGCCTAGAGAGTAGAGTTTGTAGAAATTACTTTGTTCTATTGCCTATGTTGTTTTGATGCTATGCTCTCAATAGTGGAATACAAGTGTACTTATCATACCTAGTGTACTGGTTTCTGTGGCTTCAGAGAATTGTTTAATCTACATCTTTGTTTTGAGAGAGTCCAACCTCAGGTTTCACAAGCTAGATGTTAGTGTTGTGTGGCCATATCTCAGGATTGGTGATTTCATATTTAGGTCATAGATAAATTAGCACGCTTGAGTTTTAGAAGAGGTAACTTGGAAATTATTACTGTAAGGCTAGTGATAATCCATCCGAAATATTAATCCTTACCTCTGGTGATTGATTGACTCTTTTCTGTAATCTACATTGTACCTTTATTATATAGCTCCTGTATGGGCTATATTTAGGCTACTTGGTAGTATAATTCCAGATGAGCAAGATAGTCTCTGTGAACTGTCCACACCAAGCTAGTTACCGTGTTTCTGATCTGTATGTTTAATGTTCACCTGATGTGTATAAAATTTGCTACTGGAGGTCCATTGATTAATCATTATAAATGAACAATTTCATGCCTGTGCATGACATTGACATTGTACATGCAGACTTAATTATCACCAGTAGGGGCTTATGTGCGGTATCTTGAACATAGTTTGGTTATGATAGACCATTTTCCATGTGATGTCACAGTATGTGGAAGGTTCAATTATTACTCCACGAATCGTGGCTGGGGGGGCCTGGGGGGCAGCCACGTGCATGTAATGTATTGCAGTCTATGGGGAAACCCAAATAAGATGCCATTTCCGTGTGTACCTCCACCTATGAAATTGCCTATGTCTGATTGACCAGTCAGCTTATTGACCAAGGAGAGATCTTTCGGCTGCCATTTGTTGCATCTCTCTATGACCTTCCCTCACCAACGGTTGAAGCCTACCCAGTCTTTTTAATTATGCGCTGTGAAATGACTGGGTTGGCTTGAGCCATCTGTATCTTGATGAGGAAAGGTTATGGAGAGATACAAGAAATGGCAGCTAAAAGCTCTCTTTTGCTCAATGAGCGTGACTGGTCAATCAGACGAAGGAGCTTCATAGGTGGAGCTACTTACGGAAATGCGGACCTCATTTGGGGTTTCCCCAAGACTGCAATACATTACATGTGTGTGGTTTGCCCTCCAGTTGATCCACAGAGTAATAATTGAAGCTTCCGTATACACGTGACGTCAGCGATGGTTTATTGACAAAATAATGACATGTGGATGTATAGAATATGATTACGGTACTCTCGGCCTGAGAGTAGATTTTATGGAAACTACTTTGCTCTATTGCCTATGTGTTTTGATGCTATGCTTTTAAAGTGGAGTATGTTGTATACATATCTTCTACAATTTAGTGAGTGTTGGTTATATTAGTGAATTAGAGAAAGGTACAGAATTCTATGGCTTCTACAATAAACGTGGTCAGAAAAATTGCATTCAAAATATTAGCCATTTTCTCTGGTGTTTGATTGAATTCTTTCTCATGATCTGCAAAGTACTTAGATAGCTTCTGTATTGTTTTGGCTGCTTGGTGGTTACAATAATTCGCATGTATGCTCTGTGAACTGCCTACAGCATGCTATATAGTTCCTGTGTCTATGATATTCAACAATCACGAGATGCTTATGAAATGCCCTGTTTAGAAATACTCAGAATACTTTGATAGTAAATTTAGAATAAGAATGGTTATAATAATGATGTGCAGAAACTCCCTCAGTTATAATTTTCAGTCCTGTGCCAATTAAAAACAGACTTCATATTTCTTTGTTAGTACTAGAAGTACACATGTGCAGATACGTCTTGCGCAGTAGGAATATTGTAGCATAACTACAGCTGTACAATTGTTAGAAAATTGCAACACATCTGTACTGCTGAATATTTGTTGTGTGATGTCACAGTGGGTAAGACTGTTGGCAGCTGAGCTCAAATAAATTTGGTACTAGCAGGGTTGATATTTTTATTTCTAAAAACCAGCCGGGTTTTTTCACATAAACCATCTAACTGAAGGTTATACTCAGCAACAAGTCAATCCTCAGTCATGAAAGGATTAGCTTGCACAGCAAAAGTGCAGACTTGCTATTTCATTGTGCACTTCTAGTTAGCCGCCAGAACTCGCCAAAACAGAAGCATCAGCACTACTTACCAGATATATGTCTTTGAAGTGGATGCATTTAAAAATGTAGATATGGTCCCTTTTCGCAATCCGGTCATATATTGCATTTCCATCACAACTTACATAGTTTCAACCTGAGGCCTTATTGCCAGCGGGAAGCGAGGCAACTAATTGTGTTGCATGGAGACTCCACGTTTGTATGTATATGTAAGTAATGCTACAGGAATACAATTATCACAAACATATTTCCTGTGGGAGTGGCTTTCCTTGCAGATTCAGTCAAATCGGTCACAATAAAATTACTGATTACTTTGTTAGTTTGAAGGCTCTTAAAATTTGTTAATGGCCCTTTGTTTGATAAGACCTTGATTAAGACTTAATGCCCACGTACTAGTTGTTTTTCAGCATTACGTACCAGCAGGAGTAGGTGTCCATAAATTTATAGCATAATTAGTATCCCTCTAGCGCCAGTCATGCATAAAATGAACCATTCACCTACATCACGCTAATTTATTTTTATCTGTAGTTTTATAAATTTGAGTATTTAGTGACATTTATCACTAGTTCCAAAAGCATTCAGTACCTTCATGGGTGATGTTGATCTCCATTGAAAGCACACCTAGCTACACAGAAGTAGCTATTATGTACCAAATGATTGGAAATACTGTATTGATTTATTAGCTACACAGTTCTAGTTTCTGTGGCCTTTCACAAGTAGTGGTGTGTTGTAAAAAGTATTGGGGTGGAAGTAGCTCAGCAGCCAAGCGGTGAGTGGCGAAATGCCAAACTATTTTTTTGTGAGTAGGTTGATATTTGTAATGGCAGGATCAATTTATGTCAGCGGATGTGGCTTGTGCCAGATTTTTGTTTCAAAGTCTGGATTGTGAAATGAGGTTGTTTTTGGCTGTATAACTGGGTTTAAAGTGTTCTTGTGAGAAAGCCTGCATACATTTTTGGCCTATCCTGTATGGGTATTGTTGATGGGGTCAGACTGTGGGTAGGGCTCTAGCAGTTTGTGAAATTTAGCATTCTAGTAACAGAGCCTAAACTTGTTTTTTGTGAGTTGAAACCTGACCAACCCGACTGGTGGCTACGGCCCTGTGAAGTAGTGTAGGTAAATATTAGATCACTTTGCAATCATTTTATGTTGTTAAGTTTACGTGCGAACTTGGTAACTGTCTCAACTGCAAAAGGCACATCTAGTCGCCCACATAAATGGAACCATAAAAGAACGCGCTGACACTGTTTACACTCTGGATCCCAAGTTCGTGGATGTGTGTTTGCTTTCAAATTTGTGAGGCGAGAAGCCCGAACTGAGGAGAGCTAGTTGTTTGTGCGTCTCACCACGAGGCTTCTGTCTGCTGTGTTAAGTTTTCAGATGTATTCTGATAGTGGCAGGACTCAGCCAGGTCGTAATGACGACCTTTAACCTCGTGATACAATGAAGTTTTGCTGCGTGACAGTAAAGTCACTTAGGCACATTTGTAGCCGACTCTCCAAAAATGCTTTTTTAGCTCAAGACACTTGAATTCCGAGGTTTTATATTTGTCCCCGTGTGCTAGTCTTGATATTGAAGCTGACAGCTGCTATAACCCGGTGAGTGTCAACAAAGTGTGTCGAAGATAGCCATAGGGATACAATAATCTTCTTCTACGGCAGCCATCGCGCTTTTAACACTTCGACCGTTCGGTGACGTAATCTCTTTCAATTACGCATTCTATGATTTTATTCGTCAGCTGACATTCCAGATATGACAGAGGTGTTACTAACAAGAAATTTAAATCAAGGCACCAGACGCTCCTTCGCCTGGAGGGCGTGGACGTCTGGGCACGAGACTAGGGCGAAATATGAGTATTGTCCTGCTGAGCTGGCAGGCAGTGTTGGGGTACAGCTATTATTTTAGTGTTGGTGCCTTTGATAGTATGGCTTCCTGAGCTGAAAGTAACTTTATTCATAGTTTGATGTAATTAAGGGTCCCTAGTTTAGAGTTCACATGCCTCACCCACTATACAGATTCTACTATCACCAAACCTGTAGCAATCCCTCTTTTGCATAATGTTGAATGTAGCAATATGCTAGTTATCTGGGTTGGGCAAAGACATGTTTTAGAAAATTTTATTGTTGGATGTAATGAGGTCACTAAATCCAGTAGAGACAATGTAGCAGGTCTCTAAGGGACAGTCTTTGTTTTGCCACTTAGATACCTGTAAAGTTAGTTAGATACCTATGAAGTCAGTTAGATACCTGTGAAGTCAGTTGGAGACCTGGGGTTGTAATTATCAATTAACCTTTACCAATTATGCCTCACAATATTTCATCACTCAAGCCAGTCAACTGTACGTGTCACGAGAATAAATATTTGAGATACTAATAAAGAAACGAACGATTGGTGTTTGCATCCGATTATCAGTAATGGCTACCACGAACAGGAGCAGTGTAGGAGTAGCTACAGGGGTAGGACATAGTCTATCGGTAGGGTTAGATGTACAGACCTCAGAAGTTGATTGCTTTTTGGATGGCTTTTGTTTCCTGAGTATGAGTATTGCCCTAATCAAATTCAAACTGCATACAGGG
The DNA here is from genome assembly GCA_963921505.1 of Phakellia ventilabrum. Classification (NCBI taxonomy): domain Eukaryota; kingdom Metazoa; phylum Porifera; class Demospongiae; order Axinellida; family Axinellidae; genus Phakellia; species Phakellia ventilabrum. The sequence goes on along the minus strand of OY997378.1, from coordinate 1,675,796 downwards.
GGTGAGTATTGTCGTATGAGCTGGCAGGCAGTATTGTGGTGCAGCTGTTGTGGTGCAGCTGTTATTCTAGTGTTGGTGCCTTTGATAGTATGGCTTCCTGAGCTGAAAGTAACTCTATTCATAGGGTTAATTAATGTAATTATGGTGTCACTGTACTCTCGAGTTTAGGTATATGTCAGTTCACACACACAAACACTACACAGATTCTACTATCACCTGTAGCAATTCCTTTTTTGCTTGGATGTTTCAATACTTCAATACTGCATGCCTTGCTGGCTTTTTTAAGATTAAACTGTTCAAAAACGCTACATTCTTGGGATTAACAGAATTATCCAGTTTAAAGCACTTGAATCTGCCTGTGTATCCTGCCCTAGGTGTAGCCATGAAGTGCTACAAGCATTTCTTGCTGTCATTGCATCATATTTTCCCATGTTCTTGCACTTCTTTGGATCCTGAAGTTTTCTCACACTCCCTGATACCAAATACCCACCCACAGTAAAAGAGCTCAGACTTGTAGAAACACATTGGTATGCCCTTTGCCCCATGCAATTACCTTCCCCAAATGCCAACCAGGGTTCCTGTATCATATCGCTTCAACTGGTAGGCATGCAGTGAAAATCATCAAGCCCTCAAGACAGAATGACAGCTTTATAGCAAATAAGGGTGTGCATATCTGATGTCTTCATATCTCTAGTTGGCAGTGCTAGCTGATCAGTCGCTCAAGCCATAGGCACTTCCTGCCTCAAGGTTGGCAAGCTGTGCTGGATAACACTCACCAGTACCTCAGCATAGAAGCAGAGCAGGAAGTGTAAATACGTTATTTTACTTAGCATACTGTTATTGCCTGAAAATTTTAGATAACTCCCTGAAACCACATGAACCGCTATCTGCATATATCTGCATGTTAGGCACAAGATTTTATTCCATTAGTCCAGTCTAGCTTCTTCCCCAGGCCTCCGCCCAGCTTTTGTCGCTTGCAGTTCGAAAAGCAGGGAGAACCAGGCTAAGTCCAATCCACCAGTCCATTCCACTAGTCCAGTCCACCATTCCAGTCCACTGAATTAGATCCCAGTGCCTTTGAATAACTGCATGATTGCTGTACATGGTACAATTATGTGTAGACCCTTCAACCATTGTTTGTTATGAATTTAATTATTGTGCATGCTCACTGTTGTGTCAACCTTGTAATAATACATGTACCTTACTCTAGGAGCATGCCATGTGTGGACTGCAGCTGTTTGTTATGAATTTAATTATACCTTGTGCTCATGCACTGTTCTTGAACCAGGTAACTGGACATGTGGAAGGTGCGAATATAGACGAAAACGCCAAAATATTTGGGATTCTCCTCACCGAAATTAGAAATTAAATTTTTTGTGAATGGGTAGCGAAAATTTGGAGGAGCTGAATGTTTAGACAATATGCAGTACTTTTGATGCCCCGAAAAGTGGTTGGGTTGAATCCTGACCAACCTGACTGGTGACTAAGGCCCTGTTAAGTAGTGTAAAGCTACGGTAGAAGCTTTACTCAATGTTCACACAAACATATGCAAATTCATGAATTTCTTTTTGGAAAGGTGGGATGGTGTAAAAGGAAGCTCTTCCACAATAAGTATGGCCAGGTTTGTAAAAAAAAACTGGCATTTACCGCAGTTTTGCAAAGTTTTCAATATTTGTCAAATTTCAAGCTTTCATATCTTGACAACTGTTAGCAAGATAATCCTTCTTGGTACAGTACAAGTACCAACCATTAGCTGAGGGAATCCCACACTAGAGGTTAGCAGCTCTCTCCATTTCTATGGTACAGGCCTTAGTAGCACTGCCATTATCTGGAGTATTGCTGCAGCAATGCCTTCTCTATAAACCACCCATGTTTCATTTGGATAGGGCATAGCTGCATCTGGAGATACGCGTCTTTGAAGTGTGTGCATTCAAAAATGCAGGAAGTGCCAGGTTTTTGCAATCTGGTCACATATTAGAACCACAATGACATTTTACCAATGTGGACTCTTGTGTACCTACTGTTACAAGAACTGACGCTTTCCATTATTCATGTTTTGCCTTCCCATTAGAATGGAGCATCACCACTGGCAATGGCTGCAGAGAAGGGCCACACCAAAGTTGTTCAACAACTTCTCAGAGCTGGTGCTAACACGGAACTTCAGTATGAGGTACAATCTCCTGTATTATAGTACCTAAAAATGAATGACATTAACTGGGATTCAGTGCTGTGGATATGTGCTAATTTTGTATCACACTATGACATATCATGAAGTATGGCAGTACTCCATATGTAGGGTGGCTTGGAAAAAAATGGCTGCTGCATTGAATGTGTGCAAAATGGAATGTTCAAAAGTCTGCTCTAGGTGTCATCATTAACTTTTATGACCCCTACCTGTTATTCTCAAGTTGTGGAATTTATAACCTACCTGTTACTATATAAAAGAAAAGAGCTTTAAAAGTGCATAACCCTCGCGCAGCATTGATGATGGATAATGATTATATGGCATAGACTATCATAATGTTGGAGTGCAGGCCTGCAACCTCAGGTCGTGTTTGCATGACCTTGTATACAGTGAAATCTCTATAATAGGGACTTTACATGTAGCAGCCATTCCACTATATATACTGGATCTCTGTAATTTTGCCACCTCTTGTATTGCATGCAGCCATAAAGTTTACCTGAGCTGAGCATAGTACAGACGTTCCCCTGTACATGTCGTGAGATAATCTTACACACACTGATTTATTTTGGAGATGACCACTTTGTGAATGCCCCCTTACTGAAACACACAGGACACTAAATTGTATGGACAAGAATGCAGCCAGCTTTACTTTGCATACTTGTAAACAGCTGAGTGTTGTAAAATTAGTTTTGGAGACGTCCCTTAAATAGTGTATGCATATGCCCATCGAACTAACATCATAGACGACACAAATAACCCATCAGAGGATGATCCCTGTCCTTCACATCAAGTTTGGTGTCATGGGTACTGTCTATGATCCAGCCATGTGCACGCTGTCATTGGGGGAGGTGCTAGGGGATAAATAGTGCATGCATCCACACAAGTAGGCCTGTCTACCTAACACTATCGACGACAAGAATAACACATCAGAGAGGACCATGAGAGACCATGACCCTCGATCCTGTATGCACGCTTACCATCACCTAACACCATAAACAACAAAAACAACCCATCAGAGCATAGAGACTGTGATTCTCATCCTTCATATTGAGTTTGGTACCGCAGCACTTGTCGTTTGCGAGAAATCTTGCATAATGACATGATGACAAAATGACAGAATGACAGAATGATCTACAGAATGACAGACCATCTACAATAACCCTTGACACGCATGCACGGGGTTATATAACAAGTGAAGTGGGGAATATATTGAATGTAGAGTACCTCCATGCTGTGTCCTACAACGCACAATCTTGCCCACATTATCTTGCAGTTGTTTGTAGTATCCTTATAACTGTCCCAGCTAATTATAGTTATACATCGTGTACTGTTTAGGATACTATCATCTGAGCTTATGACTCTTATTAGTCTGTAGAAATTATGACTATGTGTGTGCATATTCTTAATAATATTTGGTTTAGGTTTTGTAGTAGCAGGATGTTGTGGCGGTGATGTGTTTGGTTTGTTTTGGTTCACACTTCTTCTGCTGTATGTTGATTTCCTGTGTCCTTGGACCTACCTGAATTTACAGCATTTTTGTTGTTTATGTCATTTCTTTTAATCCAATGCTTTGTGTTTGCCCACCATTCTATTTGGTTGGATATATGCTCTATCGCATGTTTTTCCTGTTAGGATGTTGTGCAATTGTTATGTTAGAGCACTGGTTGTGTAAGTATTTAAGTCTGTTCTGTTCAGCATTTAGAGAGTATCGAAATGACGGTGTTTGACTATTGCGAAAGAGAATTTTCACGCTGAGGTTGTTAATGGTCTAGTTCTGTAGCGTAACGTGTGTCACTGGAGCGGAGTCTACGACAATGACCATGGCTACATAAAAGTAGGTCCCACCCTAGACACTTTTTCAACTACACACACACACACCATAATTCCTGTATATCAGCCAATAAATGATTGCAGCACTACACAATACACACGACCTCACACTATGACTTGCAACATGCTAGCTTCCACACACACCGATATCTACATTTTTCCACCAGTCACAAGACATCTCGCTATCCCATGTAAATATATTGTGGTGTTGTTCCCATCTTGTTCAGTTACTGTTGTGACTTGAACATATGTGGGCACTAGGTCTCACTCAAATAGTCTACAGTACACGTCATAATCAAAAGAGATAAGCCACTCTATTTTTATAGGCCAACTTCAGTAGTACTATAGACTCAGCACCCTTTTTATGTTTGTGGCTCCCTTTCATTGTTCTTAGTCCATTGTATGACAGTAGCCATGTCGCAGTGTGCACGATGTTTGTGTTTGAAGATTTACATAGGTACATATATGCTTGACTACTCATAATTTGTCATTGAATGTGTTTAAAGTTCACTCAAGCATAGCAGTCTGGTTACTGTTATTCCTGCTGTTGTTCTTTCCCCATACAGAGTGGGGAGACACCCCTCCACTATGCCTCTCAGGAGGGTCATGTCGAAATTGTAGAGTTGCTACTTGGGGCTGGTGCTAATATAAATCTACAAAAGAAGGTAAAGATTACATCACTTTTCAACCCAGGTTGAATTTATGACATTACTTTTGCTACAGGTTGGGCAGATGCAAACTTTGTGAGATTGTAACTGTACATGTGGGGGGCAGCAATGAGTGGTTGTATAGTGGTTGTAGCTGTCAAATTACCCAAATATATATTGGCTAAAAGTATTTCCTGAAAGTAAAGTAATTGGCAAGCATGCTATGTATTTGGTATACTATGAAGAAAAATTGTCGGTCTCTGGGTTGTCGAGGAAATTTCTGAACTTCAATTGTACAAACGTTTTCGACCCGAACTGGGTCTTCATCAGGCACAACGGAACATACAAACACGACAGGTCTTTATATACGCAGGGATCTAGCAGAATACGACTGTTTACAAGCAAGCAAGCTACATAATATTATAATGAAATCTTGCAAACTAAGCTGCTTGGCTTTTTACAAGCCAAGCTGTGTCAGTCAGTCTTGAGTATCAGTCATGGCTTCGGTGGTGGGGTCTGTAGGTTGGGGGCCGAGTCTCCTCGCCAGGGATGGTGGTAGGTGTGGTTCGGGGCGTGGTCTTTGACTCAACAGAGCATATACCTTTCGGTGTTTCCGTTGGAGGTGATGTGCAGTGATATCATCGTAAACACGCTTGATTGTAGCTAAGGCAGTGTCAAAATCAGTGTCTCGGGTTCGAAGTCGGCTCTCTAACAAACGAATATTGACCTCAAGTCTTCTGATCTCGCTTTCGTGAAAGTCCACAAGGACTTTGTATAACTTCCATGAGGTCCTGAGGAGAGTAGCCCGCCATCGTCTTCTGACTTCATTTCCAGATGGTGTATCTGGCACTGCTAGGGGGGCTGACAGTACCCTTTCATACTATGTATTTGGACTGTACAGCAACATATCCGATTGCTCCTGAAAACTACCATATATCAGATGTGACATCCCTTTTCTAATTCATTGGTACCTCATTCCAACTAAAACTTTTAGTAATGACATGATGTGCATCAACTGGAGTCAGCATTACATACTACTATTTTGCTCTTATGGCTGCATGTACACTCCTCAATATGTCTACTAGGTATACATTTAGAGTGCAAGGAGCCTCGCGATAGCAAGGTGTATAAGTATTTGAGTTGGATCCTGGGCGGGACAGGGGAAATTGTGTAATAATTTGTAAGACAGCCAGGGCTGGCGCGAAGATAACAGTTACCGTGCAGGCTACAAAATGGTAAATGTCTTTGTGTGCTATACATCTGAAGGAGTAGTCACGGCTGTTACAGAAGAGCAGTTGGGATGTTGATGATACTATAAACACTTGCCCCAGGATTGGTGCTTATAAATTACAATATCCCTTCTGAGCATGTTATAACATATACATAATAGAATCATACAGCTTATATATTATAGTTTGTCACATTGTTTGAGGGGTAAAAATATTCATAAGGTAACTCTATTTGAATGGGTAATTATATTTAAGAAACACTAGTAATGGTTTGATAAGTATAGATTAAACCATAGCTTCTGAGGCATTGAGGGATATATCCTCGGCGGTCAATTGTACTGCCTGAGGGTGGTATAATTGACCAGTGTGGGTATATCCCATAATGCCCTCAGAATCCATCATTTAAGCATTTTGTAGCTCATTTTGCACCATAGAGCAGCCTACATGCATAGTAAATTCCATTAGTGGCATGCGCAGAATGACCCGATTCCTTTCAAATGCTGAGAAAGACTGGTGAGTAAGCATGTTTAGGGAGCATAAGCAGGCAACATGGTGTTTTCTGGCTCGCAAATCGGTGGAAATTGACGTAGATAGCATGGTATACTACTGCTGTTTGTCTGTGGCTAGTTTTGTTGTGTTTCTGTTTGTCTCCGTATGTGGCACACACTGCCAGCCTACCGTTTTGTGCCAATATGGCGCAAGGTTCATGCTGGAGAGGTAGCTATCCTAGCTACTGGCTATCCTTTGTAATTTCTGCAGTTGCTGGTAGTGTTTTTATCTCAAAAGCCTGTATCTTGATTGTAGTTCGTCGTTATTAACACCGTAACATGCCAAAAGGTACTTCTACCAAGCAAGGATCTTGCTAGTGGACCCTTGAAACATCCAGCGCAGGTCGTGGTCTCAGTCGGTTAGACCACAGCCATACAGGACAAATGTCCAAGCAGCAGTATGGGTCAATTCTGCTGCAGAAACAATGTAGGAGTAGCTACAGGGGCAGGACATAGTCTATGGTTAGGGTTAGATGTACACAGACTTCAAAAGATGATGGCCTTTTGCCAGTTGGGCAATTGAACTGGAGGATTTTTGGTGAATGTACATTTGGGGCTTTTATTTCCTGAGCGGTATTAGTCTCGTGCCCCATTGGAATTTTTTTTGCAAAATCAGTCTGGTAACATTAGGTAAGAAGCTTGGATTACAGTCAAATTTTCACACGTTCGCAGAAGAATTTGCCCACGGCGCGAGCCAGCCAATGAAATTGCTATAAATGTAATTTCGCTATGGGTAGCTCAATAATTAGAGTAATACCATGGCTGTTCCCAAGATAGTTTTAGTTCCTCGACTCCATCGTGACTTCGAAGAGACTGTAGTCACTGTAGCTGTCCTGCAAGCGTTCCAGAAGCTTGGATATGATCGTCCAAGCCCAAGATCAGGCACTTGCGGTTCGTTGGGGAACGATGTTTTCGTCATGCTACCAACCGCTGCGGAGTGGCAAATCTTTGTGTTACGCTTCTGCGTATATCCACAACAGTTTTAGACTAGCTGCTCGAGAGAGGCTCACCACTGCATAGCTGTTTAGTAAAACATGGTTGTCTGCAGGCAAACTTCTGTTCGGTGGTCAATGTATCCAGCAAGAACTATGTAAAATCTTGAACCGCCTTAGCGCCATCAGAAGACAGTGGATGAAGCAGCTTCCGGGAAAACCTTGAATACCCTTCCCACCCATGACACAAATTACCATAGCACTTTGCTTATAGACACAAATTACCATAGCACTGCTTGTAGCCAGAGCGGTATGGCTTCTAATAATGCTATAGCACATTCTAGTGATGTCCGCATAGCCCAAGCAGCTTACCAGACTGATATTCAAAGAATTTTCCGATGGTGCACGACACTAGAGCGGTATGAGTATAGCCCTAATCAAATTCCAACTGCAACCTGGGGAATATGAGTATTGTCCTGCTGAGCTGGCAGGCAGTGTTGTGGTACAGCTGTTATTCTAGTGTTGGTGCTTTTGGTAGTATGGCTTCCTGAGCTGAAAGTAACTATATTCATAGGTTAATGTAATTAAGGGGTCACTCTACTCCCATGTAGAAGTCAGTTCACACCACACACTACACAAATTCTACTGTCACTGAACCTGTAGAAATCCCTCTTTTGCATAATATTGTATATAGCAATATGCGAGTTATCTGGGATGGGCAAAGACATGTCTTAGAAAATTTTAGAAATAATTCTGTTTGATGTAGTGATGTCAATAAATTCATTAAAGTCACTGTTACAGGTCTCTAAGGAACAGTCTTTGTTTTGTCACTGTGAAGTCAGTTAGATATTTGTGAAGTCCGTTAGATACTTGCAAAGTTAGTTGGAGACCTGCAGTTGTAATTGTCAATTAACCTTTATCAATTATGACTCACAATATTTCATGACTCAAGCCAGTCAACTGTACGTGTCACAAAAATAAACAAGATTTGAGATACTAACAAAGAAACGAACGATTGGTGTTTGCATCCGATAATTAGTAATGGCTACCACAAACAGGATAGTGGAGACGGGGCTGTGCAGTAGTGTAGTACTATTGCAAGTGGGGTAAATCACAGGCAAGCTCTATTGCCTTCAGCATGTTAGACACTGTACTAGCTAGCTATTGACACGGTTAAACAGTTCAAAACGTACCAGCTTAAATGTGCTGTCTGCCTCCTAATGCTGCAACAAGTGAGGCAATCCCGTGCCTTCAGTCTTTGCCACCATTGAGCATTGCCTCTCAGAATGGCCACAGTCAGACTGCTGAAATGTTGCTAACGCAAACTTCCCACTGAGCATGCAAGTGCATTATTCATGATTATATAGCAAGTGTTCTCATAAGAAAAGGAGACTACAGATTGTCTCATGTACAGTCTTGCGGTTGATCAAAAGTATATTATATTGCTTCATATATTTAATGTCCAGTGTCCCTGGAACTACATAGTGAGAGGGCAGGATACACAGGCAGATTCAAGTGCTTTAAACTGGATAGTTCTGTTGATGCCGAGCATTGGACGTTTTTGAACTACTTTATTTAGAAAAAAGCCAGCAAGGCATGCAGTATTGACGGCCTTGTTTATAATAAGTGTGTTATTGTCATGGTAAATACATACAAATGTACTTACCATGTAAGTACATACAAATGATAAACTATGTCAGCTTGATATGAACCGGAAGCTATTCACATGGTTATGCACACTGTGTTAAATAATCGGTGGTTTTCTATGCATGTTGGGCACAAGATTTCATTTCACTAGTCCAGTCTAGCCTCATCCCCAGGGCTCCGCCCAGCTTTTGTAGCTAGCAGTACGAAGAACGCAAAGAGCCTTGGAACTAGGCTAAGTCCAATCCACCAGTTCATTCCACTTGTATAGTCCACCATTCCATTCCACTGAATTCAGATACCCATTGCCTTTGAACTGTATGACTGGTGTGGTGAAATTATGTGCAGCCCCAGCAGCCATTGCTTGTTATGAATGTGATTATTGTGTGTGCTCACTGTTGTGTCAACTTGTAATAATGCATGTACTTTACACTAGGAGCTCATTAGGTGTAGACACTGCAGCTGTAGTTTCTTATGAATTTAATTATAGCTTGTGCTCAACATTTTGTCAGCCTTGTAATAGCATGTGCATGTTTCAATAGGGGCTTGTGAGGTGCATGCATGATGAGCATGCACACACTGTTGCATATGTTGTGTGCCTTTGTCAGCTTTGACAGCAGCCTTTGGAGAGTGTAGCTATCTGTGTATGTGCAGTCTAGGTGTCACTATTTGTTGTTGTGTTGACAAAGAGGACTCATGGAGAAGTAGAAACAGCGAGAAAAGCAGTCAGAACATGGTGCAGATTATGTGCAGTTCTGAATACATGGCGTGCAGACTTTGAGAGCTGTAAGTGGGCAGTAGACTACTTAGTATGTAGCAGCACTGAAGCTGTTGAAGTAGCTACTGAGTAATAGAGATTGGGTGTATATTTTTTTCTTGGAGAACGTTGGTATTGAAATAGACTCACTACAGTAAGTACTTCACTTTCAGTCAGCACTGCTACCCATAATATCACAACTGGAGGTCCATTGACTAATTTTGTTTGTATGCATGACTCTGTGCAGGCAATCTTTTTTTATCATCAGTAGAGTTACGGTTCTCTTGGCCTAGAGAGTAGACTTTGGAGAAACTACTTTGCTCTATTGCCTATGTGTTTTTATGCTATGTTCTGATAAGTGGATGACATGTGTATATATCTTCTACAAGTTGGTTAAAATATTATTAGAGAATTAGAGAAAGGTACTGGATTTGATATCATAATGTAGGTATAACTGACGATTATATAGTTATGACTAACAAAACAATGAAAGCATATAGAAGTATAGAATATAGTTATGGTTCTCATGGCCTAGAGAGTAGATTTTGTAGTAGCTGCTTTCCTCTGTTGCCTATGTGTTTTGATGCTATGCTCTCGATAGTGGAATACTAGTGTACTTATTAAACCTAGTGTACTGGATTCTATGGCTTCTACAATATACATGATCAGAAAATTGTTTAATCTACATCTTTGTTTTGAGGGAGTCCAACCTTGGGTTTCACAAGCTAGATGTTAGTGTTGTGTGGCCATATCTCGATTGGTGATTTCATATTTAGGTCATAGTAGGTTAGCAACAGCTTGAGTTTTAGAAGCCGTAACTTGGAAATTATTACTGTAACTAGTGATAACAATCCAAAATATTAATCCTTACCTCTGGTGATTGATGACTCTTTTCTGTAATTTGCATTGTACCTTTATTTATATACTCCTGTATGGGCTATATTTTGGCTACTTAGGGTAGTAAAATTCCAGATGTGCAAGATAGGTTCTGTGAACTGTTCTCAGCATGCTAGTTGCTATATGTTTAATGTTCACCTGATGTGTATAAAATTTAAACTAATTTTGTTTGCATGACACTGTGAATAATTATGACTAACAAAATAATGCGAGCATGTAGAAGTATAGAATATAATTACAGTACTCTTGGCCTAGAGAGTAGAGTTTGTAGAAATTACTTTGTTCTATTGCCTATGTTGTTTTGATGCTATGCTCTCAATAGTGGAATACAAGTGTACATATCATACCTAGTGTACTGGTTTCTGTGGCTTCAGAGAATTGTTTAATCTACAACTTTGTTTTGAGAGAGTCCAACCTCGGTTTTCACAAGCTAGATGTTAGTGTTGTGTGGCCATATCTCGGGATTGGTAATTTTATATTTAGGTCATAGATAAGTTAGCACAAGCTTGAGTTTTAGAAAAGGTAACTTGGAAACTATTACTGTAAGGTTAGTGATAATCCATCCGAAATATTAATCCTTACCTCTGGTGATTCATTGACTCTTTCCTGTAATCTCCATTGTACCTTTATTATATAGCTCCTGTTTGGGCTATATTTAGGCTACTTGGTAGTATAATTCCGGATGTTCAAGATAGGCTCTGTGAACTGTCTATGCCAAGCTAGTTACCGTGTTTCTGATACCCTGTATGTTTAATGTTCGCCTGATGTGTATAAAATTTGTATTAGATCGAAGGTTAATCACTCTGCCAAGTACGAAGTATGGCGGGCGAGTAGAGATGTGGATGTAATCTGGACGAGATGATCGCTCGATTGCGCGAAATTGTGAATGGCACAGGAATTCGGGGCTATGATGTCAAAGTGTACCAATTCCATGATAAAAGTGAGGTACACCTTTCTCGGCTCTGTATTTAGAGTTCCTGCACGCTGGTGAGTATCATATTAGCGGCTGCCTGTTGAGAGTGTAGCTATCTGTGTATAGGCAGTCTGTGTGCCACTATTTGCTGTTGTGTTGACAAAGGGGATGCATAGAGAAAAGCAGTCAGAAAATGGTGCAGTGCTGAGTACATGATGTGCAGACTCCGTGGGCATTAGACTTAGTATGTAGTAGCACTTTGGCTGTTGAGTAATTAAGGAAAACAAGGGATTCAAACTGACTGACTGCAGTAACTGTCTCACTTTTCAGTCAGTACTGCTACCTATAAGATTACTACTGGAGGTCCATTGATTAATTAATGTAAATGGACAAATTCGTGTCTGTGCATGGCATTGACATTGCATATGCAGACTTAATTATCACCAGTAGGGGCTTATGTGCAGTATCTTGAACATAGTTTGGTTATAATAGACCATTTTCCATGTGATGTCACAGTATGTGGAAGCTTCGATTATTACTCCACGAATCGTGGCTGGGGGGGCGTGGGGGGCAGCCACGTGCATGTAATGTATTGCAGTCTATAGGGAAACCCGAATAAGATGAGCATTTCCACGTGTAACTCCAACTATAAATTGCGTATATCTGATTGACCAGTCATGCTTATTGACCAGGAGAGATACTTCGACTGCCATTTGTTGCATCTCTCTATCACCTTCCCTCGCCAATGGTTGAAGCCTACCCAGTCTTTTTAATTATGCGCTCTGAAATGACTGGGTTGGCTTGAGTCATCTGTATCTTGATGAGGAAAGGTTATAGAGAGATACAGCAAATGGCAGCTAAAAGCTCTCTTTTGCTAAATGAGCGTGACTGGCCAATCAGACGTAACAGTTTCATAGGTGGAGCTACTTACGGAAATGCGGACCTCATTTGGGGTAAGACTGCAATACATTACGTGTGCCCCTCAGCCATGATCCAGAGAGTAATAATTGAAACCTCCGTATACACGTAACGTCAGTGGAAATTGGTTTATTGATAAAACAATGAAAGCATGTGGATGTATAGAATATGGTTACGGTACTCTTGGCCTAGATAGTAGATTTTATGAAACTACTTTGCTCTATTGCCTATGTGTTTTGATGCTATGCTCTCAAAAGTGGAATATCTTGCATACGTATCTTCTACAATTTTGTAAGTGTTGGTTATATTAGTGAATTAGAGAAAGGTGCAGGATTCTATGGCTTCTACAATAAACGTGGTCTGAAAAATTGTTAATTAGTCATTTTCTCTGGTGTTTGATTGAATTCTTTCCCATGATCTGCAACGTACTTAGATAGCTTCTGTATTGTTTTGGCTGCTTGGTGGTTACTATAATTCACATGTATGCTCTGTGAACTGCCTACAGCGTGCTATATAGTTCCTGTGTCTATGATGTCATATATATTTAACAGTCACCAGATGTTTATGAAATGCCCTGTTTAGAGAATGGTATGCTCAGAATGCTTTCATATTAAATTTAGAATAGGAATGCCTATAATAATGATATGTAAGAAACTCTCTCATTTATGATTTTCAGTCCCATGCCAATAAAAAAAACAGACTTCATAATTCTTTCTTAGTGCTAGAGGTACACATGTGCAGATACGTCTTGCGCAGTAGGAATATTGTAGCATACTTTCAGCTGTACAATTGTTAGAAAATTGCAACACATCTGTACTGCTGAATATTTATTGTGTGATGTCACAGTTGGTAAGACTGTTGGTGTACGCAGTGCAGCTGAGCTCAATTTAATTTGGTACTAGCAGGGTTGGTATTTATATGTCTATTAACCAGCTGGTTTTTTCACATAAACCATCTAACTGACTTAGCAACATGTCAGTCTGCAGTCATGAAAGGATTAGCATGCACAGCCAAAGTGCAGACTTGGTATTTCATCGTGCACTTCCAGTTAGCCGCCAGAACTCGCCAAAACAGAAGCATCATCACTACCTACCAGTTTTTTGCTGTCTAGGCAACACAAAACTAAGCTACCTTGGTCTATTGGTCCTACAAATATCTGTGCTTGTGACAATAGTGGCATAGTAATGTAATGATATAATTCGGTGCGGACATAATCAAATAGACAGACAAATGTTCAATAAGTAATCTTACGAATCAGCTGAGCGTGTGTTTCATTTCAGCATCATGTTCATTAGAAGAAATCATGAAGCTTTAGCATTAAGAATTGCGATCATTGAACAAACACAATTTTAGCCTGTATAGCAGTGAATAATTTAAAATAGCAAATCACTCATTCTCCATGTATTACTCTCATTAATTATGTGTTGTTAGCAGCTTCCTGTGGACAATACAAATAGCTTATATGAAATCAACTCAAACTAGTGTTTAAAGTAAGACTATGCCATGGTATGTACATTTCTCGCATGGTGTGTGGGAAAGCTTTTAGCTAAGATCAAAGTCTACCACCATAAACCCCTAGCGTGTATCGTAGATAATTAGGTCCTGTGATGGTGCCATTCATCCGCCGATACACCATGGTACAAATAGTTAGCCTGGAAGATGTACTGATGACACTAACAGAATAATGAAATTGGGTAAACGATTATTCTTATGCAGCCGATTGTTCTTTCATGTATACATCTCTTTACACAGAATGGAGCCACGCCACTTTATGTTGCCGCTCAGAATGGCCACAGTCAGGTTGCTGAACTACTGCTTACCAAAGGAGCTGATGTCAACCTACCAATGCAGGTACAAAGTGAGAGTGAGAGTGTATAACAATCCAAAACTACAGGTGCTTTTATTTGAATGGTTGTGAGTGCACTGGATTGTCTTAGTGTGCACTGGAATGTCTTTTGTACATTGGAAGTCTGTGAGTGCATGGGGTTGTTTCAGTGCATTGGAATGTCTGTGAGTGCACTCATTTTTCTGTGGACTGTCTTGAGTGCTCTGGGATGTCTGAGAATGCACTGAGTGCACTCAATTGTTTGGATTGCCCTGAGATTTCTATTTTGTGTACTGGGATATTCTGGAGTGCACATTAGCATACATTTGTCTTTGCATAATGTGGATCTTGCTACGTACCTAGTTGAGGGTATCAGTGCCAGTATTAGACTTACCGATACTAGTTACTGTCAGACCACAAAAACTTTTCAATTTTAGGCAATTTTTGTGCTGTTATATCTTGACAATCATTAGCGGGACATGATTACGTTTTGGTTCAGATTAAATACTATCCTTCAATTAAAGGAATCTCACACTAGAAGTCTATAGCTTTCTCTATTCCAGAGATATGCACCTTGGTAGCATCGCCGTTTTCTAGACATTGCAATGTGACCGAAAATCCCGTAAACTCCAAGCCCAATATCTTCCTTGTGGTTTGTCAGAATGGCTTCTCTTCTGAGTTATTACTACGGTAATGTCTCTTGTGAAACCACCCACGTTTCATTTTTATTTGTGATTATCGTTATGCAGATACGCGTCTTTGAAGTGTCTGCATTTGAAAATGCAGATATTAACACCCTCAGAGCATCCCAGGATCTACTAGCAGGCGCTAATAAGATTAGCCACAACACATTTGACTCCAATATTGTTTGGCCACTTGGAGGGAGCCTGGGTGGTAAGGTGATACGCTGGTATCACCCTGGTTCCTTACTAATGCACAAGGCCTGGCAGCGCTGGCTGCCAAACTGCTTGATATTAACCTGGCTAGGTCAGGCAGGCCCACGCACCGGGCCTGGCAGCGATAGCTGCCAATTTTCCCTTAAGCTGACCCGTCTGGGTCTGGTGGGCCCAAGTACCGGGCCTAGCAGCACAGGCTGCTACAGTTGCATGAGGTTACGACCTGCGCTAAGGAACCCCGCTGGGACCACCCAAAGAGTTGGCAATTTATTGGCAAACTCCCCCCAAGCAGGTAGTAAACACTTGCAACTGGCAGACGAGCAGCACATAGCTATGTGGTGTCAATACATAGGTGGGTAAATCAACAAACACATGATTGTCATGTGATGATGATACATACAACCAAAAAACAGTTATGGAGAATGCATCGTACGCATGAATGACTAGTCACTTCTTGTCATGCTACTTATAGGATCTTGCAAGTTCTTTAGCTGTGCTCACCAGGGACCGATGGGCTGTCCTGACGTACCGTTTGTAACAGTCACTGTTCCATCGTCCTAGCAGTTTGATCTTCCACTCGTCCAGGCCGGCTCTTGCTGCAGCCGTAGCTGCCCCGATTCTGAGGCTGTGGGACACAAATCTGTTTCCATTGTAGCCAGCTGCCTTCAGTGTAGATCTAAGTTTCCTGGTGAAGTTCGATCTGGTGAAGAATTGGCCCTGTTGCCATATAAATAAGGGGCCATGTGAGAATTGCCCTACTCTCAAACGAAGGTATCTTTTCATGGCCTGTACAGGACAGATGTTGTCTCCTGTACTGCCAACACAGAGTAGCTGACCACTGCCACTGCGGTCAGTTTTAGATTTCTTTATTGTCATTTAAGGGATGTGCTTGCCAGACTGACGTCTGTCACTTGGAGGGTTCGCGTTGGGTCAAAGTGTTTGGCACTAGGTGAGACAAACTCATCACTCCTGAGACAAGCAAAAAAGGCTAATGTGGTTGCTGCCCAAAATGCTTTCTTGTCGTAACTGGGCATGGATCTATCATTATGTAATTGAGTGTGCAGAGAATGAAGGACTAAAGGGGTGATGGCGTCACGCCCAATAGTTTCCTGCTTGCTCATATACATTGCTCCCCGTAGTAGCAGCCGCAGCTCTTCCTGTCGGTAGGTTGGAAGGGGGAGTGAATGTTGTGTGTGATAATTGTAGACGCCAGCCAGGTACACACGTATGGTTCGGTGTGATTTACCATTCCGTAACAGATCAGCCACAAAGTATGACAAGGTACGTTGTGATGCTGGGTATGGTTCGAATTCTACTGACAGGCAAAACTTTTTGTATTGTTGTTGAGCTGTGTGGTAGATTCTACGGGTGGAGGGGGCAATGGCAGCGGCCATAATCTCCCTACACGTCCGCTCTAGTTGCACCAATCTAGCTTTGGAGTGACGGTAGGGTCTTGCTCTGCATCTGGTGCCAGTCTTCTCGAAATTTTTTAAGCTGTAAACGAGAGAGAGCGTCTGCTAAACAATTATTGATACCAGGAATATGGACAATGGAGACATGAAAATTGCCAGATGCTGCAATATAAAATAGAGTACGCATGAGGGACATGATATCCGCTCGTTTTGAGCCTTTGTTTGCCCACATCTGGACTACCGAGAGTTTATCACAATGGAATTTGATACGAAGACCTGTCCATTGGTCACCCCATGTGGCTGCGGCCAAGACAATTGCGTATAGCTCCTTCCATTCAATGGACTTCCCCTGGCTGAGGGGTTTCAGATTCTCCCAAGTGCCATAGAACCAGGCGCCTTTGAAGTATGCTCCATACCCTATTTCCCCTGAGGCATCCGTGAATAACTCGAGGTCCGGTGTCTTTACCCATTCGGGTTCCAGCATGCTGGCTCGACTGTTCCAGGTGGGTAGAAACTTCAACCACCAGTTGATGTCTGCCCTTGCCTGTTGGTTCAGGGTTATGTGGTGATGGAGCTGTTTTACGGTTGTGCTCAGATCTATGAGTCTTCGAAAAAAGAGTCTCCCTGCGGGGATGACTTTTGCCGCAAACGAAAGTCGGCCAATTAGTGAAAGGCGTTGCCGTTTAGTGCACTTTTTTAGCCCTGGCCATCTCTCGAGTTCTTCCATGAGTTCTGCAAGCTTGTCTGGTGGAAGACTAAGTGTCATAGTGGTGGTGTTGAGAATAATGCCGAGGAATATTATAATTGTTGCGGGTCCCTCCAGTTTTTCCAAAGCAACTGGGACCCCAGGTATTTGCATACTGCGAGCATGGTCTCCACTGCTTGTTTGCATGTGAGTAGTCCTGGTGGACCAGCTATGAAGTAATCGTCTAAATAGTGTATGATGTATTGTATATCGTAATTGTTTTTTAAAATCCATTTGATTGTTGAAGCAAATGTGTTGAATATATAGGGGGCTGAGAGCAGCCCAAAAGGGAGCCGTTTGTCTACGTAATATTTGTCTTTCCATCTGATCCCCAGAAGGTGCCAGTCTTCCTTTCTCACTGGACACATCCTAAAAGCGCTTTTTAGGTCTACTTTAGCCATTATGCTTTGCGGACCTAGCTGCTTTACCAGTGCAACTGCGTCATCAATGGAAGAGTATGACAATGTGAATTCGTCCTTGGGGATGAAGTCGTTTCTGCTTTCACTCGGCGGGGCAGAGAGGTGCATAATCATTCTCCATCCCCTGTTTTTCTTGGCAACTACCCCCAGCCCAGAACAGTGTAGATCTGGGAATGGCGGGTCATCGCATGGGCCAGCAATATGGCCTTTGTCGCATTCTTTCGCTAGTTCTGTGTCCACCACATTAGGGTGCTCGTCCGCTGATTTCAGGTTTCTGGAGCTGCTCCTCACATGTGGACCGCAGTAACCTATGTTGACCCCATTTTTTATTGACTCAAGTAACCTTTGTACAAAGGCTTTGTCTGGAAAATTGCGTAACTCTAGTTCAAACTGCGGTTGGACTAGAGTCGTGTCTGGATAGTGAAGTTCAATTGGTGCGCTTGCAGGCAGATGCGGGGTGCTTGCCCCCACATCCTGCCTTGGCGCAGACATGCAAGTAGATGCACTTGTCCTCTGACTTCTTGCATCATGAGTAGTTGAATCTACGGCATATTGCCTTGCCATCAGTTGTGGATTGCACATGCCCTTGTGGAGGGGTGAATGAGGCTCGGCGTTGATCTTGGGAATATCTGTTGCTATTGCTGCGTGGGCCACGAAAGGACTGTGTGGGCTTGTTTTTGCTCTGGGGGCACTGTTCGTCTGCATGCCCGTACTGTGTGCAGCGTTTACAGTAGGGCCGTGCCCGATTGGTCATGTGTAGTGTGAAGAGGGGGATGTTGGGTTCATCCCATCTCCTGAGGGGGTCTTCTGCTAACTGCCTTCGAAAGTCCTGGTCATATGAGATCCAGGCTTCTGGCTCGTAGCGTTCACTGGAAAGTACTACAAATGTTTGGTATTTGATGTACTTGATAGCCTTGGAAGGTTGGGCAGCTATCATTATTGGGAGGGCCCTATTCCAGGCTTCCATACATGTATTGATGTTTGTGATCGCACGTTTTGGGGGTTTCTGGGCTGAAATGGACAGGCTGGGGACTTCTCCCACGGCCTCTTCCACACTCAGACGGAGTGCTGCAGAGCCCAGACCATGCACCCTTCGATCATACAGTAGATCATTGAACTCAGTGTACTCACCTTTGGAAATTCTCTTGACTATGGTTTGAGGAAGGGGGGTACCACAGTTAGCGAACAGCTGGGCTCGGGGTGGAGTCACCTCTCGTTGGTACCTGTGGCGCTTTGCCGAAGGTAGCCATGGGCGTTTGTGCCGCTCATGGCCGGACGTACGAAGTTCGAGGCTAGTCGCTTCCTTGTATGGTAACTAACCAGATTAACTTGAGGGCCAAAAGCTAGGCTAGTGTAGCTGCAGTCACGAGGTGACCGACCTCCCAGGTGTGTCAGTACTTTTTGACACCGGCGGGTGTCGATACCGACAACCCTGGGTGGCGCTGCCAGATCGACCGTTGACTGCGGTCAACGGGGGCTTTCTGGCTAGTGGTTTTGCTAGTTCCGTAGATATTGCTAGTTATAGCTCACTCCGTCTCGGCAGTAGGGTGATGGCTGCCGAAGGATCACCAGCTTACAAAACAGACAGCAAAGGAGAGAGCTAGCTGACAGAGCATGTGGCTGACTGTATGACTGCGCATGCGTGAGATGTCATTGGTAATATCAGTTTTGGCGGCTACTTGGTCAGCTCTGGTGTGTTAACTCCAATTTACATGCTCAATTTCACAAATCCGGTCACATGTTGCATTTGCATCACAACTTACATAGTTTCGACCTGAGGGCTTCATTGCCGAGCGGGAAGTGAGGCAACTAATTCTGTTGCATGGAGACTCCACATTTGTGTGTATATGTAAGTAATGCTACAGGAATACAATTATCACAAACATATTCCCTGTGGGAGTGGCTTTCCTTGAACATACAGTCAGATCAGTCACAATAAAATCACTGATTACTTTGTTAGTTTGAAGGCTCTTAAAATTTGTTAATGGCCCTTTGTTGATAAGACCTTGATTAAGACTTAATGTCCATGTACTATTTTTTCTCAGCATTACGTACCAGCAGGAGTAGGTGTCCATCAAATTATTGCATAATTGTAATCCCTCTAGCGCCAGTCATGCATGAAATGAACCATTCACCTATAGCATCCTAATTATTTTTGTCTGTGAGACATAGTTTCATAAATTTGGGTATTTAGTGACATTTATCACTAGTTCCAAAAGCATTCGGTATCTTCATGGGTGATGTTGATCTCCATTGAAAGCACACCTACACAGAAGTAGCTATCATGTACCATATGATTGGAAATACTGTATTGCTTTATTAGCTACACAGTTCTAGCTTTCTGTGGCCTTGTCACAAGCAGTGGTGTGTTGTAAAAAGTATTGGGGTGGAAGTAGCTCAGCAGCCAAGCGGTGAGTGGCGAAATGCCAAACTAATTTTTTGTGAGTAGGTTGAAATTTGTAATAGCGGGATCAATTTATTTCAGTGGACGTGGCTTGTGCCAAATTTTTGTTTCAAAGTCTGGATTGTGAAATGAGTATTTTTTAGTTTGTTTTTGGCTGTATAACTGGGTTTAAAGTGTTTTTATGAGAAAGCCGGCATACATTTTTGGCCTGTCCTGTATGGGTACTGTTGGTGGGGTCAGACTGTGGGCAGGGCTCTAGCAGTTTGTGAAATTTAGCATTCTAGTAACAGAGCCTAAACTTGTTTTTTGTGAGTTGAAACCTGACCAACCCGACTGGTGGCTACGGCCCTGTGAAGTAGTGTAGGTAAATATTAGATCACTTTGCAATCATTTTATGTTGTTAAGTTTACGTGCGAACTTGGTAACTGTCTCAACTGCAAAAGGCACATCTAGTCGCCCACATAAATGGAACCATAAGAGAATGCGCTGATACCGTTTACACTCTGGATCCCAAGTTCGTGGATGTGTGTTTGCTTTCAAATTTGTGAGGCGAGAAGCCAGAACTGAGGAGAGCTAGTTGCTTGTGCATCCCACCATGAGGCTTCTGTCTGCTGTGTTAAATTTTCAGTTGTATTCTGTTAGTGGCAGGACGCAGCCAGGTTGTAATGACGACCTTTAACCTCGTGACACAATGAAGTTTTGCTGCGTGACAGTAAAGTCGCTTACGCACATTTGTTGCCAACTCTTCAGAAATACATTTTGTAGCTGAAGACACTTGAATTCCGAGGTTTTATATTTGTTCCCGTGTGCTAGTCTTGATATTGAAGCAGACAGCTGCTATAACCCGGTGAGTGTCAACAAAGTGTGTTTTTTTTGGATCGGAAGTTATAGTACTGTCCTTTTTTCCTTTAGATAAGACCCTTCTCTTTCGTTTCACTATACTATCTGGATTATAGCTGCCCGGGAAGAAATGTGCTTTCTGCCATCTTTTTAGCAGACCTTTTCTGAAAGACGGTGGGGCTTAAACTGTGTCACGTGACCGGAAAAGTGAGCATGGCATTTCAGAGGACCCATGTTCAAATCCTGGCTAGATCTCAGTTATTTTTTTTTTTCAATTTTTGAAGTGTTTAAATAAAGTTTGAAACTGAAATATTAGTGTTTGCTGGAGATACAGCATTTTTTGTGAATTGATGCTACATTCTGACCCTCCATTGCATTAATAGTATAATTTGAGGTACATGTAGGGGGCAGCAATGAGTTGTTGTATTCTCATTTCATTTTGTATGTTGTCTCACCAAGAGCTTGCAAATTACCCAAATATACTGGGTTTGGACTGTGCAACAACATATCCAATTGCTCCTGTAATATGGAAGCTTGCTGGCAGTTTTTATAACCACATGTTGCTGTATGTACTTATGAATATAACATCCTGTTCTAATTTGGGCCATTGGCTCCTCATTCCAACGGAAGCTCTTAGTCATGACATGATGTGCATCAACTGGAGTCAGCATTACATAAGAGCATACTACCATTTTGGTCTTATGGCTGCATGTGCACTTCTCAATATGTCTACTAGGTATACATTTAGAATGCAAGGAGCCTCCCGATATTGAAGTGTGTAAGTATAGGAGGTCTGATCCTGGGCCGGACAGGGGGATTATGTAATAATGTGTAAGACAGCTAGGCGCGAAGATAACAGTTCCCATGCAGTCTACAAAATGGTAAATGTCTTTGTGTGCCGTACATCTGATGGAGTAGTCACAGCTGCTACAGAAGAGCAGTTGGGATGTTGGTGATACTATAAGCACTTGCCCCGGGAGTTGTACTAACGGTAGTAGAGTTTGTGTAGCCTCTGTGAAATGTTCAGAAAGCTGTGGTAGATAACGGTAGTAGAGTTTGTGTAGCCTCTGTGAAAATGGAGATATGAGGGCTAGAAACAGATGACACAATAGAGCAATGCATGTGAGAGTTTCAAGCAGCACAGCTTATCTCTCTACTCTCTTCTAGCAGCCATGGCTGATCCTTGAAATATGTTGCAGGTAGCGACATCAATCTCCCAAAGACTACTGGCTTATTTGTATCTTCTCCAGCAGCATTGCTATGCATGGTTAGTAGTCATTTATTATTCTTGTGATTTGCTGGCTCATGAAATCTCCATCTTGTCATGCCCAGTTTGTAGTCATTATGTCTTATCTCTACTCGCCCGCCATACTTGGTAGTGTGCAAGTATCCTCTGAAAAACGTACTTATTACTATGTCACAGACGTGCAAAAGATTGTGATCCTTGTGCGAAAATTTAGAAATTCAATCTGAGGCTTCCACACTTTCCGTTTTTGTGAGAAATTATGGCCGTAATAAAATAGTATACATTTTTATGGGGCCCCCTCACCCAGGAGGCAAGGTATGTGTTCAAAATGGTGTCTCTGGCAGTTACATGGATGCCGTTTTTATGGTGCATTTAGAGTCAGAGATCTGGACATGCCTATCACATAATTATGACAAGGGAAGCTTACTAGGTTTTTGTAGCCTCTAGAGATGTGAGCACTATAGAAACTGCATGAGCAAGTGGTGCGAATGTGAGTTTGAAGCAGCACAGCTCTTCTCTCCACCCTCCTGATAGAAATCTTTCCAACAGCATTGCTTTACATAATTGGCCAGTTTTAGAATAGTTGATATTCTCGTGACTGGCTGGGTTGTACAATTTCCCCATCTCATAGTGCCTAGATTCTGCTTCATTATAGCCGCATCTCTATATACTCATCCACCATATTTTACAATTGGAAGTGTAATTATCCTTGATGGGAATATTTCTTTGGGGGTATGCTAGAGTGATTGTAATTACCCTCTAAGTTAAAATCTCTGAAAGTGTACTCTCTATAGGCATGTAACAATGTATCTATTACATAAATATCTGTGCACTCTCATTACAGGATGGTTTCACACCACTGATGGTAGCCGCTCAGAATGGCCACAGCCAGGTTGCTGAGCTATTGCTTAGCAAAGGAGCTGATGTGAACCTCCCAAACAAGGTACACTGAGTGTGAGAGTACATAACAGAAATGATGTGTGGGACTTTTATAAGCAAATATAAAAATACTAAGTACTGTAATTAGCAAGTGAAAGGTAACAGGTCTTTAAAGCTAATGACAATCAGTTTATAGATCTTTTTGCATGTAGCACTGCGTAAAGGATAGTGTTTAGGAGAGTACAAAATGTAGTCTAGTACTATTACAGCGTTTGCAATTGAGATTAGAGCCTAGCAGCAGCCACTTGTACAACTACTAGCCTTAAACATGTATTTTATTGCATTTTGTACATTGCGGATTGTGTAGCAATCCTGGAGTAGCAGTGCTAGTCAAATGTTCATGTCAATTCCATGCCATGCTGTTAGACATTGAACTGGAGTAACTAGTGTATTCCGAGTAACAAGTACAACTGACAAAAAGAAACTGAACATCGCAAGCGCAACGAATGCGCAACGTATGCGTAACGGAAGCGCATGTGCCAGTACGCACGAGTACCGGAAGCGCAACGTATGCGTACCGGAAGTATGTGCCAGTACGCACGAGTACCGGAAGCGCAACGTATGCGTAACGGAAGCGCATGTGCCAGTACGCACGAGTACCGGAAGCGCAACGTATGCGTACCGGAAGCGCATGTGCCAGTACGCACGAGTACCGGAAGCGCAACGTATGCGTACCGGAAGCTATTCACATGGTTATGCACACTGTGTTAAATAATCAGTGGTTTTCTATGCATGTTGGGCACAAGATTTCATTTCACTAGTCCAGTCTAGCCTCATCCCCAGGCCTCCGCCCAGCTTTTGTCGCTTGCACTACAAAATGCGGGGAGAGCCTTGGAACAAGGCTAAGTCCAGTCCACCATTCCATTCCACTTGTCCAGTCCACCGTTCCATTCCACTGAATTCAGATGACCAGTACCTGCTGTGGTACAATTATGTGTACACCCTGCAGACATTGTTTGCTATGAATTTGATTACTATGTGTGCTCACTGTTATGTCAGTCTTGTAATAATGCATGCTAGTTACACTAGGAGCTCACTGTAGACACTGCAGCTGTTTCTTATGAATTTAATTATAGCTTGTGCTCAACATTTTGTCAGCCTTGTAATAGCATGTGCATGTTGCAATGGGGGCTTGTGAGGTGCATTCATGAGGAGCATGCACACACTGTTTCTGTCAGCTTTGACAGCAGCCTTTTGAGAGTGTAGCTATCTGTGTATGTGGAGTCTGTGTGCCACTATTTGTTGTTGTGTCGACAAAGAGGACTCATGGACACATAGAAACATCCAGAAAAGTAGTCAGAACATGGTGCAGATTATGTGCAGTTCTGAGTACATGACGTGCAAACTTTGAGAGCTGTAAATGGGCAGTAGACTACTTAGTATGTAGTAGTACTGAAGCTGTTGAAGTAGCTATTGAGTAATGGAGATTGGGTGTTCGTTGTTTTTTTCTTGGAGAACGTGCGTATCCAAATAGACTTACTACAGTAAGTGCTTCACTTTCAGTCAGCACTGCTACCCATAATATCACAACTGGAGGTCCATTGACTAATTTTGTTTGCATGACACTGTATATAATTATGACTAACAAAATAATGCGAGCATGTAGAAGTATAGAATATAATTACAGTACTCTTGGCCTAGAGAGTAGAGTTTGTAGAAATTACTTTGCTCTATTGCCTATGTTGTTTTGATGCTATGCTCTCAATAGTGGAATACAAGTGTACTTATCATACCTAGTGTACTGGTTTCTGTGGCTTCAGAGAATTGTTTAATCTACATCTTTGTTTTGAGAGAGTCCAACCTCAAGTTTCACAAGCTAGATGTTAGTGTTGTGTGGCCATATCTCGGGATTGGTGATTTCATATTTAGGTCATAGGTAAGTTAGCAACAGCTTGAGTTTTGGAAGAGGTAACTTGGAAATTATTACTGTAAGGCTAGTGATAATCCATCCGAAATATTAATCCTTACCTCTGGTGATTGATTGACTCTTTTCTGTAATCTACATTGTACCTTTATTATATAGCTCCTGTATGGGCTATATTTAGGCTACTTGGTAGTATAATTCCAGATGAGCAAGATAGTCTCTGTGAACTGTCCACACCAAGCTAGTTACCGTGTTTCTGATACCCTGTATGTTTAATGTTCACCTGATGTGTATAAAATTTGCTACTGGAGGTCCATTGATTAATCATTATAAATGGACAATTTCCTGCCTGTGCATGACATTGACATTGTACATGCAGACTTAATTATCACCAGTAGGGGCTTATGTGCGGTATCTTGAACATAGTTTGGTTATGATAGACCATTTTCCATGTGATGTCACAGTATGTGGAAGGTTCAATTATTACTCCACGAATCGTGGCTGGGGGGGCCTGGGGGGCAGCCACGTGCTTGTAATGTATTGCAGTCTATGGGGAAACCCAAATAAGATGACCATTTCCGTGTGTACCTCCACCTATGATGTGCCTATGTCTGATTGACCAGTCAAGCTTATTGACCAAGGAGAGATCTTTCGGCTGCCATTTGTTGCATCTCTCTATGACCTTCCCTCACCAACGGTTGAAGCCTACCCAGTCTTTTTAATTATGCGCTGTGAAATGACTGGGTTGGCTTGAGCCATCTGTATCTTGATGAGGAAAGGTTATGGAGAGATACAAGAAATGGCAGCTAAAAGCTCTCTTTTGCTCAATGAGCGTGACGGGTCAATCAGACGAAGGAGCTTCATAGGTGGAGCTACTTACGGAAATGCGGACCTCATTTGGGGTTTCCCCTAAGACTGCAATACATTACATGTGTGTGGTTTGCCCTCCAGCCATGATCCACAGAGTAATAATTGAAGCTTCCGTATACACGTGACGTCAGCGGAAAATGGTCTATTGACAAAATAATGAAAGCATGTGGATGTATAGAATATGATTACGGTACTCTCGGCCTGGAGAGTAGATTTTATGGAAACTACTTTGCTCTATTGCCTATGTGTTTTGATGCTATGCTTTTAAAAGTGGAGTATGTTGTATACATATCTTCTACAATTTAGTGAGTGTTGGTTATATTAGTGAATTAGAGAAAGGTACAGAATTCTATGGCTTCTACAATAAACGTGGTCAGAAAAATTGCATTCAAAATATTAGTCATTTTCTCTGGTGTTTGATTGAATTCTTTTTCATGATCTGCAAAGTACTTAGATAGCTTCTGTATTGTTTTGGCTGCTTGATGGTTACAATAATTCGCATGTATGCTCTGTGAACTGCCTACAGCATGCTATATAGTTCCTGTGTCTATGATATTCAACAATCACGAGATGCTTATGAAATGCCCTGTTTAGAAATACTCAGAATACTTTGATAGTAAATTTAGAATAAGAATGTTTATAATAGTGTGCAAACTCCCTCAGTTATAATTTTCTATCCTGTGCCAATTAAAAACAGACTTCATATTTCTTTCTTAGTATTAGAAGTACACATGTGCAGATACGTCTTGCGCAGTAGGAATATTGTAGCATAACTACAGCTGTACAATTGTTGGAAAATTGCAACACATCTGTACTGCTGAATATTTGTTGTGTGATGTCACAGTGGGTAAGACTGTTGGCAGCTGAGCTCAATTAAATTTGGTACTAGCAGGGTTGATATTTTTATTTCTAAAAACCAGCCGGGTTTTTTCACATAAACCATCTAACTGAAGGTTATACTCAGCAACAAGTCAATCCTCAGTCATGAAAGGATTAGCTTGCACAGCAAAAGTGCAGACTTGCTATTTCATTGTGCACTTCTAGTTAGCCGCCAGAACTCGCCAAAACAGAAGCATCAGCACTACTTACCAGATATATGTCTTTGAAGTGGATGCATTTAAAAATGCAGATATGGTCCCTTTTCGCAATCCGGTCATATATTGCATTTCCATCACAACTTACATAGTTTCAACCTGAGGCCTTATTGCCGAGCGGGAAGTGAGGCAACTAATTGTGTTGCATGGAGACTCCACGTTTGTATGTATATGTAAGTAATGCTACAGGAATACAATTATCACAAACATATTTCCTGTGGGAGTGGCTTTCCTTGCAGATTCAGTCAAATCGGTCACAATAAAATTACTGATTACTTTGTTAGTTTGAAGGCTCTTAAAATTTGTTAATGGCCCTTTGTTTGATAAGACCTTGATTAAGACTTAATGCCCACGTACTAGTTGTTTTTCAGCATTACGTACCAGCAGGAGTAGGTGTCCATAAATTTATAGCATAATTAGTATCCCTCTAGCGCCAGTCATGCATAAAATGAACCATTCACCTACATCACGCTAATTTATTTTTATCTGTAGTTTTATAAATTTGAGTATTTAGTGACATTTATCACTAGTTCCAAAAGCATTCAGTACCTTCATGGGTGATGTTGATCTCCATTGAAAGCACACCTAGCTACACAGAAGTAGCTATTATGTACCAAATGATTGGAAATACTGTATTGATTTATTAGCTACACAGTTCTAGCTTTCTGTGGCCTTCTCACAAGCAGTGGTGTGTTGTAAAAAGTATTGGGGTGGAAGTAGCTCAGCAGCCAAGCGGTGAGTGGCGAAATGCCAAACTATTTTTTTGTGAGTAGGTTGATATTTGTAATGGCAGGATCAATTTATGTCAGCGGATGTGGCTTGTGCCAAATTTTTGTTTCAAAGTCTGGATTGTGAAATGAGGTTGTTTTTGGCTGTATAACTGGGTTTAAAGTGTTCTTGTGAGAAAGCCTGCATACATTTTTGGCCTATCCTGTATGGGTATTGTTGATGGGGTCAGACTGTGGGTAGGGCTCTAGCAGTTTGTGAAATTTAGCATTCTAGTAACAGAGCCTAAACTTGTTTTTTGTGAGTTGAAACCTGACCAACCCGACTGGTGGCTACGGCCCTGTGAAGTAGTGTAGGTAAATATTAGATCACTTTGCAATCATTTTATGTTGTTAAGTTTACGTGCGAACTTGGTAACTGTCTCAACTGCAAAAGGCACATCTAGTCGCCCACATAAATGGAACCATAAGAGAACGCGCTGATACTGTTTACACTTTGGATCCCAAGTTCGTGGATGTGTGTTTGCTTTCAAATTTGTGAGGCGAGAAGCCCGAACTGAGGAGAGCTAGTTGTTTGTGCGTCTCACCATGAGGCTTCTGTCTGCTGTGTTAAGTTTTCAGGTATATTCTGATAGTGGTAGGACTCAGCCAGGTCGTAATGACGACCTTTAACCTCGTGATACAATGAAGTTTTGCTGCGTGACAGTAAAGTCACTTAGGCACATTTGTAGCCGACTCTCCAAAAATGCGTTTTGTAGCTGAAGACACTTGAATTCCGAGGTTTTATATTTGTCCCCGTGTGCAAGTCTTGATATTGAAGCTGACAGCTGCTATAACCCGGTGAGTGTCAACAAAGTGTGTTTTTTGGATTGGAAGATATAGTACTGTCCTTTTTTTTAATCTTATGGATTATTTTTATGAGTATGGGGCTTCCTTTAGATAAGACCCTTCTCTTTCGTTTCACTAAACTATCTGGATGATAGCTGCCCAGGAAGAAATGTGCTTTCTGCCATCTTTTTAGCAGACCTGTTTTGAAAGACGGCGGGGCTTAAACTTTGTCACGTGACAGGAAAAGTGAGCATGGCATTTCAGAGGACCCAGGTTCAAATCCTGGCTAGATCTCAGTTATTTTTTTTTGAAAAGTTTAAATAAAGTTTGAAACTGAAATATTATTGTTTGCTGGAGATACAGCATTTTTTGTCAATTGATGCTACATTCTGACCCTCCATTGCATTAATAGTATAATTTGAGGTGCATGTATGGGGCAGCAATGAGTGGTTGTATTCCCATTTCATTTTCTATAATATTGTCTCATCAAGAGCTTGCAAATTACCCAAATATACTGGGTTTGGACTGTGCAACAACATATCCAATTGCTCCTGTAATATGGAAGCTTGCTGGCAGTTTTTATAACCACATGTTGCTGTATGTACTTATGAATATAACATCCTGTTCTAATTTGGGCTCCCATTGGCTCCCTCATTTCAAATGTAACTCTTAGTCATGACAGGATGTGTATCAACTGGAGTCAGCATTGCATAAGAGCATACTGCCATTTTGCTCTTATGGCTGCATGTGCACTTCTCAATATGTCTACTAGGTATACATTTAGAATGCAAGGAGCCTCCCGATATCGAGGTGTGTAAGTATTGGAAGTCGGATCTTGGGCAGGACAGGGGGATTATGTAATAATGTGTAAGACAGCTAGGCATGAAGATAACAGTTACCCTGCAAGCTACAAAATGTCTTTGTGTGTCGTACATCTGAAGGAGTAGCCACGGCTGTTACAGAAGAGCAGTTGGGATGTTGGTGATACTATAAGCACTTCCCCCGGGACTCATACTATTAATCAAAAATATCCCTTCTGGGCGTGTTATACATAATAGAAACATGCAGCTTGTATGTACATTGTCACATTTTTTAATGTATAAAAATACTTATAAAGTAACTCTATAAAAGAGGTAATCCTATTCAAGAAACCATAGTAATAGTTTTGATCAGTATAGGTTAAGCCATGGCTTCTGAGGGGTTGTGGGATATACCCTCGGCGGTCAATTGTACCGCCTGGGAATTGACCACCGAGGGTGTATCCCATGACGCCCTCAGAAGCCATGGTTTAAGTAATTTTGTAGCTCATTTTGCGTCATTGAGTAGCCTACATGCATAGTGAATTAGTGGCACGTGCAGAACGACCCAATTCCATTTCAAAAGCTGTGAAAGGCTGGTAAGTAAATACGTTAAGGGAGCGTAGACAGCTCTATGGCTTTTTCTGGCTCGCAAATTGGTGGAAAATTGATGTAGATAGCTACTGCTGTTTGTCTGTGGTTAGTTTTGCTGCATTTCTGTGTGTCTCCGTATGTGGTACACACTGCCAGCCTACCATTTTGTGCCAGTATGGCGCAAGATTGTGCTAGACAGGTAGCTATCCCAGCTACTAGCTGTCCTTCATAATTTCTACAGTTGTTGGTAGTGTTGTTACCGCTTTTTATCTGGAAAGCCTCCATCTTGATTGTAGCTTACCGTTATTAACAGCGTATAGTGCCAAAAGGCGCTTCTACCAACCATTGTTCCAGGGAACCTGCTAGTGCTGAACCCTTGAAACATCCTGCACAGGTCATGGTCTCAGTCGGTTAGACCATAGCGGCACATGACTAATGTCCGAGCAGTAGTAGGGATGATTCTGCTGTAGTAATAATGTAGGAGTAGCCACAGGGGCAGGACATAGTCTATGGGTAGGGTTCGATTTACACGGACTTCCAGAAGTTGATGGCCTTTTGCCAGTTTTGGATGGCAATTGAACTACAGGAATTTTTGTGTATGCTCATTTGGGGCGAAATTAGTCTTGTGCCCTGACGTCCACGCCCTCCAGGCGAAGGAACGTCTGGTGCCTTGATTCAAATTTCTTGTCACGGAGGCGTGTCCCGTGAACGTATAAATGAAAGGCGCTTGCACCAAGAATGCAAATATCAGAGCAACTCAAAGATGGATATTCCTATCTGTGCTATTTGTTGTGTGACTCTACCTTCATGCACTCAGCAACGCTCTCTAAATCCCGAAGTATCAGCCGCTTACAAAAGGGTGGTGGATTTCTTGGTTTCAGTCGTCCACCCGGAGCTTGAGTTAGCTGGCGGTGCTGAGACGGTGGGTACGGGTGGCACAAGGATACGGTATTGCTGTAAACCATGCTTCTTGAAGTTGTAGAAGGCTGAAAGGTCTTTAGAAGCTACGAAGGGGATCATCAACGAACTATGAAGCAAGTTCTCTTTACCGCTTGTCACTGAGCTGTTCCAGCAATTGAATGAGTCCCCAGATGATGAAAAGCATACCCCTCGAAGTAGGACCAGCATCCTACTTGAGAGATTCACACTATTTAGTCCTCGTAAGAGTCCTAAAGTCGAAGATAGCCATAGGGATACAATAGTCTTCTTCTACGGC
Source organism: Phakellia ventilabrum (assembly GCA_963921505.1). Classification (NCBI taxonomy): domain Eukaryota; kingdom Metazoa; phylum Porifera; class Demospongiae; order Axinellida; family Axinellidae; genus Phakellia; species Phakellia ventilabrum. The sequence goes on along the minus strand of OY997378.1, from coordinate 1,644,582 downwards.
AGCCAGCGTGGACGTCTGGGCACGAGACTATGGCGAAATATGAGTATTGTCCTGCTGAGCTGGCAGGCAGTGTTGGGGTACAGCTATTATTTTAGTGTTGGTGCCTTTGATAGTATGGCTTCCTGAGCTGAAAGTAACTTTATTCATTGTTTGATGTAATTAAGGGTCCCTAGTTTAGAGTTCACATGCCTCACCCACTATACTACGGTGGCCCGTAGGTGTATTTCCGCAAATGCAATTCACTTTCCGAGTTCCATTGAATTAGATATACGGTATTTAACGCTGCGGTCACCGCAGCTTCACTGCGCTCACCGAAACCCAGGTTTCGCTCTGTGCAGCGGTACTGCGCTCACCGAAACCCAGGTTTCGCTCTGTGCAGCGGTACTGCGCTCACCGAAACCCAGGTTTCGCTCTGTGCAGCGGTACTGCGCTCACCGAAACCTAAGTATCGCTCTGTGCAGCGGTGCTGCGCTCACCGAAACCCAGGTTTCGCTCTGTGCAGCGGTACTGCGCTCACCGAAACCTACGTTTCGCTCTGTGCAGCGGTACTGCGCTCACCGAATCCCAGGTTTCGCTCTGTGCAGCGGTACTGCGCTCACCGAAACCCATGTTTCGCTCTGTGCAGCGGTACTGCGCTCACCGAAACCTAAGTATCGCTCTGTGCAGCGGTGCTGCGCTCACCGAAACCTAAGTTTCGCTCTGTGCAGCGGTACTGCGCTCACCGAAACCCAGGTTTCGCTCTGTGCAGCGGTACTGCGCTCACCGAAACCACCGAAAATTGGTTCTTGTTACAATAGTTAGGTAATAGTGATAAATAAGATGTTAATAGATATGTGAATACATCAACAGCATAGAGTAAGTACAGTGACTCTGCACAGAGCGAAACCTTTGTTTCGGTGAGCGCAGTACTGCTGCACAGAGCGAAACTTAGGTTTCGGTGAGCGCAGTACTGCTGCACAGAGCGAAACCTGGGTTTCGGTGAGCGCAGCACCGCTGCAGAGAGCGATACTTAGGTTTCGGTGAGCGCAGTACCGCTGCACAGAGCGAAACCTGGGTTTCGGTGAGCGGAGTGAAGCTGCGGTGACCGCAGCGTTAAATACCGTATATCGAATAGCGAAATACCATATATCTAATTCAATGGAACTCGGAAAGTGAATTGCATTTGCGGAAATACACCTACGGGCCACCGTACTATACAGATTCTACTATCACCAAACTGTACGTGTCTCGAGAATAAATATTTGAGATACTAATAAAGAAACGAACGATTGGTGTTTGCATCCGATTATCAGTAATGGCTACCATGAACATGAGAGTGGAGACAGGGCTGTGCAGTAGTGTAGTGCTCTTGCAAGTGGGGTCAATTACAGGCAAGCTCTGTTGGCTTCAGCATGTTAGACACTGTAGCTATCACCTAGCTAGCTAGTGACATGGACAGTTGAAAACTTACCAGCTTAAATGTGCTGTCTGCCTCCTAGTGCTTGAACATGTGAGGCAATCCCGTGCCTTCAGTCTTTGCCACCATTGAACGTTGCCTCTCAGAGTGGGCACAGTCAGACTGCTAAAATGTTGCTAACATGAACTTCCCACTGTGCATAGACCCTGCAGCCATTGTTTGTTATGAATTTGATTATTATGTGTGCTCATTGTCATGTCAACCTTGTAATAATGCATGTACTTTACACTAGGAGCTCATTAGGTGTAAACACTGCAGCCACTGTTTTTATGATGTGTGATTATTGTGTGTTGTGGCAACCTTGTAATAATGCATGCTAGTTACACTTGGAGCTCACTGTGTAGACACTGCAGTAGGGGTAGGCGGATTATGCTCGAAAATCTACCTATTATGCTATGCTGCACTGTTCCAAAAACGTACCTATTATGCTCAACAAACGCCCCTATTATGCTCGATAAATTATCAGCAAAACAGCTTTCCTGATTATCTTACCCGAAAACTCACTCGCTCTCTGCGTGCCTTTCTGATCGCGTTGACCGAGTTGGCTTCGCACCAGTGTCTCGCAGTTCGTTTACTCTAACCTACAGTAGCATAGAGGCTCGAAGTTGGCTAAGTAGCGATGTCGGTGAAGAACTAGTTGCCTGTAAGCTGCTGCCAGCCGCTTGACTCTCGCTAACAGCGCTGAGATGCTAGTCGTCGCCATCACGGAATCACCACGTGGCCGAGTTTCCGCAAAACTTTAATAAAATGACGTAATTTCCTCAGAAAATTTACCTATTATGCTCGCATTATGCTCGATGCTTTCGCGTACCTATTATGCTCATTTTAATGCTGGCATAATCCGCGCACCCCTACGCGGCAGCCACTGTTTCTAATGAATTTAATTATAGCTTGTACTCAGACATTTTGTCAGCCTTGGATAGCATGTGCATGTTGCAATGGGGGCTTGTGAGGTGCATGCATGAGGAGCATGCACATACTGTTGCATATGTTGTGTGCCTCTGTCAGCTTTGACAGCAGCCTTTTGAGAGTGTTGCTATCTGTGTATCTGCAGTCTGTGTGCCACTTTTTGATGTTGTGTTAACAGAGAGGACTAATGGACACGTAGAATCAGCCAGAAAAGCAGTCAGAACATGGTGCAGATTATGTGCAGTTCTGAGGACATGATGAGCAGACTTTGAGGGTTGTAAGTGGGCAGTAGACTACTTAGTATGTAGCAGCACTGCATGAGGCTGTTGAAGTAGCTACTAAGTAATAGAGAGGAGAACATGGGTATCCAAGTAGACTCACTACAGTACGTACTTCACTTTTAGTCTGCACTGCTGCCCGTAATATCACTACTGGAGGTCCATTGACTATTGGATATTTTTTTCTGTATGCCTAACACTGTACATGCAGTCTCTTTTATCACGTGATGCACCAGTATATATCAACCCATTCATTCCACAGACTACATAAATGGCTAAACATTGTTTCCATCTGAGGGCTGAGAGGTGCAACCATTTTTCAAAACGCCCCTGCCTACGCATTATTGGTCGCGTGTGAAAATATAATGTGGAGAGCCTTGTAATGAGGCTGGGTCTGCTTATATCTTTGTAAAATCTGTTTGTCAGTGTTTGATGACAGTCTCCGCAACCTGATGGTCTGGGCAGTCTTATACTTGTCGTCCCAGTTCATTAGTGCACTAACATCGCAAAGTTTACATCTCAATCACGTAGCCCAGTGTTTGCTAGTGTCCCATTAGTTCTTGCTATAGCAGCTGGAACGCTGTCTATGTGATGGGATCCATACAAAAAGTATTTCCTCTACTGGCCGATACCGTATAGCGGGTTATTTTCGTTGGTGGAAATTTTCGCAAAAAGCTTGAGAGGTTGTTAGAAATAATTTTTGTGTTTCTAAATTTTGTTGTGATTACGGTACTCTTGGCCTGGAGAGTAGAGTTTGTAGAAACTGCTTTTCTCTACTGCCTATGTGTTTTGATGCTATGCTCTCAATAGTGGAATACAAGTGTACATATCATACCTAGTGTACTGGTTTCTGTGGCTTCAGAGAATTGTTTAATCTACATTTTTGTTTTGAGATAGTCCAACCTTGGGTTTCACAAGCTAGATGTTAGTGTTGTGTGGCCATATCTCGGGATTGGTGATTTCATATTTAGGTCATAGGTAGGTTAGCAACAGCTTGAGTTTTGGAAGAGGTAACTTGGAAAATATTACTGTAAGGCTAGTGATAATCCATCCGAAATATTAATCCTTACCTCTGGTGATTGATTGACTCTTTTCTGTAATCTGCATTCTACCTTTATTATATAGCTCCTGTATGGGCTATATTTAGGCTACTTGGTAGTATAATTCCAGATGAGCAAGATAGTCTCTGTGAACTGTCCACACCAAGCTAGTTACCGTGTTTCTGATACCCTGTATGTTTAATGTTCACCGGATGTGTATTAAATTTGTAATAGATCGAGGGTTAATCACTCTGCCAAGTGCAAAGTATGGTGAGATGTGGATGTAATCTGGACGGGGTGATCGCTGGACGGGGCGAAATTGTTAATGGCAAAGCAGCCTTTTGAGAGTGTAGCTATCTGTGTATAGGCAGTCTGTGAGCCACTATTTGTTGTTGTGTTGACAAAGGGAATGCATAAAGAAAAGCAGTCAGAAAATGGTGCAGTGCTGAGTACATGATGTGCAGACTCCATGGGCATTAGATTTAGTATGTAGTAGCACTTAGGCAATTTCGTGTCTGTGCTAGAAATTGACATTGCACATGCAGACTTAATTATCACCAGTACGGGCTTATGTGCAGTATATTGAACATAGTTTGGTTATAATAGACCATTTTTCATGTGATGTCACAGTATGCGAAAGTTTTGACTCTTACTCCACGAATCGTGGCTGGGGGGGGCGTGGGGGGCAGCCATGCTTGTAATGTTTTGCAGTCTATGGGGAAACCCGAATGAGGTAAGCATTTCCACGTATACCTCCACCTATAAATTGCCTATGTCTGATTAACCAGTCACGCTTATTGAGCAAGGAGAGATCTTTCGACTGCCATTTGTTGCATCTCTCTATGACCTTCTCTCGCCAAGATACAAGCGGTTGAAGCCTACCCAGTCTTTTTAATTATGCGCTCTGAAATGACTGGGTTGGCTTGAGCCATCTGTATCTTGATGAGGAAAGGTTATAGAGAGATACAGCAAATGGCAGCTAAAAGCTCTCTTTTGCTCAATGAGCGTGACTGGCCAATCAGACGTAGGAGCTTAATAGGCGGAGCTACTTACGGAAATACGGATCTCATTTGGGGTTTCCCCAAAGACTGCAATACATTACATGTGTGTGATTTGCCCTGTGATTTGCCATGTGTCTGACCTCCCGACTCTTGCCCATTCTGATGCTATTATTTCTAAACCAGCTTTTCTAAAAGCCATTAAATTCACACCAAAGATTTCTGTTTGGCTATAGCAATACCTTTACGTTTGTAATTGGCCCCACCCTATCTTGCAATCATCCCCACCCCTAACTACGAATGCAGGTAAATAGATAAGTCTAAGAAATAAGTATGCAGGTGAATAGATAAGTCAGCTCAACAATATATAGTATAATGTACTCTGGATTTTAAAATGTCAGGCATCAGTGTCACTGAGTGGATCTGCATTCTCAATGTCATCGAATGGATCTTCATCAGTGAATTCCTCATCCTCCTCATCCTCAATGGCGTAGTCATCAATGCCTTCGATGTGGATTTCAGAATCCTCTGACCCATCAATGGCAACAGCGATTCCACATTTTCTGAAAGATCGAGCGACCATCTCCTTTTTTGCGGACTGCCTCTCCCATGCCTCCCCAACCCACTTTGTGAACAAAATGCGTTGTTTGCTGGCATTTATGTCTCCTCTGACATAGGCTTCCAGGTTGTGCTGCATGTGCTCATTTGCAAGTTTCTCCACTTCAAACTTGAAGGGTTTGTTGAACGTGACGTCAAGGAGCTGGATGAGGCTGGTTATTCCTGGAGGTACCTACACTGGTGTTGTGTTGCAGCCGTCTAAGGACTCGAGAATGGCATTTGTTTTTTTAGCTTTGTGGACATCAAGAATGAGTAGCATGTCGCCACTGCATGCTGGCTTCCAAAGCTGCCTAATCCACATTTCCATTAAGGGCTCGTCGCACCATGCCTTTTCTTGAAATGCCACGTGAAGCCTCCGATCGTAGTGAACTTTCTCACGAAATGTAATTCGCTTCCCTTTTCCCCGGAAGATAATCAGAGGCTTCACTCGGGGTTCTCCATTGGCGAAAATAGTGAGCTGCACTGTACACTGCCTCTTGTCCAAACCTGATGCTCCTCCACGTACCCAGACAGTTGATGCTCCAGTGTCTTCATATGTTGTGCCATCAGTGAAAGTGAACGGGAGGGGAGTTTGGTCAATGTTTGCAATCTTTCTCAGTTCAAATTTGCCTAGCGGACCGATGAAGTCCCCACTCTTTCCTTCGCTTTGGATAGCTCGATGAAAGCCCTGAATTGCTGCTTTCTTGTCAGTAGTCTGCCTCTGGCATGTGTTGGTGCCACGCCGTAGGCTGATATGGCTACGTGTCTTGAATCCAGTAAACCAGGAGATGGATAACTGAAAAGGCTCGTCGGGATACAGCTCCTCAAAGATCTGCTTAGCCTTGTTGCGAAGCCACCACCCCTTCACCTTCAGCCCCTTCCTCCTGAAGTCACGGTATATAGCCTCTCTTCGACATCGGGGTACTTGGCTCGCCTATCATGCTTGGTGTGCTTGCTACCTTTCTTACTGTCTCGAATCTTTTTCTCGTCCTTGATCCATCGCAATACGGTCTTCGTGTTCAGTTCAAACTGCTTACAGTTTTGATAGAGATTCTTCCTCCGAGAGTAATAGAATTCGATGACCTTCAGCTTAGTTCTCTGGTATAGCTTTTCCTCTTCTGTTTGCAATTGTCGGTTGGCTGGCTATCCAGGGTAGCTTGGAGAGTGCGATGTGCTTCAGCGCATGCCATCTTGTTGTCGCAACACGGCATACACAATCTGACACGTCGGCAATTTTGACACGTGTAACTATAGCAGATGCGCCAATTAATTAATACTAAATAACAGGAAGAACGTATGCGCTTATTAGCGCTTAATAACTGTATGCGCCTATTAACCGGTCTCTACGGTACTACTGAAATAGCAGGAGTTTAACAAACTTACGTGCAAGGGAACATAAAGCTAGTATTATACCAGATGAAGGCACTGCTGTACCCTACAGCCATCCCAACTCTTCACAAGCTGTGGGCCTTTGCAGAGCCATGACATCATGTGCATACGTATACACAGAAGTCTGTGTACATCCGCATTCGGTTCCAACCTTCTATGCCATTCCTGCTATACTGCCTTGAGCGCAGGGTATGTGTTCTTGGAACCAAGGGCGGCGGAAGCAGGGGGGCTACGGGGGCTTTAGCCTGCGAAGGTTTGGGGGGCTGAGCCCCCCCAAAATTGAAGTTAACTCCTACGTACTTCGACATTGCCACGTGGAAATGCAGGTAGTAGGGATGTTTGCAGTTGAATTCTTTCGATGCATTTGTTCGTTGATACTGTGATTTCACTTGTACTCTGGACTTCACAGCCAATCTGGCGCTACGCGCGCTGTATGCGCCAGGCAAGTGGGTGAGGTAGCGAGGTCTACGGCCATGGGCCTATTCCTGCATGCTCGACTTACCAAGAGCGATTCTTGACCATTTTAAAACGCCAATTTAAAAAAAAATTCGCGCTACGCACGCGGGGGTCACTGGGCTGCTATGCAGCCCAACTCTATCAGCCCCCCTACTTGTTTCATGTTTCCGCCGCCACTGCAAGTTGGAACACCTCTAGTTGCTGTATGCACGTATGCAGATGTGATATCCCTATTCTAATTTGGGTACCAATTGGCTCCTCAATACTCTTTGTCGTGACACGATATGCATCAACTGGAGTCAGCATTACATAAGAGCATTTTGGTCTTATGGCACTTCTAAATATGTCTACTAGGTATACAGTTAGAATGCAAGGAGCCAGGAGCCTAGCGATAGCAAGGTGTATAAGTATTGGAGGCGGGATCCTGGGCAGGACAGGGCAGATTGTGTAATAATGTGTAAGACAGCCAGGCGCGAAAATAACAATTGCCATGCTGGCTACGAAATGGTAAATGTCTTTGTGTACCATCCATCTGAAGGAGTGGTCACGGCTGCTACAGAAGAGCAGTTGGGAAGTTGTTGATACTATAAGTACTTGCCCTGGGACTGGTGCTTATAAATCAACAATATCCCTCCTGGGCATGTTATAACATAATATTATATGTAATAGAAATATCCAGCTTATATATTTATTGTTTGTCATGTTGTTTGATGGATAAAAATATTCAAAGGTAACTCTATTTGAATGGGTAATACTATTCAAGAAGTTTTAGTAATGGGCGGTACATTCGACCACCGAGGGTATATCCTGTAATGTCAGAAGCTATGGTTTAAGAAATTTGTAGCTCATTTTGCATCATAGAGCAGCCTACATGCGTAGTGAATTTCATTGGTGGCATGACCCAATTCCATATCAGACGCTGTGAAAGGTTGGTGATTGAGCATGTTGAGGGAGCATAGGCAGACGTTATGGCTTTTTCTGGCTCGCAAATCAGCACAAAGTTGATGTAGATAGCATGGTATACTACTACTGTTTGTCCGTGGCTAGTTTTGTTGTATTTGTGTGTGTCTCCATATGTGGCACACACTGCCAGCCTACCGTTTTGTGCCAATGTGGTGCAAGTTTTGTGCTAGGCAGGTAGCTATCCTAGCAACTAGCTGTCCTTTGTAAGTTCTATAGTTGCTGGGAGAGTTTTTACCGCTTTTTATCTTAAAAGCCTGCATCTTGAATATAGCCCACCGTTATTAACACTGTATTGTGCCAAAAGGTGTTTCTACCTGGCTCTGTGCCAAAGATCTTGCTAGTGCTCAACCTTTGAAACTGCCTGCACAGGTCATGGTCCCGGTAAGTTAGACCACAGCGGCACAGGACTGTTGTTTGAGCAGCAGCATGGGTCAATTTTGCTGCAGTAATAGCGTAGGAGTAGCTGTGGGGGCAGGATATAGTGTACGGGTAGGGTTAGATGTACAGACTTCGGAAGTTGATGGCCTTTTGCCAGTTTTGGATGGCAGTTGAACTGGAGGAATTTTTGTGTATGCTCATTTGGGGCTTTTGTTTCCAGAGCAGTATTGCTAATTTCAAACTACATCCTGGAGAATATGAGTATGGTCCTGCTGAGCTCGAGCTGGCAGGCAGTGTTTAGTCTCGTGCCCAGACCTACGCTCGCCCCCTCGCAGAACGGTCTGGCGTACAAAGTCGAATTTCTGGGGTTTATCGGCGGAGCAATGAGCTTGTTAATTGACTATTTGAGGTGTGAATTGCTCTATAAAGGCTGAGCCTTTATAGAGCAGCTCACTTTGTTCACTTTGTTCAGTTTGTAACTTTGTTGCTAAGAGTTGCCTTCTGCACGTACGATTATACAAGAAAACACTTATTTACGTCAGTGTAGAGACCTATAAAGTTACAAAACTGTACAGTACGGGTACAAAATACGGCAACTTGCTTAATCCGAGGAAATACCTTGTATTGATCTTCAACTAGCCCTTGTATCACCAAGACTGGAGTTATTTAAACTTCTAAGCGGCACAAAGAACAATGTTAGCAGCCAGTTCGCTTAAACCGCTTCCCAATCTCGACAAACAATTCAAACGTCGCCATTTTATCGTTCCGTAATGGCATTCCAGAACGTAATAATTACAAATCCTGCAATCTCATTGGACCTTACCACATTCCGGGAATAAGCCCCAACATTTGGACTTGGTGCGCCAGACCGTTTGGCGAGGGGAGGAGCCAAGGTCTGGTCACGAGACTAGGCAGTGTTGTGATTTTAGTGTTGGTGCCTTTGATAGTATGGCTTCTGAACTTCTGAGGTTAATGTAATTAAGGGGTCACTGTACTCCCTAGTTTAGGTATAAGTCAGTTCACATGCCTCACCCACTACACAGATTCTACTATCACCGAACCTGTAGCAATGCATAATGTTAAATGTAGTAATATACGAGTTATCTGGGATGGGTGAAGACATGTCTTTGAAAATTCTATGAATAATTCTGTTTGATGTAATGAGGTCACTAAATCCAGTAGAGTCACTGTAGCAGTCTTTGTTTTGCAACTTAGACACCTGTGAAGTCAATTAGATACCTGTGAAGTCAGTTAGATACCTGTGAAGTCACTTAGATACCTTGTGAAGTCAGTTGGAGACCTGCCGTTGTAATTGTCAATTGACCTTTATCAATAACATTATTACTAGCGTAAGTGACCAATTATCACGCAGATTTTGTACCTGGATCCATAACTTCAGAACAAAACGGTGTATAAACTTCAGAACTTCACTTGGAGAATCGCCATCGCTTCTGCAATCTTACTCTCCTTTTAAGCGAAGGTAGGCGGAAACCCTTTTTTGTGAGAGCGATAAAGGCAGAGCTCATTTATGACCAATTAGCGCACATTCGTATGTATTATCGCGCACCACGCATGGTACCAATACTTAATGGCTATACCAATTATCGCGCAGTTAGCACAAAGGTAAGTGTACTAGTCGCTAAAAATTGATTTTTATTTTGTCTCACGTTCTCTTGTACTAAGCAACCTTGTTTCAACGTAGTAAGAAAAAACATTTTTTGCTTAAGTACAGTCATACGTACTTAGTGCACGAAAAAAATTCGCTTAAGTACAGTAATACTTAGTACGCGATAATTGATACTGCGCGATAAGTGGTCACTCACGCTATGCCTCACAATATTTCACGACTCAAGCGAGTCAACTGCATGTGTCACGAGAATAAACAACGTTTGAGATACTAGGAAAGAAACAAACGATTGGTGGTTGCATCCGCGAATCAGTAATGGCTACCACAAACAGGAGAGTGGAGACAGGGCTGTGCTTTAGTGTAGTACTCTTGTAAGTGGGGCCAATCACAGGCAAGCTCTGTTAGCTTCAGCATGTTAGACACTGTAGCTATCACCTAGCTAGCTAGGTGACATGGTTAAACAGTTCAAAACTTACCAGCTTCAATGTGCTGTCTGCCACCTAGTGCTTGAACATGTGAGGCAATCCCGTGCCTTCAGTCTTTGCCACCATTGAAAGGCGTTGCCTCTCAGAGTGGGCACAGTCAGACTGCTAAAATGTTGCTAACATGAACTTCCCACTGTGCATGCAAGTGCATAATTCATGATTATATAGCAAGTGTTCTCATAAGAAAAGAAGGCTACAGATTGTCTCATGTAAAGTCTGGCAATTGATCAAAACTATATTATATTGCTTCATAAATGTCCAGTATCATTGGAACTACATAGTGAGTACTAGTGAAATAATGAAGGCAGGTAAAAGTGTACATGAAAGGTTATAAACAGCCAATCTATGTCTATCTTGTTGTGCTACAATTAAGGTGGCCTAGAGTATTTTCAATATTGTCTGAACAACTTGACACAGCTATAGGTTGGGAAGTGCTGCTGTAAAAGATAGATAATTACAGAATTTGTAACAAGCTGACATAGTTTATCACACTTACATGGTAAGTACATTTGTATGTACTTACCATGACAATGACACACTTATTATAAACAAGGCCTTCAATACTGCATGCCTTGCTGGCTTTTTTCTAAATAAAGCAGTTCAAAACGTCAAATGCTTAATTGGCTTTGGTGTAGCCGTGAAGTGCTACAAGCATTTCTTTCTGTCATTGCATCATATTTTCCCATGTTCTTGCATTTCTTTGGATCCCTACTTCCTGATACCAAATACCCACCCACAGTAAAGGAGCTCAGACTTGTTAGAAACACATTGGTAATGCCCTTTGCCCCAAATGGGAGCCATTTTACCTTCCCCAAATGCCAACCAGGGTTCCTGTATCATACCGCTTCAACTGGTAGGCAGTGAAAATCATCGAGCCCTCAAGACTAAATGACAGCTCTAGTAAAAACTTCTGGCTTTGTTCAAGACTACAAGGCCTCTACCTCACAACTATGGTATAGGCAATAGCGCTTGCAAATAGAGGCATATTATGAAGCTCTCCAATATGCCATTTACAAAACTGTGTAACGCTTCATAGTATCTCCAATTATTGGTCCATTTCCAATTGGAATACATAAGCCACCTTAGCCACAGTAAGCATAGCCTTGGATTGTTTAGCAAACTTGGAATAAAGGTGTGCATGTCTAACAGTTTCATATCTCTAGTTGGCAGTGCTAGCTGATCAGTCGCTCAAGCCATAGGCACTAACTGGCCCAAGGTTGGCAAGCTGTGCTGGATAACACTCACCAGTCCCTCAGCATAAAAGCAGAGCAGGAAGTGTAAATAAGTTATGTTACTTAGCATACTGTTATTGCCTAAAAGATTTTAGATCAATCCCTGATACTATATGAACCGCTATCCCGTAAGCTATTCGCTTGGATATGCACACTGTGTTAAATAATCAGTTGTTTTCTATGCATGTTGGGCACAAGATTTCATTTCACTAGTCCAGTCTAGCCTCATCCCCAGGGCTCCGCCGCATACGTGCTTCACTTTTAGTCTGCACTGCTGTCCATAATATCACTACTGGGGGTTCATTGACTATTGGATATTTTTTGTGTGTGCCTGATACTGTACATGCCATTTTTTGAGTGGTCCCTGCCTACGCATTATTAGTTGCGTGTGAATATATACTGTGGAGAGCCTTGCAATGAGGCTGTATCTGCTTATATCTTTGTAAAATCAGTTTGTCAGTGTTTGATGACAGTATCCACAACGTGATGGTCCGGGCAGTCTTATACTTGCCCTCCCAGTTCATTAGTACACTAATATCGCAAAGTTTACATCTCAATCACGTAGCCCAGTGTTGCTAGTGTCCCATTAGTTCTTGCTATAGCAACTGGAATGCTGTCTATGTGATGGGATCCGTACAAAAAGTATTTACTCTACTGGCCGATACCGTATAGCGGATTATTTTCGTGGGTGGAAATTTTCGTGAAAAGCTCGAGAGGTTGTTAGAAATTTATTTTGTGTTTCTAAATTTTGTGGCGATTCGATCGCGAATACACAATGATGTAATATGAACTTTGACTTTAGTACATGTAGTTTGATGAACGAAGATTTTGCATGAGAGATGGAACCCTTCAGGATTGTGTCGTGCATGAGAGGCTACCAAGTCTATAAAGGCATATGGGAGGCCAGTACTGGAGAAGAACCACACCGCCACGGTAATGGAGAGGTACGGGCCTCGCTTTTTTGTCGCCTCTGCTTTCTTCAATCACAGCATGAATGGCGGCTTGTGACAGAGGACCCTGTGGATCTAGGGCATTGTCAACGGGAGGGACACAGGTACTATAGAGCGCTATAGTGAAAGTCGACTAAGCACCTAGTCTGCTCGAACTTTGATGCTCATGTAACCGATCGTAAAATCCGTGGCTGAAAAATTCGTGACTTATAGGTTAACTACAGAAATAACGCAAATTGGAACCCCACGAAAATAACCCACTATACGGTAATTGGCAAGTTATGCTTAACAGTGCTGTGAAAAGTATACAGTTTGGAGATTCACAATTGATGTGCTGGTTGTCACCAAACTGTCGCGCCAACTTTAGGCACTGAGATTCTGTGTTTGCATGGGCATTGGACTTTTAACTGCAGCCTGGTGCTCACTCAGCCATGAATTAATGGCAGTGGGTGTGGCCTTTGATTGATACTACAGACCCTTTGCACTACTGAATTCCAAGTGTCGCGTTTGTCCGTTGCTTCAGAAGTACCATGAGTGTGCTGCTGTATGCCTACTTTTCATAGTCGTAGCTACCTTGAGCACTGAGGGGTGTTACTGAATGTAGAGCAGGGTCACTCTATTTATAATCAGACGTGAATTTTTTTGGCATAGACGCCCTAAAATACTCGCATGCATACAATTGTCCAGTCATTGATATTATTTGGACTTACATTTAGAAGGCTATAGCTCTAGAACCAAGCAATGGAGGAACAGCAAGCCTTGGCAACTCAGAGTGCGAAGGACCTGTAGTATTGATTGAAGGCCCCACCCACTTCCTGTAATTTATGTGTATGGCACTAGCGTATTTGATTATACATTGTCGTCCAAATATTCATTACTTACTCGACATGTATGGAATTAGGTTCTTATGCAGCCAATGTACAGTCTGTTTATGTGAATTCCTGTTCCTCTCATCACAGGATGGAACCACACCATTGAGCGTTGCCTCACAGAATGGTCACAGTCAGGTCGCTGAACTATTACTTAGCAAAGGAGCTGATATCAACCTTCCAGATGAGGTAAAATAGTGAGATATAAAGAAACATACAAGTGATTCACTTTCAGTCAGTAAGAGAAGTGACACTACCTACAAGATCACTACTAGAGGTCCATTGATTGGTCCTTGTAAATGGAGAGTGCTGTTTCTGTGCATGGCACACTCTTTTTATCACCAGTAGGGGCTCATACAAAGCCTTAATTTTCCTCTCACTTGGCACAGTAATTATGGAAACAAGCTATAAATAAGATAGCTAATATTATTTTTAAACCATGAGACAAAGATAAGAAAATACTGCTTCAGCGTAGTTCAATTATAAAATAATGAAAGCATGGAACTCTTAGCCTAGTGAATAGGTTTCGGAGAAAACTACTTCATTTGCTCTGTCACCTACATGTTTCACGCTTGATATGGTATACATGTATGCATGTATGTATGTATGTATGTATGTGTGTATGTGTGTGTGTATGTATGTATGTATGTGTAGTGAATTTTTTTTTTTTGAGAATTGTGGAAAAGTAAGCAGTTGTGGCTAAATGTTAGCACTATGTTGCCATACTTTAGGATTGGCATTTCTAGATTGTGATTGATTACATCTTCATCTCTGCTTGCCTGCCATACTTTACGCTTAATTAGCACCTCAATGTAAATGATGTAATGTCGCAGGTGCCACAGAGCAAATCATGTACCACTGTGATCCTTAGGTGTAAACTAAGAAACACGACCGTCCACGTGTAGCCTCTGTGAAAATGGAGATATGAAGGCTAGAAACAGATGACACAATTGAGCAATGCATGTGAGAGTTTGACTGCAGTAACTGTTTCACTTTTCAGTCAGTACCCCTACCTATAAGATTGCTACTGGAGGTCCATTGATTAATCAATGTAAATGGACAATTTCGTGTCTGTGCTAGACATTGACATTGCACATGCAGACTTAATTATCACCAGTACGGGCTTATGTGCAGTATATTGAACATAGTTTGGTTATAATAGACCATTTTTCATGTGATGTCACAGTATGCGAAAGTTTTGACTCTTACTCCACGAATCGTGGCTGGGGGGGCAGCCACGTGCGTGTAATGTTTTGCAGTCTATGGGGAAACCCGAATGAGGTAAGCATTTCCACGTATACCTCCACCTATAAATTGCCTATGTCTGATTAACCAGTCACGCTTATTGAGCAAGGAGAGATCTTTCGACTGCCATTTGTTGCATCTCTCTATGACCTTCTCTCGCCAAGATACAGACGGTTGAAGCCTACCCAGTCTTTTTAATTATGCGTTCTGAAATGACTGGGTTGGCTTGAGCCATCTGTATCTTGATGAGGAAAGGTTATAGAGAGATACAGCAAATGGCAGCTAAAAGCTCTCTTTTGCTCAATGAGCGTGACTGGCCAATCAGACGTAGGAGCTTAATAGGCGGAGCTACTTACGGAAATACGGATCTCATTTGGGGTTTCCCCAAAGACTGCAATACATTACATGTGTGTGATTTGCCCTGTGATTTGCCATGTGTCTGACCTCCCGACTCTTGCCCATTCTGATGCTATTATTTCTAAACCAGCTTTTCTAAAAGCCATTAAATTCACACCAAAGATTTCTGTTTGGCTATAGCAATACCTTTACGTTTGTAATTGGCCCCACCCTATCTTGCAATCATCCCCACCCCTAACTACGAATGCAGATAAATAGATAAGTCTAAGAAATAAGTATGCAGGTGAATAGATAAGTCAGCTCAACAATATATAGTATAATGTACTCTGGATTTTAAAATGTCAGGCATCAGTGTCACTGAGTGGATCCGCATTCTCAATGTCATCGAATGGATCTTCAACAGTGAATTCCTCATCCTCAATGGCGTAGTCATCAATGCCTTCGATGTGGATTTCATAATCCTCTGACCCATCAATGGCAACAGCGATTCCACATTTTCTGAAAGATCGAGCGACCATCTCCTTTTTTGCGGACTACCTCTCCCATGCCTCCCCAACCCACTTTGTGAACAAAATGCGTTGTTTGCTGGCATTTATGTCTCCTCTGACATAGGCTTCCAGGTTGTGCTGCATGTGCTCATTTGCAAATTTCTCTACTTCAAACTTGAAGGGTTTGTTGAACGTGACGTCAAGGAGCTGGATGAGGCTGGTTATTCCTGGAGGTACCTACACTGGTGTTGTGTTGCAGCCGTCTAAGGACTCGAGAATTGCATCTGTTTTTTGAGCTTTGTGGACATCAAGAATGAGTAGCATGTCGCAACTGCATGCTGGCTTCCAAAGCTGCCTAATCCACATTTCCATTAAGGGCTCGTCGCACCATGCCTTTTCCTGAAATGCCACGTGAAGCCTCCGATCGTAGTGAACTTTCTAACGAAATGTAATTCGCTTCCCTTTTCCCCGGAAGATAATCAGAGGCTTCACTCGGGGTTCTCCATTGGCGAAAATAGTGAGCTGCACTGTACACTGCCTCTTGTCCAAACCTGATGCTCCTCCACGTACCCAGACAGTTGATGCTCCAGTGTCTTCATATGTTGTGCCATCAGTGAAAGTGAACGGGAGGGGAGTTTGGTCAACGTTTGCAATCTTTCTCAGTTCAAATTTGCCTAGCGGACCGATGAAGTCCCCACTCTTTGCTTCGCTTCGGATAGCTCGATGAAAGCCCTGAATTGCTGCTTTCTTGTCAGCAGGCTGCCTCTGGCATGTGTTGGTGCCACGCCGTAGGCTGATATGGCTACGTGTCTTGAATCCAGTAAACCAGGAGATGGATAACTGAAAAGTCTCGTCGGGATACAGCTCCTCAAAGATATGCTTAGCCTTGTTGCGAAGCCACCACCCCTTCACCTTCAGCCCCTTCCTCCTGAAGTCACGGTATATAGCCTCTCTTCGACATCGGGGTACTTGGCTCGCCTATCATGCTTGGTGTGCTTGCTACCTTTCTTACTGTCTCGAATCTTTTTCTCGTCCTTGATCCATCGCAATACGGTCTTCGTGTTCAGTTCAAACTGCTTACAGTTTTGATAGAGATTCTTCCTCCGAGAGTAATAGAATTCGATGACCTTCAGCTTAGTCTCTCTGGTATAGCTTTTCCTCTTCTGTTTGCAATTGTCGGTTGGCTGGCTATCCAGGGTAGCTTGGAGAGTGCGATGTGCTTCAGCGCATGCCATCTTGTTGTCGCAACACGGCATACACAATCTGACACGTCGGCAATTTTGACACGTGTAACTATAGCAGATGCGCCAATTAATTAATACTAAATAACAGGAAGAACGTATGCGCTTATTAGCGCTTAATAACTGTATGCGCCTATTAACCGGTCTCTACGGTACTACTGAAATAGCAGGAGTTTAACAAACTTACGTGCAAGGGAACATAAAGCTAGTATTATACCAGATGAAGGCACTGCTGTACCCTACAGCCATCCCAACTCTTCACAAGCTGTGGGCCTTTGCAGAGCCATGACATCATGTGCATACGTATACACAGAAGTCTGTGTACATCCGCATTCGGTTCCAACCTTCTATGCCATTCCTGCTATACTGCCTTGAGCGCAGGGTATGTGTTCTTGGAACCAAGGGCGGCGGAAGCAGGGGGGCTACGGGGGCTTTAGCCTGCGAAGGTTTGGGGGGCTGAGCCCCCCCAAAATTGAAGTTAACTCCTACGTACTTCGACATTGCCACGTGGAAATGCAGGTAGTAGGGATGTTTGCAGTTGAATTCTTTCGATGCATTTGTTCGTTGATACTGTGATTTCACTTGTACTCTGGACTTCACAGCCAATCTGGCGCTACGAGCGCTGTATGCGCCAGGCAAGTGGGTGAGGTAGCGAGGTCTACGGCCATGTGCCTATTCCTGCATGCTCGACTTACCAAGAGCACTTCCATTACTGATTTGCAGAGACCCCATGAGAGCGATTCTTGACCACTTTAAAACGCCAATTTTAAAAACCTTCGCTCTACACACGCGGGGGTCACTGGGCTGCTATGCAGCCCAACTCTATCAGCCCCACTACTCGTTTCATGTTTCCGCCGCCACTGCAAGTTGGAACACCTCTAGTTGCTGTATGCACGTATGCAGATGTGATATCCCTATTCTAATTTGGGTACCAATTGGCTCCTCAATACTCTTTGTCGTGACACGATATGCATCAACTGGAGTCAGCATTACATAAGAGCATTTTGGTCTTATGGCACTTCTAAATATGTCTACTAGGTATACAGTTAGAATGCATGGAGCCAGGAGCCTCGCGATAGCAAGGTGTATAAGTATTTGAGTTGGGATCCTGGGCAGGACAGGGCAGATTGTGTAATATTTTGTGAGACAGCCAGGCGCGAAAATACCAATTGCCATGCTGGCTACAAAATGGTAAATGTCTTTGTGTGCCATACATTGATATCTGTAGGATTAGCCACGGCTGCTACAGAAGAGCAGTAGGGAAGTTGTTGATACTATAAGTACTTGCCCTGGGACTGGTGCTTATAAATCAACAATATCCCTCCTGGGCATGTTATAACATAATATTATATGTAATAGAAATATCCAGCTTATATATTTATTGTTTGTCATGTTGTTTGATGGATAAAAATATTCAAAGGTAACTCTATTTGAATGGGTAATACTATTCAAGAAGTTTTAGTAATGGGCAGTACATTCGACCACCGAGGGTATATCCTGTAATGTCAGAAGCTATGGTTTAAGAAATTTGTAGCTCATTTTGCATCATAGAGCAGCCTACATGCGTAGTGAATTTCATTGGTGGCATGACCCAATTCCATATCAGACGCTGTGAAAGGTTGGTGATTGAGCATGTTGAGGGAGCATAGGCAGACGTTATGGCTTTTTCTGGCTCGCAAATCAGCACAAAGTTGATGTAGATAGCATGGTATACTACTACTGTTTGTCCGTGGCTAGTTTTGTTGTATTTGTGTGTGTGTCCATATGTGGCACACACTGCCAGCCTACCATTTTGTGCCAATGTGGTGCAAGTTTTGTGCTAGGCAGGTAGCTATCCTAGCTACTAGCTGTCCTTTCTAAGTTCTATAGTTGCTGGGAGAGTTTTTACCGCTTTTTATCTTAAAAGCCTGCATCTTGAATATAGTCCACCGTTATTAACACTGTATTGTGCCAAAAGGTGTTTCTACCTGGCTCTGTGCCAAGGATCTTGCTAGTGCTCAACCTTTGAAACTGCCTGCACAGGTCATGGTCCCGGTAAGTTAGACCACAGCGGCACAGGACTGTTGTTTGAGCAGCAGCATGGGTCAATTTTGCTGCAGTAATAACGTAGGAGTAGCTGTGGGGCAGGATATAGTGTATGGGTAGGGTTAGATGTACAGACTTCGGAAGTTGATGGCCTTTTGCCAGCTTTGGATGGCAATTGAACTTGAGGAATTTTTGTGTATGCTCATTTGGGACTTTTGTTTCCAGAGCAGTATTGCTAATTTCAAACTGCATCCTGGAGAATATGAGTATGGTCCTGCTGAGCTCGAGCTGGCAGGCAGTGTTTAGTCTCGTGCCCAGACCTACGCTCGCCCCCTCACAGAACGGTCTGGCGTACAAGTCGAATTTCTGGGGTTTATCGGCGGAGCAATGAGCTTGTTAATTGACTATTTGAGGTGTGAACTGCTCTATAAAGGCTTACTGAGGTCTCTACACTGACGTAAATAAGTGTTTTCTTGTATAATCGTACGTGCAGAAGGCAACTCTTAGCAACAAAGTTACAAAACTGTACAGTACGGGTACAAAATACGGCAACTCGCTTAATCCGAGGAAATACCTTGTATTGATCTTCAACTAGCCCTTGTATCACCAAGACTGGAGTTATTTAAACTTCTAAGCGGCACAAAGAACAATGTTAGCAGCCAGTTCGCTTAAACCGCTTCCCAATCTCGACAAACAATTCAAACGTCGCCATTTTATCGTTCCGTAATGGCATTCCAGAACGTAATAATTACAAATCCTGCAATCTCATTGGACCTTACCACATTCCGGGAATAAGCCCCAACATTTGGACTTGGTGCGCCAGACCGTTTGGCGAGGGGAGGAGCCAAGGTCTGGTCACGAGACTAGGCAGTGTTGTGATTTTAGTGTTGGTGCCTTTGATAGTATGGCTTCTGAACTTCTGAGGTTAATGTAATTAAGGGGTCACTGTACTCCCTAGTTTAGGTATAAGTCAGTTCACATGCCTCACCCACTACACAGATTCTACTATCACCGAACCTGTAGCAATGCATAATGTTAAATGTAGTAATATACGAGTTATCTGGGATGGGTGAAGACATGTCTTAGAAAATTTTATGAATAATTCTGTTTGATGTAATGAGGTCACTAAATCCAGTAGAGTCACTGTAGCAGTCTTTGTTTTGCAACTTAGACACCTGTGAAGTCAATTAGATACCTGTGAAGTCAGTTAGATACCTGTGAAGTCACTTAGATACCTTGTGAAGTCAGTTGGAGACCTGCCGTTGTAATTGTCAATTGACCTTTATCAATAACATTATTACTAGCGTAAGTGACCAATTATCACGCAGATTTTGTACCTGGATCCATAACTTCAGAACGGAATGGTGTATAAACCTCAGAACTTCACTCGGAGAATCGCCATCGCTTCTGCAATCTTACTCTCCTTTTAAGCGAAGGTAGGCGGAGACCCTTTTTTGTGCGAGCGATAAAGGCAGAGCTCATTTATGACCAATTAGTGCACATTCGTATGTATTATCGCGCACCACGCATGGTACCAATACTTAATGGCTATACCAATTATCGCGCAGTTAGCACAAAGGTAAGTGTACTAGTCGCTAAAAATTGATTTTTATTTTGTCTCACGTTCTCTTGTACTAAGCAACCTTGTTTCAACGTAGTAAGAAAAAACATTTTTTGCTTAAGTACAGTCATACGTACTTAGTGCACGAAAAAAATTTCGCTTAAGTACAGTAATACTTAGTGCGCGATAATTGGTACTGCGCGATAAGTGGTCACTTACGCTATGCCTCACAATATTTCACGACTCAAGCGAGTCAACTGCATGTGTCACGAGAATAAACAACGTTTGAGATACTAGTAAAGAAACAAACGATTGGTGGTTGTATCCGCGAACCAGTAATGGCTACCACAAACAGGAGAGTGGAGACGAGGCTGTGCTTTAGTGTAGTATTCTTGTAAGTGGGGCCAATCACAGCCAAGCTCTGTTGCCTTCAGCTTGTTCAACACTGTAGCTATGACATAGCTAGCTAGAGACACAGTTAAACAGTTCAAAACTCACAAGCTTGAATGTGTTGTCTGCCCACTAATGCTCAAACAAGTGGGGCAAACCCCGTGCCTTCAGTCTTTGCCAACATTGAGCATTGGCTCTCACAGTCAGACTGCTGAAATGTTGCTAACGTGAACTTCCCACTGTGCATGCAAGTGCATAATTCATGATTATATAGCAAGTGTTCTCATAAGAAAAGAAGGCTACAGATTGTCTCATGTAAAGTCTGGCAATTGATCAAAACTATATTATATTGCTTCATAAATGTCCAGTATCATTGGAACTACATAGTGAGTACTAGTGAAATAATGAAGGCAGGTAAAAGTGTACATGAAAGGTTATAAACAGCCAATCTATGTCTATCTTGTTGTGCTACAATTAAGGTGGCCTAGAGTATTTTCAATATTGTCTGATCAACTTGACACAGCTATAGGTTGGGAAGTGCTGCTGCAAAAGATAGATAATTACAGAATTTGTAACAAGCTGACATAGTTTATCACACTTACATGGTAAGTACATTGGTATGTACTTACCATGACAATGACACACTTATTATAAACAAGGCCTTCAATACTGCATGCCTTGCTGGCTTTTTTCTAAATAAAGCAGTTCAAAACGTCAAATGCTTAATTGGCTTTGGTGTAGCCGTGAAGTGCTACAAGCATTTCTTTCTGTCATTGCATCATATTTTCCCATGTTCTTGCATTTCTTTGGATCCCTACTTCCTGATACCAAATACCCACCCACAGTAAAGGAGCTCAGACTTGTAGAAACACATTGGTATGCCCTTTGCCCCAAATGGGAGCCATTTTACCTTCCCCAAATGCCAACCAGGGTTCCTGTATCATACCGCTTCAACTGGTAGGCAGTGAAAATCATTGAGCCCTCAAGACTAAATGACAGCTCTAGTGAAAACTCTGGCTTTGTTCAAGACTACAAGGCCTCTACCTCACAACTATAGTATAGGCAATAGCGCTTGCAAATAGAGGCATATTATGAAGCTCTCCAATATGCCATTTACAAAACTGTGTAACACTCCATAGTATCTCCAATTATTGGTCCATTTCCAATTGGAATACATAAGCCACCTTAGCCACAGTAAGCATAGCCTTGGATTGTTTAGCAAACTTGGAATAAAGGTGTGCATGTCTAACAGTTTCATATCTCTAGTTGGCAGTGCTAGCTGATCAGTCGCTCAAGCCATAGGCACTAACTGGCCCAAGGTTGGCAAGCTGTGCTGGATAACACTCACCAGTCCCTCAGCATAGAAGCAGAGCAGGAAGTGTAAATAAGTTATGTTACTTAGCATACTGTTATTGCCTAAAAGATTTTAGATCAATCCCTGATACTATATGAACCGCTATCCCGTAAGCTATTCGCTTGGATATGCACACTGTGTTAAATAATCAGTTGTTTTCCATGTTGGGCTTTCATTTCACTAGTCCAGTCTAGCCTCATCCCCAGGGCTAGCTTTGTAGCTAGCAGTACGAAGAACGCAAAGAGCCTTGGAACTAGGCTAAGTCCAATCCACCAGTTCATTCCACTTGTATAGTCCACCATTCCATTCCACTGAATTCAGATACCCATTGCCTTTGAACTGTATGACTGGTGTGGTGAAATTATGTGCAGCCCCAGCAGCCATTGCTTGTTATGAATGTGATTATTGTGTGTGCTCACTGTTGTGTCAACTTGTAATAATGCATGTACTTTACACTAGGAGCTCATTAGGTGTAGACACTGCAGCTGTAGTTTCTTATGAATTTAATTATAGCTTGTGCTCAACATTTTGTCAGCCTTGTAATAGCAGTGCATGTATCAATAGGGGCTTGTGAGGTGCATGCATTGAGGAGCATGCACACACTGTTGCAAATGTTGTGTGCCTTTGTCAGCTTTGACAGCAGCCTTTTGAGAGTGTAGCTATCTGTGTATGTGCAGTCTGTGTGCCACTTTTTGTTGTTGTGTTGACAAAGAGGACTCATGGAGAAGTAGAAACAGCCAGAAAAGCAGTCAGAACATGGTGCAGATTATGTGCAGATTATGTGCAGTTCTGAATACATGGCGTGCAGACTTTGAGAGCTGTAAGTGGGCAGTAGACTACTTAGTATGTAGCAGCACTGAAGCTGTTGAAGTAGCTACTGAGTAATAGAGATTGGGTGTATATTTTTTTCTTGGAGAACGTTGGTATTGAAATAGACTCACTACAGTAAGTGCTTCACTTTCAGTCAGCACTGCTACCCATAATATCACTACTGGAGGTCCATTGACTAATTTTGTTTGTATGCATGACTCTGTACAGGCAATCTTTTTTATCATCAGTAGAGTTATGGTTCTCTTGGCCTAGAGAGTAGACTTTGGAGAAACTACTTTGCTCTATTGCCTATGTGTTTTTATGCTATGTTCTGATAAGTGGATGACATGTGTATATATCTTCTACAAGTTGGTTAAAATATTATTAGAGAATTAGAGAAAGGTACTGGATTTGATATCATAATGTAGGTATAACTGACGATTATATAGTTATGACTAACAAAACAATGAAAGCATATAGAAGTATAGAATATAGTTATGGTTCTCATGGCCTAGAGAGTAGATTTTGTAGTAGCTGCTTTCCTCTGTTGCCTATGTGTTTTGATGCTATGCTCTCGATAGTGGAATACTAGTGTAGTTATTAAACCTAGTGTACTGGATTCTATGGCTTCTACAATATACATGATCAGAAAATTGTTTAATCTACATCTTTGTTTTGAGGGAGTCCAACCTTGGGTTTCACAAGCTAGATGTTAGTGTTGTGTGGCCATATCTCGGGATTGGTGATTTTATATTTAGGTCATAGGTAGGTTAGCAACAGCTTGAGTTTTAGAAGCCGTAACTTGGAAATTATTACTGTAGGACTAGTGATAATCAATCCAAAATATTAATCTTTACCTCTGGTGATTGATGACTCTTTTCTGTAATTTGCATTGTACCTTTATTTATATACTCCTGTATGGGCTATATTTTGGCTACTTAGGGTAGTATAACTCCAGATGTGCAAGATAGGCTCTGTGAACTGTCCTCAGCATGCTAGTTGCTATATGTTTAATGTTCACCTGATGTGTATAAAATTTGTATTAGATCGAGGGTTAATCACTCTGCAAAGTGCAAAGTATGGCGAGCGAGTAGAGATGTGCGTGTAATGTATTGCAGTCTATAGGGAAACCCGAATAAGATGAGCATTTCCGTGTGTTCCTCCACCTATGAAGTGCCTATGTCTGATTGACCAGTCATGCTTATTGACCAAGGAGAGATCTTTCGGCTGCCATTTGTTACATCTCTGTATGACCTTCCCTCACCAACGGTTGAAGCCTACCCAGTCTTTTTAATTATACGCTGTGAACTGACTGGTTTGGCTTGAGCCATCTGTATCTTGAGGAGGAAAGGTTATAGAGAGATACAGAAAATGGCAGCTAAAAGCTCTGTTTATGCTCAATGAGCGTGACGGGTCAATCAGACGTAGGAACTTCATAGGTGGAGCTACTTACAGAAATGCGGATCTCATTTGGGGTTTCCCCAAATACTGCAATACATTACATTTGCGTGGTTTGCCCCCCAGCCATGATCCACCGAGTAATAATTGAAACTTCCGTATACACGTAACGTCGGCGGAAAATGGTCTATTGACAAAATAATGAAAGCATGTGGATGTATAGAATATGATTACGGTACTCTCGGCCTGGAGAGTAGATTTTAGGGAAACTACTTTGCTCTATTGCCTATGTATTTTGATGCTATGCTCTCAAAAGTGGAGTATGTTGTATACGTATCTTCTACAATTTTGTGAGTGTTGGTTATTATAGTGAATTAGAGAAAGGTACAGGATTCTATGGCTTCTACAATAATCGTGGTCAGAAAAATTGCATTCAAAATATTTGTCATTTTCTCTGGTGTTTGTCTTTCTCATGATCTGCAAAGTACTTAGATTGCTTCTGTATTGTTTTGGCTGCTTGGTGGTTACTATAATTCACATGTATGCTCAGTGAACTTGCCTATAGTATGCTATTCAGTTCCTGTGTTTAGGATACCCTATGTATTTAACAATCATCAGATGTTTATGAAATGCCCGGTTTAGAAATACTCAGAATGCTTTGATATTAAATTTAGAATAAGAATACCTATAATAATGACGTACAAGCATCAATCATGTAATTTGCAGGTGCCACAGAGGAGCAAATCATGTACCACTACGATCCTTGAGTATAAACTAAGAAACACGACCGTCCACTTTTAGGTTCTGTGAGGAGTTATGGCCAAAACAACTATATCCTTTTCTTAATGGCTCCCTTCCGTGAAAGGCAAGGCCCGTGTCGAGAATGGCATCTCTGACTGTTACATGGATGCTCTCTTCAAACTCACATGAAGAGTTACTACAGCTCCCAGGATAACGGTAGTAGAGTTTGTGTAGCCTCTGTGAAAATGGAGATATGAGGGATAGAAACAGATGACACAATTGAGCAATGCATGTGAGAGTTTCAAGCAGCACAGCTTATCTCTCTACTCTCTTCTAGCAGCCATGGCTGATCCTTCAAATATGTTGCAGGTAGCGACATTAATCTCCCAAAGACTACTGGCTTATTTGTATCTTCTCCAGCAGCATTGCTATGCATGGCTAATTAGTAGTCATTTATTATTCTTGTGATTTGCTGGCTCATGAAATCTCCGTCTTGTCATGCCCAGGTTGTAGTCATTATGTCTTATCTCTACTCGCCCGCCATACTTGGTAGTGTGCAAGTATCCTCTGAAAAACATTAATTATTGTTATGTCACAGACGTGCAAAAGATTGTGATCCTTGTGCGAAAATTTTGAAATTCAGCTTCCACAGTTTCAGTTTCTGTGAGAAAGTATGGCCGAAACAAAATAATTTACATTTTATATATTTTTACGGGCCCCCCTCCCCCAGGAGGCAAGGTATATGCTCAAAATGGCGTCTCTGGCAGTTACATGGATGCCGTTTTTATGGTACATTTAGAGTCAGAGATCAGGACAGACTTACAGCATAATTTTGCCAAGGGAAGCTTACTACAGTTCACAGGTTTTTGTAGCCTATAGAGATGTGGGCACTAGAAACTGCTCACTGTAGACATGGAGAAGTAGAAACAGCCAGAAAAGCAGTCAGAACATGGTGCAGATTATGTGCAGTTCTGAATACATGGCGTGCAGACTTTGAGAGCTGTAAGTGGGCAGTAGACTACTTAGTATGTAGCAGCACTGAAGCTGTTGAAGTAGCTACTGAGTAATAGAGATTGGGTGTATATTTTTTTCTTGGAGAACGTTGGTATTGAAATAGACTCACTACAGTAAGTGCTTCACTTTCAGTCAGCACTGCTACCCATAATATCACTACTGGAGGTCCATTGACTAATTTTGTTTGTATGCATGACTCTGTACAGGCAATCTTTTTTTATCATCAGTAGAGTTATGGTTCTCTTGGCCTAGAGAGTAGACTTTGGAGAAACTACTTTGCTCTATTGCCTATGTGTTTTTATGCTATGTTCTGATAAGTGGATGACATGTGTATATATCTTCTACAAGTTGGTTAAAATATTATTAGAGAATTAGAGAAAGGTACTGGATTTGCTATCATAATGTAGGTATAACTGACGATTATATAGTTATGACTAACAAAACAATGAAAGCATATAGAAGTATAGAATATAGTTATGGTTCTCATGGCCTAGAGAGTGGATTTTGTAGTAGCTGCTTTCCTCTGTTACCTATGTGTTTTGATGCTATGATCTCGATAGTGGAATACTAGTGTACTTATTAAACCTAGTGTACTGGATTCTATGGCTTCTATAATATACATGATCAGAAAATTGTTTAATCTACATCTTTGTTTTGAGGGAGTCCAACCTTGGGTTTCACATGCTAGATGTTAGTGTTGTGTGGCCATATCTCGGGATTGGTGATTTTATAGTTAGGTCATAGGTAGGTTAGCAACAGCTTGAGTTTTAGAAGCCGTAACTTGGAAATTATTACTGTAAGACTAGTGATAATCAATCCAAAAATCCTTACCTCTTGACTCTTTTCTGTAATTTGCATTGTACCTTTATTTATATACTCCTGTATGGGCTATATTTTGGCTACTTAGGGTAGTATAATTCCAGATGTGCAAGATAGGCTCTGTGAACTGTCCTCAGCATGCTAGTTGCTATATGTTTAATGTTCACCTGATGTGTATAAAATTTGTATTAGATCGAGGGTTAATCACTCTGCAAAGTGCAAAGTATGGCGAGCGAGTAGAGATGTGCGTGTAATGTATTGCAGTCTATAGGGAAACCCGAATAAGATGAGCATTTCCGTGTGTTCCTCCACCTATAAATTGCCTATGTCTGATTGACCAGTCATGCTTATTGACCAAGGAGAGATCTTTCAACTGCCATTTGTTGCATCTCTCTATGACCTTCCCTCGCCAACGGTTGAAGCCTACCCAGTCTTTTTAATTATACGCTCTGAAATGACTGGGTTGGCTTGAGCCATCTATATCTTGATGAGGAAAGGTTATATAGTGATACAGCAAATAGCAGCTAAAAGCTCCTTTTTTGCTCGATGAGCGTGACTGGTCAGTCAGACGAAGGAGCTTCATAGGCGGAGCTGCTTACGGAAATGCAGACCTCATTTGGGGTTCCCCCAAAGACTGCAATATATTACGGTACTAGTACTCTTGGCCTAGATAGTAGATTTTATGGAAACTACTTTGCTCTATTGCCTATGTGTTTTGATGCTATGCTCTCAATAGTGGAATATCTTTTATACATATCTACATATCATTTGGGGTTTTCCCCGAAGACTGCAATACATTACATGTGCGTGGTTTACCTACAAGAAAACTCCATATATGGAATGCCTAGCAGCTATGCATGGCTGGTTTACTACTAGACTAGTGCTAAGTAAATTATAGCGCTTACATAGCACTTACCATATAAGGAGTGTTGGGCAAGTGATATTTGACAACAGGTGGAATCAACATACATGCACAAGTTTAACGCTCCTGGTATTAACAAGGTTGGTATTTTATATATAAAAACCAGGCGGGTTTTTTCATATTAACCACCTAACTGAAGGTTATACTCAGCAACATGTCAGTCCGCAGTCATGAAAGAATTAGCTTGTCTCATCTTGCACAGCAAAAGTGCTGACTCGTCATTTCATTGTGCACCTCCAGTTAGCCACCAGAACTCGCCAAAACAGACGCATCATCGCTACCTACCAGTTTTTTGCTGTCTAGGCAACACAAGACTAAGCTAGCTTGACGTGCCTTGGCCTATTGGGCCTACAAATATCTGCGCTTATGACTATAGTGGTATAGTCATGTAATGATATAATTCAGTGTGGATATACATGTAAACAAACAAACCGACAAATGTTTATTAGAAGAAATCACGAAGAACAGCTCTATCTTGAGAACCATGCAACAATCTGAATATCCATACTTGTGGCAATAATGGGCAATTATTAAAGTAGGTAAATATTTCTATTTTATGCAGCCAATATAATTATATGAAATCTCAGTATGCTCTCATCACAGGATGGCGGAACACCACTGTACACTGCATCTTTTTATGGCCACTGTCAGGTTGCTGAACTACTGCTCAGCAAAGGAGCTGATGTGAACCTCCCAAACAAGGTACTACCACTTTCTAAGCAAGCACAGAGGATGCACACTTGAGTTATGTGTATTATGTATTATCCTTTGCCAGTTGCATCTAGCAATGGTTGCTAGGGTACCAAGATTGGGAAGACAATAACACATAATTAAGCAGCACGTATATACGGGAGTTGTTTCACACACTCACTGTAGATGGCAGTGATACCTATAAAATTGCTACTGGAAATCCATTGATTAATCTTTATAAATGGACAATTTCATGCCTGTGCATGACATTGACATTGCACATGCAGACTTAATTATCACCAGTAGGGGCTTATGTCACAGTATGTGGAAGCTTCAATTATTACTCCACGAATCGTGGCTGGGGGGGTGGGGGGCAGCCGCGTGCATGTAATGTATTGCAGTCTATAGGGAAACCCGAATAAGATGAGCATTTCTGCGTGTACCTCCACCTATGAAGTGCCCATGTCTGACTGACCAGTCAAGCTTATTGACCAAGGAGAGATCTTTCGACTGCCATTTGTTGCATCTCTCTATGACCTTCCCTCGCCAACGGTTGAAGCCTACCCAGTCTTTTTAATTATGCACTCTGAAATGACTGGTTTGGCTTGAGCCATCTGTATCTTGAGGAGGAAAGGTTATAGAGAGATACAGAAAATGGCAGCTAAAAGCTCTGTTTATGCTCAATGAGCGTGACTGGTCAATCAGACGTAGGAACTTCATAGGTGGAGCTACTTACAGAAATGCGGACCTCATTTGGGGGCTCCCCAAAGACTGCAATACATTACATGTGTGTGGTTTGCCCTCCAGCCATGATCCACCGAGTAATAATTGAAACTTCCGTATACACGTAACGTCGGCGGAAAATGGTCTATTGACAGAATAATGAAAGCATGTGGATGTATAGAATATGATTACGGTACTCTCGGCCTGGAGAGTAGATTTTAGGGAAACTATTTTGCTCTATTGCCTATGTATTTTGATGCTATGCTCTCAAAAGTGGAGTATGTTGTATACGTATCTTCTACAATTTTGTGAGTGTTGGTTATTATAGTGAATTAGAGAAAGGTACAGGATTCTATGGCTTCTACAATAATCGTGGTCAGAAAAATTGCATTCAAAATATTTGTCATTTTCTCTGGTGTTTGTCTTTCTCATGATCTGCAAAGTACTTAGATTGCTTCTGTATTGTTTTGGCTGCTTGGTGGTTACTATAATTCACATGTATGCTCAGTGAACTTGCCTATAGTATGCTATACAGTTCCTGTGTTTAGGATACCCTATGTATTTAACAATCATCAGATGTTTATGAAATGCCCTGTTTAGAAATACTCAGAATGCTTTGATATTAAATTTAGAATAAGAATACCTATAATAATGACGTACAAGCATCTCCCTCTTTTATGATTTTCAGTCCCGTGCCAATAAAAAACAGACTTCACAATTCTTTGTTAGTACTAGAAGTACACATGTGCAGATACGTCTTGCGCAGTAGGAATATTGTAGCATAACTACAGCTGTACAATTGTTGGAAAATTGCAACACATCTGTACTGCTGAATATTTGTTTTGTGATGTCACAGTGGGTAAGACTGTTGGTGTACGCAGTGCAGCTGAGCTCAATTTAATTTGGCACTAACAAATTTTATGTCTAAAAACCAGCCGTTTTTTTTTTCACATAAACCATTTAACTGAAGGTTATAGTCAGTCCGCAGTCATGAAAGGATTAGCTTGTCTCATCTTCACAGCAAAAGTGCTGACTCGGCATTTCATCTTGCACTTCCAGTTAGCCACCAGACCTCGCCAAAACAGAAGCATCATCACTACCTACCAGTTTTTTTGCTGTCTAGGCAACACAAAACTAAGCTAGCTTGACGTACCTTGGCCTATTGGACCTACAAATATCTGTGCTTGTGACAATAGTGACATAGTAATGTAATGATAAAATTCGATGCAGACATAAACAAAC
This sequence comes from Phakellia ventilabrum, assembly GCA_963921505.1. NCBI lineage: Eukaryota > Metazoa > Porifera > Demospongiae > Axinellida > Axinellidae > Phakellia > Phakellia ventilabrum. The sequence continues at coordinate 1,613,935 of OY997378.1, read as the reverse complement.
AGACAGACAAATGTGGGATAAGTAATCTTACGAATCAGCTGAGCGTGTGCTTCACTTCAGTATCATGTTCATTAGAAGAAATCATGAAGCTTTAGCATTAGCTTCAGAAAGAGTTGCGATCATCGAACAAACAAGTTTTTTTAGCTTTGTTGACATCAAGAATGAGTAGCATGTCACCACTGCATGCTGGCTTCCAAAGCTGCCGAATCCACAAGTCCAATATTCGATTATAGAGAATTGTGGAAAAGTAAGCAGTCGGGGCTAAATGTTAGCATTATGTTGCCATACTTTAGGATTGGCATGTCTAGGTTGTGATGTAATACATCTGCATCTCTGCTTGCCTGCCATACTTTACACTTAATTGGCACCTCAATGTAAATGATGTAATGTTGCAGGTGCCACAGAGGAGTAAAACACGACCGTCCACTTTTAGGTTCTGTGAGGAGTTATGGCCAAAACAACTATATCCTTTTCTTAATGGCTCCCTTCCGTGAAAGGCAAGGCCCGTGTCGAGAATGGCATCTCTGACTGTCACATGGATGCTCTCTTCAAACTCACATGAAGAGTTACTACAGCTCCCAGGATAACGGTAGTAGAGTTTGTGTAGCCTCTGTGAAAATGGAGATATGAGGGATAGAAACAGATGACACAATTGAGCAATGCATGTGAGAGTTTCAAGCAGCACAGCTTATCTCTCTACTCTCTTCTAGCAGCCATGGCTGATCCTTCAAATATGTTGCAGGTAGCGACATTAATCTCCCAAAGACTACTGGCTTATTTGTATCTTCTCCAGCAGCATTGCTATGCATGGCTAATTAGTAGTCATTTATTATTCTTGTGATTTGCTGGCTCATGAAATCTCCGTCTTGTCATGCCCAGGTTGTAGTCATTATGTCTGTATCTCTACTCGCCCGCCATACTTGGTAGTGTGCAAGTATCCTCTGAAAAACATTAATTATTGTTATGTCACAGACGTGCAAAAGATTGTGATCCTTGTGCGAAAATTTTGAAATTCAGCTTCCACAGTTTCAGTTTCTGTGAGAAAGTATGGCCGAAACAAAATAATTTACATTTTATATATTTTTACGGGCCCCCCTCCCCCAGGAGGCAAGGTATATGCTCAAAATGGCGTCTCTGGCAGTTACATGGATGCCGTTTTTATGGTGCATTTAGAGTCAGAGATCAGGACAGACTTACAGCATAATTTTGCCAAGGGAAGCTTACTACAGTTCACAGGTTTTTGTAGCCTATAGAGATGTGAGCACTAGAAACTGCGTGAGCAAGTGGTGCGAATGTGAGTTTGAAGCAGACAGTCCTTCTCTCCACTCTCCCGATAGAGACTTCTCCAGCAGCATTGCTTTGCATAATTGGCCGGTTTTGGATTAGTTGATATTCTCGTCTCTTGTGCAATTTCCCCATCTCATAGTACCTACATTCTGCTTCATTATAGCCACATCTCTGTATACTCACCCGCCATATTTACAATTGGAAGTGTAATTATCCTTGATGGGAATATTTTCCAATTGTTTTTTTGGTGGTATGCTAGAGTGATTGTAATTACCCTCTAAGTTAATTAAAATCTCTGAAAGTGTACGTACTCTCTATAGGCATGTAACAATGTATATTACATCAATATCTGCACTCTCATCACAGGATGGTTTCACACCACTGATGGTAGCCGCTCAGAATGGCCACAGCCAGGTCGCTGAGCTATTGCTTAGCAAAGGAGCTGATGTGAACCTCCCAAACAAGGTACACTGAGTGTGAGAGTACATAACAGAAATGATGTATGGGACTTTTATAAGCAAATATAAAAATACTAAGTACTGTAATTAGCAAGTGAAAGGTAACAGGTCTTTAAAGCTAATGACAATCAGTTTATAGATCTTTTTGCATGTAGCACTGCGTAAAGGATAGTGTTTAGGAGAGTACAAAATGTAGTCTAGTACTATTACAGCGTTTGCAATTGAGATTAGAGCCTAGCAGCAGCCACTTGTACAACTACTAGCCTTAAACATGTATTTTATTGCATTTTGTACATTGCGGATTGTGTAGCAATCCTGGAGTAGCAGTGCTAGTCAAATGTTCATGTCAATTCCATGCCATGCTGTTAGACATTGAACTGGAGTAACTAGTGTATTCCGAGTAACAAGTACAACTGACAAAAAGAAACTGAACATCGCAAGCGCAACGAATGCGCAACGTATGCGTACCGGAAGCGCATGTGCCAGTACGCACGAGTACCGGAAGCGCAACGTATGCGTACCGGAAGCTATTCACATGGTTATGCACACTGTGTTAAATAATCAGTGGTTTTCTATGCATGTTGGGCACAAGATTTCATTTCACTAGTCCAGTCTAGCCTCATCCCCAGGCCTCCGCCCAGCTTTTGTCGCTTGCAGTACAAAATGCGGGGAGAGCCTTGGAACAAGGCTAAGTCCAGTCCACCATTCCATTCCACTTGTCCAGTCCACCGTTCCATTCCACTGAATTCAGATGACCAGTACTTGCTGTGGTACAATTATGTGTACACCCTGCAGACATTGTTTGCTATGAATTTGATTACTATGTGTGCTCACTGTTATGTCAGTCTTGTAATAGCGCATGCTAGTTACACTAGGAGCTCACTGTAGACACTGCAGCTGTTTCTTATGAATTTAATTATAGCTTGTGCTCAACATTTTGTCAGCCTTGTAATAGCATGTGCATGTTGCAATGGGGGCTTGTGAGGTGCATTCATGAGGAGCATGCACACACTGTTTCTGTCAGCTTTGACAGCAGCCTTTTGAGAGTGTAGCTATCTGTGTATGTGGAGTCTGTGTGCCACTATTTGTTGTTGTGTCGACAAAGAGGACTCATGGACACATAGAAACATCCAGAAAAGTAGTCAGAACATGGTGCAGATTATGTGCAGTTCTGAGTACATGACGTCCAAACTTTGAGAGCTGTAAATGGGCAGTAGACTACTTAGTATGTAGTAGTACTGAAGCTGTTGAAGTAGCTATTGAGTAATGGAGATTGGGTGTTCGTTGTTTTTTTCTTGGAGAACGTGCGTATCCAAATAGACTTACTACAGTAAGTGCTTCACTTTCAGTCAGCACTGCTACCCATAATATCACAACTGGAGGTCCATTGACTAATTTTGTTTCCATGACACTGTATATAGTTATGACTAACAAAATAATGCAAGCATGTAGAAGTATAGAATATAATTACAGTACTCTTAGCCTAGAGAGTAGAGTTTGTAGAAATTACTTTGTTCTATTGCCTATGTTGTGTTGATGCTATGCTCTCAATAGTGGAATACAAGTGTACTTATCATACCTAGTGTACTAGTTTCTGTGGCTTCAGAGAATTGTTTAATCTACATCTTTGTTTTGAGAGAGTCCAACCTCAGGTTTCGCAAGCTAGATGTTAGTGTTGTGTGGCCATATCTCGGGATTGGTGATTTCATATTTAGGTCATGGATAAATTAGCACAAGCTTGAGTTTTAGAAGAGGTAACTTGGAAATTAATACTGTAAGGCTAGTGATAATCCATCCGAAATATTAATCCTTACCTCTGGTGATTGATTGACTCTTTTCTGTAATCTACATTGTACCTTTATTATATAGCTCCTGTATGGGCTATATTTAGGCTACTTGGTAGTATAATTCCAGATGAGCAAGATAGTCTCTGTGAACTGTCCACACCAAGCTAGTTACCGTGTTTCTGATACCCTGTATGTTTAATGTTCACCTGATGTGTATAAAATTTGCTACTGGAGGTCCATTGATTAATCATTATAAATGAACAATTTCATGCCTGTGCATGACATTGACATTGTACATGCAGGCTTAATTATCACCAGTAGGGGCTTATGTGCGGTATCTTGAACATAGTTTGGTTATGATAGACTATTTTCCATGTGATGTCACAGTATGTGTAAGGTTCAATTATTACTCCACGAATCGTGGCTGGGGGGGCCTGGGGGGCAGCCACGTGCATGTAATGTATTGCAGTCTATGGGGAAACCCAAATAAGATGACCATTTCCGTGTGTACCTCCACCTATGATGTGCCTATGTCTGATTGACCAGTCAAGCTTATTGACCAAGGAGAGATCTTTCGGCTGCCATTTGTTGCATCTCTCTATGACCTTCCCTCACCAACGGTTGAAGCCTACCCAGTCTTTTTAATTATGCGCTGTGAAATGACTGGGTTGGCTTGAGCCATCTGTATCTTTATGAGGAAAGGTTATAGAGAGATACAACAAATGGCAGCTAAAAGCTCTTTTTTTTGCGTAATGAGCGTGACTGGTCAATCAGACATAGGAACTTCATAGGTGGAGCTACTTACAGAAATGCGGACCTCATTTGGGGAGACTGCAATACATTACCTGTGCGTGGTTTGCCCCCCAGCCATGATCCACAGAGCAATAATTGAAGCTTCCGTATACACGTGACGTCAGCGGAAAATGGTCTATTGACTAAATAATGAAAGCATGTGGATGTATAGAATATGATTACGGTACTCTCGGCCTGGAGAGTAGATTTTATGGAAACTGCTTTGCTCTATTGCCTATGTGTTTTGATGCTATGCTTTTAAAAGTGGAGTATGTTGTATACATATCTTCTACAATTTAGTGAGTGTTGGTTATATTAGTGAATTAGAGAAAGGTACAGAATTCTATGGCTTCTACAATAAACGTGGTCAGAAAAATTGCATTCAAAATATTAATCATTTTCTCTGGTGTTTGATTGAATTCTTTCTCATGATCTGCAAAGTACTTAGATAGCTTCTGTATTGTTTTGGCTGCTTGGTGGTTACAATAATTCGCATGTATGCTCTGTGAATTGCCTACAGCATGCTATATAGTTCCTGTGTCTATGATATTCAACAATCACGAGTTGCTTATGAAATGCCCTGTTTAGAAACTCCCTCAGTTATAATTTTCAGTCCTATGCCAATTAAAAACAGACTTCATATTTCTTTGTTAATACTAGATGTACACATGTGCAGCTACGTCTTGCGCAGTAGGAATATTGTAGCATAACTACAGCTGTACAATTGTTGGAAAATTGCAACACATCTGTACTGCTGAATATTTGTTGTGTGATGTCACAGTGGGTAAGACTGTTGGCAGCTGAGCTCAATTTAATTTGGTACTAGCAGGGTTGATATTTTTATTTCTAAAAACCAGCCGGGTTTATTCACATAAACCATGTAACTGAAGGTTATACTCAGCAACAAGTCAGTCCTCAGTCATGAAAGGATTAGCTTGCACAGCAAAAGTGCAGACTTGCTATTTCATTGTGCACTTCTAGTTAGCCGCCAGAACTCGCCAAAACAGAAGCATCAGCACTACTTACCAGATATGTCTTTGAAGTGGATGCATTTAAAAATGAAGATATGGTCCCTTTTCGCAATCCGGTCATATATTGCATTTCCATCACAACTTACATAGTTTCAACCTGAGGCCTTATTGCCGAGCGGGAAGCGAGGCAACTAATTGTGTTGCATGGAGACTCCACGTTTGTATGTATATGTAAGTAATGCTACAGGAATACAATTATCACAAACATATTTCCTGTGGGAGTGGCTTTCCTTGCAGATTCAGTCAAATCGGTCACAATAAAATTACTGATTATTTTGTTAGTTTGAAGGCTCTTAAAATTTGTTAATGGCCCTTTGTTTGATAAGACCTTGATTAAGACTTAAAGCCCACGTACTAGTTGTTTTTCAGCATTACGTACCAGCAGGAGTAGGTGTCCATAAATTTATAGCATAATTAGTATCCCTCTAGCGCCAGTCATGCATAAAATGAACCATTCACCTACATCACGCTAATTTATTTTTATCTGTAGTTTTATAAATTTGAGTATTTAGTGACATTTATCACTAGTTCCAAAAGCATTCAGTACCTTCATGGGTGATGTTGATCGCCATTGAAAGCACACCTACACAGAAGTAGTTATTATGTGCCAAATGATTGGAAATACTGTATTGATTTATTAGCTACACAGTTCTAGCCTTCTGTGGCCTTGTCACAAGCAGTGGTGTGTTGTAAAAAGTATTGGGGTGGAAGTAGCTCAGCAGCCAAGCGGTGAGTGGCGAAATGCCAAACTTTTTTTTTGTGAGTAGGTTGATATTTGTAATGGCATTATCAATTTATGTCAGCGGATGTGGCTTGTGCCAGATTTTTGTTTCAAAGTCTGGATTGTGAAATGAGTTTGTTTTTGGCTGTATAACTGGGTTTAAAGTGTTCTTGTGAGAAAGCCTGCATACATTTTTGGCCTATCCTGTATGGGTATTGTTGATGGGGTCAGACTGTGGGTAGGGCTCTAGCAGTTTGTGAAATTTAGCATTCTAGTAACAGAGCCTAAACTTGTCCCCGTGTACCAGGACCCAGGTTCAAATCCTGGCTAGATCTCAGTTATTTTTTTGTGAAATGTTTAAATAAAGTTTGAAACTGAAATATTATTGTTTGCTGGAGATACAGCAACAGAAATACAACTCAATGTGCAGTTTCTATTCATAGATTCAGTCACAGACCAACACGATACACAAACATAACTTATGACACTGAAGGTCAATTTTAGCCGTATTTATGAGATTATGTCTTCAGCTAGCTATAGTTCACAAACAGCTCAAGATCTCAGTGCTGGAGGTTCACTCAAAGGTATCACCTACTGTCAGAATTTAAAGTTGGACCACTTATTCTGATTTTACCAATGGGTCTTCTGATTCTGCAGCTTTAGCTAACACAAAAATTGATCTTTTCTCAAACCAGCTCCTTTTCTACGCTGTTTGTGGCAAATGTCACATAAGCAGATTCAAATGCGCTATTTTGTTGTTGACAAGGATTTGCAAGCTGCAGAGGATTCTCTCAATTTATAGGAGTGATCCAGGCCGGAAATCCAGCAAAACAGCTACCACTTAGCTTCATGAAGAATTATGATTATTACAATTTTAGCCCGTATAGCAGTGAATAACTTAAAATAGCAAATCACTCATTCTCCATGTATTACTCTCATTAATTATATGGGAGACTAGGAAGAAGGAATTGTATGGTGATCAGGATTGTGTGGTCTCTGGTTGTTCTTGCTCTTGTCCTCTGACTGGAGCTCCGCCTGCGTCTGTGGGTGCGTGGTCAATGGCGTAAGCGCTACGGCAGCAACATGAGTATATTATTATTATTACTCTCATTAATTATGTGTTATTAATGGCTTCCTGTGGACTACACAAATAGCTTATATGAAATCAACTCAAGCAAATGTTTTAAGTAAGATTATGCCATTGTATGTACATTTCTTGCATGGTGTGTGGGCAAGCTTTTAGCTAAGATCAAAGTCTACCACCATAAACCCCTAGCGTGTATGGTAGATAATTAGATACTGTTGTGGTGCCATTCATCAGCCGATGCACCATGGTATAAATAGTTAACCAGGAAGATGTACTGATGACACTAACAGAATAATGAAGTTGGGTAAATGATTATTGTTATGCAGCCAATTGTTCTTTCATGTATACATCTTTTTACACAGAATGGAGCCACGCCACTTTATGTTGCGGCTCAGAATGGCCACAGTCAGGTTGCTGAACTACTGCTTAGCAAAGGGGCTGATGTCAACTTACCGAAGCAGGTACAGTGAGAGTGAGATTACATAACAATCCAAAACTATAGGTACTTTTATTTGAATGGTTTTGAGTGCACTGGTGTGGACTGGTATGTCTTTTGTACATGGGAAGTCTATGAGTGCATGGGGTTGTTTTCAGTGCATTGGAATGTCTGTGAGTGCACTCAATTGTCTGTGGACTGTCTTGAGTGCTCTGGGATGTCTGAGGGTGCACTGAGTGCACTCAATTGTTTTAATTGCCCTGAGATTTCTATTATTGTACTGGGATATTCTGGAGTGCACTTTAGCATATATTTGTCTTTGCATAATGTGGATCTTGCTACCTAGTTGAGGGTATCAGTACCAGTATTAGACTTACTGACACTAGTTACTGTCAGACCACAAAAATTAGTTGCTCTGATATAGTCTAACAAGCCAGACCATGTTTGTTGAACATGGTCTGACTTCACATATAGTGATGATAGGTAGTAACTGAATGTGTGTTTCCGAGGTATGTGTATTACATGTGACCGGATTTGCCAAAAGAGACCATATCCCGCATCTTTACAAACTTTTCAATTTTTGGCAATTTTCATGCTGTTATATCTTGACAACCATTAGCGAAACATGAGTAAGTTATATGCAGATGTGGTTCCTTTCACAAATCCGCTCACATGTTGCATTTGCATCACAACTTGCATAGTTTCGACCTGAGGCCTTCATTGCCGAGCGAGAAGTGAGGCAACTAATTGTGTTGCATGGAGACTCCACGTTTGTATGTATATGTAAATAATGCTACAAGAATACAAACATATTTCCTGTGGGAGTGGCTTTCCTTGCACATACAGTCAAATCGGTCACAATAAAACCACTTATTACTTTGTTAGTTTGAAGACTCTTAAAATTTGTTAATAGCCCTTTCTTGATTAAGACTTAATGACCACGTAGTAGTTTTCTTTCAGCATGATGTACCAGCAGGAGTAGGTGTCCATAAATTTATAGCTTAATTGTAATCCCTCTAGCGCCAGTCATGCATAAAATTAACCATTCACCTATAGCATCCTAACTTATGTTTGTCCATGTAGGACGTAATTTCAAAGTCCAGATTGCGAAATGAGTAATTTTGAGGGGGTAGCTAATTATGGGTTTTGAGCTATAAAACTGGGGTTGAAGTGTTCCTGTGAGAAAGCCTGCATACATTTTTGGCCTGTCCTATATATGTGTATAGGTGTTGGTGATGGGGTGAGACTGTGGGCAGGACTCTAGCAGATGGCAAAATTTGGCATTCTAGCAACAGAGCCTAAAGTTGGTTTTGAGGAATTATTGCCGAGCGCCTTAGCGCGAGGCAACTAATCGTGCAGTGTGGGCTGAAATCTCAGCTAGCGTATATATATATATATATATATATGTGCGCAACTTCCGTCACGCTTAGGAATGCAATTAAATCTCCGGTTACGTTCCTTATACGTGTTATTACTATGTCTGTACGTTCCGTATACGCGTTGTTACTACAGCTGTAACGAAACGCTTCCGGCCCCGGGGCACCCCGGGGGGCAAGCGCGTGTTCAAGATGGCGTCCTGACAAGTTACATGGATGCCGCCTTTGTACTTCTGACACCCGAAGGATTAGAGATCTGTGCAAATCGATCACTTCTTTTTACCCAGGTAGGCTTACTACAGCTCCAACGCGATTAGAGTTTGTGTAGCCTCTGTTTCAGCAGAGATCTGACCGCTGCAGACAGACGGTACGCGGATCGATCACCGGGGATACGAATGTGAGTTTTAAGCGACTCTGCTCTCGTGTAGCAGCCATAATTGGTCCTTGGAACTGTGTTGTATACAGAGACATTCGTCTCCTGAAGGCTCATTCGTGTACAGTAGCTTCTCCGGCAGTTGCGTGGGCGATGCAGCTTCTAGTGGGTGTGGTTTTTGTGCTAACTAACTTATGTCATACCTCTGCGCGAGGCTATCTGCGCAATGCGTATGCCTAGTTATTATTAAGCAGACGGAGTTAGATGTTTATAGTTTATGGCAATTTGGTGTAGGCTTTGATGTTGCCAAAATACTCATTAACTTGGTTCAGAGATTCGACTTCCCACAAGTCCCACCTTAGGATTCACAAGCCTGGTGCAAAGTTTCTAATGGGGGACCACAACGAATTAAGCCTAGATACAGTGGCAGTACCTTTCATCCGATGTAGTAATGACAGTAATAGAATCATGAAAGCAGATTTCTAATGCAGCCAATCGTTCTTCTTTTACATTACAGGATGGTGCCACTCCATTATATATGGCCTGTCAGAAAGGCCACAGTCAGGTAGCTGAGTTATTACTTAGCAAAGGAGCTGATGCCAATTCCCAAAAACAGGTAAAGTGAGTGTGAGAGTGTACACTTTCATTCCTATCATTAATGAGTGAAATATACAGTAGCGGTCAATGTAAAGTCCCCGTAATGTAACAATATTACACACATACTGCAGCAATACCGTAACATTAACTCCGGCATAATAATTATGTATCCACTTCCGCACTCTACTTACTTATTACATTCTTATGTTCGAATTACATTCACTTTTAGATAGCAACTTGTGGAATGACAGGTATTGTCAATGTGAATCACCACTTCTTATAACAAGTTGTAGATTTGCTATCGCAGTCAAGGAGTTGCAAAAGTACATGACCTTTAGACCTACCCCTGTTGAAGTGCCACATGCAAGTTTTGGTAAGCTCAACACCCGTCACCTTATCGACCAACACTATCACATAAAAAACAGCCTATACCGGTAGAAGCCGGTACATTATTAGCTATGCAGAACAGCATTAATTTCTACTCATGGCAACCATAAGACCTACACATGTCGCTATCCGTGGTGGGGAGCCACAAGTTGCTATCCACGGTGTTGATCCACGAAATTTCTATCTGCAGTGGCGATGCGCAAGTTACTATTGGCGGTGACGATCCATAACTCGCTAGCCACGGTGGCGATCTACAAATTGCTATCCATGGTGTCTATCTCGTGGTGGACGGTGCCAATCTGGTTATCGGCGTTACATAGCTGGAAGTGTCATTCTCGGCCACTGTATAATGAGACGTAGTGATGACAGTAGTAGAATTAAGTAGGTAAAAGTTAGGCCGCTGATTATTCTTTTGAGTATGTATTTCTGTTATAATATTATTATAATCTCGTCACAGGGTGGTACCTCTCAGAATAGCCACAGTCAGGTTGCTGAACTATTGCTTTAGCTATACGGTTCTAGCTTTTATAGGTAGCTTTCAGACCGTGCTGCAGTTGTTAGTATAAATGGGTAAGTACTTTAGCCCAAGATGTTTTACATTTCTGCAGGGTGGCTGGACACCATTACATAAATCAGCTTGGGATGGTCGGTATCAGGTGGCTGATGTCCTGATCAGAGGAAATGCTCAGCTAAACCTTCCACAAAAGGTACATAACTACGATGGTTTGTTTAGAACAGTACCCATGGCAAATGGGATCAAAAGTTGATTTTTGTTTATTTAATTTTTGTGTGTGTGTGTGTGTGGGGGGGGGAGGGGGATACTTATGCCAGCAATATTACATTTGCAATTCCCAAGAGGCAAGGGGGGTGCAAAGTTTGAGATTTTTAGGAGGAACCCCCTGAATGAAGCACCACCATGGCATAAGAGCTGATATATATTATAGGCTTATAGCTATTGAACTATTGGATATGTAGCAGCCTATATGCAGGCATGTGATATCAAATTGAGAGTGCTTTGATCATAGAACCTCTCACTAGCATCTGAATTACAATGATGGGCTCTGTGTGGTATACAATATTCTTTTTTTTTTAGCAAACGGGCTGCATTCAATAATTACAGGTATAAAGCCAATGCTCAAGCCTGACTTCAAGTGTTTGATATAAAGGCCTGTAGACCCAGCTGGTGTTATTCCGTTTTTATATTTACGTCCCATTCAGGATGGCTGGACGCCTCTCATCTGTGCCTTCAAGCAGGATCATGAAGACGTTGCTGAATTGCTCTTGACAACAGGGGCCAACCCAGACTGTCAAGATAATGTAAGTTGCAATACCTTCTGTGTATGTTGCAAGGCCAATTTCTATCTAAAACGGATTTTTTTTACCAGCCGGGCGTGTACCAAGCACGCGCCCGGCTGGTGCTAAGATTGCTTAATGTTCCCGTGTCTGTCTGTGTGTGTACCAGTGTGTGTGTTGTCCGCAAGTATCACGTGCGCTAAGTTACGTCATTCCGTTACTATGCCGCACGAGACTACGAGCACAGTGGAAGCTGCGCACAATGAGTCTGCGACTGTCTAACCAAGCTGATCCATTCTACAGCTGCATTTAGCTTAGACTGACCTGTTGCTGAGCACAGTCTTCAGTTGAATGATTTATGTAAAAAAAACTTCCGACTGGTTTTTAGAAATGAAATATCAGTCTTGGTTTTTATGTGTATGCTGTTATAATCATGTTTTCCTGTGGCGCTTTCCCTTCTATAGGACCAGGTAACAGCCCTTATGATGGCAGCCAGGGCTGGACATATCGGGGTTGTTACTAGACTGCTCCATCATGGAGCAAATGTGAACATCACAAACAAAGTGAGTTGATTACTGATACTTTTTCAGGTTGCCTAATTGAAGTGCACAACACAGTAACTGTTGTAAGTCGTGTATCAGTTATTGAATGTCACTGTGGTATCTGGAAATTGAGCACTGAATGGTTTTAACAGTGCTTATAAGACTGACCCTTTTAGAGTTTAGTTTAATATTTATTTGTTAAGTCACTATGGCAACGTGATCTCAATATGACCTTTTGCCGGACTCTATAATTATATGGTGGTAGAAATCCCACAGCTTGGCCCAAGTGGGAGATACACTGCCAAAAGTGGTAGCCACAGTGCTTCTCTTTGACAAGCATAATTATTAGCTAAGCTAAGGAATGCTAGCTCTTGCCTACACTCTGCAAATTCAAAAAATGGAGTTTAATAGGTTTAGCCTCATTTCCCGGCACCCCTGCCATGCTTTTTTGACTGCGTGAGAGAGGAGCCTGGGAATGAGGCTATGATAGTATGTACATGTGTAATCTACTTGATAAACATTTTCATATGAGACTCTGCTATGAATACATAATTAAACATCAAAGTTATCTCCCCAGGCTGGACTAACAGCACTGGACATTGCAAGTGTTGCCGGACAAACAGCAGTGTGTCAGGAGCTTCTCAACCACTCCAGCTGATGGAAATACTTCTGTGCCACGTGTACAGTTGACTGTAGTAGTTACAACCAGTAAGTTAATATGCACTAGAACTTGTGAAACATTTGTTTGCCTTTATCTGATCTCGATAGCATCATTTATCTATTTTGTGTATTGGTCACTTGTGAAACATTGTATCTGCTCTTGATAGCATCATTTATCTATTTTGTGTATTGGTCACTTGTGAAATATTTGTTTGCCTGTATCTGATCTTGATAGCATCATTTATCTTTATTGGTCACTTGTGAAACATTTGTTTGCCTTTATCTGATCTTGATAGCATCATTTATTTTTTGTGTATTGGTCACTTGTGAAACCTTTGTTTGCCTGTATCTGATCTTGATAGCATCATTTATCTTTATTGGTCACTTGTGAAACATTTGTTTGCCTGTATCTGCTCTCGATAGCATCATTTATCTATTTTGTGTGTTGGTCACAGTATTGCTGTAAAACTTACTTTACTTATTCTGTATGAGATTTAGTGCTATGTTAGGACTTTGAAGTACTTTCCTTTTGTAATATGAAATGACTTGCCTTTTATAATATGAAATGACTTGTAACAGCTTACAAATATCTTTGTAAAGATAATTAATTTATTGGTGTTGTCTACATGTATCCATTTCACTCACAGCTATATTAGCTTAAATCAAAGGAGGGTAAACAGGCTTTATCAAAATGGTATGGGAGAAGATACAGGGAAATTCCCCATGGCTCGATGTCCTTGAGAAATTAGCATAAATTAACTTGTGAGCAACAAGCTAAGCGAGATTGTAAAGCCCTAAGTTTGAAACACATTAACTGATTATTGCATGCGCTATTTATGTACTTGAAACTGTAGGCATCTCAATTATTATATCCAATTTCTCATGTATCTTCTACTTGCATCACTATTCCTGGTTTCAGGGGGTCATAATTACATATATTTTAATCCAAATACAGCATTACCATTCAATGCGGTTACATAGAGAGCTGTACGTCCTGCACTGCCTCTAGGATCAACAGTATTCTCATTAGGTCTACATTGCCACTACCACGTGCATAATGGAAACTATTTCATCAAAGATGACCCACACAGTCAACTGGGTGCTTGTACCTGTTCACAAGCTCTCTCCCCAACCTTATACAGCCATCTATTGAAGCAAGAGGTGTATCTGCTATTCTCACAAGCCATGGTCTGATATGAGCTTTCCCGCTACGTCTACCATACCACTTACATCCAGTCAGCTGTTCCCTTATTGCTGTGTCAGCATGTGATACATACAATCTCATTGCTCCGAGTGCAGGATAGGATCACAGCTTTTTCTCTATGCAGTGTTAATTATCTGCGTGACAGTCTACACCCACTGAGGTTCAGGATCAGTACGTATCACATGCTGACACAGCAATCATTCAAGACACACTAGCCTTGACTGATAAAAGAAAATCCAAACAATACTATGGGTCATTATAGCTAGGGAAAACAATACAAGCTTTGTGTTACAAAATGTACACACAAGTGGACAACTAATCATGTCACTGCCGTCCAGCAAACATCACAGCAAACACTCCTATGGCTGCATGGGTCAGAATCGGGCCCACAGTAGCAATGTTTTCGGAGACTACTTGCAGAGAGGATCGTCTTCTACGCCTCTGTTTGGGAGATCCGGTCACTATCCTCCACTCTCCAGATCCCACGTCATGTGTGAAGACAGAGTCCGTGCTGCTGCGAGCAGGTCTACCCCGACGAGCAAAATCTAAAGTACTAAATCCGAGGTCCATGTATTCACTGGTTGGGTCACTATTGGCAGTTCTCTTGGCAGCTCTATTGCCACCTGTGGTGTGTACACTACTGGGTGTGGGCCCATGACGGTTACTGTGGTCGGGTTTAACAGAGTCTTTAGATTGAGAGGGGCCATGTTGGTCCAGCTCTTCACCGCTCAAAACTGGCTGTGACAGATGCAAATCTACTAGAGTCTCTTCGCCTGTTATGATGTGAATCGTTGAGCACGATCCAGTGGAACCGATAGAACTCTCTCGGGAGTGGGTGTAACGACCCACCGATATGAAGCCATGTCTGGATTCAACGACTGATGTTTGTTTCACGCTAAAAATTTCCATAACTGGGGTACCCCCGCCATTTCCAACAGAGATGACGTGTGGCATAGAACTCGGCCCCTCCTGGGAACCAGGGTTGTACGTACGAACAGAAGGAATTGGTATAGGGGAGCTTACTCTAGGGATTAAGAAAGTGTCATTGTTTCGGATACTGGGGGAGGAGTGTCTCCTGGACTCCAGTCTCGAAATACCAGCTGGAACACTGTGTATATTGTCAGTCTCTGATATATTATCTCCGCCTCCAGTTTGAGAGAGAAGAACTTCGACGCTGTTCACCCTCCTTCTGAGGTGGCCACCAAACGAGGGGCATCTCTCGCTGGCGAGGGGATCTAGGAACAGGCAATGGGGGTCAGCGACCCTCGGGTGTCTGACAGTGTCATCAAGGGAGTACGGCTGGTTTCTCGGGCACTGTGGTAATACAGGTAGGGGTGGGTTTGTTTGAGAAACTCTCGGCAGTGTGTGCTGCAAAACAGATACCGTATTGAGTTGCTGACATTAGATATACATGTATAACTCTGCCCGCCTATATTACTTTGCAGTTACTGCCATTTGTGTAATGCATACTTATAGCTTATAGCAACAATTAACATTTGTTCATGCATACAGTCCTGTGTCGCAAAAAAGAAAGTAATCATATATGATATCATGCATATGCATGTGCAGCACTCATAGTAGACATCAACACAGTATGATCAAGATGGACTTACTGGTGTCCTGTGGTGAGCCATGGCCCTCTCAGCAGCTGTGGATGCTATGGCAAATGAAATCCCTCTACTCTGTAGAAGTGAAACGAGATGTATTTCAAAATGTGAATATGATGAGTTACACAATCAAGGAAGTACATAAATATGGGCTTCCCCATAAGAAAAAAAGAAGGAAAAAGCTTGTTATACATGTATTTACTTTACGACGCCCTTCATCGGCAGGATGGACACAAGATGGGTAGTGAATGCAAACATCAGAGAGAGTTACAAAGCAGATGATGGAGTACAAGGGTTGTTTGCGTGGAGTACCATTCACAGAAACTAATTTTCCAACAAAAGTATTGTTAAAATTCTGTGCACAATAGAGACAGCAATACACTGACCTCAGAATCAGGAGAAAAGAGGTCATACCCCATGGCTCCCACGGCATCCACTAGCCCCTCTCCCTCCTCTTGGCTTTCCCTCTTCCTCCAGTCCTCGTAGTCTGGGCTCACCTCAGGGTGGCTATACCCCTGCATCATTGCATCCTATTGAGCAGAGAGAGAGAATGAGGGTGTGGGGGGAGGAGGGGATATGAATATAATTATACTCTGAAACCTTTCATACGTATCCCTTTAAAACATGTCAGGTATGTGTAAATGCAACTAAAATCAGCTCTAATTTGCCTAGCACCCACCACTGTTAAGTTGAAGTCAGTAAAGTCAATCTGGTATTCCCCATTGAGGTTTTCCTTTCCCTGCTTCCTGGATTCACTCCCTCCACTAACTCCCTCCTCTTCGACACCCCACTCCCACTCCCAACACACACGTACAATCACACCCACACACACACACCCACAGACAAACAACTTACCCATCCCCCTGAGGTGAGTATCAAGTCCCACGAGTTGTCCATGACCCTCTGGGTGTAGCCGGTGATGGTGTCTCGTAGCTGTGGCACAAACTCTAGGAGGCGCCGCCCAAAGCATGGGATCATAAAGATTCCATCCTGGATATACTGACCCTGCGGTGGACAGTTGGATAGTATATTTCATTGAGGAACTGCCCAGCCCAAGTGTCCAAATCTAATTACTCAAACCATTCCCCTCCAAACAGGTACATGTACACTTTTCCACATGAGAATGAGTTCCCCATTGTTATAACAATTACCTGTAATAACAGCTACATGTACCAACCTCTGTACCCAGGCCTTCCACGCCCCAGATTGCATCTCCGGAGCAACCCCAGATTGTATCTCATAACCGTAGAGAAAAATGGAGAGTACACAGCCATGGAGAAAAATCGATGCATACTCCCTGATATTTCTCCACAGTTGTGCAATAGGTTCACACATGCATGTACCTGGAGCATGAGCTTTTTTGCTGCTCGGCGACTGAAACTGTCCCAAGTGATGGTGTTCTTCAGGACTTCAGTGAAGAGAGCATCCAGGGCCTGGTTCAGCTGGGTGTCATACCTGGCGTCGATCGCATCTCCAATTAGCGCTATCTTGTAAAAGATGTAGTCCGACCTTGAGGTGGAACTTTCGTGATCTCTTCCTTGCCTGCTAAACATCAGCAAACTCTTGTTCAGAACTTGGAATCACATCTGGTCCCACATCTGGCCATTCCCCACAACCGGAGCTTGTATCTCAGCTTCCTTATGGCCGATAGCATCACTGCTCTGCACCTGGTCACTTGTGGCCACTTCTTGGTCTTCGTAGATGTACTTCTCCACTGGGGCAGGCTCATCTTCCAGTTCAGAGTCTTCAGAGACACTATCCAATGCTGAGGACATTTGTACCCGTGTGTGGTGTTTTGACTCCTCAGTGATGGCGGTGGTAGAGTGTCCATTTTCCAGAGGAGGTGGAGCACCCATTCCTACAATGAGGTGACCGTGTGACGTTGCTGGGGGTTGGGGTTGGCGAGAGTTGAGAGGTAGATGTCGGCTTGGTTGGAATAGGAGAGTCTGCAGAGTCCAAATCTGCTGTAGAATGAGAGGTATAGGTTACATTCTAGAAATTCTTAGTAGCTGTTTACACTATCACACCACAACTGTTGCTATCCTGGTGCAATGCATACTTATAATGCTTATGGCAAATATTAACACTGGATTACTTTCCATTCAGTGTTTCTGTGTGTGAACATGTACTTGAAAAGGTGAATAACCTGTGCAAATACATAATACAGTTCTAACAGCTCACCAATGCTGAAAGACGTCATCACCTTCCTCCTGTCTGGTCTGACTCCTCCAGTGAGTGGCTGGCCTGGTAGAGTGTCCATTTTCCAGAGAAGGTCCGGAGCAACCCATTCCTGAAAAAAATGATGAAACACGTGTTTATTTGTATACATGTATGTAAACCATTTTGGCATTGGTTAAAGGCAAACACTAACTCTTACTTTCGTCAACACACTCGCTAGGAACACTTTATCTGACTGTATTAAGTGCACAATGCCATGTATCCTGGTTTCCACCAGTCTGTAATTACTGTTCATCCGCCTTTCCCTCCACGTTTCTCTCCCTTCCCCCTGGAAAAGATGTGAGACACTTTGTGAGGTGCAAAAGGCAGAGCATTCGCTACTAACAAAGTTAAGTAGATAAATGACTGGGGCAATCCCTTCTACTAAACCCCCAGGAGTGCTGGCCTGGTAGGTCCTAGCATCCTGTAGCAACCACTGAAAAAAATGATGAAACCCGTGTTTATTTGTATACATGTATGTAAAGCCTCGTCCAAGGGGTGTTTGAAAGAAAAATCATCTGTCCAGGGGTCAAATTGCTCATATCCGGGGGGTGCAGGAACACTTTATCTGACTGTATTTGTCCAGGGGAGGCAGTATCAAATTTTTCTCGTCCAGGGGTTCATTATGAACCCACATTTGTCCAGGGGGCAAAAACCCTACTGTCCAAGGGGTACCATCAAAGATAGCCTGTGTCCGGGGGTCTAAATCTTGGTGTCCAGGGGATAAAAACCAAAAAAGAGGTGTCCAGGGGTATAAAGACAAAACTTGTCATCCATAGGGGGTGTACAGGTATAAAATGGAATAGCCCAATATACATATAGCAACCAATTCACAACGCCTGTATTACCCATGTGCCCGTTCCCCAGAGCACCATTCCAGGTTGTGTGACATTGGCGGGAGTGGGGTTGGCAACACTGGAGAGGTAGGTATCAGCATACTAGCGTTAACTCAGTCCACATGTAACTCCGCTGTACAAGTCATCAGTGTGATGAGCGGAAGTGGGTTGGAACCTGAGCTTCAGGTAGTGGAATGACATCAGAACAACCGGAAAGGAAGATCAGCCACTGGCATTGCTTTGTCCACTCTTTGAAGATGCACCCATTCAATTGTCTAGATATCGCATCTGACGCTCCGATCGCTCAAGACTCGTACTGCATCCTCCACGGCGCCATATCGTGGCGTCCAGTCTCGTTCCCAGACTGGACTGCCCCCGTCCTGTGCTAGTCTCGCGGGGCCCTCCCGGCGACGGGGGGCGTGGGCGTCTGGGCACGAGACTATCGTGGGGGGGCGTGAACGTCTGGGCACGAGACTAGTCCTGTGGATGAGCAGTCGTCGCGGAGCTTCGGGATCACCGGGATAGGTGCGGCATGAGAGCTGAGAAGTGTCTTACGAGCGAGCACTGGGAGACGAGACAGATCAATCCTACAGGGGATTATCACAACCTGGTAGCCTTTACCCCTTCCACACATGTCTGTGCTTACATCGGGCCGTTAGTCCATGGGTAATATAGTATCTATGGTTAGTCTCGCGGGACAGACTCACATGCACAGAGCGCGCGTGAGTCTGGCCCGCGAGACTATCGGGCCGTATGAAGTCTGGCAGAATTTTTCGTCCCAGGATGGTTTCAGCTGTACGTCATCCATACGGGTGTACGGTTTTTGAATGGATAGCCCATTTGTTAACAAAGGCTCTTTTGATTGTGTGCACTGTATTCGCCTCATCGATATAATATGGCCTCAGTCCCAGACCTGCAGCCCAGCTTTTGTTAGTCTCGTTCCCAGCTGACCTTTTGCCCTCCATCGGGAAAAGTACGTCTGGTAACCCCCCTATTCCATTTCGGTTCAAGTACGCTTGAATGTTAGCGTATTGTATTATTTTAATTAAACGTGTGACGTCACATAAGATTGCATTGCTGTCAACGTGCAGTGTATAATGTGATGTAGGCAATGATTACGTGACGCATGCAATGATTGAAATACTATGAACCAAAACGGAATAGGGGGGTTACCAGACGTACTTTTCCCGACAGAGGGCGAAAAATCAGCTGGAAACGAGACTAAGCTTTTGTCACTTGCAGTGCTCTTTTCATACTGCAAGTAACAAAAGCCGAGGTGCTCGTCTGGAAACAAGGAAAAAAGTGGACTTCCAGCGACAAAAGCTGGGGTGTAGGCCTGAGAACGAGGCTATTGTTAGTATGCGGTATACCTTCCGAGGGACGTCACAGTATATGTAGTCTTATGCTCAGACCACACGGAAGAACGAGTGGTCTGGGAAAACCTGTATTTCAAATTTATTCTGCCGTCAATGAGATTCACTAGCTACGTACTGATGTAAGCCAATTTGTGCTGCAGCTGTAGCTGCAACGAAAGCAAATTTGAAATGGCCAGTGTTACCCAGACCACTTGTTTTTTAGCATGGTTTGCTCACGTGTGGTTAGTCTGGCAAAGCAAGACTTGGATCACGAAGCATGAGGGGCTGGTTGCGGGATGCATACATTATGCCTCATACTCAGGCCTCCCCCTCGCAGCTTTTTTTTTTTTGCAGATGGCTGTGAAAAAAGCTGCAAGGGGAGGCCTGGGTATGAGGCAATACGTACATTACATTAACGCTTCACTATTCAGGCTTCAGAGCGGCAGACAAATGGGATGTAATATACACATTACATTGCAGTTCAGGCATTTGAGGTGAACATAAACAGGCTAGAGGAGTGAGCCTGGGACTGAGGCTAGGTCTTCCCAGTGTATGACAGCCCAGGACATTGACCACCTTGTATGCCTGTTTAAAAATCGCATTAGAGCAAATATAATGAAGAATGTGTCTAGAATTCCTAGGACTTCCCTTAAGAAAGAAAGGAAAACAGGGGCGGCCCCTACTTGGGCCAACCCCAGTATCCCATTGCTGCCTCGAAGCGATAACGGACGCCTGGAATCAATGCTTACACCTGCTAAATTTTAGCTTATACATGCATTAATGCACGGGTGTCTTTATTCGGTGGACTGGAATGGACTCACTGGACTACTGAAATGGACTACTGGAACACTGGAATGGAATACTGGAATGGATGTGACTGGAATGGCTACTTATGTCACGCAAGATGCTCGTTAGGGGAGAAGGCTGGGCTTGGACCGGACAGTAACTACAGCAATGTGTATTTCATCACTGCAATGTAACTTGCGTTCAGGCTTAGTGCCCATACTTTAAATAGGTAATGCTAACTGTGACTAACTAACTGTAGTCTTGGGTACCCAGACCCTCGCTCAACTGCTTCCTGTGCATAGTGAGCACTTGGCCCTACTGCCACATTTGTCATATCTAGACCCAACTTTTATCATGTTTTTTTGTTTTGATGTTTATACTTTATACTGCTCCCCAGGTTTATGCTGTAGCCTACGTTCCCAGGCCTAGTCCCCATACGAGCAAGCAAAATGGGCTGCTGCCTTTGTGGCGTGAAATGATGAGGCCACAGGTTTAGCATTGTGTCTTTGCTTTAGTGATTGTGTTCTGTACATGGAGGCATGCCTCGGCGTGGGTGAGGTCGGCAGTGGCTCGGACATCGCCATATAAAGTGGGGGCCAGCTGGGAACGACGGTAGTTCTGAAACACTTCTGTGTATGCATTATCTGTTGGTTACTAGTGGCTCAGTACTGTAGCCCCTCACATCTGACTGACATATGTCATTGATATGTGATATTGCAGCACTTTGACATGTGCATGACCATATGCCACGTTATCAGAGCCATATGTCTGAAGTGCATTGTTTGCTGTCTTTATACCATGGCTAGTGGCAAGTTGCATAAAGGGGGTGGGGCTACTGGACATCATTACAAGTGCTCTATATTTTTGTCTCATCTCTGAAATGGATTTCCTTCTGGTATTTATTATAAGGTAATTCCATCTCCCCCTTACAAATACTGTGCAGCATAAAATGATAATGATCGATGCAACTCCAGCCCATTGTTGAAATAACCTTTCCTTTTTAGCAGTGTGCATGCATGCATCGTGTACGATTGTCATTGATACTTCAAACTTGGTCCGACTCGGGAGGTGGAGTACAGTAGTCCGTTCCAGCTAGTCCAGTGGTCCATTCCAGTCCACCGAATAAAGACATCCGCTGTAATGCATTCCGATGGGCAATGCGAAGTGCAGAGTGGTAATGACGTTGTTGCCCTATTTGTATTCCTCAGTTTTGCTACTCAGGGTTTGATACCGGGCTTCAATTGTTTGGGAGGAAATATGGTATACTCCATCATGACACTTACATGTACATGCTCTGAAGTCGCATTTGATACTGTATTTCTGGGGTCCATGACCTATTGACTTTATTACCTATTGACCTATTGACATTATTACACGCATTGAGAGTAATCGCACTGCCAATTAGTGTAAAGTATAGCTCTGGCGTAGAAACAGATGTATTGCAATCGTGACTTGGGTGGGGCGAGACGGGTTGCAAGCCAGCCTTTCGCGAAAATAACAATTGACCCGGAACCATGCGTGACAATGGTGCTGGAGAAGCTAGTTACAAAAAATTACATGTATCTATATGTGAACATACATGTATAATGTCCTGGTGCATGCTGTAGCTACTCACACGTGCTAGTCTCATAGGCCGAATATGGGCTGCTGCCTTTGTGGCGTGACACATACAGAGTATCGTACACACACAGACATGGCCACTCCTGCCCTCTCTCGCTTCGGCAGTGCTGAGTTGAAGATGAGTTCCTGGCTCCCTCTGCGGCTGTGGACATGGAGGCATGCCTCGGCGTGGGTGAGGTCGGCAGTGGCTCGGACAAAGCGATTCATATGCTAAGCGATTCGAACTTGTGCTAAGCGATTCTAAGTTGTGCTAAGCGATTCGAGTAGCCTCGTTCCCAGGCTCCACTCCCCAGCTTTTCTCGCACCGACACTCCCCCAGCTTTTCTCGCACCGGTGCGGGGAGGCTACGATTCGAGTAGGCCTATAGGAGTGGCCGGATGTCACGTGATTCCTTACTGTCACGTGAATACTTTTGTCGCATTGCTCGGACGCGTGGATTACATGCGTAGCGTAGCAGTAAAAGTACTCTCTTAACAAACCTGCATAAAGTATAAATCAGATATTACCACCATTTTTGACGAATCAAGCCTACTATCTAGGTTACCATCTAGCCGTTCTCCGGATAAAGCCATTGTTCTATAGATCACGCGTGTGAGGGGGCGTATATGCTCGGTCATGAGACTACATAAGCTTAATACGGATGCGATATCGAATCGCTTAGCACATCTTCGAATCGCTTAGCACAACTTCGAATCGCTTAGCACAAGCGCGAATCGCTTAACACAACTTCGAATCGCTTAGCATAAACGCGAATCGCTTAGCACAACTTCGAATTGCTTAGCACAAGCGTGAATCCCTTAGCACAAACGCGAATCGCTTAGCACAACTTCAAATCCCTTAGCACAAGCGCGAATCGCTTAGCACAACTTCGAATCGCTTAGCACAAGCGCGAATCGCTTAGCACAAGCGCGAATCGCTTAGCACAACTTCGAATCGCTTAGCACGCGAATCACTTAGCACGTGGACGAATCGCTTAGCACGCGATTGAAACGGAAATAACCCTCTCGGCCACCGTAGATATTATAACGTTTCTAGCCTTGGAACATCCCTACATGTAGTCCGATGCTCTCCTGTGAGTACATGTACATGCAAAATAGGAGGCTTGCCACTCACTGTATTGCAACCTTGCCTTCCTGTAGAAGACAACCACTGGTCCAAATACACATGCACACATACATGTAATGATACGGGACGTGTTGCTGTGTTATATTAGTACGGACATTGTATCTGAAGTACATGTACATGTATGTTGTTTCTTTCCCATCTTTCTTTGCCCTCTCCTTGATTTTTGTCCCTTCACACACACACACACACACACACACACACACACTTCTCTCTCTCTCTCACTGTTTTCTATTTTATCACCGAGTTCGGATTCCTGTAGTCAATAATGGGTATTGCTCTGTAGCTACATGTGCAGGTACCTGTATGCAAAGCTCTGCTAAAAATGAATTCTTACTAATTGCTTGCAACAAGTAGTAACCACAAAAGATAAACAATGACATAAGCATCAACAAAGCACATGCTTTCTAGTTTCAAGCAAAAAAAGGTGAGGATTAAATCCAACTACATCTGGCATAAAAATGAAGTAAATCAGCATGTAGTCCTTGGTATACACACTCTTATTTATCTGTCTAGCCACAAAGCAGAAACCAAACGGCAAGAACCAGACCATCTGATGCCGGGTCAAAATGGACCTACTTTAGCCTACTGCCTGCAAGCATAACCACTAAAGATATAGGTAGTTAACAACGAACGGTACTATGTAAGAAGTAAACAAGCGCGTTAATAAGCGTGTAAACTGGAGATCTCAAATTTACCACGTGCTGGACTCTACCCCGTGAGAGTGGCCCCGCCCTTTCTGTAGACAGTTACAGGTCGAGAGGTTAAAGGGGCCGAAACCTGTGGCTGTTCTATGATCAGTCTGTGGTACTCTCCTGATGACCAGCCTCAAAACAATTTTAGTATCAAATACATGTGTGTTTATGCAGTATAGCTAAAGAAGGGGTTGTTTTATGCTAGGAATATCGACGATCTAGGCCAAAAACTAAAGGTTTTGGCTCATACAGCAATTGACAGGTACCCTGCCATAACCCTAAGCCCTTTTTATTTACTTCCCACAAACCTCACAAACACATACACACACGCACACACACGCACACACACACACACACACATCTCTCCCACCAGCCTCAGAAGATCTTGTGATCAACGGTGGTAAGATGTGGACCACGAGTGGAGCTCAGGCGGACTGGATGTGTCTTCTGGCCAACACTAGAGAAGGCCAGCCTCACAGGAACAAGCCCTCATCTGCCTACCCATGAAGACCAAAGGGGTAGGTCTGAGCTAACCTCACACTCAGGCCTTTCATAGCCATGTTTTGACAGCTGTGAGAATAGTAAGATAAGGGCGGGGGTTTCCGGACAGGGGGGGGGGAATTTCGGACATTCAGCAAAACTTCGCTCTTACCGTGCTTTCGATCACCAGAACACTCAAAGCGATCAAAACAAGTTCTAAAATAGCAAATTACTGACTTACGGTATTATCTGACCATTTTTAACATTTTATGTATACTGGTTTATTACTATGTCCGGAAATGCCATCTATCGGAAATTTCAGGAAATTTTAAAATCTGATCTCATTACTTCCTATTGCGAAAGTGGATTTCCACGAAAATTGTAGCGTAGGTAGTGCAATCTTTTGGCTATTTATCGATACTAGTAACTCAACTCCAGCTAGTGTAGAAGTGGCGCTAGAGCACAAGATCTCGACGGCTGTGCAAAGTTTGTCCGGAAATCCCAGACCTTACCTTACATTCATCTTGGAGTAAAGGCCTGCATGCAGTTGTGTCTGTGTCAGCTAGTGTTCTTGGGAGTGGGTGGGGGCACTCTCAACAGGCGGCCTGAAACAAACCTGTAGCCACTGGTCAGCTAGGAGTTGCTAATACATGTAAATTCCACGTGCCACACCGCACTGATGAGGCCCAAATAGCTCGAAACAGCTGTCTGTAAGCACGTTCTTCCTCTTATCAGATTCAAGATCTCCTGTGTAATGCTTGTATTTAGAGTGCTCATTAGCTAAGCACACAGGCCATCCATTTCTCTCCTCCAACAACAGGTTACTGTTGCTAAGAAGATTGAAAAGCTTGGCAACCACTCCTCCGACACTGCCCAGATCTTCTTTGAAGATGTTGCAGTTCCAGGAGGAGAGGATGTGGGGGACAGCCTCTGGTGAGTCCTGTGGATGGTTACTGGCATGTATTTGAGTGCCTGAGTATGAGGCTGTTGTGTGTGCCATTATTCTTGGTATTTTAATTTTTGCTGCTGTTACATGTAGGTTTTCATGTATGTATATCAACAGAGTAGCACAGACATGTATGTTATGACAGCTGATAGTGTACCAGCTACTACTTCAGTGTGTGTCTGCGGATCGTTGAAACAACTCATGATAATATGTTACTAGAAGTGGAAACAAATAAACTTCTTTAAAGGTCATTTGTGACTCAGTTTTGTAATGGAAAGATAACACACCTGTCACTGATTCTCAGATTGAGCTTTCAACTCTGTGCATGTACAAATGTGTCTATAGGCCTTGAGATTCCATGCACTGTCTCTATGAATTCTCTGTGCTATACATTGAGTAATAGCTAATCACTGAACCAGCCGCAATTCACTCATATATGTACATATACGCATACATTCACACACACACACACACACACACACACACACACACACAGTCGTCCTACCCATGCAACAAGCCATTTCAGAGACGATAGAATACTGTCACCAGCGGAAGGCCTTCGGTCGCAGCATCCTGGACAACCAGGTGGTGCACTACCGTCTGGCAGAGCTAGAGACAGAAGTTGAGGCCTTGAGGTCTCTACTGTACAGGGCCATCGGTGAGGGAGTTGAGCCTGTCACTACATTGTCCTTAGTGTTTTGATTAGCGGGAAATGTTGCCAACAGATTCTGGTCATCAGATATGAGAACACATGTCATTGGTTACTCTGTTATGTACGTCTGCAGGATGAGCTTACTTGGCTGCAAAATAAGCCATTTCTGTTTCCGTTCCAGGTCTGTACCTGAAGGGCCACGATGTCACCAAGCCGGCCTCCATGGCCAAGCTGAAAGCTGGTCGGCTGACCAGGGAGGTCACAGACTCCTGCCTACAGTACTGGGGAGGAATGGGGTGAGTGAATGGGCTGAGTGAATGGAAGGACAGTTTTTTTAGGTTTGTGTAATGGAGTTGGGTTAGTGATTGGAATGGAATCATCTGGCTTTATCTGGCAGTGTTTGGAATGGGCTGAATGAGAATTGAAGTTTCTACATGTAGTAGTGGGAAAAATCTTAACTGTCACTTTATCAAGGGTTATAGGCTGGACTACATAGCTACATGTAGTAATGAGCACATAAGTCAGGAGTAGGTAGTACTAGCCTCGACCCAGCCCACGAAAGGGAGTGGGTTGGGAATGTACAGTTTCTCGACCTGAATTGATAGGATATGTTTATGGTAAGGTTAGGGCATAGGCTTAGGAAATGTTTCCAGTAACATGCGGTGGCATAACGGGCTTAGGTATACATATTTCTCCTAATCAGTTGCTAGACTCACATCCAGGCCTCTTCGTTCCATTTTTTTAATGAGAAACTCAGGACCAGTAGTCTGAAATATTTTACAAGGTCATGTGTCTGTGTGTGTAATACCAATCAATAGTGCCTGGGTGAGATCTGTCAATCTTTGTTCTCTGGCCTATAGGTACAC
The DNA here is from genome assembly GCA_963921505.1 of Phakellia ventilabrum. Taxonomy (NCBI): domain Eukaryota; kingdom Metazoa; phylum Porifera; class Demospongiae; order Axinellida; family Axinellidae; genus Phakellia; species Phakellia ventilabrum. Next base: position 1,586,722 of record OY997378.1, on the reverse strand, counting down.
AGCTGAAGTGGCAATTAGTCGGATGCACCGAGACATGCGACTGCTTTCAATTGGAGCGGGAGCCGATGAAGTGATGCTCTCCATCATCTGCAAACTATCAGACACTTTGCCAAAGTAGTATGGCATACTTGTACCAAACAACAGTTATTGTTTTTGTCCCTCCCTTGAGTTTGTTGCTGTTGAGTAGCCTAGTTCTCTCCATGGCATTCCCGCCTCAGCTGCAGATTTTCTCTCACATCTGTGCTTCATGGCTGTGAAATAATAGCTGGGGTGGGAATGAGGCTAGCTGGTGAGTGTATGAAATCTTGAAATCTTTATTGCAGACATGATATTGTGCATGGGTGGTCTAACTCTGAGCTTAAGAACTTGGCCAGCTGGTGGTCACAGACTCAGAGAACTGCTGAGGCTCACAAACAAGCTGGTAATGCGAAGTTGTCCAATCCAATCTCGTTCCCAGTTCATATAGGTCGACTGGGAACGAGGCCAATAAAAGGGGTGTGTCACCGAAGTGGACTATAGTCGGGAAGTTAAAATTGTTTGATTGCCAGCTTCTTACGATTGAAGCTTGAAACAGTACTTTCCACCCCTCCCAGATGAGGTAGGTATGTAATTGGATGCATAAGTGTGCGTTAGGATGAGGGGTAGCCACGCGCCCAGACTGCCTAGTCTCGCGGAGTGAGGGTCTCGGCTTCCGTAGGTCCGCGAGACTACAGACTGCTCGGACCCTACCTTCCCAGTTCAAAAAAACCCGAGGATAATACTCTAAGCATATGAAAGTCCGTTTATAGTAATCTATGCTCTAAGCAATTGTGTTGGATAGATTTGGGCTGGCTTATGATAGGCTATGGGTGGGGCAGATCTATAATAAAGGGGTGGATATAGCTACTAAAGTACCCTAGTCTCGTACCCCATGTTCCTATAATAAATGTCATGTTTTCCTGCAGGTCTTTGTGTGTTGTGTAAATTATGCGAACAAGTGAAACTTAAGTATAGAGTGATGACTAAGGGGAAGCTCACTTTGCTCACATAGCTACACGTGGTGCGTGCCTGAGAATGAGGCTCTATGTGGTGTTGTCTTCTGTCTGCAGTACTGTTTGGCAACGTATGCTGCATACAGAAAGAGCAGCAGTAGATTGCTTAGTTTTTAAAAATTTCTTGTGAGGAGCACTAGTCTCGCTCCCAGTTTTACAACATCCATCAGACAACGTTCACATCCTACAAGTGCATACCTCCACAGCAATTTACCATAAGTATTTTTACCCACAAACAGAACATCCCCTGAGTGATAAAAGCCACATTTGACACAATGTCGTCGTAAGCTTGTCGTGCCCTACATGTATCTCTTACTAACTGAGTGAGTGGTACAAGACTTTCAATTATGAAAAGGGGGTAAGACATAGCTACACCGACAGGCTCACTATACAAGAATATATAGCTAACTGTACAATATACTGTATCACCTTGGTGTCGAGGAACGATACACTGGCTTGGCTTCTGTTTTGTTTCTGTACGCATTTTAACATCATTTTGGTAGTAGCCATACTTGTATAAATACCCCATCCATGCATACTAGAAACACACCTGATGAAGGCTCAAGTTCAGAAGTGTGTTTCACTATGAAAAAATTATTTTGGTAACCACGAGACTGCCATTATTTTCAGAAGACTTACATTAAGTCTGCATGTGCTGAGAATTTTATAAAACAATTGGTAGCCAAACACTGCATATTATTTGCAGTGTTGCAACTGCACAACTTTATTTAGGCCTAGGGCTTAATGATTGCGTAAATGAGGTTTACATGTACATGCATGACAATTATATGCCACTGGTATTGGTCATAGACAGTAGAGGTTGTGCCAAGACACTGAGGTAGCTACTAGTGGATATGCTGAAGGGGATTTTATGAATAACGTATGTCTCAAGGACTAAAAAGGCTCAGGCACTAGCTTTCAGTTGGAATTTAAGAGCATAACTGTTGCAAGGATTAAATTTGTACTGTTTAGTGTGCTGAGGGGAAGGAGCATTGCATAATATGTAGCTATCTTCCAAGGGTTAAAAATTATACTATTGGGCACTAGCTGGAGTCACAAATGAGGCTGGACCACATCTAAAATACTTTAGCCGCCCCTGTAAATGGAGCGTATTCACAAAGCTTGAGTATATAATTGCCACAGTACACAAGCCGTTTTCACTGCAGTTCACTGCAGTTGCAGCCAGCGACCAGCTACCTTTATGAAAATTAGATACTACAAACAGTACTCTGCCCAAAAACCGTTTCAAAAAGCAGTGCCATATCAAAGAGCAGATGAGCACCACTCTTCCCCTATTTGGCACCACTCTTCCCCTATTTGGCAAGTGACCACTGCTAAAAGAAGTTTTACATTCTGAAATCCCACACGTACTAAGCACATGATCCATTCATGTGTGTAGCTACATACTGTTGTTGTACCACCCTTATATTTCTTATCTGCATCTGACTGTAAATAGTTGCTTATTTAGCCATTGGAATGTTATGAATGTTTTATAACAGTATTCATGATGATCAAACTAATTATTCATCACCTTTACTTATGTGGGCTGTGTATGACTAATTATTCAGCTCAAAGTTACATGCAGAATGGCTAAATAAGCAATTATTACTGAGAGGTCACTATATTGCAGTTTAACACAGTAGTCAGTTCTAAATTTTATTTGCTATATCGCATAGATAAATGTGGTGGTGAAGCAAGTGCAATTTTGCCTATTGCAAGTGCTAAATTATATGAAAATCAATGTGATTCCACATTAATTATCACATGTCCGCATGTCCGTATATATCTACAGCCTTTGTTGAATTAAAAAAGTGTGCAGTTATATAAAGTGTTCAATTATGGAAATAATTACACATTGTCTATAGGGGTAAATGTACTTTTACTAATATTGTGATTAACTCTTTACCGACCAATAATACCTTTTGGCATCATGACGCGCAGTAAGCATAAACATATATAAACATAAGAATTTATCTCAACCACTCCAAATAATATTATGCCAATAATGTATACGTGTGGGTTTGCTAACACATGCATGTGAGATTGCTAGCTCAAGAAAATCGGACAATTTTGTAGATGGCCTGCTTGAATACTGATACCATAATTGGAATTATTATTTTATGGCAAAACCATCGATCATATAAACACCCTGGTATGTATGGGTGTTTGTATTGTACACTTTAATGCATACAGCATCTCCCCCAGGGTTAATCCAATATGCAGCTTTATTTGCATTATTAACTTATTGCTTGTTACTGGAGTGAAGAATAGGGACGAAACTGATGCGGAAGTAGTAGGGAATGAGCTGTATCTGATTAGTAGATTAATGAAGCTCTGAAGTAACTATACTGCAACTAGAAGCCCAACAGCTATAAATAGCATGTTGTAATGACAGCAATGCTTGTACATATCTCTAATGCGGGGACAGGGGTGTGGATTCATAGGACCATATTCCATCAACACAGAGTCTGGCTCTATGGAACAGTGATGGGTGATACCTCCGCTTTTAATGGCTGTGGCAGATTCTGAAATTTAGTTTCAATAACTAAACAGATATTTTCAAAGTCATGGCTACTGGTGAGTTTATAGCTCTGAATATAGAGTAGATTTAATTACTCCCTTGAGTTGATAATTAACCTCATAATTCCCCTATTTAAGGAGGAAGAATTGTATATAATAATGCAGCCAGCTTACCCTACTCCTTGCATTGTACACAATTTTATACTGGAGGTGTTTCAGTATTATAGAGGTATACATGTAATTTATGGCACTGATAATATGGGCTTGCAGACCTTACACACTAGTACTCCTGTCTTATCGCCACTATAGGTGATACAACCATAAAGCCACCTACATTAAATGAGGTGCTGGAAGAGCTTGACATTTCCCCAAATGTGCTTGACCAAAAATGCTCCAATGAGCATCTCACAGATATTTCCCGCTTCCTGGATTGGAGAGGGGTCACCCCATACCTGGGACTAGATGATATAGATCTCAGACAGATTGATTCAAAGAGAACTGAACATGAGAAAGGTCCTGAAACACTTCGGTTGTGGAAGGAGAAATATGGTTTCAAAGCCAAGTTCAAGATATTGGTAGATGCCCTCCTGAAAATTGGTAATGCTGAGCAAGCAGAGAAAGTGTGTAAAAGTACGTATATAGAAATGACTGTCTCATTGCATCTTAATAATTCCTTTCTAAAAGGACCTATATTTTATATCAATAGACTTCTTCATGCTTTTATGTAATATTAGTAACATTTATATGTGGTAGTTGTTTGAGCCTCAGTAATGCATACACTCACCCAATGTAGTTGCTGCTGAGGCGGCCGAAGAAGAGCAAAGTCATCAGCTGACTGCAGTGAAGCCTACTCACAACCTTCCACCTACTCATCCTGTACATTCAGAAACAGGTCTGCGACACAGTAATATTATTGTGTTATTCTATACTCCACTTGTGCATAACATTATTGTTACATAGAGCTACCGTGCAATATTATCCCGTATTGCACGGGCAAATACGCATGCGCAGTTGAACTGTAAATTTGAATTTCGTAACTTGATTGGCTAAACAGTGGCCGCATTTTTGCCAGTTTTCACACTGTCATATCTCAACAACCATTAGCGAGACGCGAATGAGTCTTAGTATAGTGCAAGTACTATCTGTGAAGTAAAGGAATCCCACGCTAGAGGTCTATAGCTCTCTCCGTTCCAGAGATACACACCTCGGTAGCGTCGCCATTTTCAAGAACTTGCCGTGTGATCGAAAATTCCGCGAACTCCGCCCCATATCTTCCTCGTGGTTTGGCAGAATGACTTTATTTCCGAGTTATTACTACAGTAACGCCTCCTGTAAAAACCACCCACGTTTCATTTTGTACATTATTTTCTGAATTATACATGCCATGTAGATCATTGTGAACTATCATCGCTGTTTGTAAAAGCAATAATATTATTGTACAATATTAGCTATGTGCATGTATTATCCAGCTATGGTCAATGTAGTACAGCTATATTATATAGAATAAATCTCTTATTACACGCATTCCCATGCAATATGGCATATTGCACTCATGCAGTGAGTATTTGTAATCGTCCTTCGGACTCGTGAAAATACATCCCTGCACTCGTGCAATATTCTCCCGTATTGCACGGGAATGCGTGTAATAAGATATAATATATTCGCGATGTTTATATTTTCTGTGAAAACTGTCTGAAATATTGTTGCTGATGTATGTACATACACATGCATGCACACGCACTCACGCACAAACATACACACATACACACACACACACACGCACAAACATACACACATACACACACACACACACACATACACACGCATGCACACGCATTCCATTAGTTTTATCCAAAGAAGACTACCCACATGAAGTAATGGCAGGGTCAGCGCCCTCCACTGCTCACTTACTTTCAAACACGTCGGTACAGCAAGTGCCCCACCGAATGCAGTCAACTACAGGTCAGTCTTGAACAGATATATACATTCATTGTAAAATTCCATGTGTATATATAATTATGGAATTAATTCTTGACTATATGCCTGTGCACAGTACAGGCACACACACACACACACACACACAATGCCATATACACAAAAATGCCTGCACCCATACATCATTGCACACACCTCATCGTGTGTTTTCTCTGCTCCTGTTTAGGAGTACTATGGTATTTACTGACATGAAAAAATGTACATAGTAATAACTTGTAGTGTACCATGTATAACTAGTCTCGCAGTCCAGACCTACGCGCTTGAGTCTGGCCCGCAAGACTAATGTATAACCTATACATGCACAATGCAATAACAAACTAGAGGTGTTCCAAGAACACATACCCCTCGCTCCAGACCGTATACCAGCAGTGGCAGAGGAGGTTGGAACTATTTTATGTTGTGTTGTCATGACTTTGCAAATAGCCAATGGAGGTGCATCTTACCAGCACGTTTTAAAGCAGAGCTTATGCCATTAGTGTCCTGGCTCCTAGAAGCGAAGGCCTCAGGTCACCAAATGTTCTAAATGAGTTTATGACCACACTGACTCATCAGGGACTGTGGCGGCAGTGTCTATAGCCACTTTCTTTGGCGTAAACTCTGCTTCAAAAGTTAATGGCATGCAGCACCACCTTTGTGCATAGTAGTGGGAGTGACTCAGGGTCGTATTAAAATGGTGGACAACACGAACTGTAAGAAAGAGCCAAGAACAGAACCGCTTCTGTGCCTATCAGGTACACATAGACTAAGATACTGAGATTTTCAGCATTAAAATATTGTGTTGTAAAGTCGCTAAGTCCCTAGATCGCCTGTTAGAAAGATATTTCAATTTTTTTCCAGACAGATGGACAAACCAATTGCTTCAACCTGGTCACGCACAAGCGGCGTGTGGTAATAAGCATATATTGTTCTACCACATGTAGATACCACAATTTTAATGCATATGCTTTTCACAGTTGACACAGTAACATCAAACGGAGAACCTGCTTACATAATGTCTAAGGTGAAGCCTCCCTCACAATTATCCAGTTTTATAGCCATGTCATAGATACTATGCAGTCAGAAACAGATTTGTCTGACAAAGGATGTGGTAGGTAGACTAACAGTGGAGGATTTTATTCAGAAAGGGGCACCCTAGATTCTCCCCCCCCCCCCCCTTCCCAAAAACAGTTTGGCCTTCAGATGGGTATATGTACTTGAGGACGAACTTAGCCTTGTCCACAGGCTACATCCTCCCTAAAAATGGGGGCCTGGTGTTCACTATTTACACATGCACAAGATATTATGGAATAGGCCAGTAAATGTATCTATGGACAATCTTAGTCACATAGCAAGGAATAGTACAGAGGTGGTATACATTAATTTTAATGATAGATCTGGCCTCCTAGGTTTCTCAGTGGCAAATGAGATTGAAGATTTGATCTACCAATGTATCACTTTCTAGGCATCTACATGATGAAAGCTAGCACTACAGGCTTTAAAGCCTGTTGCCTTCACACTATACTTTCATGACACAGAAAGTTTAACAAAGTTTTAACTGATTTTGATGTCATATCACATGATGCTTGTTAGTTCACAATTTTCCCACTATTTTTGAAGATTATTATGCATGTGCCAACAGTAGATTTTTGTTTGGGGGGGAGCAAGACTAATTTGCACACATACCGGCACTTGAGGATGGGGTGTCACTCACATAGTACATGTGAACAAAGAGACAAGATGAACTGATTGAAACCACTTGTCTATTTTGCTGCATTCGCATCACCTTGCACCGATAATACAAATACTACTATTGGGTCTGCACTTTGCAGCAATCCTTTGTTTTACAAAAAAATATGTGGTATACTTGTTCAAGCCTCCCAAATCCTCAGTGATGCATACATGTAAATACTCACCCAACATACAGTTGCCACAGCGGCAACCAAAGAGGAACACAGTCATAAACTGACTGCAGTGAAGTTAGCACACTCTACCGCCACTCCTCCACCTCAACAGATATCTCATCCTGTACAATCAGAAACAGGTCTGTGTCACTTTAGCAGTGCATGGTATTCACAGCGCTCATATTTTAGTGAAGCTTATAATTATATACATACACACATTTTGTTGCTTATATATACAGTTTTATCCAAAGAAGACTACCCACATAATCTAATGGCAGGGAACCCAGTGCCCTCTGCTGCTTGCTTACTCTCAACCACTTCTGTTCAGCAAGTGCCCCACCCAATGCAATCAGTTACTGGTCAGTCTCGGACAGACTGTAATATTACATGTGTATATAATAAAGGAGTTGTTTACTTCCTGTAATGTGTTGTATTAGTATACACATTTTATTACATTCCCATTTTCAAATGCTATATGTTTTACATGGAAAAACACTTGTGAAACAGCTACATGTGGTTACTACACGTGTAATACATGCACATTCACACAGTTGCCATGGCAGCATCAAACCGAGAACCAATCAATATAGTGTCTGAGGTGAAGCCTCCCTCACGATCATCCAGTTTTACACACCATACCCTGGATACTATGCAGTCAAAAACAGGTTTGTCTGACAAAAGTTGTGGAAGCCAGTCTAATAGTGCAGAGTTTATTCAGAGGGGGAACCCTGGGATCTCCCCCCCCCCTCCCCCAGAACGTTCAAATGTTAATACTCAGTAGTTTAATTTCTAGCTATTTGAGGTCCCAGAAGCAACCTTAGAGCATCTAACTTTCAAAACCTTCCTAGGGCGATAGCTAGGGGGGGCACGACTCAGCATGCAGCATCTTTCCCACCCATCGCAAAATTGTATGTGAAACCCTTCAGCTAGTAGTGTATTATTTGTATGAACATTTACAGACACACACTCACAATCACATGTACTTGCATACTCACATACACATGCACAGTATCCACAGTGAATCAGCTACCTAACAAGCAGCAACCTAGTGAAGTAGCTATTATAAAACCACCTACATCGATTTATGGTCCTACGCCTGCTATTTCATGGCAGGCATCTCAACCTTATCCTGTGCAGTCACGAGCATCTGGTCAGTCTAGCGGCATAATGATAACTGATATGGTACAGCTGTTGCAGTTTTGCATATCCTCTTATCTAGAGTAATTAGCCTAACCTTTTCTTTTTATTATGACGTGGCAGCAGTTGACATTTGTACGTGATCATTAGTGTATGTAATTATTTTCTGTGATGTAAGTACACACCTAACATAAAATATCATATGCATACATACAAACAAGCATCACTCACCTATAGTGGAAGTTAGAGATGAGCACGTTCACAGAATCACAAGACAAAATTTACTACCAACCACTTACCCACTTCTGCCGTCAGAAAGACGTCAATGTAATTATCAAAATTAGTATAGACATTTTATTCCATTGCATTTATGTGTAGCTACTGATATTCTGCACTATACTGCTACCGGCACATTCACAATCATATGCACATACACACACACACACACACACACACACACACACACACACACACACACACACACACTATATGCATATATTCACACACACCTGCACACACACACACACACACACATTATATGCATATATTCACATACACCTGCATAGTATCCACAGTAAACCAGCTACCTAACGATCAGCAAACTAATGAAGCAGCTATCATAAAATCACCCACATCCACTGCTCATGGTGCTACGCCACAGCAGGCACTTCAAACTTATCCTGTGCAGTCACTTGCATCCGGTCAGTCTAGCAGCATAATGATAACTGATATGGCACAGTATAGCACTAAAATGTCCTCTCTTCTAGAGCAACTATTAATTGTATTATATAGCAGACCTTTTTCTAGTATAGTAGCAGTTTTTGTCTGTGTGTCATCGCTTATAATTAACTGTTAATTTTTTATGACCTAAGCATGCACCTAACATACATTGCACACATGCAAACACCATCATTGACTCATATTTTCTATTGGAATTTAAAGATGAACATGTCCATAGAGTCACACAAGACAATTCTACATCTATCCCCGTTCTGAAGTTACCATTTTACATACAGCCTTGTTTGCTCACCTGGACATTGTATTTTCATTTTCGGCTTAAAGCCATACTCACACTCACCAGTGGCAGTCGACGGAACTTACCCTGCCACCTGTACTTGCGCCCACACTCTACCAGCCGCCAGCTACTACAGCTGCCGAGATCCAGCGACTGCAAGCCTCCCTTGGAGCACTGCAGCCGAGTTCATTACATCACCTCCAACTAGCTCCGGCCTCTCACACCCTACCTACCCTCCCACGTAAGCTGAGTACTAAGGTGCACAATGGGGAGTTTATTGATTTTTCCAAAACCCTTCACGCACTAGAGTGTAAAGTTGATTTTTTGTGTGTAATCACTGGTACGTATCTGTGATGTAAGTACACAACTATCATACAATGGCACATACACATATACAAACACACATCACTCATTCATTGTTGTTATAGTAGATTAGAGATGAACAAGTTGCATAGAGTCACAAGAGTTTTATTTATGCCTCAGCCACATGCTGCCGGCAACCAGCAAGGGCTCCTGACCTTTCTGCATACCAATACCTCATTGCATGTACTTGCTGGGAGTTCCTGGGCAATGCCTGGCTAACATATGATACTGCCTTCAGGAGAAAGGTGACATCCAGCAACAATGAATGAGTGATGTGTGTTTGTATATGTGTATGTGCCATTGTATGATAGTTGTGTACTTACATCACAGATACGTACCAGTGATTACACACAAAAAATCAACTGACATACCATAATAAGGTACTCTTAGATGAGAAGACATGTAAATGGTTATGACGGCTGAGCAGTTGTACTTATATGAGTTATCATTATACTGCCCACACACTTGCGTTATGCATATATCATGCCTGAACAGCTACCTAAAGAAGAAAACAGTAAGTTTTAAAGAAGTGTCACAACCATCTTGTTAGTCTAGGCCATCAGAAACATTTGCTCATCTAGAGATTTGAAGCAAATAGCATTTTCTCTTATTGTGGTGGGAAGTTGAAATTTTTGTGTGTTAGCTGGTCCAAACACAGCGAGTATTATGTCAGTCCTTGGTCATCATTTTCTTTTTGTAAATATATCTTCAGAAGGGGTCAAGGAATATAGTATACCCCCTTCCGTGTCGGATAGAGCCAGAATAGCTGTAAAGTCCCCAGACCCCAGGAGATTGCAGAGACTGCTCACGCACACTCACTTAAAATAACTTAAAATACACCCATTTATATATGTATGCACATATACCCTGCACAGTCGCCTCAGTGGACCAGCTACCTGAAGGGGAAAGTAACAATGAAGTAGCTACCTTAAAACCACCTACACCTATTCCGCATGGCTCTACACCTACTATAGTGCAGCAGACACCTCAAACTCATGCCATAGAGTCACAGCCATCTGGTTAGTGTAGCAACATAATGATAACTCTTAATCCAGTGTTTATACCACTAAATGTATTGCTATTAGTGGATTGTGTTTCAAAATAACATCTATATAAAGGGGGTGACAGTATAAGTATCCTATGTGCTATATTAAAATGCACAGAAATTAACTATATTGATAAGTTTATGTATAATCTCAGTGAATATTTTAAGAGATCATACAACTGTGACAATATCTCAAAATGAGGCATTTATAAACTCTTATTGCATCAAAGGCTGAATATAAGGTAAGACTGATTTGTAACAAGGCATATTAGATTTCCCCCTTACGTTTACTGATTAAAGTAAGGGACCTGTTTTGTGGGGCACCTGCTACCTTTACGCAGCTAAAGCACAATCTATGAAGTTGTATTTTTTTTTAAGTGAGAGATCTATAGCGTGAAAGACTATTTTGCTACAGATTATTGCATAAAGTATTCAAGGCTGTACTTAACAGCAGGTCAGCCCAAGTTACATGCAGCCACAGAATGATTCAACTAGCTATAGCACAGCTAAAGGCATAATTATTTAGTTATAAGCTTCAAATTGGCTGCCAAAACCAGGATTATGACCGCCAACTACCACTTCTTCACCATCTCTGGGCTACACAAAACTAAGCTAGCTGTATATACTTTGGTCTATTGAGCCTGCAAACTTCAAGGAGCTTCCACTGTGCTGGCATATTGACGCAATAACATGCATATTTTAGTGCATGTGATAAGTCTGTATAAACAGACAGACATGGGAATCATAAATCAAACTTGGGACCAGCCAGATGTGCGCCTGGATGGTAAAAAAAAAGAAGCTATTTACTGATTGAGCAACTAGTGTTTCAGCGCTCTAAACATTGTTGGGAGCCTGATCCATTTTATCAGTATTGAAGAATGTGTGTATGATTGTGCCAGTAGCTGTGAGAGCTGATAAACTAAGAGTTTTTCAGCACAGTTGTCCAATGGACCATTAAATCTTCAATCTGCAACTGTTTTTCGGGCTGCTGCTGGTTAATGACAATCACTCTATATTTGCTCAAAGCCACTGGCACAACTGAATATGGCATGGGTAATTCAATTAGCAAAACCACGCACCAACACATCATAAAATGGACCAGGCTCCCTCTTTTTTTTTCTATATGCAAAAAGTACCTGTGAGTTGGAACCAGAAACATTAGATGCAATGCAACTGTTTCATTGCTGGGAGTTTACTGCAATATGTGGCAACCTATAAGAATAGAGTAGGCTCTGAGTTGTTGAGATAATTTCTTGAACTTCTGTCAGGTATGTTTTTCTACACAGGTTTAGTTAGCTGTATAAAGCTTGCCTACTGCTCCTTAGGCGGCCAAAGGAGCAGACCTCTTACCCATTGAGCTACCAGAACCCTTAGCAAATTTTGCTAAGAGGTTCCCGTAGCTCAGTGGGTAAGAGATATGACTAGTATTCAGGAGGTCCTGGGTTAAAGATTTTGCATGAATTGCTTCAATCATCTTTACTGAGTGTACTTAATAATCACCTATTTACTGTTCATATAGCAACTCAAAGGGTACCAGAGGAACCCTTCGGATTTAGCCCCCCTAGTCCTTCTATGCAGCAGTACCAAGTAACTGCACCACAGCAGAATGGAAGAGGTCCACAATCTCCTTTTAAAACAGGTCAGTACAGAGTAACTGTTAATAGTTGGAATAGCTATACACTACCGTACGACTGATTCTAATTATTGTGAATTGTGAATTCATGGCCAGGACGCAAAGTTAGAAAACACACTGAATAACCGTTGTCTTTGAGTGGAATACTATATACGCAATCACTTTATAAAATTTATACATGTACCTATTCCTATAGAAAGAGTATTCTGAGTACAGCATATGGCTAGCCCAGAGTCCCTATTCGCCATACATTAACTTAGGTAATATCTTTGACTTTTGAACTAATGGATTTCAGTCACACAATAGTCAGACCTGTAGTGGCTATAGTAACAAAAGCATTGGTCTTATATGCTTGTGCATGCATGATTGAGAAAGCAGTAGCTAATCTTACTATGCATGGTTTTTAATCCTCTGCCAAAACAGACACAACCAATAGGAGAGCTAAGGCTGAGCGTAAGCGAGCTCGAGAATGTGAAGACAGTGCGGAAACATGTGAGTTACCTACTAGGTAGCTATATAGTTGCTGCCATATCAGAGCAGTATCAACTAGCACAGCAGTACAACCATGGCTGTACCAAATTTTCACACAATAACTTTTTTTACTCAATGATTAATGTATGATCAGTCTGGATTAGTAACTTACTCCAAATTTAGTCTTGTGGGCCAACTTTCTCGGCGACTTATACGGACAAGCCTGGCATTCTAATAAATGCATGCTTTGAGCTCAAGCCTGTGGTATTTAGTGTTATTTAATGAGCGCAGGACTGGAGCTTGGGCATGAGACTAGTGTCTGGAGATCCTCCACTGACTAAGAAACAGAGGAAGAGTGGAAGTCAGCTGGGATCGACCAGCAGTGAAGTAAGTAGTGATAGTACTGCATGCTATGAGAGAGCTTTCCCCCGATCACTGATAAAATATACATACATTACATTTACAATAATACTTTACAATACACAGGCACTACAACTAAGGGAAAGATTCAGAATCTCGAAAAGAAGTATGAAGGATTGGTCATAAAAGCACAAAATGAAGTAATGAAAAAGAATCCTGACCTAGTGGAATTTTATACGAAGATAACACTACTCCCAAGCCCATTGAAAGAAGAGCAACGACTACAAAAGTACCTCAAAGAAAACATACCTCAGCTTTGTAATGCAAAAAGTATCCGTGAAATCTTCTGTCTCCTCAATCTCTACTGGGATTATCTCAACTATGAACTGCTACAACGTATCATAGAAACGTACGGAGATGATGAAACAAAGATAGCAATGGAAAATTACAGCAGAGAAGTGGAAGTATTCCAACAGGAAACCACATTGGCTATGTTCTGTGAAGCCAGTCCAAAGCGAAAAAGATTCGACACCGCCCAAGAACTCACTGAGCTTATCATAACCCATGGTAAAATTACCCCCAATTCCTCACTTACGTGCGTTCATGACTTTCGCCGACAATTTGCTCTTGAAATGTCACTGCAAAAAATTGCAGTTATAGTCATTGAAGTGAAGCCTGGAAGTATTGTAACGGTTTGGCTGATACCAACTGTTGGAGCAATTAGAGTGAAAAATGATGTTGAAGAAGGCAAGATTGATTTCTTCAAGCAACATCACATCCTTGAGTTGCAAATGGATGGTGCTATTATATACTCCTCAGGTAATTATATTAAATAGTAATTAACTACATATAGACATGTTCTCCCATGGGTGCCTAAATTTGAAAAAGGAGTCTCATCATTTTTACTCTTAGAGTATTGTATTCAGCATCAAATTGCAATGTTCTACCTATCGTGATCAGTGATAGTCTAGTCCGACCAGTTCTGTCGCTATCCAACCAGTACTTGCCTCTCTCCAACCGGCACCAAGCTCAACCATGCTGAAACTTACTGCATGCACAATGATCGATCCTGAACTCTGGATTTGTCATATCTGATGTCTTTTTATGCTGTAGTAGCTGGTACACCAACATATTTAGTGAAGAACTTAACTTGGTAAGTGAAAAAATAGCTTAATACCTACTATGGTACAACTTTTAGTACACCATTTTTATAGACCCAAATGTGTGATGGTATCACGTGTGTGATGTATATCATTATAATAACATGCCATCTGCAAAAGTCTAGCTGCAACATTGACCACCACTCAGACAATCCTGGCCGATCTGAATTATGATGTTATTGCTTAAACACTTCTACGACTTCAGTGGTACTACATACTAAGTACTGCCTGCTTACATTTAATAAAAGCACACTTGAGTAAGTAAACAAAAGAAATGTTGAGCAGCTCTCAAAATTTGCACTGACATGTACTCAACGCTGTACATAATCTGCACCATGTTCTGACTGTTTTTCTGGCTGTTTCTTTTTAATCAATTTGAACGGCAAATAATAGCATACACACCATGTATATACAAACAACAGTGAGACTATGATCGTAGCTAAACTCTTAAAAGGGCTGATTTCAAAGCTGTCAAAAGCACACAACGTATGCAACGGACCACAGCAAGTACATGTGCATGTTCCTCATACATGCACCATATGAGCTCCTAGTGTAATAAGCATGCAAGGCTGACACAATAGTGAGCATATGCAATCTAAAAATTTATGATAATGGATTTAGTATCTATGCATATACGATTTTGATCAAGTATGGTAATTATTTAACCTCATTTTCTGATCAGATCGTTAATTTATGGAAATTGGAATGGCAGAAATGAAGTTACCTAATTTTGTTTGAATGATTAGACTCCCTCTGGTAGGACAAACAGCTGAATTTATTTGCATACATGCATTTACGAACTTTTAAATCCGCACACCCAATAGTCAGTAGTCAAAAGTATAAAGATCATGATTCTTTCCTAATGTCCTATCAAAGGTGCCGCTGGAACTAAAGTATCCCCTATAATTATGTGCACCCCTCTTCTGGATCCTTAGGTTTGTCTGACACAGCACTGCTAGCAAATTCAGGCAAACTGGGTGGTTGCTATCATCCTGTCCATCGCACGATATCATGTCCAGTTTTTTGTGTACTTATATCACAAATTGTACCTGGCTCTCTCATTTCACTTTGGAGTAGGGTGGACAAGGCTAGCACAAGACTAGAGTAAGCCATTGAATTTTAGCCACCATGAATTCTCATATCAAAAGAAAGTAGCATGCAGTCCAGCTCACTCCTGCACCAAAAGGTAGCATGGTAGTTCGACCCTTCCCCCCCTTACCACATTAGCTACCACTATTATTAATGTATTCCTGCAAAACGCCTATAGAGATTGCTGTGGCTTTTTGATATAGCTATGATAAAATGCCACAGCAATCTTGATCTGCCATGGAGGATAATGAGCCTCCGTATATTTATAATTTTAAGTGGAGTTGCAAAGTTTTGATCAGCTCATCTCGTTTCTTTGCTTGCCCATGCTATGGTGAGGCCTGGTTGATTTCAAGTATGTGATAAATTGTACCTACCTCGAGATCGATCTTCAAATATGCCACAAATTTTTTTGCATGTGCATGCTTTTGGCAGTTAGAATTTCAGCCACACACAGATCATGATTATTATTATATTATACACATGTCTGCTCACCGCTACATTTTACACTTGGCAGTGCAGTTTGCCGTTGATTGCTATAAAATCAAACATTGATAGTATATAGTGTGAAAAACATTCTGCACTATAATTCCACACTATATGCCATCACTATTGCATAGATATTTGGCTACCTAAAATAAGCATGTACATATTCAAACAGACATTGCTTACCCCTGTTGCAGGAGCAAAATTACCCCCACCAACCAGTTACCCAATTGTGCAGTTACCTTCAAGGCAGTCAGGAAGAGGTTAGTACACTTATTGAAACTGTGTAAATGATATTCTGCATTGTACGTATAGCGATTTGTTTGCTAATGGTATATATAATGAATTGTGGTTTCATTTTTTCTAATACTTAATTATACTCACATGCACACCCACACTTTCAATATGCACAACACACGTTTGCATAATGCATACTCATTCACAGTAGCCACAGGGGACCTGCTACCTAAAGAGGAAAATTTTAATGAAGTGGCTGCCATAAAATCACGTACACCCATTCCTCATGGTGCTACACCCACTATTGCACGGCAGACACCTCAACCTTATGCTATACAGTCACTACCATCTGGTTAGTTTAGCAGCGTAATGATAACTTGATATGATACAGCTTCTGTGGTCAGATACCGTCTCATCTAACATTTTTGTAATCAGAGTGTATAGAGAGAAAACTCTTCAAGGAGTAAAATTTTGACGTTTTTCACAGATTTAACGTAAACCACAAAAATTATACCCTCAAAAAGTTTAATACAGTAGGCATGGCTCCACCATGTCTGCAATCCTCAAAAAATATTTCAGGAAAAGGGTCAACCTGAGAAAATTTTAGTGCTATATGATAATTATATTGTGTAATGTAAGTACACACCTAACATACATAAATGTCATTGTACACATACATACATCACTCACCCCTGTGTTGTCATAGTCGATTTTAATGATGAACAAGCTCAAGCTCATAGAGTCACAAGCGAAATTTTGCCATTGTCCAGTTACCAACTTCTACAGTCAGAAAGAGGTCAGTACACCTATCAAACAGTATAGTCCATTGCACTTTGTGTGTAGCTGCTGGTTTGTTAATGGGATAGTGCACTGTGTATTTAGATTTTCAGGAAAATTTGCACACACACGCACCCATGAAAATAACCCGCTATACGGTAATCTAAACCGTCATATGATGCTCAAATGGAGTAGTGACGACTGAATTGAGACAAAGAGGTCAATATGTAGTCATAGTATGTACCTGCATCACAAATCAGCATATCTCTAGATGAGCAGTTAGGCTTTTTTCACCACTAGGGAGGCACCTCCAGTGGTGAAAATCCTAACTCCCATACTCCATTACAAAACCATGGATTTGCTGAGCCTGTAACTACCATATCTTAAGTCGAATTTGCTTCAAACTTTCAAATAGACGTTTATGTGCAGTGAACAGGTAAACACATTGATGTTGCTATAGCACCAAAATACACAAGGTTATTTTAACTGTGTATGGTCTATTAAAAGAGGAACAAGATTGATTTAAAACTTTTTATTTCCATGGCAACAAAATGTATGGATGGAGCCTACTAGTGGGCAGGAGGATATGGATGCCATCTATCCTGGCATACTCCCAGATAGTGAATAATGACGTACCTTAGTGCTAGCACATGACAATAATAAACTCTTGCAACAGAAAGATTCCATACAAGCTACATGGAAAGGATGTTTTCAGGAGGTAAACCCAGCAAGTTACAGACAGCACCAATGCCTTTTACGAGAGGTACCATTTTTAAATACATGCAGGCACAAGAGATTATATTCCTGCGTTTGTTAGCTTGTCATTATATGGCAAAATTAAATATAAATACTATGACCTCATATTTCTACTCAGTTATGGAGTCTCAGACCTCTGATGAAGGCACTACATCTACAGTGCTTGAGGGTGGCCAGCATGGGGATTTATCTCCTATGAGGACTGAAACGAGGACAAAGAGTCCTGCAGATGTCGGTCAGATTAAACCTGAAAATGAGCAGCAATGTAAGTACTCCCTTAGTGCATTGCTTTATGATGTCCATAATTTGTTTTGGAGCCTCTACATGTCAATGAATGCAGAATGACCCCTATAGGCACATTAACTTGGAAGACCTTTTCTCCCGAAATACAGATGCCCTTTTTGATAGTGGCTGGGAGCAATTTCCACAGTGTGTATCATTTAGAAACACATGCAAAGACATAGCTTCTGGGGAGTGTAGCCACGTCTAGGAGTAGCTACCTAGCCAGGTTCTAATGTTCTGCCTCATTAAAATCTAATGTAATAATGACGTACCTTAGTGCTAGCATCAGAGAAGACATACATATGCAGTGTAGTCTCAAAGCACTGCAATCAAGAGCCAGGAGATGTGTGCCATATTGTAACGTCTAGCTCATACAAATCACTTCAAATGTGTCAACAACTTTTTGTTATACATACATGTGCCTACTGTGACATGATGCGAAGTGTCATATGCATATTCAGCGTTTGATTGCACAATGTTTTTCAAAGTGAACCACTTACTAAAAGCAAAGGCTGCATTACTTTAGTCAGTTTATAGTGACCTCTGATGAAGGCACTACATCTACAGTGCTTGAGGGTGGCCAGCATGGGGATTTATCTCCTATGAGGACTGAAACGAGGACAAAGAGTCCTGCAGATGTCGGTCAGATTAAACCTGAAAATGAGCAGCAATGTAAGTACTCCCTTAGTGCATTGCTTTATGATGTCCATAATTTGTTTTGGAGCCTCTACATGTCAATGAATGCAGAATGACCCCTATAGGCACATTAACTTGGAAGACCTTTTCTCCCGAAATACAGATGCCCTTTTTGATAGTGGCTGGGAGCAATTTCCACAGTGTGTATCATTTAGAAACACATGCAAAGACATAGCTTCTGGGGAGTGTAGCCACGTCTAGGAGTAGCTACCTAGCCAGGTTCTAATGTTCTGCCTCATTAAAATCTAATGTCCCACCCACTAAAGGTCTTTGCTGTTATCAGAGAAGACATACATATGCAGTGTAGTCATAAAAGGAAGGCTAACCCTAACCCTAACCCAACGAGGCGAGTCTGGTGGCTGCATGGTTCTAGATGCCCTCGTCATCCTCTGTAGCCAGCATTTTGAATATATGATTTTACCTTCTGATAGTGATTATACAATCTGTACCTGATGAGGCTGTAAGGCCAAATCAGTTATCGTGCAGTGTGATTTATTTATCACTGTCATCTATGGAGATTGATATGCCCTTGCTCTGCAAGAAACTAGTGTCTATAGCATTGGTTGCCATTTGTGGTCGGGAATCAGAGCAATCTTCCACCGATGTATATCTTTTATCTGGGCAACTGGAAACGGAGGGAAATGGAAAGCTAAAACAGAAAACTGAAATGGAAAATTGAAATGGAAAACTGAAATAGAAAGCTACAACAGTATTCCTATAATTTTTCTGTTTTCCAATACAGTAGTAAGACCTGTGTTTACCTTCGCTCGCTCGGCGAGGAGGCCTAAGAAGGAGGCTAAATTCTAAGTCACTGCCGCTACTACTACGCAGATGACTGACAGGGAATGATGTGCAATACTGTCGACAGACTTCGCGATGGAGTTTCAGAAAATACTATCGCATTGGTAGATATGCTATCCAGTGATTTCTTGGGCTTTTTAGACATGCATAACTATACGCAGTGTATATGCGTATAGTCAGTCCGTGTCCGTGGAGAGGGGCCAGTTTGCAAAACTAACATATACATGATGCAGCTGGTACTATAAATAGTGTTCCATTTCAGCTTTCCGCATCTGGTTTCCATTTCAGTTTTCCATTTCCTCCGTTTCCAGTTGCCCCTTTTATCCAGTATTTCATGCCTCAAAGAAGTATGAATACTTTTTTTACTGTGGTGTATTTTGGCAGGATGTGAACTTTTTGTGGTCACAATAGCATTATAGATTTCTGTTACTTTTATTGACAGGTGCAACTGCAGGTGCTATAAATCCCAGAATGATTGCCTTAACTGTTGCACAGCGCGAGGAACAGACTATCAAAGGAAAGTTTGGTTCCCTTGTGTCTACAACCTTTACGAAGCTCCAGGCTAAGCTTATTACAGGCGAAAATGTGCGCATTCATTTAATAGCCTTCTATGGTAAAAATAAGCACTTTGATGCAGACAAATTTCTACGGAAGTTTATTAATCCAGGTCTAGGCTTGAAGGAAGTCTTTCATGCAATTACCAAACAAGGCTTATGGGACTACATGAATTATGAACTTCTACAGTCGATTATTGAACAATTTCTTTCTGAAGACAATCAAGCCGGTGACATGCTCACACAGTATCAAAAAGGCATCAGAAGTTATTTATTTGCAACAAAATTAGAAGAATATATTAATACTGCCCAGTCAGCAAAACAGTGTGAGCTACACTCTGAGCTTCTTCCACCTGCTTCTCCTGACAAGAATCTTTTTAAAGTTCTCTCAATCGAAATTGACGGAGTTGATATTACACAGCAATCTCTGGCGTATATTAGCCAGCTTTGGAAATCACTGGCTAATCAGCTTTCCCTTCCACTGCAAATGGTTTTACTACACATGGCAGAAAAAGGCTACATTGTCATCACCTGGCTAATTCCATCATATGCAGTGCCTCACGTTAACAAAAGAGTGGGTGAAAGTTCCAACTACTTTGAGGAGGAGCACATTATTAGTGTTGTATTGGACTACAACTGTATCTACCCCATTGTGTTTGAAGAGAGTCCATTACAAGAAGCACCTCTAAAAGAGGTATATTTACCCAATTACTGGACTAAGATGAGTGTAGTTTTCTATTTTTAAGAACACAAATAATGTCCTGTTGCCTGTACTATCAGTATTCAGGATTTAGTAAGTAACTAGACACCGAAATATAGTTAAGGGAAGATCTTAGCATATGCCTAAGCTACATAATGTGCTTTTTGAATGCTCTAAATACGTTATAATGCTGTACATATTACAAGTCATATAGTAACAGGAGCAGAAATAGTGGAAGTCTGACATTGAATGTATTCTGATTTAATCATTGTTACAGCAGTATCAAGAAGAAAATATGCCTGAACAGAATCTAGTGAAGTCAGAGACTGGGAGATATTCTCCAGGTTAGTAAACAATCACTGATGGCATTGATGTGTATGTCCACTGTATAAATAGTTTCTACGTTTTTTGATCATGTCCTATGCCATTTAGAGCTGCCAACTAGAACTCCATCAATGCAAGACCTAGAGATACCTGAGGATCCAGAGATGATATCAGACTTCCACCAGCGAATGCTGTCTGGTAAAGTAATTCGCTTAAACTATAGCTACTTGTACCAGCATTTGGTCTTCAGTCCCATCCTCCAACAGCTGATGCTAGACAAATGTATTCTTTCTGAAGTAATAGCCAAAAAGGTGGAATTGTATCCGGGAAAATTTGCTCAGAATGCTATTATTATAAGTGCCCTTTTCACTTGGGAGTGTCCTCCTGGAGGATTGCTGAAGTTTGCTGATACTTTGGCAGTGACTGATCAGCAAGAACACATTGGACACAAACTAACTAAAGGTAAACTCACCCTTCTTGCTGTTTCAAAAGTGAGCATTGGAGGTACATATCACCTCCACTTATTGTTTCAAATTGAAGTAGAATTATTAGCTATAAAAGTTGTCTGCTCTGCTTGCACATACATAGGGCTCATTATAGGCACTCCAAACTACCTGTTACTTTCTCCTTCAGTTATGCCTCAGCTTGGAGGCTGTGAGTGCTTTAGTGTAGGGTAATCGACTTGCAGTATGGGAAGTAGCAGGATAGTTATTTTCAACCAAATATACATAGCATAGAAGTTTCTTCTTGTGGTATAAAACAGCTCTCCTCTGCTCTCATCCAAACATTTCTGCAGCAGCAGTCAATAGTAGGGTATCTGTAGCAACAGTTTTTATTCCCCACATTGAACTAACAATCATTCCATATAAGAACATATCTACACCTGGTATTTGTATTAATGAGCATACTGTATATGTGTCCAGTGATTTAAAAAATAATTGTTTTATACTCTACAGATTTCAGACACCAACAGCAGCTTTCAACTGATGAACATTCTCGGCCTACTCTTGTAGCTAACATCCATACTTCAAACTTCTCTGGCCTCTCTGAGCTCTTTCTTAGGGTACTGAGAAATGTGATTGATGGATTTGATCAAATTCCAAATGCACTTGAGAAAGTAAAATCCATTCTCTCTACACTTGTTCTACCACTTGGAGATGGTAAAGTAGCTGCACTTGTAGACCCCAATGACTACAAGGATGCTCGTACTCTTCGAGAGTTGATGAGGCTTATGGCTCCATACTGGAATTGCCTTAGTACTGATCTACTTCAGCTTCTTTCTGAGGAATTAAGCTGTAGCCTAGCTACTACCGCAATGGATGAGTTAGTTCATGCTAGACAAAGGAAAGATTTAGTAATTGCCGTATACACTCCCTCTTCAACATCTGATATGAATGACCTTGATTCAGGCTTATCTCTTGGACACAAGTCAGCCCACTCTGCATCACTAGAGGAGCTTCAGTCTCAACACCCTGCAGTCTTTGCTAGGCTTCCTGAGCATCGTGTGAGTGCTTCCCGGAGTGTTGCTCGAATTTCAGTTGAAGTAGGTGTACCAGTTCTTCGTCTTACAGACTATTATAACATACTCCAAGCAGTTAGTGCTTTCTTTCTGTTACCACGTGCCGCACTAGTGTACTGTGGATGTTCACACAGCCCACTTGTACTTTGCTGGGAAATCTCTACAGAGATAGTAAAATACACTATATCAGCCAAACCTGGTCTTAGTAGCTACCATCTGCTGGCAGAACAGGAATTTAGAGGTCTTGCTGTGGCAGACGAGATCAAGTACCGGTATCCAAGCATCAAGGTACAATAGCAGTAGACCTACTTTATGTATTCTACAACTTTGGTATTAAAACTAGTTAGAGATATCAACCATGGCTGAAATGATTACGTAGCTACTGTCTTTTGTTCCATACAAAATTTGTAACTTGCTAGATAGTAGAGTATGTCCTGCAGTTGGCAACTAATGAATAATAATTGCCCATTCCTGTTTGTGCATGAGTCCACAGGATTCTACTCGATTTTTTGGTCGGTCATGGATTTTCATGTATTTTATGGAAATTGTGTAAAAGAATCATACAGCATAGGTATTTTGGGTCTTTTGGATGTACTCATCAGTGTTGATACCATTGATGTTAAAACCTTTCTGTATGTCATTTTACAGAGCCTACTGTCCATGGAAACATGCCATTCAAAATTTATTTAGGAAGCACTCCTTTTTATAGCCACATATAGGGCCCTGATTCTCAGAAATTCTGCACTGAGGATCTTTTCAACACTTTGGGTGATCTCAGCAGGGTTCCTAAACACAGTCTACAGCTACAGAAGCCGGGACTGTATGGGCTTGGTGCTTGGGCCATTCTGACCCATTTGGATTGGCCTAATAAAAAATTGCCAACCTGTGCTGCTAGGCTCAGGATACTCTGAGGGTGCATGACAAGACATCACAGAGAAGAAAATGTTGGGCGACTTTATGAATTGCTAATAAAGAAATCTATTCAAACATATATACTAGTATCATGAACATTAGTAACGTGTACCAAGAAAATATTTAGTTGTAGATAGTGGAGTAGAAATAGCAGACATTAATTTTATGCTACCTCAAATAAAGACATCACTTGAATTCCAATTCTGAAATGATACATTCATTTTATGTATTCCATCATGCAGGAAGTAGAGCTATGGGAAGCCTCAGCAAAAGGCCTGGTCAATAGGGTTTCAGAGCTCTTGAAGTGTACCAATCTGAATGTAGCAGATCTGGTAAGCATTGCTAATGCAGTCTGTAATAATAGATCGATTTTCCACTGTGGTACGAAAACTCTTCCTTCAGTTTAGTCATTACTCATGTACCGCAGCTGAAGAATAATTTATGGTATATAACACCTCCTGGAGTAAAATTTCTACCTACGTATTTACCACACTTGATAGTTAGTTAATGCTTGATAACAGACAAATTACAGTGGAGTGTCATGTTACTATGATACTACTAAAAATGACTGGACTTGGAAGGCTTTTGGCAAGTCTATCACACATATAGTGCTATAGAAATATAAACATCCCCACAGTTTTGCAATAAGCAATAATATAGTCCATGTGCTCAAGATGCTCAAGATGCGGTTGCTAATAAAAACTTAACAAACCGGCAAGACATTGTAGCCATCTGAAGCACCTTAGCTGAAGCACCTTAGCTTGGCTATAACAACGAATAGTTGCTATGACTCCATTTTGGTGAGCGATGAACATACACTACTTTGCTGTGGTACAAACCGGTTATACCACTCCCACTCAGAACTATAGCGGATACACTACTCGGGCTTTGTCCTTGTAGTGTATATGCGCTAAACCTCTTCGTGATCGTGGTATAACTTATATGTGTATGGTTCCGGAATGATTAGCCATGTGGTATAAATGCTTCTAATTATTGCAGGTAATTCAGAAAGTTGGGAATCTATCTATAATTACTGAATATTATTTTTTTTTTTGTTTTTTTTGCAGTGTAACTTTACATCACTGCACTGGGCCTCTCAAATGGGCTGTAACCAGGTGGTTGAACTACTGCTCAGTAGAAATGCGGATGTCAATACCCAAGACAAGGTTGGGTGCTACATATAGTATAACGTAGTCTATAGTAGGCTACTTAGTGTTGTATAATTCCAGAGGTGCAAGATAGACTCGGTTAACTGTCCACGGCATGCTAGTTACCGTGTTTCTGATACCCTGTATGTTTAATGTTCACCTGGTGTGCATAAAAATTGAGGGTTAATCACTCTGCCAAGTACAAAGTACGGCGGGCAAGTAGAGATGTGGCTGTAATCTGGGCGCAGTGATCGCTCGATTGCGCGAAATTGTCGATGACACAGAAATTCAGGGCTGTGAGGTCACAGTGCACCAATTCCATGACAAAAGTTAGTGAGGTACACCTTTTCTGGGCACTATATTGGAGTTCCTGCATGCTGGAGAGTATCGTAGCTTGTGTTTAAGATTTTCAGCCTTGGATAGCATATGCATGTTGCAATAGGGGCTTGTGAGGTGCATGCATGATGCACACACTGTTGCATATGTTGTGTGCCTCTGTCAGCTTTGACAGCAGCCTTTTGAGAGTGTAGCTATCTGTGTATATGCAGTCTGTGTGCTACTATTTGTTGTTGTGTTGACAAAGAGGACTCATAGAGTAGTAGAAACAACCAGAAAAGCAGTCAGAAATGGTGCCGTGCTGAGTAAATGATGTGCAGACTTCGTTGACAGTTGACTTAGTATGTAGTAACACTTTATTAGACTGTTGAGTAATTAATTTTTCTTGGAAAACATTCCTCATACTGTGACATCACATGAATGGTAACTGTTTCACGTTTCAGTCAGTACTGCCACCTATAAGATTACTACTGGAGGCCCAATGATTAATCATTGTAATTGGACAATTTCGTGTCTGTGCATGACATTGACATTGCACATGCAGACTTAATTATCACCAGTATGGGCTTATGTGCAGTATCTTGAACATAGGTGGTTATAATAGACCATTTTCCATGTGATGTCACAGTATGAGGAAGCTTCGATTATTACCCCACGAATCATGGCTTGGGGGGGGGGGGGGGGGGGCAGCCACGCGCGTGTAATGTATTACGGTCTATGGGAAACCCGAAATGAGGTACGCATTTCCGCGTGTAACTCCACCTGTAAAGTGTTGCAGTAGGGGCTCGTAAGGTGCATGCATGAGGAGCATGCACATACTGCTGCATATGTTGTGCGCCTTTGTCAGCTTTGATAGCAGCCATTTAAGCATATAGCTACCAAGGTTACCAAGATTGGGAAGACATTAACACATAGTTAAGTTGCACGTATATGCAGGAGTTGTTTCATGCACTCACTGTAGATGGCAGATTGGCTGAATTTTTCAAGCCTGACTGCTTTATTCATAGCAATAGTTGATTGAAAGTGTATTGAAAAGTTTAAGCTGCTCGTTTCCAAGATTCCATTTATTGTCCCTGTCTGGGTGTGACGTCGTGTGTACATCCATGTACATCATTTCAGCAAAGTAACAAAATTGGCTTGGCTGAGACAAATGGCTGTAGCAGGTATGTGGAGTTTGAAGCAGTACAACCCTAGTGTGTAACCACACAAGAGTACACAAGAGCCTAGGGGGAGGATACAATCTCTCCAGGAAATGGGTGTATGTTCAAAGAATTAGCATATTATTTATTTATAATTACATCAGTTCAGTTCCTGCAGCCTTTGTTTGCTATGAATTTGATTATTGCATGTGCTCACTATTGTGTCAACCTTGTAATAATGCATGCAGGGTGCTATGTGTCCACACTGCAGCCACTGTTGATATGAATTTGATTATAGCTTGTGCTCAGCATTTTGTCAGCCTTGGATAGCATGTGCATGTTGCAATAGGGGCTCGTGAGGTGCATGCATGATGAGCATGCACACACTGTTGCAAATGTTGTGTGCCTTTGTCAGCTTTGACAGCAGCCGTTTGAGAGTGTAGCTATCTGTGTATATGTAGTCTGTGTGCCACTATTTGTTGTTGTGTTTACAAAGAGACCTGATGGAGAAGTAGAAGCAGCCAGGAAGGCAGTCAGAACATGGTGTAGATTATGTGCTGTTCTGAATAGATGACATACAGACTTTGAAAGCTGTAAGTGGACAGTAGACTACTTAGTGTGCAGTTGCACTGAAATTGTTGAAGTACTGAGTAATAGAGATTGGGTGTTCATTATTTTTCTTGAAAACTGTGGTTATCACTAAAGTCAGTGCTTCACATTCAGCACTGCTACCGTTAGGATCACCACTGGAGGTCCATTGATTAATCCTGGTGTCACATAATAAGGGGGATCTGTGGGCCTGCTCTCCCCAGGAAAGGTTAGGATTTCAAGCCTCCTGACATCATTTCTGTTGCAGTTTGGGATAATTTAGGTGTGTAGCCAGCCTCCAACTTCAGGTGTTTTGATTAGAGGCTGTGAAGCAGTTGAATGTAAATTTGAATATACATAAATTCCCGTGCTCAGCACGTTTCCGTACCTTTCCAGCGGCTACTCCTTAATAAATGCTTTGCGTATGAATGCACATAAGTCTAGAAAATTTTGATGCCCCGAAAAGTGGTCGGATTGAAATCTGACCAACCCGACTGGTGACTACAGCCTTGTTAAGTAGTATAACGGTACGATAAGAGCTCTATTCAGTGTTGGCACAAACTTATGCAAATTCATGAATTTTTTTGGAAAGGCAAGATGGTGCAAAAGGAGGTTCTTCGTTTGCCTGAGTAGACAGAGTGTTGCAGAGAAAACAGTCGCTTCGCATCCATGATGAAAATCTATTAGCTTGCAACAATGAGCTACAAAGCAATTTGTAGCTCATTTTGCACCAGAGAGCAGCCTACATGGTACATACATACTGAATTCCATTAGTGGTGCATGCAGAATGACCCGATTCCATTCCATTCATTTGAATGCTGTGAAAGACTAGCGAGTAAGCATGTTGAAGGAGCAAGCATGTTGAAGGAGCGTAGGCAGGCGTTATGGCATTTTCTGGCTCGCAAATCAGCGGAGAGTAGATGTACATAGCATGGCATGCTACTGCTGTTTGTCTGTGGCTATAGTTTTTTTGTGTTTCTGTGTGTTTCTGTATGTGGTACACAGTGCCAGCCTACTGATTGTGCACAAGTTTTGTGCTAGACAGGTAGCTATCCTAGCTACTGCTGTCCTTTGTAATTTCTACAGTTGCTGGGAGTGTTTTATCTCAATAGCCTGCATCTTGGTTGTAGCTCTCTGTTATTGACACCGTATTGTGCCAAAACATACTTCTACCAACCTCTGAGCCAAGGACCTTGCTAGTGCTGAACCTTTGAAACAGCCTGCACAGGTCGTGGTCTCAGTCGGCTAAACCACAGCGGCACAGGACTAATGTCTGAGCAGAAGTATGGGTAAATTCTGCTGCAGCAACAGTGTAGGAGTAGCTACAGGGGCAGGACATAGTCTATGGGCAGGGTTAGTTGTACACAGACTTCAGAAGTTGATGGCCTTTTGCCAGTTTGGCAATTGACAGGAGGGTTTTTGGTGAATGCTCATTTGGGGCTCATGTTTCTTGAGCGGTATTAGTCTCGTGTCCCGTCGGAAAATTGAAATTGCTATAAATGTAATTTCACTACGGCTAGCTCAATAATTAGAGTAATACCATGGCTGTTCCCAAGATAGTTTTAGTTCCTCGACTCCATCGTGACTTCGAAGAGACTGTAGTCACTGTAGCTGTCCTGCAAGCGTTCCAGAAGCTTGGATATGATCGTCCAAGCCCAAGATCAGGCACTTGCGGTTCGTTGGAGAACGATGTTTTCGTCATGCTACCAACCGCTGCGGAGTGGCAAATCTTTGTGTTACACTTCTGCGTATATCCACGACAGTTTTTGACTAGCTGCTGGAGAGAGGGATGCTCACCACTGCATAGCTGTTTAGTAAAACATGGTTGTCTGCAGGCAAATTTCTGTTCGATGGTCAATGTATCCAGCATGTACTATGTAAAATCTTGAACCGCCTTAGCGCCATCAGAAGACAGTGAATGAAGCAGCCTCCGGGAGAACCTTGAATACCCTACCCACCCATGACACAAATTACCATAGCACTTTGCTTATAGACACAAATTACCATAGCACTGCTTGTAGCCAGAGCAGTACTACTAAAAACTAAGCACGTTTGAGCCCAGCCCCTTTGTTTACATATCTCGCCTCCACATGGCTGCAATCAACGCTATAGCACATTCCAGTGTTGTCTGCATAGCCCAAGCAGCTTACCTAATGTTACCAGACTGATATTCAAAGAATTTTCCAGTTTTGGATGGCAATTAAACTAGAGGAATATTTGTGTATGCTCATTTGGGGAGAAATATGAGTATTGTCCTGCTGAGCTGGCAGGCAGTGTTGTGGTACAGCTGTTATTCTAGTGTTGGTGCCTTTGGTAATATGGCTTCCTGAGCTGAAAGTAACTATATTCATAGGTTAATGTAATTAAGGGGTCACTCTACTCCCATGTTGTAGAAGTCAGTTCACACACACACACACACACTACACAAATTCTACTGTCACCGAACCTGTAGAAATCCCTCTTTTGCATAATGTTGTATATAGCAATATGCGAGTTATCTGGGATGGGCAAAGACATGTCTTAGAAAATTTTAGAAATATTTCTGTTTGATTTAGTGAGGTCAATTAGTTCATTAAAGTCACTGTTGCAGGTCTGTAAGGGGCAGTCTTTGTTTTGTCACTGTGAAGTCAGTTAGATATTTGTGAAGTCAGTTAGATACTTGCAAAGTTAGTTGGAGACCTGCAGTTGTAATTGTCAGTTAACCTTTATCAATTATGACTCACAATATTTCATGACTCAAGCCAGTCAACTGTACGTGTCACAAAAATAAACAAGATTTGAGATACTAACAAAGAAACGAACGATTGGTGTTTGCATCCGATAATTAGTAATGGCTACCACAAACAGGATAGTGGAGACGGGGCTGTGCAGTAGTGTAGTGCTATTGCAAGTGGGGCCAATCACAGGCAAGCTCTGTTGACTTCAGCAAGTTAGACACTGTAGCTACGACCTAGCTAGCTAGTGACATGGTTAAACAGTTCAAAGCGTACCAGCTTAAATGTGCTGTCTGCCTCCTAGTGCTGCAACAAGTGAGGCAATCCCATGCCTTCAGTCTTTGCTACCATTGAGCAGTGCCTCTCAGAATGGCCACAGTCAGAATGCTGAAATGTTGCCAACGTGAACCTCCCACTGTGCATGCAAGTGCGTAATTCATGATTATATAGCAAGTGTTCTCATAAGAAAAGGAGGCTACAGATTGTCTCATGTAAAGTCTGGCGATTGATAATATATTGCTTCATAAATTTAATGTCCAGTGTCACTGGAACTACATAGTGAGCAAGAACATGGGCAAATATGATGCAATGACAGCAAGAAATGCTTGTAGCACTTCACAGCTACACCTAGGGCAGGATATACAGGCAGATTCAAGTGCTTTAAACTGGATAATTCTGTTGATGCCAAGCATTTGACATTTTTGAACTGCTTTATTTAGAAAAAAGCCAGCAAGGCATGCAGTATTGACGGCCTTGTTTATAATAAGTGTGTCATTGTCATGGTAAGTACTAGCCTCGTTCCTAGGCTCTAGTGGAGGGGAGAGTAGAGCCTGGTATCCACTGTTTGCGCATGCGCAAGAATTTACGGAACAAGGCCAGTAAACGTGTCCGCGAACGAACTCAGTCACATGGCAAGGAGTAATACGGAGGCAGTATACAGGTATAGTAAGCGGAAGAACTAGAAACCGTCTCATTTTATACTTTCTACAACTAGGAATAGCTATGGTAGCTGTCTTACCATAGAAATTCAGAACCGCCTCTCTCTTAGTAGCTACTCGATTTTCAATCTCAGATCTGGCCTTTCAGAGGTAAACGGGATCGAACAATCAAACTAGCAATACTTTTCTAGGTATCTACATGGCGAAAGATCATCAGCACCGGCTTAGCCTCGTTCCTAGACTCTTCTAAAAGTGACACCACCTTCAATTGTATACGTGTAACAAACGATAATACGATGATAGACGGAGTGATATTGCGGCGTAGTATCCGCTAGTTTCCAAGTTCCCCAGGGGAGCCGCGCATGCGCAAACATTGGATACCAGGCCACTTTTTTTGAATTTTACCACGTGGCCTGGGAACGAGGCTAGGTAAGTACATACAAATGTACTTACCATGTACATACATACAAATGATATACTATGTCCGCTTGATATGAACCGCTATCCCGCTATCCTGTAAGCTATTCACTTGGATATGCACACTGTGTTAAATAATCAGTTGTTTTCTATGCATGCTCGGTACAACATTTCATTTCACTAGTCCAGTCTAGCCTCTTCCCCAGGGCTCCGCCCAGCTTTTGTAGCTAGCAGTACGAAGAACGCGAAGAACCTTGGAACTAGGCTAAGTCCAATCCACCAGTTCATTCCACTTGTATAGTCCACCATTCCATTCCACTGAATTCAGATACCCAGTGCCTTTGAACTGTATGACAGGTGTGGTGAAATTATGTGCAGCCCCAGCAGCCATTGCTTGTTATGAATGTGATTATTGTGTGTGCTCACTGTTGTGGCAACTTGTAATAATGCATGTACTTTACACTAGGAGCTCATTAGGTGTAGACACTGCAGCTGTAGTTTCTTATGAATTTAATTATAGCTTGTGCTCAACATTTTGTCAGCCTTGTAATAGCAGTGCACGTTTCAATAGTGGCTTGTGAGGTGCATGCATGAGAAGCGTGCATGCATGAGAAGCGTGCATACACTGTTGCATATGTTGTGGGCCTTTGTCAGCTTTGACAGCAGCCTTTTGAGAGTGTAGCTATCTGTGTATGTGCAGTCTGTGTGCCACTTTGTATTGTTGTGTTGACAAAGAGAACTCATGGACACTAGAAACAGCCAGAAAAGCAGTCAGAACATGATGTAGATTATGTGCAGTTCTGAATACTTGACGTGCAGGCTTTGAGAACTGTAAATGGACAGTAGACTACTTAGTATGTAGTAGTACTGAAGCTGTTGAAGTAGGTATTGAGTAATAGAGATTGGGTGTTCTTGGAAAACGTGGGTATTCAAGTAGACTCACTACAGTAAGTGCTTCACTTTCAGTCAGCACTGCTACCCATAATATCACTACTGGACGTCCATTGACTAATTTTGTTTGTGTGCATGACACTGTACATGCTATCTTTTTCATCATCAGTAGAGTTACGGTTCTCTTGGCCTAGAGAGTAGACTTTGGAGAAACTACTTTGCTCTATTGCCTGTGTGTTTTGATGCTATGTTCTCAATAGTGGAATACAAGTGTCTACAATTTGATTATATCAGTGAATTAGAGAAAGGTACTGGATTCTATAGCATAATCTAGCTATAACTGACAATTATATAGTTATGACTAACAAAATAATGAAAGCATGTAGAAGTATAGAATATAATTACGGTACTCTTGGCCTACAGAGTAGAATCTACTTTGCTCTATTTCCTCTCACTAGTGGAATACAAGTGTACATATCATACGTAGTGTATGGCTTTGAAATATACGTAATCAGAAAATTGTTTAATCTACATCTTTGTTTTGAGTGAGTCCAACGTTGGGTTTCACAAGCTAGATGTTAGTGTTGTGTGGCCATATCTCGGGATTGGTGATTTTTTGTTTAGGTCATAGGTAAGTTAGCACAAGCTTGAGTTTTAGAAGAGGTAACTTGGAAACTATTACTGCATGCTAGTTACTCTAGGAGCTCACTGTAGACACTGCAGCTGTTTCTTATGAATTTAATTATAGCTTGTGCTCAACATTTTGTCAGCCTTGTAATAGCATGTGCATGTTGCAATGGGGGCTTGTGAGGTGCATTCATGAGGAGCATGCAAACACTGTTTCTGTCAGCTTTGACAGCAGCCTTTTGAGAGTGTAGCTATCTGTGTATGTGGAGTCTGTGTGCCACTATTTGTTGTTGTGTCGACAAAGAGGACTCATGGACACATAGAAACATCCAGAAAAGTAGTCAGAACATGGTGCAGATTATGTGCAGTTCTGAGTACATGACGTCCAAACTTTGAGAGCTGTAAATGGGCAGTAGACTACTTAGTATGTAGTAGTACTGAAGCTGTTGAAGTAGCTACTGAGTAATGGAGATTGGGTGTTCGTTGTTTTTTTCTTGGAGAACGTGCGTATCCAAATAGACTTACTACAGTAAGTGCTTCACTTTCAGTCAGCACTGCTACCCATAATATCACAACTGGAGGTCCATTGACTAATTTTGTTTGCATGACACTGTATATAATTATGACTAACAAAATAATGCGAGCATGTAGAAGTATAGAATATAATTACGGTACTCTTGGCCTAGAGAGTAGAGTTTGTAGAAATTACTTTGCTCTATTGCCTATGTTGTTTTGATGCTATGCTCTCAATAGTGGAATACAAGTGTACTTATCATACCTAGTGTACTGGTTTCTGTGGCTTCAGAGAATTGTTTAATCTACATCTTTGTTTTGAGAGAGTCCAACCTCAGGTTTCACAAGCTAGATGTTAGTGTTGTGTGGCCATAAATTAGCACAAGCTTGAGTTTTAGAAGAGGTAACTTGGAAATTATTACTGTAAGGCTAGTGATAATCCATCCAAAATATTAATCCTTACCTCTGGTGATTGATTGACTCTTTTCTGTAATCTGCATTCTACCTTTATTATATAGCTCCTGTATGGGCTATATTTAGGCTACTTGGTAGTATAATTCCAGATGAGCAGGATAGTCTCTGTGAACTGTCCACACCAAGCTAGTTACCGTGTTTCTGATACCCTGTATGTTTAATGTTCACCTGATGTGTATAAAATTTGCTGCTGGAGGTCCATTGATTAATCATTATAAATGAACAATTTCATGCCTGTGCATGACATTGACATTGTACATGCAGACTTAATTATCACCAGTAGGGGCTTATGTGCGGTATCTTGAACATAGTTTGGTTATGATAGACCATTTTCCATGTGATGTCACAGTATGTGGAAGGTTCAATTATTACTCCACGAATCGTGGCTGGGGGGGCCTGGGGGGCAGCCACGTGCATGTAATGTATTGCAGTCTATGGGGAAACCCAAATAAGATGAACGTTTCCGTGTGTTCCTCCATCTATGATGTGCTTATGTCTGATTGACCAGTCAAACTTATTGACCAAGGAGAGATCTTTCGGCTGCCATTTATTGCATCTCTCTATGACCTTCCCTCACCAACGGTTGAAGCCTACCCAGTCTTTTTAATTATGCGCTGTGAAATGACTGGGTTGGCTTGAGCCATCTGTATCTTGATGAGGAAAGGTTATAGAGAGATACAAGAAATGGCAGCTAAAAGCTCTCTTTTGCTCAATGAGCGTGACGGGTCAATCAGACGTAAGAGCTTCATAGGTGGAGCTACTTACAGAAATGCGGACCTCATTAGGGGTTTCCCCTAAGACTGCAATACATTACATGTGCGTGGTTTGCCCTCCAGCCATGATCCACAGAGTAATAATTGAAGCTTCCGTATACACGTGACGTCAGCGGAAAATGGTCTATTGACAAAATAATGAAAGCATGTGGATGTATAGAATATGATTACGGTACTCTCGGCCTGGAGAGTAGATTTTATGGAAACTACTTTGCTCTATTGCCTATGTGTTTTGATGCTATGCTTTTAAAAGTGGAGTATGTTGTATACATATCTTCTACAATTTAGTGAGTGTTGGTTATATTAGTGAATTAGAGAAAGGTACAGAATTCTATGGCTTCTACAATAAACGTGGTCAGAAAAATTGCATTCAAAATATTAGTCATTTTCTCTGGTGTTTGATTGAATTCTTTCTCATGATCTGCAAAGTACTTAGATAGCTTCTGTATTGTTTTGGCTGCTTGGTGGTTACAATAATTCGCATGTATGCTCTGTGAACTGCGTACAGCATGCTATATTGTTCCTGTGTCTATGATATTCAACAATCACGAGATGCTTATGAAATGCCCTGTTTAGAAATACTCAGAATACTTTGATAGTAAATTTAGAATAAGAATGTTTATAATTATGATGTGCAAGAAACTCCCTCAGTTATAATTTTCAGTCCTATGCCAATTAAAAACAGACTTCATATTTCTTTGTTAATACTAGAATTACACATGTGCAGATACGTCTTGCGCAGTAGGAATATTGTAGCATAACTACAGCTGTACAATTGTTGGAAAATTGCAACACATCTGTACTGCTGAATATTTGTTGTGTGATGTCACAGTGGGTAAGACTGTTGGCAGCTGAGCTCAATTTAATTTGGTACTAGCAGGGTTGATATTTTTATTTCTAAAAACCAGCCGGGTTTATTCACATAAACCATCTAACTGAAGGTTATACTCAGCAACAAGTCAGTCCTCAGTCATGAAAGGATTAGCTTGCACAGCAAAAGTGCAGACTTGCTATTTCATTGTGCACTTCTAGTTAGCCGCCAGAACTCGCCAAAACAGAAGCATCAGCACTACTTACCAGATATGTCTTTGAAGTGGATGCATTTAAAAATGAAGATATGGTCCCTTTTCGCAATCCGGTCATATATTGCATTTCCATCACAACTTACATAGTTTCAACCTGAGGCCTTATTGCCGAGCGGGAAGCGAGGCAACTAATTGTGTTGCATGGAGACTCCACGTTTGTATGTATATGTAAGTAATGCTACAGGAATACAATTATCACAAACATATTTCCTGTGGGAGTGGCTTTCCTTGCAGATTCAGTCAAATCGGTCACAATAAAATTACTGATTACTTTGTTAGTTTGAAGGCTCTTAAAATTTGTTAATGGCCCTTTGTTTGATAAGACCTTGATTAAGACTTAAAGCCCACGTACTAGTTGTTTTTCAGCATTACGTACCAGCAGGAGTAGGTGTCCATAAATTTATAGCATAATTAGTATCCCTCTAGCGCCAGTCATGCATAAAATGAACTATTCACCTACATCACGCTAATTTATTTTTATCTGTAGTTTTATAAATACTGTATTGATTTATTAGCTACACAGTTCTAGCTTTCTGTGGCCTTGTCACAAGCAGTGGTGTGTTGTAAAAAGTATTGGGGTGGAAGTAGCTCAGCAGCCAAGCGGTCAGTGGCGAAATGCCAAACTATTTTTTTGTGAGTAGGTTGATATTTGTAATGGCAGGATCAATTTATATCAGCGGATGTGGCTTGTGCCAGATTTTTGTTTCAGACAGACAACTCAATGTGCAGGTGTTTGAGAGTTTCTGTTCATATACTCAGTCACAGACCACAGACCAACACGATACACCAACATATCATTAACTCTTATGACACTGAAGGCCAATTTTAGCCATTTTTATGAGATTATGTCATCAACTAGCTATAGCTAGTTCACAAACAGCTCAAGATCTCAGTGCTGGAGGTTCACTCAAAGGTATCACCTACTGTCAGAATTTAAAGTTGGACCACTTATTCTGATTTTACCAATGGGTCTTCTGATTCTGCAGCTTCATCTAACACAAAAATTGATCTTTTCTCAAACCAGCTCCTTTTCTACGCTGTTTGTGCCAAATGTCATAAAAGCAGATTCAAATGTGCCATTTTGTTGTTCACAAGGATATGCAAGCTGCAGAGGATTCTTTCCGTTTATAGGAGTGATCCAGGCTGGAAACCCAGCAAAACAGCTACCACTTAGCTCCAGAAAGAATTGTGATTGGACAAACACAATTTTAGCCCGTACAGCAGTGAATAACTTAAAATAGCATATCACTCATTCTCCATGTATTACTCTCATTAATTATATGGGAGACTAGGAAGAAGGAATTGTATGGTGATCAGGATTGTGTGGTCTCTGGTTGTTCTTGCTCTTGTCCTCTGACTGGAGGTCTTACAAGCTCCGCCTGCGTCTGTGGGTGTGTGGTCAATGGCGTAAGCGCTACGGCAGCAACATGAGTATATTATTATTATTACTCTCATTAATTATGCGTTATTAACGGCTTCCTGTGGACTACACAAATAGCTTATATGAAATCAACTCAAGCTAATTTTTAAAGTAAGATTATGCCATTGTATGTACATTTCTTGCATGGTGTGTGGGCAAGCTTTTAGCTAAGATCAAAGTCTACCACCATAAACCCCTAGCGTGTATGGTAGATAATTAGATACTGTTGTGGTGCCATTCATCAGCCGATGCACCATGGTATAAATAGTTAACCAGGAAGATGTACTGATGACACTAACAGAATAATGAAGTTGGGTAAATGATTATTGTTATGCAGCCAATTGTTCTTTCATGTATACATCTTTTTACACAGAATGGAGCCACGCCACTTTATGTTGCGGCTCAGAATGGCCACAGTCAGGTTGCTGAACTACTGCTTAGCAAAGGGGCTGATGTCAACTTACCGAAGCAGGTACAGTGAGAGTGAGATTGTATAACAATCCAAAACTATAAGTGCTTTTATTTGAATGGTTTTGAGTGCGCTGGTGTGGACTGGTATGTCTTTTGTACATGGGAAATCTATGAGTGCATGGGGTTGTTTTCAGTGCATTGGAATGTCTGTGAGTGGACTCAATTGTCTGTAGAGTGTCTTGAGTGCTTTGGGATGTCTGAGAATGCACTGAGTGCACTCAATTGTTTTGATTGCCCTGAGATTTCTATTCGTGTGCTGGGATATTCTGGAGTGCACATTAGCATACATTTGTCTTTGCATAATGTGGATCTTGCTACATACCTAGTTGAGGGTATCAGAGCCAGTATTACACTTACCGACTCTAGTTACTGTCAGACCACAAAAATTGGTTGCTCTGATATACTCTAACAAGCCAGACCATGTTTGTTGAACATGGTCTGACTTCACATATAGTGATGATAGGTAGTAACTGAATGTTTGTTTCTGAAGTATGTGTATTACATGTGACTGGATTTGCCAAAAGAAACCGTATCCCGCATCTTTACAAACTTTTCAAAAAAAATGAAACCATAAAAGAATGCGCTAATACCGTTTACACTCTGAATTCCAAGTGCATGGATGTGTGTTTGCTTTCAAATTTGTGAGGAGCCCGAACTGAGAAGAGCTAATTGCTTGTGCGTCTCACCATGAGGCGTCTGTCTGCTGTGTTAAATTTTTAGGTGTATTCTGTTAGTGTCAGGACTCAGCCAGGTCGTAATGACGACCTTTAACCTCGTGATACAATGAAGTTTTGCTGCGTGACAGTAAAGTCACTTAGGCACATTTGTATATAAAAATGCGTTTTTAGCTGAAGACACTTGAATTCCGAGGTTTTATATTTGTCCCCGTGTGCAAGTCTTGATATTGAAGCTGACAGCTGCTATAACCCGGTGAGTGTCAACAAAGTGTGTTTTTTGGATTGGAAGATATAGTACTGTCCTTTTTTTAATGGGGCTTCCTTTAGATAAGACCCTTCTCTTTCGTTTCACTAAACTATCTGGATAATAGCTGCCCAGGAAGAAATGTGCTTTCTGCCATCTTTTTAGCAGACCTGTTTTGAAAGACGGCGGGGCTTAAACTTTGTCACGTGACAGGAAAAGTGAGCATGGCATTTCAGAGGACCCAGGTTCAAATCCTGGCTAGATCTCAGTTATTTTTTTTTTGAAAAGTTTAATTGAAACTGAAATATTATTGTTTGCTGGAGATACAGCATTTTTTGTCAATTGATGCTACATTCTGACCCTCCATTGCATTAATAGTATAATTTGAGGTGCATGTATGGGGCAGCAATGAGTGGTTGTATTCCCATTTCATTTTCTATAATATTGTCTCACCAAGAGTTTGCAAATTACCCAAATATACTGGGTTTGGACTGTGCAACAACATATCCAATTGCTCCTGTAATATGGAAGCTTGCTGGCAGTTTTTATAACCACATGTTGCTGTATGTACTTATGAATATAACATCCTGTTCTAATTTGGGCTCCCATTGGCTCCCTCATTTCAAATGTAACTCTTAGTCATGACAGGATGTGTATCAACTGGAGTCAGCATTGCATAAGAGCATACTGCCATTTTGCTCTTATGGCTGCATGTGCACTTCTCAATATGTCTACTAGGTATACATTTAGAGTGCAAGGAGCCTCCCGATATCGAGGTGTGTAAGTATTGGAAGTCGGATCTTGGGCAGGACAGGGGGATTATGTAATAATGTGTAAGACAGCTAGGCATGAAGATAACAGTCACCCTGCAAGCTACAAAATGTCTTTGTGTGTCGTACATCTGAAGGAGTAGCCACGGCTGGTACAGAAGAGCAGTTGGGATGTTGGTGATACTATAAATACTTGCCCCAGGACTCGTACTATTAATCAAAAATATCCCTCCTGGGTGTGTTATGCATAATAGAAACATGCAGCTTGTGTGTACATTGTCACATTTTTTAATGTATAAAAATACTTATAAAGTAACTCTATAAAGGGGTAATCCTATTCAAGAAACCATAGTAATAGTTTTGATCAGTATAGGTTAAGCCATGGCTTCTGAGGAGTTGTGGGATATACCCTCGGCGGTCAATTGTACCGCCTGGGAGTTGACCACCGAGGGTGTATCCCATGACGCCCTCAGAAGCCATGGTTTAAGTAATTTTGTAGCTCATTTTGCGTCATTGAGTAGCCTACATGCATAGTGAATTAGTGGCACGTGCAGAACGACCCAATTCCATTTTAAAAGCTGTGAAAGGCTGGTAAGTACGTTAAGTGAGAGTAGGCAGCTCTACGGCTTTTTCTGGCTCTTAAATTGGTGGAAAAGTGATGTAAATAGCTACTGCTGTTTGTCTGTGGTTAGTTTTGCTGCATTTCTGTGTGTGTCCGTATGTGGTATACACTGCCAGCCTACCATTTTGTGCCAGTATGGTGCAAGATTGTGCTAGACAGGTAGCTATCCAAGCTACTAGCTGTCCTTTGTAATTTCTACAGTTGCTGGGAGTGTTGTTACCGCTTTTTATCTGGAAAACCTCCATCTTGATTGTAGCTTACCGTTATTAACAGCGTATAGTGCCAAAAGGCGCTTCTACCGACCATTATGCCAGGGATTCTGCTAATGCTGAACTCTTGAAACAGCCTGCACAGGTCATGGTCTCAGTCGGTTAGACCATAGCGGCACAGGACTAATGTCCGAGCAGTAGTAGGGATGATTCTGCTGCAGTAAAAATGTAGGAGTAGCCACAGGGGTAGGACATAGTCTATCGGTAGGGTCAGACTTCCAAAAGTTGATGGCCTTTTGCAGTTTTGGATAGCAATTGCACTAGAGGAATTTTTGTGTGTGCTCATTTGGGGCGAAATTAGTCTTGTGCCCAGATGTCCACACCCTCCAGGCGAAGGAACGTCTGGTGCCTTGATTTAAATTTCTTGTCACGGAGGTGTGTCCCGTGAACGTATAAATGAAAGGCACTTGCACCAAGAATGCAAATATCAGAGCAACTCAAAGATGGATATTCCAATCTGTGCTATTTGTTGTGTGACTCTACCTTCATGCACTCAGCAACGCTCTCTAAACCCCAAAGTATCAGCCGCTTACAAAAGGGTAGTGGATTTCTAGGTTTCAGTCATCCACCCGGAGCTTGAGTTAGCTGGCGGTGCTGGGACGGTGGGTATGGGTGGCACGAGGATACGGTATTGCTGTACACCATGCTTCTCGAAGTTGTAGAGGGCTGAAAGGTCCTTAGAAGCTTCGAAGGGGATCATCAATGAGCTACGAAGCAAGTTCTCTTTACCGCTTGTCACTGAGCTGTTCCAGCAAATGAATGATAGTCCGGGAAGTCTTATACCTGCCCTCCCAGTTCATTAGTGCACTAACATTGCAAAGTTTACATCTCAATCACGTAGCCCAGTGTTTGCTAGTGTCCCATTAGTTCTTGCTATAGCAGCTGGAACGCTGTCTATGTGATGGGATCCGTACAAAAAGTATTTACTCTACTGGCCGATACCGTATAGCGGGTTATTTTCGTTGGTGGAAATTTTCGCGAATAGCTCGAGAGGTTGTTAGAAATAATTTTTGTGTTTCTAAATTTTGCTGTGATTCGATCGCGAATACACAATGATGTAATATGAACTTTGACTTAGTACATGTGGTATGATGAATGATGATTTTGCATGAGAGATGGAACCCTTCAGCATTGTGTCTTGCATAAGAGGCTACCAAGTCTATAAAGGCATATGGGAGGCCAGTACTGGAGAAGAACCACACCACCACGGTAATGGAGAGGTATGGGCCTCGCTTTTTTGTCGCCTCTGCTTTCTTCAATCGCAGCATGAATGGCGGCTTGTGACAGAGGACCCTTTGGATCCGGGCATTGTCAACGGGAGGGACACAGGTACTATAGAGCGCTATAGGGAAAGTTGACTTAGCACCTAGTCTGCTCGAACTTTGATGCTCATGTAACCGATCGTAAAATCCGTGTCTGAAAATTTCATGACTTGTAGGTTAATCACAAAAATAACGCAAAATGGCACCCCACGAAAATAACCCGCTATAGACTAATTGGCAATTTATGCTTAACAGTGCTGTGAAAAGTATACAGTTTGGAGGTTCACAATTGATGTGCTGGTTGTTACCAAACTATCGCGCTAACTTTAGGCACTGAGATTCTGTATTTGCATGGGAGTTGGACTTTCAACTGCAGCCTGGTGCTCACTCAGCCATGAATTAATGGCAGTGGGTGTGGCCTTTGATTGATACTACAGACCCTTTGCATTACTGAATTCCAAGTGTGGCGTTTGTCCGTTGCTTCAGAAGTACCATAAGTGTGCTGCTGTACGCCTATTTTTCATAGTCGTAGCTACCTTGAGCACTGATGGGTGTTACTGAATGTAGAGCAGGGTCACTCTATTTATAATCAGACAGTGATTTTTTTTGGCATAGACGCCCTAAAATACTCGCATGCATACAATTGTCCAGTCATTGATATTATTTGGACTTACATTCAGAAAGCTATAGCCCCAGAACCAAGCAACGGAGGAACAGCAAGCTTGGCACTCAGAGTGCGAAGGACCTGTAGTATTGATTGAAGGCCCCACCCACTTCCTGTAATTTATGTGTATGGCACTAGCGTATTTGATTATACCTGTCGTCCAAATATACATTACTTACTCGACATGTATGGAATTAGATTCTTAAGCAGCCAATGTACAGTCTGTTTATGTGAATTCCTGTTCCTCTCATCACAGGATGGAACCACACCATTGAGCGTTGCCTCACAGAATGGTCACAGTCAGGTCGCTGAACTATTACTTAGCAAAGGAGCTGATATCAACCTTCCAGATGAGGTAAAATAGTGAGATATAAAGAAACATACAAGTGATTCACTTTCAGTCAGTAAGAGAAGTGACACTACCTACAAGATCACTACTAGAGGTCCATTGATTGGTCCTTGTAAATGGAGAGTGCTGTTTCTGTGCATGGCACACTCTTTTTATCACCAGTAGGGGCTCATACAAAGCCTTAATTTTCCTCTCACTTGGCACAGTAATTATGGAAACAAGCTATAAATAAGATAGCTAATATAATTTTTAAACCATGAGACAAAGATAAGAAAATACTGCTTCAGCATAGTTCAATTATAAAATAATGAAAGCATGTTGATGTATGCCTAGTGAATAGGTTTCGGAGAAAACTACTTCATTTGCTCTGTCACCTACATGTTTCACGCTTGATATGGTATGCATGTATGCATGTATGTATGTATGTATGTGTGTATGTGTGTGTGTATGTATGTATGTATGTGTAGTGAATTTTTTTTTGAGAATTGTGGAAAAGTAAGCAGTCGTGGTTAAATGTTAGCATTATGTTGCCATACTTTAGGATTGGTATTCCTAGATTGTGATTGATTACATCTTCATCTCTGCTTGCCTGCCATACTTTACGGTAAATGGTCGCAGCCATATGCGTGTAATGTTTTGCAATCTATGGGGAGAGTTTAAACCCGAATGAGGTAAGCATTTCCACGTATACCTCCACCTATAAATTGCCTATGTCTGATTAACCAGTCACGCTTATTGAGCAAGGAGAGATCTTTCGACTGCCATTTGTTGCATCTCTCTATGACCTTCTCTCGCCAAGATACAGACGGTTGAAGCCTACCCAGTCTTTTTAATTATGCACTCTGAAATGACTGGGTTGGCTTGAGCCATCTGTATCTTGATGAGGAAAGGTTATATAGAGATACAGCAAATGGCAGCTAAAAGCTCTCTTTTCCTCAATGAGCGTGACTGGCCAATCAGACGTAGGAGCTTAATAGGCGGAGCTACTTACGGAAATACGGATCTCATTTGGGGTTTCCCCAAAGACTGCAATACATTACATGTGTGTGATTTGCCCTGTAATTTGCCATGTGTCTGACCTCCCGACTCTTGCCCATTCTGATGCTATTATTTCTAAACCAGCTTTTCTAAAAGCCATTAAATTCACACCAATGATTTCTGTTTGGCTATAGCAATACCTTTACGTTTGTAATTGGCCCCACCCTATCTTGCAATCATCCCCACCCCTAACTACGAATGCAGGTAAATAGATAAGTCTAAGAAATAAGTATGCAGGTGAATAGATAAGTCAGCTCAACAATATATAGTATAATGTACTCTGGATTTTAAAATGTCAGGCATCAGTGTCACTGAGTGGATCTGCATTCTCAATGTCATCGAATGGATCTTCATCAGTGAATTCCTCATCCTCATCCTCAATGGCGTAGTCATCAATGCCTTCGATGTGGATTTCAGAATCCTCTGACCCATCAATGGCAACAGCGATTCCACATTTTCTGAAAGATCGAGCGACCATCTCCTTTTTTGCGGACTGCCTCTCCCATGCCTCCCCAACCCACTTTGTGAACAAAATGCGTTGTTTGCTGGCATTTATGTCTCCTCTGACATAGGCTTCCAGGTTGTGCTGCATGTACTCATTTGCAAGTTTCTCCACTTCAAACTTGAAGGGTTTGTTGAACGTGACGTCAAGGAGCTGGATGAGGCTGGTTATTCCTGGAGGTACCTACACTGGTGTTGTGTTGCAGCCGTCTAAGGACTCGAGAATGGCATCTGTTTTTTGAGCTTTGTGGACATCAAGAATGAGTAGCATGTCGCAACTGCATGCTGGCTTCCAAAGCTGCCTAATCCACATTTCCATTAAGGGCTCGTCGCACCATGCCTTTTCCTGAAATGCCACGTGAAGCCTCCGATCGTAGTGAACTTTCTAACGAAATGTAATTCGCTTCCCTTTTCCCCGGAAGATAATCAGAGGCTTCACTCGGGGTTCTCCATTGGCGAAAACAGTGAGCTGCACTGTACACTGCCTCTTGTCCAAACCTGATGCTCCTCCACGTACCCAGACAGTTGATGCTCCAGTGTCTTCATATGTTGTGCCATCAGTGAAAGTGAACGGGAGGGGAGTTTGGTCAACGTTTGCAATCTTTCTCAGTTCAAATTTGCCTAGCGGACCGATGAAGTCCCCACTCTTTGCTTCGCTTCGGATAGCTCGATGAAAGCCCTGAATTGCTGCTTTCTTGTCAGCAGGCTGCCTCTGGCATGTGTTGGTGCCACGCCGTAGGCTGATATGGCTACGTGTCTTGAATCCAGTAAACCAGGAGATGGATAACTGAAAAGTCTCGTCGGGATACAGCTCCTCAAAGATCTGCTTAGCCTTGTTGCGAAGCCACCACCCCTTCACCTTCAGCCCCTTCCTCCTGAAGTCACGGTATATAGCCTCTCTTCGACATCGGGATACTTGGCTCGCCTATCATGCTTGGTGTGCTTGCTACCTTTCTTACTGTTTCGAATCTTTTTCTCGTCCTTGATCCATCGCAATACGGTCTTAGTGTTCAGTTCAAACTGCTTACAGTTTTGATAGAGATTCTTCCTCCGAGAGTAATAGAATTCGATGACCTTCAGCTTAGTCTCTCTGGTATAGCTTTTCCTCTTCTGTTTGCAATTGTCGGTTGGCTGGCTATCCAGGGTAGCTTGGAGAGTGCGATGTGCTTCAGCGCATGCCATCTTGTTGTCGCAACACGGCATACACAATCTGACACGTCGGCAATTTTGACACGTGTAACTATAGCAGATGCACCAATTAATTAATACTAAATAAGAGGAAGAACGTATGCGCTTATTAGTGC
The DNA here is from genome assembly GCA_963921505.1 of Phakellia ventilabrum. Lineage (NCBI taxonomy): Eukaryota > Metazoa > Porifera > Demospongiae > Axinellida > Axinellidae > Phakellia > Phakellia ventilabrum. Next base: position 1,541,748 of record OY997378.1, on the reverse strand, counting down.
TTAATAACTGTATGCGCCTATTAACCGGTCTCTACGGTACTACTGAAATAGCAGGAGTTTAACAAACTTACATGCAAGGGAACATAAAGCTAGTATTATACCAGATGAAGGCACTGCTGCACCCTACAGCCATCCCAACTCTTCACAAGCTGTGGGCCTTTGCAGAGCCATGACATCATGTGCATACGTATACACAGAAGTCTGTGTACATCCGCATTCGGTTCCAACCTTCTATGCCATTCCTGCTATACTGCCTTGAGCGCGGGGTATGTGTTCTTGAAACCAAGGGCGGCGGAAGCAGGGGGGCTACGGGGGCTTTAGCCCCCCCAAAATTGAAGTTAACTCCTACGTACTTCGACATTGCCACGTGGAAATGCAGGTAGTAGGGATGTTTGCAGTTGAATTCTTTCGATGCATTTGTTCGTTGATACTGTGATTTCACTTGTACTCTGGACTTCACAGCCAATCTGGCGCTACGCGCGCTGTATGCGCCAGGCAAGTGGGTGAGGTAGCGAGGTCTACGGCCATGGGCCTATTCCTGCATGCTCGACTTACCAAGAGCATTTCCAGTACTGATTTGCAGAGACCCCATGAGAGCGATTCTTGACCACTTTAAAACGCCAATTTTTAAAAAATTCGCGCTACACACGCGGGGGTCACTGGGCTGCTATGCAGCCCAACTCTATCAGCCCCCCTACTTGTTTCATGTTTACACCGCCACTGCAAGTTGGAACACCTCTAGTTGCTGTATGCACGTATGCAGATGTGATATCCCTATTCTAATTTGGGTACCAATTGGCTCCTCAATACTCTTTGTCGTGACACGATATGCATCAACTGGAGTCAGCATTACATAAGAGCATTTTGGTCTTATGGCACTTCTAAATATGTCTACTAGGTATACAGTTAGAATGCAAGGAGCCAGGAGCCTAGCGATAGCAAGGTGTATAAGTATTGGAGGCGGGATCCTGGGCAGGACAGGGCAAATTGTGTAATAATGTGTAAGACAGCCAGGCGCGAAAATAACAATTACCATGCTGGCTACGAAATGGTAAATGTCTTTGTGTACCATCCATCTGAAGGAGTGGTCACGGCTGCTACAGAAGAGTAGTAGGGATGTTGGTGATACTATAAGTACTTGCCCTGGGACTGGTACTTATAAATCAACAATATCCCTCCTGGGAATGTTATAACATAATATTATATGTAATAGAAATATCCAGCTTATATATTTATTGTTTGTCATGTTGTTTGATGGATAAAAATATTCAAAGGCAACTCTATTTGACTGGGTAATACTATTCAAGAAGTTTTAGTAATGGGCGGTACATTCGACCACCGAGGGTACCCGGTATATCCTGTAATGTCAGAAGCTATGGTTTAAGAAATTTGTAGCTCATTTTGCATCATAGAGCAGCCTACATGCGTAGTGAATTTCATTGGTGGCATGACCCAATTCCTTATCGGACGCTGTGAAAGGTTGGTGATTGAGCATGTTGAGGGAGCATAAGCAGACGTTATGGCTTTTTTTGGCTCGCAAATCCGCACAAAGTTGATGTAGATAGCATGGTATACTACTACTGTTTGTCCGTGGCTAGTTTTGTTGTATTGTGCCAAAAAGTGTTTCTACCTGGCTCTGTGCCAAGGATCTTGCTAGTGCTCAACCTTTGAAACTGCCTGCACAGGTCATGGTCCCGGTAAGTTAGACCACAGCGGCACAGGACTGTTGTTTGAGCAGCAGCATGGGTCAATTTTGCTGCAGTAATAACGTAGGAGTAGCTGTGGGGCAGGATATAGTGTATGGGTAGGGTTAGATGTACAGACTTCGGAAGTTGATGGCCTTTTGCCAGCTTTGGATGGCAATTGAACTTGAGGAATTTTTGTGTATGCTCATTTGGGGCTTTTGTTTCCAGAGCAGTATTGCTAATTTCAAACTGCATCCTGGAGAATATGAGTATGGTCCTGCTGAGCTCGAGCTGGCAGGCAGTGTTTAGTCTCGTGCCCAGACCTACGCTCGCCCCCTCGCAGAACGGTCTGGCGTACAAAGTCGAATTTCTGGGGTTTATCGGCGGAGCAATGAGCTTGTTAATTGACTATTTGAGGTGTGAACTGCTCTATAAAGGCTTACTGAGGTCTCTACACTAATGCAAATACGTGCTTTCTTGTATAATCGTACGTGCAGAAGGCAACTCTTAGCAACAAAGTTACAAAACTAGGCAGTGTTGTGATTCTAGTGTTGGTGCCTTTGATAGTATGGCTTCTGAACTTCTGAGGTTAATGTAATTAAGGGGTCACTGTACTCCCTAGTTTAGGTATAAGTCAGTTCACATGCCTCACCCACTACACAGATTCTACTATCACCGAACCTGTAGCAATGCATAATGTTAAATGTAGTAATATACGAGTTATCTGGGATGGGTGAAGACATGTCTTAGAAAATTTTATGAATAATTCTGTTTGATGTAATGAGGTCACTAAATCCAGTAGAGTCACTGTAGCAGTCTTTGTTTTGCAACTTAGACACCTGTGAAGTCAGTTAGATACCTGTGAAGTCACTTAGATACCTGTGAAGTCACTTAGATACCTTGTGAAGTCAGTTGGAGACCTGCCGTTGTAATTGTCAATTGACCTTTATCAATAACATTATTACTAGCGTAAGTGACCAATTATCACACAGATTTTGTACCTGGATCCATAACTTCAGAACGGAACGATGTATAAACCTCAGAACTTCACTCGGAGAATCGCCATCGCTTCTGCAATCTTACTCTCCTTTTAAGCGAAGGTAGGCGGAAACCCTTTTTTGTGCGAGTGATAAAGGCAGAGCTCATTTACGACCAATTAGCGCACATTCGTATGTATTATCGCGCACCGCACATGGTACCAATACTTAATGGCTATACCAATTATCGCGCAGTTAGCACAAAGGTAAGTGTACTAGTCGCTAAAAATTGATTTTTATTTTGTCTCACGTTCTCTTGTACTAAGCAACCTTGTTTCAACGTAGTAAGAAAAAAATTTTTGCTTAAGTACAGTCATACGTACTTAGTGCACGAAAAAATTTCGCTTAAGTACAGTAATACTTAGTGCGCGATAATTGGTACTGCGCGATAAGTGGTCACTTACGCTATGCCTCACAATATTTCACGACTCAAGCGAGTCAACTGCATGTGTCACGAGAATAAACAACGTTTGAGATACTAGGAAAGAAACAAACGATTGGTGGTTGCATCCGCGAATCAGTAATGGCTACCACAAACAGGAGAGTGGAGACAGGGCTGTGCTTTAGTGTAGTATTCTCCCATGTTCTTGCATTTCTTTGGATCCCTACTTCCTGATACCAAATACCCACCCACAGTAAAGGAGCTCAGACTTGTAGAAACACATTGGTATGCCCTTAGCCCCAAATGGGAGCCATTTTACCTTCCCCAAATGCCAACCAGGGTTCCTGTATCATACCGCTTCAACTGGTAGGCAGTGAAAATCATCGAGCCCTCAAGACTAAATGACAGCTCTAGTAAAAACTCTGGCTTTGTTCAAGACTACAAGGCCTCTACCTCACAACTATGGTATAGGCAATAGCGCTTGCAAATAGAGGCATATTATGAAGCTCTCCAATATGCCATTTACAAAACTGTGTAACGCTTCATAGTATCTCCAATTATTGGTCCATTTCCAATTGGAATACATAAGCCACCTTAGCCACAGTAAGCATAGCCTTGGATTGTTTAGCAAACTTGGAACAAAGGTGTGCATGTCTAACAGTTTCATATCTCTAGTTGGCAGTGCTAGCTGATCAGTCGCTCAAGCCATAGGCACTAACTGGCCCAAGGTTGGCAAGCTGTGCTGGATAACACTCACCAGTCCCTCAGCATAGAAGCAGAGCAGGAAGTGTAAATAAGTTATGTTACTTAGCATACTGTTATTGCCTAAAAGATTTTAGATCAATCCCTGATACTATATGAACCGCTATCCCGTAAGCTATTATCTTGGATATGCACACTGTGTTAAATAATCAGTTGTTTTCTATGCATGTTGGGCACAAGATTTCATTTCACTAGTCCAGTCTAGCCTCTTCCCCAGGGCTCCGCCCAGCTTTTGTAGCTAGCAGTACGAAGAACGCAAAGAGCCTTGGAACTAGGCTAAGTCCAATCCACCAGTTCATTCCACTTGTATAGTCCACCATTCCATTCCACTGAATTCAGATACCCATTGCCTTTGAACTGTATGACTGGTGTGGTGAAATTATGTGCAGCCCCAGCAGCCATTGCTTGTTATGAATGTGATTATTGTGTGTGCTCACTGTTGTGTCAACTTGTAATAATGCATGTACTTTACACTAGGAGCTCATTAGGTGTAGACACTGCAGCTGTAGTTTCTTATGAATTTAATTATAGCTTGTGCTCAGCATTTTGTCAGCCTTGTAATAGCAGTGCATGTTTCAATAGGGGCTTGTGAGGTGCATGCATGATGAGCATGCACATACTGTTGCAAATGCTGTGTGCCTTTGTCAGCTTTGACAGCAGCCTTTTGAGAGTGTAGCTATCTGTGTATGTGCAGTCTAGGTGTCACTATTTGTTGTTGTGTTGACAAAGAGGACTCATGGAGAAGTAGAAACAGCCAGAAAAGCAGTCAGAACATGGTGCAGATTATGTGCAGATTATGTGCAGTTCTGAATACATGGCGTGCAGACTTTGAGAGCTGTTAGTGGACAGTAGACTACTTAGTATGTAGCAGCACTGAAGCTGTTGAAGTAGCTACTGAGTAATAGAGATTGGGTGTATATTTTTTTCTTGGAGAACGTTGGTATTGAAATAGACTCACTACAGTAAGTGCTTCACTTTCAGTCAGCACTGCTACCCATAATATCACTACTGGAGGTCCATTGACTAATTTTGTTTGTATGCATGACTCTGTACAGGCAATCTTTTTTTATCATCAGTAGAGTTATGGTTCTCTTGGCCTAGAGAGTAGACTTTGGAGAAACTACTTTGCTCTATTGCCTATGTGTTTTTATGCTATGTTCTGATAAGTGGATGACATGTGTATATATCTTCTACAAGTTGGTTAAAATATTATTAGAGAATTAGAGAAAGGTACTGGATTTGATATCATAATGTAGGTATAACTGACGATTATATAGTTATGACTAACAAAACAATGAAAGCATATAGAAGTAAAGAATATAGTTATGGCTCTCATGGCCTAGAGAGTAGATTTTGTAGTAGCTGCTTTCCTCTGTTGCCTATGTGTTTTGATGCGATGCTATGCTCTCGATAGTGGAATACTAGTGTACTTATTAAACCTAGTGTACTGGATTCTATGGCTTCTACAATATACATGATCAGAAAATTGTTTAATCTACATCTTTGTTTTGAGGGAGTCCAACCTTGGGTTTCACAAGCTAGATGTTAGTGTTGTGTGGCCATATCTCGGGATTGGTGATTTTATATTTAGGTCATAGGTAGGTTAGCAACAGCTTGAGTTTTAGAAGCCGTAACTTGGAAATTATTACTGTAAGACTAGTGATAATCAATCCAAAATATTAATCCTTACCTCTGGTGATTGATGACTCTTTTCTGTAATTTGCATTCTACCTTTATTACATTGTCATTTTCTCTGGTGTTTGTCTTTCTCATGATCTGCAAAGTACTTAGATTGCTTCTGTATTGTTTTGGCTGCTTGGTGGTTACTATAATTCACATGTATGCTCAGTGAACTTGCCTATAGTATGCTATACAGTTCCTGTGTTTAGGATACCCTATGTATTTAACAATCATCAGATGTTTATGAAATGCCCTGTTTAGAATAATAATAAAAATATACTCATGTTGCTGCCGTAGCGCTTACGCCATTGACCACGCACCCACAGACGCAGGCGGAGCTTGTAAGACCTCCAGTCAGAGGACAAGAGCAAGAACAACCAGAGACCACACAATCCTGATCACCATACAATTCCTTCTTCCTAGTCTCCCATATCAATAATACAAAGCTCTTAACTAGCTTTAATAATGCTTTAAAATCATCCCTGTTCCAATTCTCAAATCCTAAAATAAAACTTGCCTTATTAAAATTATCAAGTGTACTAAACTCCCCAAACCTCCCCCCAATAGATTTTCTAATTCTACCATGAAATTATTTCTAATGCTGTCATATGCTGGACACTCCCAGAGAACATGTACCACACTCTCACATTCACCCCTGCATAATTTACACTGCCTATCATCATTTTTACCCCTATGTCTTCCTAACTCTTCATTCAGACCGTTCGTACCTGACCGAAACTTAAACAATAATCTTGTACCCGGATCACCTACCCCCTGCAAATAATTCTTGAATTCTATTTCCTTACAGAAAGACTTGTACAGATTCAACTTAACTTTAGTATTCAAGCTGTCATTAAAGTCCTTGTATTCTCTATCCCTCAACGCTTCGTCTACCGTATCTAAAAACAAATTAATATTATCTGCAGCTAATACCTCTTGGCTATCTAAATCTAACTGCAGCAGCAATTCATTAATTACTTTCATCCAAGTTTTCCTTTGCCTACCTCTCCATGGTTTCACTTCCCACTCAGCATCTAATAGTACTCTAGGATACCGCTCAATATCCAACTTATTGACTTTATACCACCACTTAAGTTTGCTTCTATCCCTCCTCCCTTTCAAGGACTCTAACCCCATATCTCCCCTTACCGCTTCATTACACGTTTTGGAAGAGCAGCCAAGTATCTTCTTAGCTGCTCCTAGCTGAATGGATTCTAAGGAAGCTGTCTGCCGTTTATTACAAGCCCACACTTCACTACCGTATTCTAAAGTAGGACGAAGTACTGAAACTAACAAGAATCTCCTTGCAACGGTACTGATATTTCTATTACTGACAAACCGGTGCAAACGATTAAGCTTTTTCTTCCCATTATCAATTACCTTCTGTACATGACTATCCCATGACCCATTCTCAGCAAATTCAATCCCCAAGTAACAGTAACTTACAACCCTTGGAATTACGTTATCTCCCCACTTCCACGCACACATATCTGTAATAGCCACCTTAGAAAATACCACAACAGCACTCTTTTTGATGTTAGATTTCAACCTCCATTTGTTACAAAACCCTTGTACTACATTAATCAACTTTTGTAAATCCTCCGCATTAGTAGTTAAACCAACAAAATCATCTGCAAACATTAGTCCCCCAACCTTAACATCATTCTTAATGATTATACCAAGCCCAGCTTTCTCAACCTCATCTAGTAACTGATTAATAAAAATGGAAAATAGGATAGGCGATAGACTACAACCCTGTGCTACCCCCTGGCTTATATCAAATGGTTTGGATTTTTCCCCCTCCAGTAAAACAGCACTCTCTGTAATGTCATACATCTTCTTAATAACTCTCCACATCCTACCCCTAACACCCAATTCCCACAACCTAAACCATAAACCATCGTGCCAAACCGTATCAAAAGCCTTCTGGATGTCTAAGAAAAAAGCATAAGTGTATTTTCCTTCTCTTATTCTGCCTTGTATGATCTCGTTCAAAGTATAGACATTATCAACACAACTTCTTTTCGCTCTAAAACCTGCCTGCCCCTCATGAAGAGCCTTTTCCGATTCTAATCTTATTACCAAGCGATTATTTAAAATCTTACAAAACAGTTTACCAACAACGTTCAATAGAGTAATGCCTCTGTAATTACCTGGATCCTAAACATCACCTTTCTTATACAAACTAACAATTAATCCTTGCCTCCATTGTTTAGGAATACCCTCTTCTGTCCAGACTACTTCATATAAAGCTTTCAACAGATTCGCCATTCCAGAGCCACCATACTTAAAAAGCTCCCCAACTAAGCCATCATTACCTCCAGTTTTGTTATTCTTTAGACTTTTCAAACACTTTTTTAATTTCGGCATAACTTATATCCCTGTCTAAAACCTTATCCTTCCGTGCACTAGACATCTCGCTGTACTCTGTCACCTTATTCTCTACATGCTCTCTCCAGCTATCATCAAACTGATCATCTACTGATGCTGTACCCAGCTTACCGTAATGCTCATGTAGAACTTCAAGCTTCCCCTTTGGTACTGGTTACGCATGAACCTGAACTACTCCTTAATGAAGCAATGCTCTTACGACTACCCTTTGAAGTCCTGCCAACAAATGCCCAAAATTCCTTCTTGTTTTCATCAAAATCTTTATTAGCCTTTTCTATCACCTCATTCCAACTATCTAACTTCTTCTTACGTACCAATTCCTTGATTTCTGAACGTAACTTGTAATACTGTCCCCATTTATCTTCCCTACCACTCTGAATCTCTATGTAAACCTGTCTTCTTAACCTAATCTTATCTTTAATCTCTTCATCCCACCACCTCGCTGCTTTGCCACACACTATCACCTTTTCCCCAATTTCTTTTGATGCCCCTCTTCACTGTGTCTTCCCAATCCTGAACCACTGCCTTCACTAATTCCGACATTTTATATATTTTTACGGCAAAGCCCCCCTCCCCAAGAGGCAAGGCATATGCTCAAAATGGCGTCTCTGGCAGTTACATGGATGCCGTTTTTATGGTGCATTTAGAGTCAGAGATCAGGACAGACTTACAGCATGATTTTGCCAAGGGAAGCTTACTACAGTTCACAGGTTTTTGTAGCCTATAGAGATGTGAGCACTAGAAACTGCGTGAGCAAGTGGTGCGAATGTGAGTTTGAAGCAGACAGTCCTTCTCTCCACTCTCCCGATAGAGACTTCTCCAGCAGCATTGCTTTGCATAATTGGCCGGTTTTGGATTAGTTGATATTCTCGTCTCTTGTGCAATTTCCCCATCTCATAGTACCTACATTCTGCTTCATTATAGCCACATCTCTGTATACTCACCCGCCATATTTACAATTGGAAGTGTAATTATCCTTGATGGGAATATTTTCCAATTGTTTTTTTGGTGGTATGCTAGAGTGATTGTAATTACCCTCTAAGTTAATTAAAATCTCTGAAAGTGTACTCTCTATAGGCATGTAACAATGTATATTACATCAATATCTGCACTCTCATCACAGGGTGGTGTCACACCACTGTATGGTAGCCTGTCACAATGGCCACAGCCAGGTCGCTGAGCTATTGCTTAGCAAAGGAGCTGATGTGAACCTCCCAAGCAAGGTACACTGAGTGTGAGAGTACATAACAGAAATGATGTGTGGGACTTTTATAAGCAAATATAAAAATACTAAGTACTGTAATTAGCAAGTGAAAGGTAACAGGTCTTTAAAGCTAATGACAATCAGTTTATAGATCTTTTTGCATGTAGCACTGCGTAAAGGATAGTGTTTAGGAGAGTACAAAATGTAGTCTAGTACTATTACAGCGTTTGCAATTGAGATTAGAGCCTAGCAGCAGCCACTTGTACAACTACTAGCCTTAAACATGTATTTTATTGCATTTTGTACATTGCGGATTGTGTAGCAATCCTGGAGTAGCAGTGCTAGTCAAATGTTCATGTCAATTCCATGCCATGCTGTTAGACATTGAACTGGAGTAACTAGTGTATTCCGAGTAACAAGTACAACTGACAAAAAGAAACTGAACATCGCAAGCGCAACGAATGCGCAACGTATGCGTAACGGAAGCGCATGTGCCAGTACGCACGAGTACCGGAAGCGCAACGTATGCGTACCGGAAGCTATTCACATGGTTATGCACACTGTGTTAAATAATCAGTTGTTTTCTATGCATGTTGGGCACAAGATTTCATTTCAGTAGTCCAGTCTAGCCTCATCCCCAGGCCTCCGCCCAGCTTTTGTCGCTTGCACTACAAAATGCGGGGAGAACCTTGGAACAAGGCTAAGTCCAGTCCACCATTCCATTCCACTTGTCCAGTCCACCGTTCCATTCCACTGAATTCAGATGACCAGTACCTGCTGTGGTACAATTATGTGTACACCCTGCAGACATTGTTTGCTATGAATTTGATTACTATGTGTGCTCACTGTTATGTCAGTCTTGTAATAATGCATGCTAGTTACACTAGGAGCTCACTGTAGACACTGCAGCTGTTTCTTATGAATTTAATTATAGCTTGTGCTCAACAATTTGTCAGCCTTGTAATAGCATGTGCATGTTGCAATGGGAATTTGTGAGGTGCATTCATGAGGAGCATGCACACACTGTTTCTGTCAGCACTTTGACAGCAGCCTTTTGAGAGTGTAGCTATCTGTGTATGTGGAGTCTATGTCTTTGAAGTGGATGCATTTAAAAGTGCAGATATGGTCCCTTTTCGCAATCCGGTCATATATTGCATTTCCATCACAACTTACATAGTTTCAACCTGAGGCCTTATTGCCAAGCGGGAAGCGAGGCAACTAATTGTGTTGCATGGAGACTCCACGTTTGTATGTATATGTAAGTAATGCTACAGGAATACAATTATCACAAACATATTTCCTGTGGGAGTGGCTTTCCTTGCAGATTCAGTCAAATCGGTCACAATAAAATTACTGATTACTTTGTTAGTTTGAAGGCTCTTAAAATTTGTTAATGGCCCTTTGTTTGATAAGACCTTGATTAAGACTTAAAGCCCACATACTAGTTGTTTTTCAGCATTACTTACCAGCAGGAGTAGGTGTCCATAAATTTATAGCATAATTAGTATCCCTCCAGCGCCAGTCATGCATAAAATGAACTGGTTTGTGTGGCTTCAGAGAATTGTTTAATCTACATCTTGTTTTGAGATAGTCCAACCTTGGGTTTCACAAGCTAGATGTTAGTGTTGTGTGGCCATATCTCGGGATTGGTGATTTCATATTTAGGTCATAGGTAGGTTAGCAACAGCTTGAGTTTTGGAAGAGGTAACTTGGAAAATTATTACTGTAAGGCTAGTGATAATCCATCCGAAATATTAATCCTTACCTCTGGTGATTGATTGACTCTTTTCTGTAATCTGCATTCTACCTTTATTATATAGCTCCTGTATGGGCTATATTTAGACTACTTGGTAGTATAATTCCAGATGTGCAAGATAGGCTCTGTGAACTGTCCACGCCAAGCTAGTTACCGTGTTTCTGATACCCTGTATGTTTAATGTTCACCGGATGTGTATTAAATTTGTAATAGATCGAGGGTTAATCACTCTGCCAAGTGCAAAGTATGGTGAGATGTGGATGTAATCTGGACGGGGTGATCGCTCGATTGCGCGAAATTGTGAATGGCACAGCAGCCTTTTGAGAGTGTAGCTATCTGTGTATGGGCAGTCTGTGTGCCACTATTTGTTGTTTTGTTGACAAAGGGGATGCATAGAGAAAAGCAGTCAGAAAATGCTGCAGTGCTGAGTACATGATGTGCAGACTCCATGGGCATTAGACTTAGTATGTAGTAGCACTTAGGCTGTTGAGCAATAAATTTTTCTTGGAAAACATCGGATTCAACAGCTTGACTGCTGTAACTGTTTCACTTTTCAGTCAGTACCCCTACCTATAAGATTGCTACTGGAGGTCCATTGATTAATCAATGTAAATGGACAATTTCGTGTCTGTGCTAGACATTGACATTGCACATGCAGACTTAATTATCACCAGTACGGGCTTATGTGCAGTATATTGAACATAGTTTGGTTATATTTCATGTGATGTCACAGTATGCGAAAGTTTTGACTCTTACTCCACGAATCGTGGCTGGGGGGGGCAGCCACATGCGTGTAATGTTTTGCAGTCTATGGGGAAACCCGAATGAGGTAAGCATTTCCACGTATACCTCCACCTATAAATTGCCTATGTCTGATTAACCAGTCACGCTTATTGAGCAAGGAGAGATCTTTCGACTGCCATTTGTTGCATCTCTCTATGACCTTCTCTCGCCAAGATACAGACGGTTGAAGCCTACCAAGTCTTTTTAATTATGCGTTCTGAAATGACTGGGTTGGCTTGAGCCATGTGTATCTTGATGAGGAAAGGTTATAGAGAGATACAGCAAATGGCAGCTAAAAGCTCTCTTTTGCTCAATGAGCGTGACTGGCCAATCAGACGTAGGAGCTTAATAGGCGGAGCTACTTACGGAAATACGGATCTCATTTGGGGTTTCCCCAAAGACTGCAATACATTACATGTGTGTGATTTGCCCTGTGATTTGCCATGTGTCTGACCTCCCGACTCTTGCCCATTCTGATGCTATTATTTCTAAACCAGCTTTTCTAAAAGCCATTAAATTCACACCAAAGATTTCTGTTTGGCTATAGCAATACCTTTACGTTTGTAATTGGCCCCACCCTATCTTGCAATCATCCCCACCCCTAACTATGAATGCAGGTAAATAGATAAGTCTAAGAAATAAGTATGCAGGTGAATAGATAAGTCAGCTCAACAATATATAGTATAATGTACTCTGGATTTTAAAATGTCAGGCATCAGTGTCACTGAGTGGATCTGCATTCTCAATGTCATCGAATGGATCTTCATCAGTGAATTCCTCATCCTCCTCATCCTCAATGGCGTAGTCATCAATGCCTTCGATGTGGATTTCAGAATCCTCTGACCCATCAATGGCAACAGCGATTCCACATTTTCTGAAAGATCGAGCGACCATCTCCTTTTTTGCGGACTGCCTCTCCCATGCCTCCCCAACCCACTTTGTGAACAAAATGCGTTGTTTGCTGGCATTTATGTCTCCTCTGACATAGGCTTCCAGGTTGTGCTGCATGTGCTCATTTGCAAGTTTCTCCACTTCAAACTTGAAGGGTTTGTTGAACGTGACGTCAAGGAGCTGGATGAGGCTGGTTATTCCTGGAGGTACCTACACTGGTGTTGTGTTGCAGCCGTCTAAGGACTCGAGAATGGCATCTGTTTTTTGAGCTTTGTGGACATCAAGAATGAGTAGCATGTCGCCACTGCATGCTGGCTTCCAAAGCTGCCTAATCCACATTTCCATTAAGGGCTCGTCGCACCATGCCTTTTCCTGAAATGCCACGTGAAGCCTCCGATCGTAGTGAACTTTCTAACGAAATGTAATTCGCTTCCCTTTTCCCCGGAAGATAATCAGAGGCTTCACTCGGGGTTCTCCATTGGCGAAAATAGTGAGCTGCACTGTACACTGCCTCTTGTCCAAACCTGATGCTCCTCCACGTACCCAGACAGTTGATGCTCCAGTATCTTCATATGTTGTGCCATCAGTGAAAGTGAACGGGAGGGGAGTTTGGTCAACGTTTGCAATCTTTCTCAGTTCAAATTTGCCTAGCGGACCGATGAAGTCCCCACTCTTTGCTTCGCTTCGGATAGCTCGATGAAAGCCCTGAATTGCTGCTTTCTTGTCAGCAGGCTGCCTCTGGCATGTGTTGGTGCCACGCCGTAGGCTGATATGGCTACGTGTCTTGAATCCAGTAAACCAGGAGATGGATAACTGAAAAGTCTCGTCGGGATACAGCTCCTCAAAGATCTGCTTAGCCTTGTTGCGAAGCCACCACCCCTTCACCTTCAGCCCCTTCCTCCTGAAGTCACGGTATATAGCCTCTCTTCGACATCGGGGTACTTGGCTCGCCTATCATGCTTGGTGTGCTTGCTACCTTTCTTACTGTCTCGAATCTTTTTCTCGTCCTTGATCCATCGCAATACGGTCTTCGTGTTCAGTTCAAACTGCTTACAGTTTTGATAGAGATTCTTCCTCCGAGAGTAATAGAATTCGATGACCTTCAGCTTAGTCTCTCTGGTATAGCTTTTCCTCTTCTGTTTGCAATTGTCGGTTGGCTGGCTATCCAGGGTAGCTTGGAGAGTGCGATGTGCTTCAGCGCATGCCATCTTGTTGTCACAACACGGCATACACAATCTGACACGTCGGCAATTTTGACACGTGTAACTATAGCAGATGCGCCAATTAATTAATACTAAATAACAGGAAGAACGTATGCGCTTATTAGCGCTTAATAACTGTATGCGCCTATTAACCGGTCTCTACGGTACTACTGAAATAGCAGGAGTTTAACAAACTTACATGCAAGGGAACATAAAGCTAGTATTATACCAGATGAAGGCACTGCTGCACCCTACAGCCATCCCAACTCTTCACAAGCTGTGGGCCTTTGCAGAGCCATGACATCATGTGCATACGTATACACAGAAGTCTGTGTACATCCGCATTCGGTTCCAACCTTCTATGCCATTCCTGCTATACTGCCTTGAGCGCGGGGTATGTGTTCTTGGAACCAAGGGCGGCGGAAGCAGGGGGGCTACGGGGGCTTTAGCCCCCCAATTGCGAAGGTTGGGGGGCTGAGCCCCCCCAAAATTGAAGTTAACTCCTACGTACTTCGACATTGCCACGTGGAAATGCAGGTAGTAGGGATGTTTGCAGTTGAATTCTTTCGATGCATTTGTTCGTTGATACTGTGATTTCACTTGTACTCTGGACTTCACAGCCAATCTGGCGCTACGCGCGCTGTATGCGCCAGGCAAGTGGGTGAGGTAGCGAGGTCTACGGCCATGGGCCTATTCCTGCATGCTCGACTTACCAAGAGCATTTCCAGTACTGATTTGCAGAGACCCCATGAGAGCGATTCTTGACCACTTTAAAACGCCAATTTTTAAAAAATTCGCGCTACACACGCGGGGGTCACTGGGCTGCTATGCAGCCCAACTCTATCAGCCCCCCTACTTGTTTCATGTTTCCGCCGCCACTGCAAGTTGGAACACCTCTAGTTGCTGTATGCACGTATGCAGATGTGATATCCCTATTCTAATTTGGGTACCAATTGGCTCCTCAATACTCTTTGTCGTGACACGATATGCATCAACTGGAGTCAGCATTACATAAGAGCATTTTGGTCTTATGGCACTTCTAAATATGTCTACTAGGTATACAGTTAGAATGCAAGGAGCCAGGAGCCTAGCGATAGCAAGGTGTATAAGTATTGGAGGCGGGATCCTGGGCAGGACAGGGCAGATTGTGTAATAATGTGTAAGACAGCCAGGCGCGAAAATAACAATTGCCATGCTGGCTACGAAATGGTAAATGTCTTTGTGTACCATCCATCTGAAGGAGTGGTCACGGCTGCTACAGAAGAGCAGTTGGGAAGTTGTTGATACTATAAGTACTTGCCCTGGGACTGGTGCTTATAAATCAACAATATCCCTCCTGGGCATGTTATAACATAATATTATATGTAATAGAAATATCCAGCTTATATATTTATTGTTTGTCATGTTGTTTGATGGATAAAAATATTCAAAGGTAACTCTATTTGAATGGGTAATACTATTCAAGAAGTTTTAGTAATGGGCGGTACATTCGACCACCGAGGGTATATCCTGTAATGTCAGAAGCTATGGTTTAAGAAATTTGTAGCTCATTTTGCATCATAGAGCAGCCTACATGCGTAGTGAATTTCATTGGTGGCATGACCCAATTCCATATCAGACGCTGTGAAAGGTTGGTGATTGAGCATGTTGAGGGAGCATAGGCAGACGTTATGGCTTTTTCTGGCTCGCAAATCAGCACAAAGTTGATGTAGATAGCATGGTATACTACTACTGTTTGTCCGTGGCTAGTTTTGTTGTATTTGTGTGTGTCTCCATATGTGGCACACACTGCCAGCCTACCGTTTTGTGCCAATGTGGTGCAAGTTTTGTGCTAGGCAGGTAGCTATCCTAGCAACTAGCTGTCCTTTGTAAGTTCTATAGTTGCTGGGAGAGTTTTTACCGCTTTTTATCTTAAAAGCCTGCATCTTGAATATAGCCCACCGTTATTAACACTGTATTGTGCCAAAAGGTGTTTCTACCTGGCTCTGTGCCAAAGATCTTGCTAGTGCTCAACCTTTGAAACTGCCTGCACAGGTCATGGTCCCGGTCAGTTAGACCACAGCGGCACAGGACTGTTGTTTGAGCAGCAGCATGGGTCAATTTTGCTGCAGTAATAACGTAGGAGTAGCTGTGGGGGAAGGATATAGTGTATGGGTAGGGTTAGATGTACAGACTTCGGAAGTTGATGGCCTTTTGCCAGCTTTGGATGGCAATTGAACTTGGAGGAATTTTTGTGTATGCTCATTTGGGGACTTTTGTTTCCAGAGCAGTATTGCTAATTTCAAACTGCATCCTGGAGAATATGAGTATGGTCCTGCTGAGCTCGAGCTGGCAGGCAGTGTTTAGTCTCGTGCCCAGACCTACGCTCGCCCCCTCGCAGAACGGTCTGGCGTACAAAGTCGAATTTCTGGGGTTTATCGGCGGAGCAATGAGCTTGTTAATTGACTATTTGAGGTGTGAACTGCTCTATAAAGGCTTACTGAGGTCTCTACACTGACGTAAATAAGTGTTTTCTTGTATAATCGTACGTGCAGAAGGCAACTCTTAGCAACAAAGTTACAAAACTGTACAGTACGGGTACAAAATACGGCAACTTGCTTAATCCGAGGAAATACCTTGTATTGATCTTCAACTAGCCCTTGTATCACCAAGACTGGAGTTATTTAAACTTCTAAGCGGCACAAAGAACAATGTTAGCAGCCAGTTCGCTTAAACCGCTTCCAAATCTCGACAAACAATTCAAACGTCGCCATTTTATCGTTCCGTAATGGCATTCCAGAACGTAATAATTACAAATCCTGCAATCTCATTGGACCTTACCACATTCCGGGAATAAGCCCCAACATTTGGACTTGGTGCGCCAGACCGTTTGGCGAGGGGAGGAGCCAAGGTCTGGTCACGAGACTAGGCAGTGTTGTGATTCTAGTGTTGGTGCCTTTGATAGTATGGCTTCTGAACTTCTGAGGTTAATGTAATTAAGGGGTCACTGTACTGCCTAGTTTAGGTATAAGTCAGTCAAAATTTCGCTTAAGTACAGTAATACTTAAAGTGTGCAATAATTGGTACTGTGTGATAAGTGGTCACTTACGCTATGCGTCAGAATATTTCACGACTCAAGCGAGTCAACTGCATGTGTCACGAGAATAAACAACGTTTGAGATACTAGTAAAGAAACAAACGATTGGTGGTTGTATCCTAGAATCAGTAATGGCTACCACAAACAGGAGAGTGGAGACGAGGCTGTGCTTTAGTGTAGTGTTCTTGTAAGTGGGGCCAATCACAGCCAAGCTCTGTTGCCTTCAGCTTGTTCGACACTGTAGCTATGACATAGCTAGCTAGAGACACAGTTAAACAGTTCAAAACTCACAAGCTTGAATGTGTTGTCTGCCCACTAATGCTCAAACAAGTGGGGCAAACCCCGTGCCTTCAGTCTTTGCCACCATTGAGCATTGGCTCTCACAGTCAGACTGCTGAAATGTTGCTAACGTGAACTTCCCACTGTGCATGCAAGTGCATAATTCATGATTATATAGCAAGTGTTCTCATAAGAAAAGGAGGCTACAGATTGTCTCATGTAAAGTCTGGCAATTGATCAAAACTATATTATATTGCTTCATAAATGTCCAGTATCATTGGAACTACATAGTGAGTACTAGTGAAATAATGAAGGCAGGTAAAAGTGTACATGAAAGGTTATAAACAGCCAATCTATGTCTATCTTGTTGTGCTACAATTAAGGTGGCCTAGAGTATTTTCAATATTGTCTGAACAACTTGACACAGCTATAGGTTGGGAAGTGCTGCTGTAAAAGATAGATAATTACAGAATTTGTAACAAGCTGACATAGTTTATCACACTTACATGGTAAGTACATTTGTATGTACTTACCATGACAATGACACACTTATTATAAACAAGGCCTTCAATACTGCATGCCTTGCTGGCTTTTTTAGCTAGCAGTATGAAGAACGCAAAGAGCCTTGGAACTAGGCTAAGTCCAATCCACCAGTTCATTCCACTTGTATAGTCCACCATTCCATTCCACTGAATTCAGATACCCATTGCCTTTGAACTGTATGACTGGTGTGGTGAAATTATGTGCAGCCCCAGCAGCCATTGCTTGTTATGAATGTGATTATTGTGTGTGCTCACTGTTGTGTCAACTTGTAATAATGCATGTACTTTACACTAGGAGCTCATTAGGTGTAGACACTGCAGCTGTAGTTTCTTATGAATTTAATTATAGCTTGTGCTCAACATTTTGTCAGCCTTGTAATAGCAGTGCATGTTTCAATAGGGGCTTGTGAGGTGCATGCATGATGAGCATGCACACACTGTTGCAAATGTTGTGTGCCTTTGTCAGCTTTGACAGCAGCCTTTTGAGAGTGTAGCTATCTGTGTATGTGCAGTCTAGGTGTCACTATTTGTTGTTGTGTTGACAAAGAGGACTCATGGAGAAGTAGAAACAGCCAGAAAAGCAGTCAGAACATGGTGCAGATTATGTGCAGATTATGTGCAGTTCTGAATACATGGCGTGCAGACTTTGAGAGCTGTAAGTGGGCAGTAGACTACTTAGTATGTAGCAGCACTGAAGCTGTTGAAGTAGCTACTGAGTAATAGAGATTGGGTGTATATTTTTTTCTTGGAGAACGTTGGTATTGAAATAGACTCACTACAGTAAGTGCTTCACTTTCAGTCAGCACTGCTACCCATAATATCACTACTGGAGGTCCATTGACTAATTTTGTTTGTATGCATGACTCTGTACAGGCAATCTTTTTTTATCATCAGTAGAGTTATGGTTCTCTTGGCCTAGAGATTAGACTTTGGAGAAACTACTTTGCTCTATTGCCTATGTGTTTTTATGGGCAACTGGAAAAGCAGGAAACGGGAAACGGAAACGGGAACGGGAAACAAAAACGGGACGTGGCTCTATGAGGTTGAAAGAAACGCATGTTGTTGGAATCTGCTTGTGAAGTGCTTTCAGGAAAGCGAGTCAACCCCGTTCAACCCCTGGGTAGTTGCGGTGCTAAACTATCTAGCCGTTGGCAAGGCTGGAGTACCTACGTCGATTCGGCGATCGACAAACGCTTCCCTTGTAGGTCTGTACAGACTATCTTACATCTATCTACAGGCTACTGCAGCTGTAAAACGAGCTATTCTTACCGTTTTTTTTTTGAGTCCGTGTAGCTTTTAATCGCTCACGGTGTTTTCTGTCCAGCTCTGGCACCGTGGAATCACTGAGAATCACTCGAGATTCAAGAGACTTCTTAACGATAAGTTATTTCGGTTTGCTAACTCCTTGTTGATTCCTTCCCAGCTTTTATAGTCGGTATGTTTTAGCTTCTCAGTGAGGAAATGGCACTTTCGAATGCAGTGCGGAATGTAACGGCAGTAAATGGCACGTGACTACGCACGTTAATTAATGCGTTTTCAACCTGCCTACATCATATCTATGCCGTTTTGCGCACCATCGGTGGTCCTTTCCCGTTCCCGCTTCCCGTTCCCGTTCCCGTTTCCGTTTCCCGTTCCCTGCTTTTCCAGTTGCCCGGTTTTTATGCTATGTTCTGATAAGTGGATGACATGTGTATATATCTTCTACAAGTTGGTTAAAATATTATTAGAGAATTAGAGAAAGGTACTGGATTTGATATCATAATGTAGGTATAACTGACGATTATATAGTTATGACTAACAAAACAATGAAAGCATATAGAAGTATAGAATATAGTTATGGTTCTCATGGCCTAGAGAGTAGATTTTGTAGTAGCTGCTTTCCTCTGTTGCCTATGTGTTTTGATGCTATGCTCTCGATAGTGGAATACTAGTGTACTTATTAAACCTAGTGTACTGGATTCTATGGCTTCTACAATATACATGATCAGAAAATTGTTTAATCTACATCTTTGTTTTGAGGGAGTCCAACCTTGGGTTTCACAAGCTAGATGTTAGTGTTGTGTGGCCATATCTCGGGATTGGTGATTTTATATTTAGGTCATAGGTAGGTTAGCAACAGCTTGAGTTTTAGAAGCCGTAACTTGGAAATTATTACTGTAAGACTAGTGATAATCAATCCAAAATATTAATCCTTACCTCTGGTGATTGATGACTCTTTTCTGTAATTTGCATTGTACCTTTATTTATATACTCCTGTATGGGCTATATTTTGGCTACTTAGGGTAGTATAATTCCAGATGTGCAAGATAGGCTTTGTGAACTGTCCTCAGCATGCTAGTTTCTATATAGCAAGTGTTCTCATAAGAAAAGGAGGCTACAGATTGTCTCATGTAAAGTCTGGCAATTGATCAAAACTATATTATATTGCTTCATAAATGTCCAGTATCATTGGAACTACATAGTGAGTACTAGTGAAATAATGAAGGCAGGTAAAAGTGTACATGAAAGGTTATAAACAGCCAATCTATGTCTATCTTGTTGTGCTACAATTAAGGTGGCCTAGAGTATTTTCAATATTGTCTGAACAACTTGACACAGCTATAGGTTGGGAAGTGCTGCTGCAAAAGATAGATAATTACAGAATTTGTAACAAGCTGACATAGTTTATCACACTTACATGGTAAGTACATTTGTATGTACTTACCATGACAATGACACACTTATTATAAACAAGGCCTTCAATACTGCATGCCTTGCTGGCTTTTTTCTAAATAAAGCAGTTCAAAACGTCAAATGCTTAATTGGCTTTGGTGTAGCCGTGAAGTGCTACAAGCATTTCTTTCTGTCATTGCATCATATTTTCCCATGTTCTTGCATTTCTTTGGATCCCTACTTCCTGATACCAAATACCCACCCACAGTAAAGGAGCTCAGACTTGTAGAAACACATTGGTATGCCCTTTGCCCCAAATGGGAGCCATTTTTCCTTCCCCAAATGCCAACCAGGGTTCCTGTATCATACCGCTTCAACTGGTAGGCAGTGAAAATCATCAAGCCCTCAAGACAGAATGACAGCTCTAGTAAAAACTCTGGCTTTGTTCAAGACTACAAGGCCTCTACCTCACAACTATGGTATAGGCAATAGCACTTGCAAATAGAGGCATATTATGAAGCTCTCCAATATGCCATTTACAAAACTGTGTAACGCTTCATAGTATCTCCAATTATTGGTCCATTTCCAATTGGAATACATAAGCCACCTTAGCCACAGTAAGCATAGCCTTGGATTGTTTAGAAAACTTGGAATAAAGGTGTGCATGTCTAACAGTTTCATATCTCCAGTTGGCAGTGCTAGCCGATCAGTCGCTCAAGCCATAGGCACTAACTGGCCCAAGGTTGGCAAGCTGTGCTGGATAACACTCACCAGTCCCTCAGCATAAAAGCAGACCAGGAAGTGTAAATAAGTTATGTTACTTAGCATACTGTTATTGCCTAAAAGATTTTAGATCAATCCCTGACACTATATGAACCGCTATCCCGTAAGCTATTCGCTTGGATATGCACACTGTGTTAAATAATCAGTGGTTTTCTATGCATGTTGGGCACAAGATTTCATTTCACTAGTCCAGTCTAGCCTCATCCCCAGGGCTCCGCCGCATGATACTGTACATGCCATTTCTTGAGTGGTCCCTGCCTACGCATTATTAGTTGCGTGTGAATATATACTGTGGAGAGCCTTGCAATGAGGCTGTATCTGCTTATATCTTTGTAAAATCAGTTTGTCAGTGTTTGATGACAGTATCCACAACGTGATGGTCCGGGCAGTCTTATACTTGCCATCCCAGTTCATTAGTACACTAACATCGCAAAGTTTACATGTCAATCACGTAGCCCAGTGTTTGCTAGTGTCCCATTAGTTCTTGCTATAGCAGCTGGAATGCTGTCTATGTGATGGGATCCGTACAAAAAGTATTTACTCTACTGGCCGATACTGTATAGAGGGTTATTTTTGTGGGTGGAAACTTTTGTGAAAAGCTCGAGAGGTTGTTAGAATTTTTTTTTGTGTTTCTGTTGTGTTTTTTTATTTGTGTTTCTGTTGTGTTTTGTGTTTCTGGATAACACTCACCAGTACCTAGCGGAGCAGCAAGTATAAATACTTAGCATACTGTTACTGCCTAAAAATTCTCTGATCCGCTATCCTGTAAGCTATTCACATGGTTATGCGCACTGTGTTACATAATCAGTGGTTTTCTATGCATGTTGGACACGTGATTTTATTTCACTAGTCCAGTCTAGCCTCGTCTCCAGGCCTTTGTCCCAGCTTTTGTCGCTTGCAGTTTGGGAGAATGAAGCTAAGTCCAGTCTACCAGTCCAATCTACTGAATTCAGACCGCTGTGCCTTTGAATGAACTGCATGACTGTTGTTGTACGATTATGTGTAGACTCTACAGCCATTATTAGTTATGAATTTGGTTAAAGTGTGTGCTCACTGTTGTGTCAACCTTGCAATAATACATGTACCTTACTCTAGGACCATGCCATGTGTGGACTGCAGATGTTGTTTGTTATGAATTTAATATTACCTTTCGCTCATGCACTGTTCTTGAACCACGGAACTGGACACGTAGAAGGTGCGAATACGAACATTAAATATGGTCAAAAACGCTGAAATATTGGGGATTCCCCTTGCCGAAATTAGAAATTATAACGTGAATGGGTGGCGAAAATTTGGAGGAGCTGAATATTTAGACCGAATTATACGGTAATATTGATGCCCCGAAAAGTGGTTGGGTTGAAACCTGACCAACCCGACTGGTGACTACAGCCCTGTTAAGTAGTGTAAAGCTACGGTAGAAGCTTTACGCAATGTTCACACAAACATGCAAATTCGTGAATTTCATTTTGGAAAGGCTGGATGGTGCAAAAGGAAGTGTTTCCACACTATATGTGTGGCCAGGTTTGTAAAAAAGAATCTGGCACTTAATTACCACAGTTTTGCAAAGTCTTCAATATTTGCCAAATTTCAAGCTTTCATATCTTGACAACTATTAGCGAGATAATCCTTTTTGGTACAATACAAGTACCAACCATTAGCTGAGGGAATCCCACACTAGAGGTTAACAGCTCTCTCTGATTTCTACGACACGTGCCTTAGTAGCACTGCCATTTTCTGGAGTATTGCTGCAGCAATGCCTTCTCTATAAACCACCCATGTTTCATTTGGATAGGGCATAGCTGCATCTGGAGATAAGCGTCTTTGAAGTGTGTGCATTCAAAAATGCAGGAATTAAGTGCCATGTTTTTGCAATCCGGTCACATATTAGAACCACAATGACATTTTACCAATGTGGATCCGACTCTTGTGTACCTACTGTTACAAGAACTGACCTTTTCATGATTTATGTTCTGCCTTCCCATTAGAATGGAGCATCACCACTGGCGGTGGCTGCACAGAATGGCCACACCAAAGTTGTTCAACAACTTCTCAGAGCTGGTGCTAACACAGAACTTCAGTTTGAGGTACAATCTCCTGTATTATAGTACCTAAAAATGAATGACATTAACTGGGATTCAGTGCTGTGGATATTTGTAAATTTTGTATCACACTGTGACATAAGAAGTATGGCTGTACTCCATATGTAGGGTCGCTTGGAAAAAAGTGGCTGCTGCATTGAATGTATACAAATGGAATGTTCAAAAGTCTGATCTAGGTGTCATCATAAACCTTTATGAGTCATACATGTTATTCTCAATTTTTTTTATAACTAACAAGACTGATAGAGTTACTGGAGAGCACTGCTCAGGTACCAAAATGACAAATCGTTAAACCTCCAGTTGCTGTTTTCCTTGTTTCTCTCTCATTCAGCTGGGCTAGAGCAATCATGGCTGAAGTGATTGCAGTGATTCTACTATAAACAAGTGGCATTTCGTTAGGAGTACTGCATGCACACCATTACATTCTCAAAGAAATCAAACTGTTTGGCAGTGAATCTAAAGCACTCCAGGCGAGTACTTGCCGCTACACACCATCCTTATTAAATATTCAGAGAGTACGACAATATAACGGAAGTTTCGCCTAACCTGAAGACTCAGCCTTGAGCAGAAATTGCTGTTTCGCTGGTTGTTTCACTGAATTGCAAGCAAGTGAAGCGTATAACTGCACGAGTTCCAGTAGCTGTTCAATCCCACTTCATAGAGCTGTTATCTCGCGGAATCACAAGCAAGCAAATTAACTGCGAGTTGTATGTTTCTTGATAGCTAATTGCTATTCTTTTACTGATGTCACATGCCTTCTGCCAGGAGATTGTAGTAGTTACTTGGAGTGTGGTTTATCATAAAAGTGAGTAGCTATAAGTCATACATGAGCGTAAATAACGGATGCAAATGCTTAGCAACTAACCTTGATGATGTGCATTAAAAAATAGATAAACAGTGGTAGCCAGGAATCTATGGTCCATAAACTGCTCGAACCCAAGGACAAAGCCTGAGGGTGAGGGCTGTTTATAGCCATAAATCCCTGTCTACCACACTTTATCTGTTATATTCCTTGTCTGATTGTTTTTTGGGTTCAAAGCAACATGCAATATGGCAACAGTACTGGTAGTAGTTTGTGATGAGTGTACGGTCAGCTAACTCACAAAATGTTGGTTTGCCCGAGTGGACAGAGTGTTGCAGACAAAACATTTGCTTTTGATGACAAAGAGGCTGAGAAACTATTAGCTGGCTACACACCAAAAAAGCATTTTCGATAACGAGTGGTGAGAGTGGCGTACTGAGTACCACCCCTATTACCCAGCTGCTTCCAGAATTCCTGTATCTCATTGGGAGACACACACCTCCTAACCTGTGGCTTTCGCGCTATGCTGTTGAGACTCGTGGTGAAAAGGGACATGTGTCTACCAGCTACAGTACACAATGTACTGTGTGGTTTGCAACGCCATATGCTGTCTCTCAGTTCTGAACTGTAGCTGTTATTATTATGTTGTGTACGTGCCTGGAACATGCATGAGCAAGCTGTATGTTATTGAACTGCCCTCAGGGCTAGAATATATAAACACCTTCCTGTCAGTATATGGAATTTATAACCTGCCTGTTACTCTAGAAATTAAAGAACTTTAAAAGTGCATAACTCTCGCGCAGCATTGATGATGGATAATGATTATATGGCATAGACTATCGTAATGTACAGGCCTGCAACCTCAGGTAGTGTTCGCATGACCTTGTATAGTGGAATCTCTATAATAGGGACTTTACATGTAGCAGCCATTCTGCCATATAGACTGGATTTCTGTAATTTTGCCACCTCTTATATTGCATGCAGCCATAAAGTTTACCTGAGCTGAGCATAGTGCAGAGGTTCCCCTATACATGTCGTGAGATAATCTTACGCACAATGATTCATTTTGGAGATGACCACTTTGTGAATGCCCCCTTACTGAAACACACAGGACACTGAATTGTATGGACAAGAAAGCAGCCAGCTTTACTTTGCATACTTGTAAACAGCTGAGTGTGGTAAAATTAGTTTTGGAGACGTCCCTTAAATAGTGCATGCATATGCCCATTGAACTAACATCATAGACGACACAAATAACCCATCAGAGGATGAAAATTATGATCCCTGTTCTTCACATCAAGTTTCGTGTCCTGGGTACTGTCTATGATCCAGCCATGTGCACGCTGTCATTGGGGGAGGTGCTAGGGGATAAATAGTGCATGCATCCACACAAGTAGGCCTGTCTACCTAACACTATCGACGACAAGAATAACACATCAGAGGATAGAGACCATGACCCTCGTCCTTCATATCAAGTTTGGTGTCATCAGCAGTTGTCGTTTGCGAGAAATGTTGGGTATCGTCGATCCAGATGTATGCACGCTTACCATCACCTAACACCATAAACAACAAAAACAACCCATCAGAGCATAGAGACTGTGATTCTCGTCCTTCATATTGAGTTTGGTACCAGCAGCACTTGTCATTTGTGAGAAATCTTGCATAATGACATGATGACAAAATGACAAAATGACAGAATGATCTACAGAATGACAGACCAACTACAATAACCCTTGACACGCATGCGCGAGGGTTAACAAGGATGAAGTGGGGAATATATGGAGATGGTACCTCCATGCTGTATCCCGCTCCTAGCTGGTCCATGGCTGGTCAAACGACACTTATCCGTGTAGCTACTGTAGTAGCATCCTTAGGCATCCTCTTGTCGACCTAGGCATTGAACGTCATCGCTTTTGTGTATCAAAATTCGACGGCAGGCTGCGTGCAGCGATACCAATGAAGTTAAGTAACTATTAATATTTGCATTTTCAAAATTTTCTCATTGCTATGCGTTCGGATATTTTTATGAAACTGATGTTGATTTCCTGTGTCCTTGGACCTACCTGAATTTACAGCATTTTTGTTGTTTATGTCATTTCTTTTAATCCAATGCTTTGTGTTTGCCCACCATTCCATTTGGTTGAATATATGTTGTATCGCATGTTTTTCCTGTTAGGATGTTGTGCAATTTTAATTGATATGTTAGATCACTGGTTGTGTAAGTATTTAAGTATGTTCTGCGGCATTTAAAGAGTATCGAAATGATGATGTTTGACTATTGCTAAAGAGAATTTTCACCCCAAAGTTGTTAACGATCTAGTTCCGCAGCGTAGCGTGTGTCACTGGGGCAGAGTCTACGACATTGTGACCATGGCTACATAAAAGTAGGTCCCACCCTAAACACTTTTTCAACCACACACACTCACCATAATTCCTGTATATCAGCCAATAAATGATTGCAGCACTACACAATTCTATGGCTTCTACAATAATCGTGGTCAGAAAAATTGCATTCAAAATATTTGTCATTTTCTCTGGTGTTTGTCTTTCTCATGATCTGCAAAGTACTTAGATTGCTTCTGTATTGTTTTGGCTGCTTGGTGGTTACTATAATTCACATGTATGCTCAGTGAACTTGCCTATAGTATGCTATACAGTTCCTGTGTTTAGGATACCCTATGTATTTAACAATCATCAGATGTTTATGAAATGCCCTGTTTAGAAATACTCAGAATGCTTTGATATTAAATTTAGAATAAGAATACCTATAATAATGACGTACAAGCATCTCCCTCTTTTATGATTTTCAGTCCCGTGCCAATAAAAAACAGACTTCACAATTCTTTCTTAGTACTAGAAGTACACATGTGCAGATACGTCTTGCGCAGTAGGAATATTGTAGCATAACTACAGCTGTACAATTGTTGGAAAATTGCAACACATCTGTACTGCTGAATATTTGTTGTGTGATGTCACAGTGGGTAAGACTGTTGGTGTACACAGTGCAGCTGAGCTCAATTTAATTTGGCACTAACAAATTTTATGTCTAAAAACCAGCCGTTTTTTTTCCACATAAACCATTTAACTGAAGGTTATAGTCAGTCCACAGTCATGAAAGGATTAGCTTGTCTCATCTTCACAGCAAAAGTGCTGACTCGGCATTTCATCTTGCACTTCCAGTTAGCCACCAGACCTCACCAAAACAGAAGCAGCATCACTACCTACCAGTTTTTTTTGCTGTCTAGGCAACACAAAACTAAGCTAGCTTGACGTACCTTGGCCTGTTGGACCTACAAATATCTGTGCTTGTGACAATAGTGACATAGTAATGTAATGATAAAATTCGATGCAGACATAAACAAACAGACAGACAAATGTGGGATAAGTAATCTTACGAATCAGCTGAGCGTGTGCTTTACTTCAGTATCATGTTCATTAGAAGAAATCATGAAGCTTTAGCATTAGCTTCAGAAAGAGTTGCGATCATCGAACAAACAAGTTTTTTGAGCTTTGTTGACATCAAGAATGAGTAGCATGTCACCACTGCATGCTGGCTTCCAAAGCTGCCGAATCCACAAGTCCAATATTCGATTATAGAGAATTGTGGAAAAGTAAGCAGTCGGGGCTAAATGTTAGCATTATGTTGCCATACTTTATAATACATCTGCATCTCTGCTTGCCTGCCATACTTTACGCTTAATTGGCACCTCAATGTAAATGATGTAATGTTGCAGGTGCCACAGAGGAGTAAAACACGACCGTCCACTTTTAGGTTCTGTGAGGAGTTATGGCCAAAACAACTATATCCTTTTCTTAATGGCTCCCTTCCGTGAAAGGCAAGGCCCGTGTCGAGAATGGCATCTCTGACTGTTACATGGATGCTCTCTTCAAACTCACATGAAGAGTTACTACAGCTCCCAGGATAACGGTAGTAGAGTTTGTGTAGCCTCTGTGAAAATGGAGATATGAGGGATAGAAACAGATGACAATTGAGCAATGCATGTGAGAGTTTCAAGCAGCACAGCTTATCTCTCTACTCTCTTCTAGCAGCCATGGCTGATCCTTCAAATATGTTGCAGGTAGCGACATTAATCTCCCAAAGACTACTGGCTTATTTGTATCTTCTCCAGCAGCATTGCTATGCATGGCTAATTAGTAGTCATTTATTATTCTTGTGATTTGCTGGCTCATGAAATCTCCGTCTTGTCATGCCCAGGTTGTAGTCATTATGTCTTATCTCTACTCGCCCGCCATACTTGGTAGTGTGCAAGTATCCTCTGAAAAACATTAATTATTGTTATGTCACAGACGTGCAAAAGATTGTGATCCTTGTGCGAAAATTTCGAAATTCAGCTTCCACAGTTTCAGTTTCTGTGAGAAAGTATTGCCGAAACAAAATAATTTACATTTTATATATTTTTACGGGCCCCCCTCCCCCAGGAGGCAAGGTATATGCTCAAAATGGCGTCTCTGGCAGTTACATGGATGCCGTTTTTATGGTGCATTTAGAGTCAGAGATCAGGACAGACTTACAGCATAATTTTGCCAAGGGAAGCTTACTACAGTTCACAGGTTTTTGTAGCCTATAGAGATGTGGGCACTAGAAACTGCGTGAGCAAGTGGTGCGAATGTGAGTTTGAAGCAGACAGTCCTTCTCTCCACTCTCCCGATAGAGACTTCTCCAGCAGCATTGCTTTGCATAATTGGCCGGTTTTGGATTAGTTGATATTCTCGTCTCTTGTGCAATTTCCCCATCTCATAGTACCTACATTCTGCTTCATTATAGCCACATCTCTGTATACTCACCCGCCATATTTACAATTGGAAGTGTAATTATCCTTGATGGGAATATTTTCCAATTGTTTTTTTGGTGGTATGCTAGAGTGATTGTAATTACCCTCTAAGTTAATTAAAATCTCTGAAAGTGTACGTACTCTCTATAGGCATGTAACAATGTATATTACATCAATATCTGCACTCTCATCACAGGGTTGTTTCACACCACTGTATGCAGCCTGTCACAATGGCCACAGCCAGGTCGCTGAGCTATTGCTTAGCAAAGGAGCTGATGTGAACCTCCCAAACAAGGTACACTGAGTGTGAGAGTACATAACAGAAATGATGTATGGGACTTTTATAAGCAAATGTAAAAATACTAAGTACTGTAATTAGCAAGTGAAAGGTAACAGGTCTTTAAAGCTAATGACAATCAGTTTATAGATCTTTTTGCATGTAGCACTGCGTAAAGGATAGTGTTTAGGAGAGTACAAAATGTAGTCTAGTACTATTACAGCGTTTGCAATTGAGATTAGAGCCTAGCAGCAGCCACTTGTACAACTACTAGCCTTAAACATGTATTTTATTGCATTTTGTACATTGCGGATTGTGTAGCAATCCTGGAGTAGCAGTGCTAGTCAAATGTTCATGTCAATTCCATGCCATGCTGTTAGACATTGAACTGGAGTAACTAGTGTATTCCGAGTAACAAGTACAACTGACAAAAAGAAACTGAACATCGCAAGCGCAACGAATGCGCAACGTATGCGTAACGGAAGCGCATGTGCCAGTACGCACGAGTACCGTACCGGAAGCGCAACGTATGCGTAACGGAAGCTATTCACATGGTTATGCACACTGTGTTAAATAATCAGTGGTTTTCTATGCATGTTGGGCACAAGATTTCATTTCACTAGTCCAGTCTAGCCTCATCCCCAGGCCTCCGCCCAGCTTTTGTCGCTTGCACTACAAAATGCGGGGAGAGCCTTGGAACAAGGCTAAGTCCAGTCCACCATTCCATTCCACTTGTCCAGTCCACCGTTCCATTCCACTGAATTCAGATGACCAGTACCTGCTGTGGTACAATTATGTGTACACCCTGCAGACATTGTTTGCTATGAATTTGATTACTATGTGTGCTCACTGTTATGTCAGTCTTGTAATAATGCATGCTAGTTACACTAGGAGCTCACTGTAGACACTGCAGCTGTTTCTTATGAATTTAATTATAGCTTGTGCTCAACATTTTGTCAGCCTTGTAATAGCATGTGCATGTTGCAATGGGGGCTTGTGAGGTGCATTCATGAGGAGCATGCACACACTGTTTCTGTCAGCTTTGACAGCAGCCTTTTGAGAGTGTAGCTATCTGTGTATGTGGAGTCTGTGTGCCACTATTTGTTGTTGTGTCGACAAAGAGGACTCATGGACACATAGAAACATCCAGAAAAGCAGTCAGAACATGGTGCAGATTATGTGCAGTTCTGAGTACATGACGTCCAAACTTTGAGAGCTGTAAATTGGCAGTAGACTACTTAGTATGTAGTAGTACTGAAGCTGTTGAAGTAGCTATTGAGTAATGGAGATTGGGTGTTCGTTGTTTTTTTCTTGGAGAACGTGCGTATCCAAATAGACTTACTACAGTAAGTGCTTCACTTTCAGTCAGCACTGCTACCCATAATATCACAACTGGAGGTCCATTGACTAATTTTGTTTGCATGACACTGTATATAATTATGACTAACAAAATAATGCGAGCATGTAGAAGTATAGAATATAATTACAGTACTCTTGGCCTAGAGAGTAGAGTTTGTAGAAATTACTTTGTTCTATTTCCTATGTTGTTTTGATGCTATGCTCTCAATAGTGGAATACAAGTGTACTTATCATACCTAGTGTACTGGTTTCTGTGGCTTCAGAGAATTGTTTAATCTACATCTTTGTTTTGAGAGAGTCCAACCTCAGGTTTCACAAGCTAGATGTTAGTGTTGTGTGGCCATATCTCAGGATTGGTGATTTCATATTTAGGTCATAGATAAATTAGCACAAGCTTGAGTTTTAGAAGAGGTAACTTGGAAATTATTACTGTAAGGCTAGTGATAATCCATCCGAAATATTAATCCTTACCTCTGGTGATTGATTGACTCTTTTCTGTAATCTGCATTCTACCTTTATTATATAGCTCCTGTATGGGCTATATTTAGGCTACTTGGTAGTATAATTCCAGATGAGCAAGATAGTCTCTGTGAACTGTCCACACCAAGCTAGTTACCGTGTTTCTGATACCCTGTATGTTTAATGTTCACCTGATGTGTATAAAATTTGCTACTGGAGGTCCATTGATTAATCATTATAAATGAACAATTTCATGCCTGTGCATGACATTGACATTGTACATGCAGACTTAATTATCACCAGTAGGGGCTTATGTGCGGTATCTTGAACATAGTTTGGTTATGATAGACCATTTTCCATGTGATGTCACAGTATGTGGAAGGTTCAATTATTACTCCACGAATCGTGGCTGGGGGGGCCTGGGGGGCAGCCACGTGCATGTAATGTATTGCAGTCTATGGGGAAACCCAAATAAGATGACCATTTCCGTGTGTACCTCCACCTATGATGTGCCTATGTCTGATTGACCAGTCAAGCTTATTGACCAAGGAGAGATCTTTCGGCTGCCATTTGTTGCATCTCTCTATGACCTTCCCTCACCAACGGTTGAAGCCTACCCAGTCTTTTTAGTTATGCACTGTGAAATGACTGGGTTGGCTTGAGCCATCTGTATCTTGATGAGGAAAGGTTATGGAGAGATACAAGAAATGGCAGCTAAAAGCTCTGTTTATGCTCAATGAGCATGACTGGTCAATCAGACGTAGGAATTTCATAGGTGGAGCTACTTACAGAAATGCGGATCTCATTTGGGGTTTCCCCAAAGACTGCAATACATTACATGTGCGTGGTTTGCTCCCCAGCCATAATCCGCAGAGTAATAATTAAAGCTTCCGTATACACGTGATGTCAGCGGAAAATGGTCTATTGACAAAATAATGAAAGCATGTGGATGTATAGAATATGATTACGGTACTCTCGGCCTGGAGAGTAGATTTTATGGAAACTACTTTGCTCTATTGCCTATGTGTTTTGATGCTATGCTTTTAAAAGTGGAGTATGTTGTATACATATCTTCTACAATTTAGTGAGTGTTGGTTATATTAGTGAATTAGAGAAAGGTACAGAATTCTATGGCTTCTACAATAAACGTGGTCAGAAAAATTGCATTCAAAATATTAGTCATTTTCTCTGGTGTTTGATTGAATTCTTTCTCATGATCTGCAAAGTATTTAGATAGCTTCTGTATTGTTTTGGCTGCTTGGTGGTTACAATAATTCGCATGTATGCTCTGTGAACTGCCTACAGCATGCTATATAGTTCCTGTGTCTATGATATTCAACAATCACGAGATGCTTATGAAATGCCCTGTTTAGAAATACTCAGTTATAATTTTCAGTCCTATGCCAATTAAAAACAGACTTCATATTTCTTTCTTAGTATTAGAAGTACACATGTGCAGATACGTCTTGCGCAGTAGGAATATTGTAGCATAACTACAGCTGTACAATTGTTGGAAAATTGCAACACATCTGTACTGCTGAATATTTGTTGTGTGATGTCACAGTGGGTAAGACTGTTGGCAGCTGAGCTCAATTAAACTTGGTACTAGCAGGGTTGATATTTTTATTTCTAAAAACCAGCCTTGTTTTTTCACATAAACCATCTAACTGAAGGTTATACTCAGCAACAAGTCAATCCTCAGTCATGAAAGGATTAGCTTGCTCAGCAAAAGTGCAGACTTGCTATTTCATTGTGCACTTCTAGTTAGCCGCCAGAACTCGCCAAAACAGAAGCATCAGCACTACTTACCAGATATATGTCTTTGAAGTGGATGCATTTAAAAATGCAGATATGGTCCCTTTTCGAAATCCGGTCATATATTGCATTTCCATCACAACTTACATAGTTTCAACCTGAGGCCTTATTGCCGAGCGGGAAGTGAGGCAACTAATTGTGTTGCATGGAGACTCCACGTTTGTGTGTATATGTAAGTAATGCTACAGGAATACAATTATCACAAACATATTCCCTGTGGGAGTGGCTTTCCTTGAACATACAGTCAGATCAGTCACAATAAAATCACTGATTACTTTGTTAGTTTGAAGGCTCTTAAAATTTGTTAATGGCCCTTTGTTTGATAAGACCTTGATTAAGACTTAATGTCCATGTACTAGTTGTTTTTCAGCATTACGTACCAGCAGGAGTAGGTGTCCATAAATTTATAGCATAATTAGTATCCCTCTAGCGCCAGTCATGCATAAAATGAACCATTCACCTACATCACGCTAATTTATTTTTATCTGTAGTTTTATAAATTTGAGTATTTAGTGACATTTATCACTAGTTCCAAAAGCATTCAGTACCTTCATGGGTGATGTTGATCTCCATTGAAAGCACACCTAGCTACACAGAAGTAGCTATTATGTACCAAATGATTGGAAATACTGTATTGATTTATTAGCTATACAGTTTTAGCCTTCTGTGGCCTTCTCACAAGTAGTGGTGTGTTGTAAAAAGTATTGGGGTGGAAGTAGCTCAGCAGCCAAGCGGTGAGTGGCGAAATGCCAAACTATTTTTTTGTGAGTAGGTTGATATTTGTAATGGCAGGATCAATTTATGTCAGCGGATGTGGCTTGTGCCAAATTTTTGTTTCAAAGTCTGGATTGTGAAATGAGGTTGTTTTTGGCTGTATAACTGGGTTTAAAGTGTTCTTGTGAGAAAGCCTGCATACATTTTTGGCCTATCCTGTATGGGTATTGTTGATGGGGTCAGACTGTGGGCAGGGCTCTAGCAGTTTGTGAAATTTAGCATTCTAGTAACAGAGCCTAAACTTGTTTTTTGTGAGTTGAAACCTGACCAACCCGACTGGTGGCTACGGCCCTGTGAAGTAGTGTAGGTAAATATTAGATCACTTTGCAAACATTTTATGTCGTTAAGTTTATGTGCGAACTTGGTAACTGTCTCAACTGCAAAAGGCGCATCTAGTTGCCCACATAAATGGAATCATAAGAGAACACGCTGATACCGTTTACACTCTGGATCCCAAGTTCATGGATGTGTGTTTGCTTTCAAATTTGTGAGGCGAGAAGCCCGAACTGAGGAGAGCTAGTTGCTTGTGCGTCTCACCATGAGGCTTCTGTCTGCTGTGTTAAATTTTCAGGAGTATTCTGTTAGTGGCAGGACTCAGCCAGGTCGTAATGACAACCTTTAACCTCGTGATGCAATGAAGTTTTGCTGCGTGACAGTAAAGTCGCTTAGGCACATTTGTTGCCGACTCTGCAGAAATGCATTTTGTAGCTGACGACACTTGAATTCCGAAGTTTTATATTTATCCCCGTGTGCAAATGTTGATATTGAAGCAGACAGCTGCTATAACCCGGTGAGTGTTAACAAAGTGTGTTTTTGGATTAGAAGTTATAGTACTGTCCTTTTTTAATCTTATGGATTATTTTTATGAGTATGGGGTTTCCTTTAGATAAGATCCTTCTCTTTCGTTTCAGTATACTATCTGGATGATAGCTGCCCGGGAAGAAATGTGCTTTCTGCCATCTTTTTAGCAGACCTGTTTTGAAAGACAGCCGGGCTTAAACTTTCTCACATGACAGGAAAAGTGAGCGGGGCATTTCAGAGGACCTAGGTTTAAATCCTGGCTGGATCTCAGTTATTTTTGTTTTTCAATTGTTGAAGTTCGAAACTGAAATAGTATTGTTTGCTGGAGATACAACTTTTTTTTGTGAATTGATGCTACATTCTGACCCTCCATTGCGTATAATTTGAGGTACACATGTACATGTAGGGGGCAGCAATGAGTGGTTGTATTCTTATTTCATTTCTATGGCTTTTTCTGGCTCGCAAATCGGTGCAAAATTGGTGTAGATAGTGTGGTACGTATGCTACTGCTGTTTGTCTGTGGTTAGTTTTGCTGTGTTTCTGTGTGTCTCCATAAGTGGTACACGCTGCCAGCCTACCATTTAGTGTCATTATGGCGCATGATTTGTGCTAGACAGGTTGCTACCCTAGCAACTAGCTGTCCTTTGTAATTTCTACAGTTGCTGTGAGTGTTGTTACCGCTTTTTATCTGAAAAGCGTCCATCTTGATTGTAGCTTACCGTTATTAACACCGTATAGTGTCAAAAGGCGCTTCTACCGACCATTGTGCCAGGGATCCTGCTAGTGCTGAACCCTTGAAACAGCCTGCACAGGTCGTGGTCTAGACCACAGCGGCACAGGACTAATGTCCGAGCAGCAGTATGGGTGATTCTGCTGCCGTAATAATGTAGGAGTAGCCACAGGGGCAGGACATAGTCTATGGGTAGGGTTCGATTTACACAGACTTCCAGAAGTTGATGGTCTTTTGGCAATTGAACTAGAAGAATTTTTGTGTAAGCTCATTCGGGGCGAAATAGGAGTATTGTCCTGCTGAGCTGGTAGGCAGTGTTGTGGTGCAGCTGTTATTCTAGTGTTGGTGCCTTTGGTAGTATGGCTTCCTGAGCTGAAAGTAACTATATTCATAGTTTGATGTAATTAAGGGTCACTGTACTTCCTAGTTTAGGTATAAGTCAGTTCATATGCCTCACCCACTACACAGATTCTAATATTACCAAGCCTGTAGCTATAGCAATCCCTCTTTTGCATAATGTTGAATGTAGCGTAAGTCATCGAATATCGACCACCATCTATTGTCGGCTATCTATTGTCGGCGAAAATTACGGCAGAAAAATACGCGGTAACGATAGATTACTGATACCGCGACGTTCCCGGGGAAATTGCTATAGCTAGCTCAGTGTTGAAGATGCATTGTAGCGACGTTGTAAGTTCTATTTAAATGAAAATTTAATCTTGGAGTCTGTGCATGCTGTAAATTCAAAAGTTATATACTTGGTGGGTGTGGTTCAAATGCTGTGACATCAACGAACGGAAATGCGAAATGGCCGACATTGCGTGAACTACCACGATCGAGCGGTCAACAACAGGTAGAGGTGGCCGACAATACATGAAGAGAGCCGATCACGGCTGCGCTTTGGTAACACCCTGCCATTACAGCTACTCATTCGAAAAATGATCGTTTGGTAGCTGGATCAGTGTTCTTGGAACTGGACTTTGTCCGTAGTTTATAGCTAGTACGGTATCGGAGTAGATGCGTGTACAAAATTAAGTGGTCGACAATTGATGACTTACGCTAGCAATATGCTAGTTATCTGGATTGGGCAAAAAATGTTTTAGAAAACTTTATGAATAATTCTGTTGGATGTAATGAGGTCACTAAATCTAGTAGAGACAATGTAGCAGGTCTCTAAGGGACAGTCTTTGTTTTGCCACTTAGATACCTGTAAAGTTAGTTAGATACCTGTAAAGTTAGTCGGATACCTGTGAAGTCAGTTGGAGACCTAGGGGTTGTAATTGTCAATTAACCTTTATCCATTATGCCTCACAATATTTCATCACTCAAGCCAGTCAACTGTACGTGTCACGAGAATAAACGTTTGAGATACTAATAAAGAAACGAACGATTGATGTTTGCATCTGAGAATCAGTAATGGCTACTACGAACAGGAGAGTGGAGACGGGGCTGTGCAGTAGTGTAATGCTCTTGTAAGTGGGGTCAATCACAGGCAAGCTCTGTTGGCTTCAGCATGTTAGACACTGTAGCGATCACCTAGCTAGCTAGTGACATGGTTAAACAGTTCAAAAGTTACCAGCTTAAATGTGCTGTCTGCCACCTAGTGCTTGAACATGTGAGGCAATCCCGTGCCTTCAGTCTTTGCCGCCATTGAACGTTGCCTCTCAGAGTGGGCACAGTCAGACTGCTAAAATGTTGCTAACATGAACTTCCCACTGTGCATAGACCCTGCAGCCACTGTTTTTATGATGTGTGATTATTGTGTGTGCTCACTGTTGTGTCAACCTTGTAATAATGCATGCTGGTTACTCTAGGAGCTCATTAGGTGTAGACACTGCAGCCACTGTTTCTAATTTTAATTATAGCTTGTGCTCAACATTTTGTCAGCCTTGGATATCATGTGCATGTTGCAATAGGGGCTTGTGAGGTGCATGCATGAGGAGCATGCACACACTGTTGCATATGTTGTGTGCCTTTGTCAGCTTTGACAGCAGCCTTTTGGAGAGTGTAGCTATCTGTGTATCTGCAGTCTGTGTGCCACTATTTGATGTTGTGTTAACAGAGAGGACTCATGGACACGTAGAATCAGCCAGAAAAGTAGTCAGAACATGGTGCAGATTATGTGCAGTTCTGAGGACATGATGAGCAGACTTTGAGAGCTGTAAGTGGGCAGTAGACTACTTAGTATGTAGCAGCACTCATGCTACCATTTTTAAAGTAGCTACTAAGTAATAGAAATTGGGTGTTTTTTGGAGAGCATGGGTATCCAAGTAGACTCACTACAGTACGTACTTCACTTTCAGTTCGCACTGCTACCCATAATATCACTACTGGAGGTCCATTGACTATTGGATAATTTTGTCTGTATGCCTAACACTGTACATGCAGTCACACGTGATGCACCAGTATCAACCCATTCATTCCACAGACTACATAAATGGCTAAACATTGTTTCCATCTAAGGGCTGAGAGGTGCAACCATTTTTCGAAACGTCCCTGCCTGCGCATTATTGGTTGCGTTTGCAAATATAACGTGGAGAGCCTTGTAGTGAGGCTGCGTATGCTTATATCTTTGTAAAATCAGTTTGTCAGTGTTTGATGACAGTGTCCACAACCTGATGGTCCGGGCAGTCTTATATTTGCCGTCCCAGTTCATTAGTACACTAACATCGCAAAGTTTACATCTCAATCACATTGCCCAGTGTTTGCTAGTGTCCCATTAGTTATTGCTATAGCAGCTGGAATGCTGTCCGTGTGATGGGATCCGTACAAAAAAGTAATTACTCTACTGGCCGATAGCGGGTTATTTTTGTGGGTGCAAATTTTTGTGAAAGTTCGAGAGATTGTTACAAAAAAAATTTGTGTTTCTAAATTTTGTGGCGATTCGATTGTGAATACGTAATGATGTAATATGAACTTTGACTTAGTACATGTGGTTTGATGAACGACAATTTTGCATGAGAGATGGAATCCTTCAGCATTGAGTCATGCGTGAGAGGCTACCAAGTCTATAAAAGTATTTGGGAGGCCAGTACTGGAGAAGAACCATACCGCCATGGTAATGGAGGGCCTCGCTTTTTCGTCGCCTCTGCTTTCTTTGATCACAGCATAAAGGGCGGCTTGTGACAGAGGACCCTGTGGATCCAGGGCATTGTCAACGGGACACAGGTACTATAGAGAGCTATAGTGAAAGTCAACTTAGCACCGAATTTTGATACTCTTATAACCGATTGTAAAATCCGTGGGTGAAAAATTTCGTGACTTGCAGGTTAACTACAAAAATAACGCAAATTGGCAACCATGAAATAACCCGCTATACGGTAATTGTAATTGGCTATTTATGCTAACATTGCTGTGAAAAGTATACAGTTTGGTCGTAATAATACAGATTGACAATTGATGTGCTGGTTGTCACCAAACTGTCGCACCAACTTTAGGCACTGAGATTCTGTATTTGCATGGGCGTTGGACTTCCAACTGCAGCCTGGTGCTCACTCAGCGATATATTAATGGCAGTGGGTGTGGCCTTTGATTGATACTACAGACCCTTTGCATTACTGAATTCCAAGTGTGGCGTTTGTCCGTTGCTTCAGAAGTACCATAAGTGTGCTGCTGTACGCCTATTTTTCATAGTCGTAGCTACCTTGAGCACTGATGGGTGTTACTGAATGTAGAGCAGGGTCACTCTATTTATAATCAGACAGTGATTTTTTTTGGCATAGGCGCCTTAAAATACTCGCATGCATACAATTATCCAGTCATTGACATTATTTGGACTTACATTTAGAAGGCTATAGCTCCAGAACCAAGCAACGGAGGAACAGCAAGCTTGGCACTCAGAGTGCGAAGGGCCTGTAGTATTGATTGAAGGCCCCACCCACTTCCTGTAACTTTTGTGTATGGCACGAGCGTATTTGATTATACTTGTCGTCCAAATATTCATTACTTACTCTACAGGTATGGAATTAGGTTCTTATGCAGCTAATGTACAGTCTGTTTATTCCAAGCGAAGTGAGGTTGTACTCCAGTTCGATTGACCTTTTTTCGTCGTCGTCGTCGTCTTTGCCAAACTGTTTCAGCCAGTTCTCCTTGTATAGCCTATCAAACACACAGCGAACACTTACATTCGCTGAGCAATGGAGATGGAGTAATGACAGTAATAGAATCATGAAAGCAGATTTCTAATGCAGCCAATCATTCTTTTATGTGTGCATCTCTATAATATATTATATTCTCATTACAGGATGGTGGCACTCCATTATATATGGCCTCTCAGAAAGGCTACAGTCAGGTAGCTGAGTTATTACTTAGCAAAGGAGCTGATGCCAATTTCCCAAGACAGGTAAAGTGAGTGTGAGAGTGTATAGTTTCATTCCAATCATTAATGAGTGAAATATACAGTAGCGGTCAATGTAAAGTGGCAAAATTCGGCATTCTAGCAGCAGACGGAGTTAGATGATTATAGTTAATGGAAATTTGGTGTAGGCTTTGATGTTGCCAAAATACCCATTAACTTGGTTCAGAGATTGACTTCCCACAAGTCCCACCTTAGGATTCACAAGTCTGGTTCAAAATTCTAATGGAGGACCACAAAGGAATTAAGCTTAGGCGGTACCGTTCATCCACCAATGCACTGAGCAATGCAGATGGAGTAATGACAGTACAAATAGTAACGATAATGAGGATACTTCCGGTTACGTAACGTCAATAGTAAGATTTCCACTGCCCATCGTGAGATGGACACTGCGGATAGCGACTTGTGACATTGATAGCGACTTGTAAATTACCACTGTGGATAGCAACTTGTGGATCACCACCGCCGATAGCAACTCGTGACTTGCCACCGCAGATAGCGAGATGTGGCTCACCACTGCGGATAGCAACTTGTGGAATGACAGGTATTGTCAATATGAATCACCACTTCTTATAACAAGTTGTGGATTTGCTATCGCAGTCAAGGAGTTGCAAAAGTACATGACCTTTAGACACACCCATGTTGAAGAGCCACATGCAGGTTCTGGTAAGCTCAACACGCGTCACCTTATCTACCAACACTATCACATAAAAAACAGCCTATACCGGTAGAAACCGGTACATTATTAGCTATGCAGAACAGCATTAATTTCTACTCATGGCAACCATAAGACCTACACATGTCGCTATCCGTGGTGGGGAGCCACAAGTTGCTATCCACAGTGTTGATCCACGAAATTCCTATCTGCAGTGGCGATGCGCAAGTTACTATTGGCGGTGACAATCCATAACTCGCTAGCCACGGTGGCGATCTACAAATCGCTATCCATGGTGTCAATCTCGTGGTGGACGGTGCCAATCTGGCTATCAGCGTTACATAACTGGAAGTGTCATTCTCGGCCACTGTATAATGAGACGTAGTGATGACAGTAGTAGGTAATAGTTAGGCCGCTGATTATTCTTTGGAGTATGTATTTCTGTTATATTATAATCTCGTCACAGGCTGGTACCACACCACTATATTTCCTCTCGGAATAGCCGCTGTCAGGTTGCTGAACTATTGCTTTAGCTATACGGTTCTAGCTTTTATAAGTAGCTTTCAGACAGTGCTGCAGTTGTTAGTATAAATGGGTAAGTACTTTAGCCCAAGATGTTTTACATTTCTGCAGGGTGGCTGGACACCGTTACATAATTCAGCTTGGAATGGTCGGTATCAGGTGGCTGATGTCCTGATCAGAGGAAATGCTCAGCTAAACCTTCTTTCACAAAAGGTACATAGCTACAGTGTTTTATTTAGAACAGTACCCATGGCAAATGGGATATTTTTGTTTATTATTTTTGTGTGTGTGTGTTGGGGGGGGGGGAGGCGGAGGATATTTATGCCAGCAATATTACATTTGAAAGGGTATATGCAATTCCCAAGAGGCAAGGGGGTGCAAAGTTTGAGATTTTAGGGGAACCCCCTGAATGAAGCACCACCATGGCATAAGAGCTGATATATATTATAGGCTTATAGCTATTGAACTATTGGATATGTAGCAGCCTATATGCAGGCATGTGATATCAAATTGAGAGTGCTTTGATCATAGAACCTCTCACTAGCATCTGAATTACAATGATGGGCTCTGTGTGGTATACAATATTCTTTTTTTTTTAGCAAACGGGCTGCATTCAATAATTACAGGTACAAAGCCAATGCTCAA
Organism: Phakellia ventilabrum; assembly: GCA_963921505.1. Classification (NCBI taxonomy): domain Eukaryota; kingdom Metazoa; phylum Porifera; class Demospongiae; order Axinellida; family Axinellidae; genus Phakellia; species Phakellia ventilabrum. Next base: position 1,500,558 of record OY997378.1, on the reverse strand, counting down.
GCCTTGACTTCAAGTGTTTGATTAAAGGCCTGTACGTAGACCCGGCTGGTGTTATTCCGTTTATATATTTACGTCCCATTCAGGATGGCTGGACGCCTCTCATCTGTGCCTTCAAGCAGGATCATGAAGACGTTGCTGAATTGCTCTTGACAGCAGGGGCCAACCCAGACTGTCAAGATAATGTAAGTTACAATACCTTCTGTGTATGTTGCAAGGCCAATTTCTATCTAAAACGGATTTTTTTTACCAGCCGGGCGTGTACCAAGCACGCGCCCGGCTGGTGCTAAGATTGCTTAATGTTCCCGTGTCTGTCTGTGTGTGTACCAGTGTGTGTGTTCGTCCGCAAGCATCATGTGCGCTAAGTTACGTCATTCCGTTACTATGCCGCATGAGACTACGAGCACAGTGGAAGCTACTGGAAGTTTGCAGGCTCAATAGGCCAAGGTACATCAAGCTAGATTAGTTTTGTGTTGCCTAGATGGCGAAAGAGTGGTATGTAACGATGATAATTCTGTTTTGGCAAGTTCTGATCGGTAACTGGAAGCACTCTACGAAAATGCTGTGTCAACACTTTCGCTGGAAGCTGCGCACAATGAGTCTGCGACTGTCTAACCAAGCTGATCCATCCTACAGCTGCATTTTGCTTAGACTGGCCTGTTGCTGAGCACAATCTTCAGCTGAATGATTTATGTAAAAAAAACTTCCGGCTGGTTTTTAGATATGAAATATCAGTCTTGGTTTTTATGTGTATGCTGTTATAATCATGTTTTCCTGTGGCGCTTTCCCTTCTATAGGACCAGGTAACAGCCCTTATGATGGCAGCCAGGGCTGGACATATCGGGGTTGTTACTAGACTGCTCCATCATGGAGCAAATGTGAACATCACAAACAAAGTGAGTTGATTACTGATACTTTTTCAGGTTGCCTAATTGAAGTGCACAACACAGTAACTGTTGTAAGTCGTGTATCAGTTAATTGAATGTCACTGCTGGTATCTGGAAATTGAGCACTGAATGGTTTTAACAGTGCTTATAAGACTGACCCTTTTAGAGTTTAGTTTAATATTTATTTGTTAAGTCACTATGGCAACGTGATCTCAATATGACCTTTTGCCGGACTCTATAATTATATGGTGGTAGAAATCCCACAGCTTGGCCCAAGTGGGAGATACACTGCCAAAAGTGGTAGCCACAGTGCTTCTCTTTGACAAGCATAATTATTAGCTAAGCTAAGGAATGCTAGCTCTTGCCTACACTCTGCAAATTCAAAAAATGGAGTTTAATAGGTTTAGCCTCATTTCCCGGCACCCCTGCCATGCTTTTTTGACTGCGTGAGAGAGGAGCCTGGGAATGAGGCTATGATAGTATGTACATGTGTAATCTACTTGATAAACATTTTCATATGAGACTCTGCTATGAATACATAATTAAACATCAAAGTTATCTCCCCAGGCTGGACTAACAGCACTGGACATTGCAAGTGTTGCAGGACAAACAGCAGTGTGTCAGGAGCTTCTCAACCACTCCAGCTGATGCCATGAAATAGTTCTGTGCCACGTGTACAGTTGACTGTAGCAGTAAGTTAATATGCACTAGAACTTGTGAAACATTTGTTTGCCTTTATCTGATCTTGATAGCATCATTTATCTATTTTGTGTATTGGTCACTTGTGAAACCTTTGTTTGCCTGTATCTGATCTTGATAGCATCATTTATCTTTATTGGTCACTTGTGAAACATTTGTTTGCCTGTATCTGCTCTCCATAGCATCATTTATCTATTTTGTGTGTTGGTCACAGTATTGCTGTAAAACTTACTTTACTTATTCTGTATGAGATTTAGTGCTATGTTAGGACTTTGAAGTACTTTCCTTTTGTAATATGAAATGACTTGCCTTTTATAATATGAAATGACTTGTAACAGCTTACAAATATCTTTGTAAAGATAATTAATTTATTGGTGTTGTCTACATGTATCCATTTCACTCACAGCTATATTAGCTTAAATCAAAGGAGGGTAAACAGGCTTTATCAAAATGGTATGGGAGAAGATACAGGGAAATTCCCCATGGCTCGATGTCCTTGAGAAATTAGCATAAATTAACTTGTGAGCAACAAGCTAAGCGAGATTGTAAAGCCCTAAGTTTGAAACACATTAACTGCTTATTGCATGTGCTATTCATATGTCTACAGGCATCTCAATTATTACGGCAATGCAATCATTTAGCCCTAGGCCTAGCCTTTCCTAATCCCTTAGCCTGATTCCCTTAACCATGTGTACAATCCCAGAAACTAAATCTGTGCAGCTCAAATGGACAGACTCCTGATTGTCAACCACTTAGAATCAGTTGTACCACCTACTGAGGTTCAGTACCATAGTAGCAGCCTCTCTGATAAGTTATAAGCTGCTATTTCTATGAGGAGTCATATATCTTCTACTTGCATCACTATTTCTGGTTTCAGTTGGGAAGGAGACATGATAAGATGACCCACCCAGTCAACTGGGCACTTGTACCTGCTCAGAAGCTTTCGCTCCAAGCACAGGATAGGATCACTACCTTTTTCTCTAGGACATCTCAATCTCTCTCCAGTGCAATAGGATCACATCTTTTCCTAGAGTGTTAATTATCCGTGTGACAGTCTACACCCCCTGAGGTTCAGGATCAGTATGTATCACATGCTGACACAGCAATTATTCAAGACACGCTAGCCTTGGCTGATCAAAGAAAATCCAAACAATACTATGGGACATTATAGCTAGGGAAAACAATACAAGCTTTGTGTTACAAAATGTACACACAAGTGGACAACTAATCGTGTCACTGCCGTCCAGCAAACATCACAGCAAACACTCCTATGGCTGCATGGGTCAGAATCGGGCCCACAGTAGCAATGTTTTCGGAGACTACTTGCAGAGAGGATCGTCTTCTACGCCTCTGTCTGGGAGATCCGGTCGCTGCCCTCCTCTCCCCAGATCCCACGTCATGTGTGAAGACAGAGTCCGTGCTGCTGCGAGCAGGCCTACCCCGACGTGCAAAGTCTAAAGTACTGAATCCGAGGTCCATGTATTCACTGGTTGGGTCACTGTTGGCAGTTCTCTTGGCAGCTCTATTGCCACCTGTGGTGTGTACACTACTGGGTGTGGGCCCATGACGGTTACTGTGGTCGGGTTTAACAGAGTCTTTAGATTGAGAGGGGCCATGTTGGTCCAGCTCTTCACCGCTCAAAACTGGCTGTGACAGATGCAAATCTACTAGAGTCTCTTCGCCTGTTATGATGTGAATCGTTGAGCATGATCCAGTGGAACCGATAGAACTCTCTCGGGAGTGGGTGTAACGACCCACCGATATGTAGCCATGTCTGGATTCAACCACTGCTGTTTGTTTCACGCTAAAGATTTCCATAACTGGGGTACCCCCGCCATTTCCAACAGAGATGACGTGTGGCATAGAACTCGGCCCCTCCTGGGAACCAGGGTTGTACGTACGAACAGAAGGAATTGGTATAGGGGAGCTTACTCTAGGGAGTAAGAAAGTGTCATTGTTTCGGATACTGGGGGAGGAGTGTCTCCTGGACTCCAGTCTCGAAATACCAGCTGGAACACTGCGTATATTGTCAGTCTCTGATATATCATCTCCGCCTCCAGTTTGAGAGAGCAGAACTTCGACGCTGTTCACCCTCCTTCTGAGGTGGCCACCAAACGAGGGGCATCTCTCGCTGGCGAGGGGATCTAGGAACAGGCAGTGGGGGTCAGCGACCCTCGGGTGTCTGACAGTGTCATCGAGGGAGTACGGCTGGTTTCTCGGGCACTGTGGTAATACAGGTAGGGGTGGGTTTGTTTGAGAACCTCTCGGCAGTGTGTGCTGCAAAACAGATATAGTTGCTGACCATTAGATACAACTCTGCAATATTAACAGTTACTGCCATATGTGTCATACTTATAGCTTATACAACAATTCCTACATTCCTGTGTCACAAAAGGTACTCATAATTATACGATATCATGCATGCACTGCACTCATAGTACACATTAACACAGTATGATCAAGATGGGCTTACTGGTGTCCTGTGGTGAGCCATGGCCCTCTCAGCAGCTGTGGATGCTATGGCAAATGAAATCCCTCTACTCTGTAGAAGTGAAACGAGATGTATTTAAAAATGTGAATATGATGTTCAATTATACAATCAAGGAGATACATTAATATGGCTTCCCCATAAGAAAGAAAGAAGAAAAAAGCTCATTAAATTTACTTCACGAATGGACACGAGATGAGTAGCATTGCATAGCAGGGAATTTTTGCATGGCCCAAAATTTCGCATTTTTCGTGGGCCTGATGCTGACGTGAAAATAAAATCCTACGGAAATTTGAATATGCGATCAGCGGAGATTCTCAGAGAAGGTTATAGCGCTCTTCAAGATGCCAGAGGCAGTACAGCAGTCCGTATGCCTTTGTAGGCATAGTAGCCTTTACTACCATCGCTTAGACATGCAAAGGTTTGCAAACGTATAGCTGAGACGTGTGGTCAAGAGCTTGTGGTCAACACGAAAATTAAAACTGCAAAATTTTCTTCTAAATGCCTTTCCGCAAGAATTTGGATCTGCAAAAAATTTCCTCTATACGGTATTTGGTATAGCAGTGAATGGTAAACATTAGAGAGAGCTACAAAGCAGATGATGGAGTACAAGGGATGCTGGAGCGGAGTCCCGTTCACAGAAACTAATAATTATTCCAACAAAGCTACCATCGCTTAGACATGCAAAGGTTTGCAAACGTATAGCTGAGAGGTGTGGTCAAGGGCTTGCGTCAACGCGAAAATTTGAAACTGCAAAATTTTCTTCTAAAGGTATTTCCGCAAGAATTTGGTTCTGCAAAAATTTCCTGCTACACGGTATTTGGTAAAGCAGTGAATGGCAAACATTAGAGAGAGCTACAAAGCAGATGACGGAGCACAAGGGAATTGCTTGCATGGAGTACCATTTACAAAGCTATCTGTGCACATTGGAGAGAGCAATACACTAACCTCAGAATCAGGAGAAAAGAGGTCATACCCCATGGCTCCCACGGCATCTACTAGCCCCTCTCCCTCCTCTTGGCTTTCCCTCTTCCTCCAGTCCTCGTAGTCTGGGCTCACCTCAGGGTGGCTATACCCCTGCATCATTGCATCCTATTGAGCAGAGAGAGAGTACATGTATGAGTATGTGGGGATATGATTATATACCTTTTATACATGTCCTTTTAAAATATGTCAGGTAGATGTAAATGCAACTAAAATCAGCTCTGATTTGCCTAGCACAGACCACTGTTAAGTTGGAGTCAATCTGGTATTCCCCACTGAGGTTTCCTTGATTCATCCCCTCCACTAACTCCCTCTCCTTTGACACCCCACTCCCACTCCTGACACACACGTACAATCACACACACAGACACCCACACCCACAAAGACAACTTACCCATCCCCCTGAGGTGAGTATCAAGTCCCAAGAGTTGTCCATGACCCTCTGGGTGTAGCCGGTGATGGTGTTTCGTAGCTGTGGCACAAACTCTAGGAGGCGCCGCCCGAAGCATGGGATCATAAAGATTCCATCCTGGATATACTGACCCTGCGGTGGACAGTTGGACAGTACATTTCATTGAGGAACTGCCCAGCCTAAGTGTCCAAATCTAAACAGGTACATGTACACTTTTCCATATGAGAAGGAATTCCCCATTGTTATAATAATAATTACCAAACTCTGTACCCAGGCCTTCCACGCCCAGATTGCATCTCGCAACCCCAGATTGTACATGTATCTCACAACCGTGGAGAAAAATCAGGGAGTACACAACCGTGGAGAAATATCGGAGCATACTCCCTCCACAGTTATGCAATAAAATCTGGGCGTGGGAGGCCTGGGTACGAGGTTAACATGTACAGCTACTGCAATAAATATGTCCACACATGCAGGTACCTGAAGCATGAGCTTTTTTGCTGCTCGGCTGAAACTGTCCCAAGTGATGGTGTTCTTCAGGACTTCAGTGAAGAGAGCATCCAGGGCCTGGTTCAGCTGGGTGTCATACTTGGCGTCGATCGCATCTCCAATTAGCGCTATCTTGTAAAAGATGTAGTCCGACCTTGTCGGCTCGTGATCTAGCTCGGCAGTGTAGACTCTAAAGCCAGGATCATCAAACACATGGGGTGGCAGGTCAAGGGCTTGTGAGGATTCGCATCTGCTGGTCGAAGTCGAAGTCTGCTGCGAACTAAATGCAGCTGTTCCACATTTGTTCGGTGGCCCTGCAATTCTTTCTTGTTTCTGTCCTTGATTCTCTTTCAAGGCCTCTTGAAATTCCACTGAAAAAGGATTTACTTCTGCTTCGTAGCTGTAGTACCCAAGTGGTGTGTTGCTATAGCGACAGAGACCAGTCATGTACGGGTGGGAGACAAACTGGAGGCTGTTTTCACCAGACGTCAGAGAGAGTTGAGGAGAGGAAAAAAAACGTTTGTATCTTGAACTACCTGTTGAGGGGTTGCTATCGAAACTGGAGGTGTGTGAAGAGCCGTCTAGGTGAAACATCTTTGCTTTGGGTGAGATGGTTTCGAAGGATCAATCAGTCTGGTCTTCGGCAGTGCCCTTGTGTGGTAGAGTCGCGCTTACGATGGGAGAAACGGGAGAGTGGTGGCCGGGAACTAGGTTCCCACCAGATGGCGGCTCCTGGATTTGAGGTGGAGCTACTGAACTTTCTTCACATTCCTCTCCCTCGCCTGTAAACATCAGCAACTCTTGTTCAGAGCTTGGAATCACATCTTCCCACATCTGGCCATTCCCCATAACCGGAGCTCGTATCTCAGCTTCTTTATGGCCAATAGCATCACTGTTCTGCACCTGGTCACTTGTGGCCACTTTTTGGTCTTCGTAGATGTACTTCTCCATTGGGGCAGGCTCATCGTCCAGTTCAGAGTCTTCAGAGACACTATCCAATGCTGAGGACATTTGTACCCGTGTGTGGTGTGACTCCTCAGTGATGGCGGTGGTAGAGTGTCCATTTTCCAGAGGAGGTGGAGCACCCATTCCTACAACGAGGTGACCGTGTGACGTTGCTGGGGGTGGGGTTGGCGAGAGTTGAGAGGTAGATGTCGGCTTGGTTGGAATAGGAGAGTCTGCAGAGTCCAAATCTGCTGTAGAATGAGAGGTATAGGTTACATTCTAGAAATTCTTAGTAGCTGTTTACACTATCACACCACAACTGTTGCTATCCTGGTGCAATGCATACTTATAATGCTTAGGGCAAATATTAACACTGATTACTTCCATTCAGTGTTTCTGTGTGTGAACATGCACTTGAAAAGGTGAATAACTTGTGCAAATACATAATACAGTTCTAACAGCTCACCTTGAAAGACGTCATCACCTTCCTCCTTCTCTCTCCCTCCAGGAGTGCTGGCCTGGTAGGTCCTAGCATCCGGAGCAACCACTGAAAAAAATGATGAACCCTGTTTATTTGTATACATGTATGTAAACCATTTTAAAGGCAAACACTAACTTTTACTTACGTCAACACACTCGCTAGGAACACTTTATCTGACTGTATTAAGTGCACAATGCCATGTACTGGTTTCCACCAGTCTGTAATTACTGTTCATCCCCCTTTCCCTCCCTCAGTGTCTCTCTCCCTTCCCCCTGGAGAAGATGTGAGACACTTTATGAGGTGCAAAAGGCAGAGCATTCGCTACTAATAAAGTTAAGTACTGGGGCAATCCCATAGCTACTAAACCCCCAATATACATATAGCAACCAATTCACAATGCCTGTATTACCCATGTGCCCGTTCCCCAGAGCACCATTCCAGGTTGTGTGACATTGGCGGGAGTGGGGTTGGCAACACTGGAGAGGTAGGTATCAGCATACTAGAGTTAACACAGTCCACATGTAACTCCGCTGTACAAGTCATCAGTGTGATGAGCGGAAGTGGGTTGGAACCTGAGCTACAGGTAGTGGAATGGCATCAGAACAACCGGAAAGGAAGATCAGCCACTGGCACTGCTTTGTCCACTCTTTGAAGATGCACCCATTCAATTGTCTAGATATCGCATCTGACGCTCCGATCGCTCAAGACTCGTACTGCATCCTCCACGGCGCCATATCGTGGCGTCCAGTCTCGTTCCCAGACTGGACTGCCCCCGTCCTGTGCTAGTCTCGTGGGGCCCTCCCGGCGACGGGGGGCGTGGGCGTCTGGGCACGAGACTATCGTGGGGGGGCGTGAACGTCTGGGCACGAGACTAGTCCTGTGGATGAGCAGTCGTCGCGGAGCTTCGGGATCACCGGGATAGGTGCGGCATGAGAGCTGAGAAGAGGCTGTCTTACGAGCGAGCACTGGGAGACGAGACAGATCAATCCTACAGGGGATTATCACAACCTGGTAGCCTTTACCCCTTCCACACATGTCTGTGCTTACATCGGGCCGTTAGTCCATGGGTAATATAGTATCTATGGTTAGTCTCGCGGGACAGACTCACATGCACAGAGCGCGCGTGAGTCTGGCCCGCGAGACTATCGGGCCGTATGAAGTCTGTCAAAAAATTTCGTCCCAGGAGGGTTTCAGCTGTACGTCATCCATGTTTTTTGAATGGAATAGCCCATTTGTTAACAAAGGCTCTTTTGATTGTGTGCACTGTATTCGCCTCATCGATATAATATGGCCTCAGTCCCAGACCTGCAGCCCAGCTTTTGTTAGTCTCGTTCCCAGCTGACCTTTTGCCCTCCATCGGGAAAAGTACGTCTGGTAACCCCCCTATTCCATTTCGGTTCAAGTACGCTTGAATGTTAGTGTATTGTATTATTTTAATTAAACGTGTGACGTCACATAAGATTGCATTGCTGTCAACGTGCAGTGTATAATGTGATGTAGGCAATGATTACGTGACGCATGCAATGATTGAAATACTATGAACCAAAACGGAATAGGGGGGTTACCAGACGTACTTTTCCCGACAGAGGGCGAAAAATCAGCTGGAAACGAGACTAAGCTTTTGTCACTTGCAGTGCTCTTTTCATACTGCAAGTAACAAAAGCCGAGGTGCTCGTCTGGAAACAAGGAAAAAAGTGGACTTCCAGCGACAAAATCTGGGGTGTAGGCCTGAGAACGAGGCTATTGTTAGTATGCGGTATACCTTCCAAGGGACGTCACAGTATATGTAGTCTTATGCTCAGACCACACGGAAAAACGAGTGGTCTGGGAAAACCTGTATTTCAAATTTATTCTGCCGTCAATGAGATTCACTAGCTACGTACTGATGTAAGCCAATTTGTGCTGCAGCTGTAGCTGCAACGAAAGCAAATTTGAAATGCCAGTGTTACCCAGACCACTTGTTTTTTAGCATGGTTTGCTCACGTGTGGTTAGTCTGGCAAAGCAAGACTTGGATCACGACGCATGAGGGGCTGGTTGCGGGATGCATACATTATGCCTCATACTCAGGCCTCCCCTCGCAGCTTTTTTTTTTTTGCAGATGGCTGTTGAAAAAAGCTGCAAGGGGAGGCCTGGGTATGAGGCAATACGTACATTACATTAACGCTTCACTATTCAGGCTTCAGAGCGGCAGACAAATGGGATGTAATATACACATTACATTGCAGTTCAGGCATTTGAGGTGAACATAAACAGGCTAGAGGAGTGAGCCTGGGACTGAGGCTAGGTCTTCCCAGTGTATGACAGCCCAGGACATTGACCACCTTGTATGCCTGTTTAAAAATCGCATTAGAGCAAATATAATGAAGAATGTGTCTAGAATTCCTAGGACTTCCCTTAAGAAAGAAAGGAAAACAGGGGCGGCCCCTACTTGGGCCAACCCCAGTATCCCATTGCTGCCTCGAAGCGATAACGGACGCCTGGAATCAATGCTTACACCTGCTAAATTTTAGCTTATACATGCATTAATGCACGGGTGTCTTTATTCGGTGGACTGAAATGGACTACTGGAACACTGGAATGGAATACTGGAATGGATTACTGGAATGGCTACTTATGTCACAAGATGCTCGTTAGGGGAGAAGGCTGGGCTTGGACCGGACAGTAACTACAGCAATGTGTATTTCATCACTGCAATGTAACTTGCGTTCAGGCTTAGTGCCCATACTTTAAATAGGTAATGCTAACTGTGACTAACTAACTGTAGTCTTGGGTACCCAGACCCTCGCTCAACTGCTTCCTGTGCATAGTGAGCACTTGGCCCTACCCACATTTGTCATATCTAGACCCAACTTTTATCATGTTTTTTTGTTTTGATGTTTATACTTTATACTGCTCCCCAGGTTTAGCAGCCTCGTTCCCAGGCCTTCCCCATACGAGCAAGCAAAATGAGCGCCACTTTGCTCGCTTGTGTGGAAATGATGAGGCCACAGGTTTAGCATTGTGTCTTTGCTTTAGTGATTGTGTTCTGTACTAGCCTCGTTCCCAGGCCCCCGCTTTATTCGGTTACACTTACCTTTGTGTAACCATATAAAGTGGGGGCCAGCTGGGAACGACGGTAGTTCTGAAACACTTCTGTGTATGCATTATCTGTTGGTTACTAGAGTCGCAGCTAATACAGACAGTGCACATTATTGTCATTGATATGTGATATTGCAGCACTTTGACATGTGCATGACCATATGCCACGTTATCAGAGCCATATGTCTGAAGTGCATTGTTTGCTGTCAAAGCTGTGTACTATGCTGGCTACATCAGTGTAGTAGAGAGTCATGATTATAACTGACTAGCATATTGTCATCATAGCGCTTTGATCATTAGCTATATCCATACTATGATGGCCATGTAAGGTATCACAATCAGCAGAACATTGTTCCCTTACAAATACTGTGCAGCATAAAATGATAATGATCGATGCAACTCCAGCCCATTGTTGAAATAACCTTTCCTTTTTAGCAGTGTGCATGCATGCATGTGTACGATTGTCATTGATACTTCAAACTTGTGACAGGCATCTTCCAGTAGTCCATTCCAGTAGTCCGTTCCAGCAGTCCAGTGGTCCATTCCAGTCCACCGAATAAAGACTCCCTTAATGCATTGTGGGCATGCGAAGTGTTGCAGCTAGCTGTACTCAAGACATGAACTTTAAACCTTTGCTAGGAAACGCACATCCATGGTGATGTGATGTGCCCTAATATAGTAGACGCAATGATGCACAGTTATGTAATACAATTACGTAGCTACCCTCTCTGTACTCCAAGGATCATGAAGGCCTGCATAACATACATTTGTACTTTTATATAGCCTCGTACCTGGGTTTTCATTGCCCAGATTTTATCTTGCAGCTGCAGTAAATAACCGGGGAGTTACTCCCTGATTTTTCTCCTCAGCTGCAAGATACAATCTGTGCAAGGAAAGCCCGGGTATGAGGCTACTTCTACTGCCAAGCCCTATAGGCACAAGAACTAGAGGTAGACTGAAACATACATTGTACATAGCTAGTTACTTCCTGTTGTATTTTGCGTAATTTGTCCTGGTATGCTGTAGCTACTCACAGGCTAGTCTCATAGGCCGAATATGGGCTGCTGCCTTTGTGGCGTGACAATAAGAGTATCGTACACACACACACACCTTCTCGCTTCGGCAGTGCTGATTTGAAGATGACTCCCTCTGCGGCTGTGGACATGGAGGCATGCCTCGGCGTGGGTGAGGTCGGCAGTGGCTCGGACATCGCCAGCATCAAGACAACTGCCGTAACAAGGAAGGGTAAGTTGAATATACACTATGATATGTCTTGGGATTGTATTAATTGGTCATCAGTGGCTCAGTACTGTAGCCCCTCACATCTGACTGACATATGTTGATCAAGTGGGTCTGGCCTTATGTAGATGGTACAACCTGTCGTCCTCCGTAGTGAAGTAATGTGGGAACGAGACTGGTGTTTCTTTGTCTTTATACCATGGCTAGTGGCAAGTTGCATAAAGGGGGTGGGGCTACTGGACATCATTACAAGTGCTCTATATTTTTGTCTCATCTCTGAAATGGATTTCCTTCTGGTATTTATTATAAGGTAATTCCATCTCCCCCTCTCCTCCGCAGTCCCTGAACATCGCCAAGCTGATTGAGAGGGACATCAACCCTCATGTGGAGGAGTGGGAAGCGGCTAAAGCCTTCCCCGCCCACCAGGTGATGAAACAGCTCGGCGAGGGACGCCTACTTGGTCCGACTCGGGAGGTGGAGTACTGAGGGCTGGGGCTGGACTACAGCTACTCCATGGCCATTGCTGAGGAGCTGGGAAACATCCGCTGTTGTGGCGTTCCGATGGCAATCGGAGTGCAGAGTGGTAATGACGTTGTTGCCCTATTTGTATTCCTCAGTTTTGCTACTCAGGGTTTGATACCGGGCTTCAATTGGGGGGGGGGGGGGGGAGGGGTTTGGGAGGAAATATGGTATACTCCATCATGACACTACATACATGCTCTGAAGTCGCATTTGATACTGTATTTCTGGGGTCCAATGGCTGTCTACGACCTATTGACTTTATTACCTATTGACCTATTGACATTATTACACGCATTGAGAGTAATCGCACTGCCAATTAGTGTAAAGTATAGCTCTGGCGTAGAAACAGATGTATAGTAATCGTGACTTGGGTGGGGCGAGACGGGATGCGAGCCAGCCTTTCGCGAAAATAACAATTGACCCGGAACCATGCATGACAATGGTGCTGGAGAAGCTACACAAAAAATTACATGTATCTATATGTGAACATACATGTATAATGTGTGCATGCGCACACACACACGTGCACACACACACATGCACACACATGCACACACACACACACACACTACAGACATGGCCACTCCTGCCCTCTCTCGCTTCGGCAGTGCTGAGTTGAAGAAGGAGTTCCTGGCTCCCTCTGTGGCTGGAGACATGGTGGCATGCCTCGGAGTGAGTGAGGTCGGCAGTGGATCAGACGTGGCCAGCATCAAGACGACTGCTGTGCCAAAGAAAGGCCAGTTGATCTGTTGACAAGTATTCGAAACTGAAAATACACATGTACCCTTTGTTATATATTAGGGCCTTTGCACACGTGGCTTTGAGTCTGGGAATGATATTTACGGTGGCTGAGAGGGTTATTTCCGTTTCAATCACGTGGTAAGCGATTCGCACGTGCTAAGCGATTCGAAATTGTGCTAAGCGATTCGCATGCTAGCTAAGCGATTCGAAATTATGCTAAGCGATTCGTGCTTGTGCTAAGCGATTCGAAGTTGTGCTAAGCGATTCGAGTAGCCTTGTTCCCAGGCTCCACTCCCCAGCTTTTCTCGCACCGGTGCAAGAAAAGCTGGGGAGTGGAGCCTGGGAACGAGGCTACGATTCGAGTAGGCCTATAGGAGTGGCCAGATGTCACGTGATTCCGTACTGTCACGTGAATGCTTTTGTCGCATTGCTCGGACGTGTGACATGCGTAGTGTAGCAGTAAAAGTACTCTCTTAACAAACCTGCATAAAGTATAAATCAGATATTACCACCATTTTTGACGAATCAAGCCTACTATCTAGGTTACCATCTAGCCGTTCTCCGGATAAAGCCATTGTTCTATAGATCACGCGTGTGAGGGGGCGTATATGCTCGGTCATGAGACTACATAAGCTTAATACGGATGCGATATCGAATCGCTTAGCACATCTTCGAATCGCTTAGCACAACTTCGAATCGCTTAGCACAAGCGCGAATCGCTTAACACAACTTCGAATCGCTTAGCATAAACGCGAATCGCTTAGCACAACTTCGAATTGCTTAGCACAAGCGTGAATCCCTTAGCACAAACGCGAATCGCTTAGCACAACTTCGAATCCCTTAGCACAAGCGCGAATCGCTTAGCACAACTTCGAATCGCTTAGCACAAGCGCGAATCGCTTAGCACAAGCGTGAATCGCTTAGCACAACTTCGAATCACTTAGCACGCGAATCGCTTAGCACGTACGAATCGCTTAGCACGCGATTGAAACGGAAATAACCCTCTCGGCCACCGTAGATATTATAACGTTTCTAGCCTTGGAACATCCCTACATGTAGTCCGATGCTCTCCTGTGAGTACATGTACATGCAAAATAGGAGGCTTGCCACTCACTGTATTGCAACCTTGCCTTCCTGTAGAAGACAACCACTGGTCCAAATACACATGCACACATACATGTAATGATACGGGACGTGTTGCTGTGTTATATTAGTACGGACATTGTATCTGAAGTACATGTACATGTATGTTGTTTCTTTCCCATCTTTCTTTGCCCTCTCCTTGATTTTTGTCCCTTCACACACACACACACACACACACACACACACACACACACACACACACACTCTCTCTCTCTCTCTCACTGTTTTCTATTTTATCACCGAGTTCGGATTCCTGTAGTCAATAATGGGTATTGCTCTGTAGCTACATGTGTGGGTACCTGTATGCAAAGCTCTGCTAAAAATGAATTCTTACTAATTGCTTGCAACAAGTAGTAACCACAAAAGATAAACAATGGCATAAGCATCAACAAAGCACATGCTTTCTAGTTTCAAGCAAAAAAAGGTGAGGATTAAATCCAACTACATCTGGCATAAAAATGAAGTAAATCAGCATGTAGTCCTTGGTATACACACTCTTATTTATCTGTCTAGCCACAAAACAGAAACCAAACGGCAAGAACCAGACCATCTGATGCCGGGTCAAAATGGACCTACTTTAGCCTACTGCCTGCAAGCATAACCACTAAAGATATAGGTAGTTAACAACGAACGGTACTATGTAAGAAGTAAACAAGCGCGTTAATAAGCGTGTAAACTGGAGATCTCAAATTTACCACGTGCTGGACTCTACCCCGTGAGAGTGGCCCCACCCTTTCTGTAGACAGTTACAGGTCGAGAGGTTAAAGGGGCCGAAACCTGTGGCTGTTCTATGATCAGTCTGTGGTACTCTCCTGATGACCAGCCTCAAAACAATTTTAGTATCAAATACATGTGTGTTTATGCAGTATAGCTAAAGAAGGGGTTGTTTTATGCTAGGAATATCGACGATCTAGGCCAAAAACTAAAGGTTTTGGCTCATACAGCAATTGACAGGTACCCTGCCATAACCCTAAGCCCTTTTTATTTACTTCCCACAAACCTCACAAACACATACACACACGCACACACACGCACACACACACACACACACATCTCTCCCACCAGCCTCAGAAGATCTTGTGATCAACGGTGGTAAGATGTGGACCACGAGTGGAGCTCAGGCGGACTGGATGTGTCTTCTGGCCAACACTAGAGAAGGCCAGCCTCACAGGAACAAGCCCTCATCTGCCTACCCATGAAGACCAAAGGGGTAGGTCTGAGCTAACCTCACACTCAGGCCTTTCATAGCCATGTTTTGACAGCTGTGAGAATAGTAAGATAAGGGCGGGGGTTTCCGGACAGGGGGGGGGGAATTTCGGACATTCAGCAAAACTTCGCTCTTACCGTGCTTTCGATCACCAGAACACTCAAAGCGATCAAAACAAGTTCTAAAATAGCAAATTACTGACTTACGGTATTATCTGACCATTTTTAACATTTTATGTATACTGGTTTATTACTATGTCCGGAAATGCCATCTATCGGAAATTTCAGGAAATTTTAAAATCTGATCTCATTACTTCCTATTGCGAAAGTGGATTTCCACGAAAATTGTAGCGTAGGTAGTGCAATCTTTTGGCTATTTATCGATACTAGTAACTCAACTCCAGCTAGTGTAGAAGTGGCGCTAGAGCACAAGATCTCGACGGCTGTGCAAAGTTTGTCCGGAAATCCCAGACCTTACCTTACATTCATCTTGGAGTAAAGGCCTGCATGCAGTTGTGTCTGTGTCAGCTAGTGTTCTTGGGAGTGGGTGGGGGCACTCTCAACAGGCGGCCTGAAACAAACCTGTAGCCACTGGTCAGCTAGGAGTTGCTAATACATGTAAATTCCACGTGCCACACCGCACTGATGAGGCCCAAATAGCTCGAAACAGCTGTCTGTAAGCACGTTCTTCCTCTTATCAGATTCAAGATCTCCTGTGTAATGCTTGTATTTAGAGTGCTCATTAGCTAAGCACACAGGCCATCCATTTCTCTCCTCCAACAACAGGTTACTGTTGCTAAGAAGATTGAAAAGCTTGGCAACCACTCCTCCGACACTGCCCAGATCTTCTTTGAAGATGTTGCAGTTCCAGGAGGAGAGGATGTGGGGGACAGCCTCTGGTGAGTCCTGTGGATGGTTACTGGCATGTATTTGAGTGCCTGAGTATGAGGCTGTTGTGTGTGCCATTATTCTTGGTATTTTAATTTTTGCTGCTGTTACATGTAGGTTTTCATGTATGTATATCAACAGAGTAGCACAGACATGTATGTTATGACAGCTGATAGTGTACCAGCTACTACTTCAGTGTGTGTCTGCGGATCGTTGAAACAACTCATGATAATATGTTACTAGAAGTGGAAACAAATAAACTTCTTTAAAGGTCATTTGTGACTCAGTTTTGTAATGGAAAGATAACACACCTGTCACTGATTCTCAGATTGAGCTTTCAACTCTGTGCATGTACAAATGTGTCTATAGGCCTTGAGATTCCATGCACTGTCTCTATGAATTCTCTGTGCTATACATTGAGTAATAGCTAATCACTGAACCAGCCGCAATTCACTCATATATGTACATATACGCATACATTCACACACACACACACACACACACACACACACACACACAGAGACAGAAGTTGAGGCCTTGAGGTCTCTACTGTACAGGGCCATCGGTGAGGGAGTTGAGCCTGTCACTACATTGTCCTTAGTGTTTTGATTAGCGGGAAATGTTGCCAACAGATTCTGGTCATCAGATATGAGAACACATGTCATTGGTTACTCTGTTATGTACGTCTGCAGGATGAGCTTACTTGGCTGCAAAATAAGCCATTTCTGTTTCCGTTCCAGGTCTGTACCTGAAGGGCCACGATGTCACCAAGCCGGCCTCCATGGCCAAGCTGAAAGCTGGTCGGCTGACCAGGGAGGTCACAGACTCCTGCCTACAGTACTGGGGAGGAATGGGGTGAGTGAATGGGCTGAGTGAATGGAAGGACAGTTTTTTTAGGTTTGTGTAATGGAGTTGGGTTAGTGATTGGAATGGAATCATCTGGCTTTATCTGGCAGTGTTTGGAATGGGCTGAATGAGAATTGAAGTTTCTACATGTAGTAGCTAGTGGGGAAAATCTTAACTGTCACTTTATCAAGAGCTATAGGCTGGACTACATAGCTAGTAATGAGCACATAAGTCAGGAGTAGGTAGTAGCCTAATACCCTAGCCTCGACCCAGCCCACGAAAGGGAGTGGGTTGGGAATGTACAGTTTCTCGACCTGAATTGATAGGATATGTTTATGGTAAGGTTAGGGCATAGGCTTAGGAAATGTTTCCAGTAACGTGCGGTGGCATAACGGGCTTAGGTATACATATTTCTCCTAATCAGTTGCTAGACTCACATCCAGGCCTCCTCATTCCATTTTTTTATGAACAGTGGAGAAAAATCAGGACCAGTAGTCTGAAATATTTTACAAGGTCATGTGTCTGTGTGTGTAATACCAATCAATAGTGCCTGGGTGAGATCTGTCAATCTTTGTTCTCTGCGCTATAGGTACACAGCTGAAGTGGCAATTAGTCGGATGCACCGAGACATGCGACTGCTTTCAATTGGAGCGGGAGCCGATGAAGTGATGCTCTCCATCATCTGCAAACTATCAGGCACTTTGCCAAAGTAGTATGGCATACTTGTACCAAACAACAGTTATTGTTTTTGTCCCTCCCTTGAGTTTGTTGCTGTTGAGTAGCCTAGTTCTCTCCATGGCATTCCCGCCTCAGCTGCAGATTTTATCTTACATCTGTGGTTCATGGCTGTGAAATAAAAGCTGGGGTGGGAATGAGGCTAGCGGGTGAGTATTTGAAATCTTGAAATCTTTATTGCAGACATGATATTGTGCATGGGTGGTCTAACTCTGAGCTTAAGAACTTGGCCAGCTGGTGGTCACAGACTCAGAGAACTGCTGAGGTAACTGCTCACAAACAAGCTGGTAATGCTTCCACTCGCACTGGAAGTTGTCCAATCCAATCTCGTTCCCAGTTCATCGAGGTCGACTGGGAACGAGGCCAATAAAAGGGGTGTGTCACCGAAGTGGACTACCGTATCCGCTCTAATTAACGCGCCAAATTAAATTAATTATGCTTTTCAAGTGGCGCAAGATTGAGAATGAATTAAATTACCGTTTCAGCTGACTGGCGCATTATTAGAGTGGCGCTTTACAATTAGAGCGTTAACCGCACTCTATTGTATTCTCTTTCTGCAGGCCGTACAGCTCTAGCCGATCATCTGCATGGCTGCAGCAGTACTTTACAACTTGCAAAAGGGCGATAAAAGACTACAGTTATTGATATTATGCTAAAATAATGTGGTACCGCGGGTATACCGGTAGTCTCGCGGGCTCGCGTTCTAATTGCAAAGCGCCAGAAATAAATAATTATAGAATGGAGGTGGCGCTTCCTTGGAGATGATAAAAATAGTACAAATACGTCATTGGCGCATCATTTGGAGTGTCGCGTTAATTAGAGCGGATACGGTATAGTCGGGAAGTTAAATGATTGCTAGCTGAGCTTCTTACGATTGAAGCTTGAAACAGTACTTTCCACCCCTCCCAGATGAGGTAGGTATGTAATTGGATGCATAAGTGTGCGTTAGGATGAGGGGTAGCCACGCGCCCAGACTGCCTAGTCTCGCGGAGTGAGGGTCTCGGCTTCCGTAGGTCCGCGAAACTACAGACTGCTCGGACCCTACCTTCCCAGTTCAAATAACCCGAGGATAATATTCTAAGCATATGAAAGTCCGTTTATAGTAATCTATGCTCTAAGCAATTGTGTTGGATCGATTTGGGCTGGCTTATGAGAGGCTATGGGTGGGGCAGATCTATTAAATAAAGGGGTGGATATAGCTACTATTTAGCGAAAGTACCCCATGCTCCTATAATAAATGTCATGTTTTCCTGCGGGTCTTTGTGTGTTGTGTAAATTATGCGAACAGGTGAAACTTAAGTATAAAGTGATGAAGCTAAGGGGAAGCTCACTTTGCTCACATAGCTACATGTGGTGCGTGCCTGAGAATGAGGCTCTATGTGGTGTTGTCTTCTATCTGCAGTACTGTTTGGCAACGTATGCTGCATACAGAAAGAGCAGCAGAAGATTGCTTAGTTTTTTTAAATTTCTTGTGAGGAGCACTAGTCTCGCTCCCAGTTTTACAACATCCATCAGACATCCATCCTTATCATACCAGTGCAGACCTCCACAGCATTTTACCATAAGTATTTTTACCCAGAAACAGAACATCTCCTGAGTGATAAAAGCCACATTTGACACAATGTCGTCGTAAGCTTGTCGTACCTTGCATGTATCTCTTACTAACTGAGTGAGTGGTACAAGACTTTCAATTATGAAAAGGGGGTAAGACCTAGCTACAGCGACAGGCTCACTATACAAGAATTTATAGCTAACTGTACAATGTACTGTATCACCTTGGTGTCGAGGAACGATACACTGGCTTGGCTTCTGTTTTGTTTCTGTACGCATTTTTACATCATTTTGGTAGTAGCCATACTTGTATAAATACCCCATCCATGCATGCTAGAAACACACCTGATGAAGGCTCAAGTTCAGAAGTGTGTTTCACTGTGAAAAGAATTTTTTGGTAACCACGAGACTGCCATTATTTTCAGAAGATTTTCAATTAGTCACATTAAGTCTGCATGTGCTGAGAAATACAAGGGAGCAACAATACCACTCTATTGTTTGTTCCATGGTGGTACTATTATAACAGTTATATGTGTATGAAGTTGCATCATTCCCAGGCCTCTCCCACTGCAAAAAGTATGCAGTTATGACTACTTATAGTGGTTATCTGAATTTCAGATGTCTGCGTATAGCCTCAGAGTCAATAATTTGTTCCTTATAGTATGGAATTTAACAATCCGTAGTCAAATTCCATAGTAAGTATCAAATTACTGAGGTTTCATACTCAGACATCAGAAAGTTAGTAAAAAATTAGTAGCCAAACACTGCATATTATTTGCAGTGTTGCAACTGCACAACTTTATTTAGGCCTAGGGCTTAATGATTGCGTAAATGAGGTTTACATGTACATGCATGACAATTATATGCCACTGGTATTGGTCATAGACAGTAGAGGTTGTGCCAAGACACTGAGGTAGCTACTAGTGGATATGCTGAAGGGGATTTTATGAATAACGTATGTCTCAAGGACTAAAAAGGCTCAGGCACTAGCTTTCAGTTGGAATTTAAGAGCATAACTGTTGCAAGGATTAAATTTGTACTGTTTAGTGTGCTGAGGGGAAGGAGCATTGCATAATATGTAGCTATCTTCCAAGGGTTAAAAATTATACTATTGGGCACTAGCTGGAGTCACAAATGAGGCTGGACCACATCTAAAATACTTTAGCCGCCCCTGTAAATGGAGCGTATTCACAAAGCTTGAGTATATAATTGCCACTGTACACAAGCCGTATTCACGAATTCACTGCAGTTGCAGCCAATGACCAGCTACCTTTATGAAAATTAAATACTACAAACAGTGCTCTGCCCAAGAACCGTTTCAAAAGCAGTGCTAGCTTAACCCATATCAAAGAATAGTTGAGCAGATGAGCACCACTCTTCCCCTATTTGGCAAGTACACTGCTAAAAGAAGTTTTACATTCTGAAATCCCACACGTACTAAGCACATGATCCATTCATGTGTGTAGCTACATACTGTTGTTGTACCACCCTTATATTTCTTATCTGCATCTGACTGTAAATAGTTGCTTATTTAGCCATTGGAATGTTATGAATGTTTTATAACAGTATTCATGATGATCAAACTAATTATTCATCACCTTTACTTATGTGGGCTGTGTATGACTAATTATTCAGCTCAAAGTTACATGCAGAATGGCTAAATAAGCAATTATTACTGAGAGGTCACTATATTGCAGTTTAACACAGTAGTCAGTTCTAAATTTTATTTGCTATATCGCATAGATAAATGTGGTGGTGAAGCAAGTGCAATTTTGCCTATTGCAAGTGCTAAATTATATGAAAATCAATGTGATTCCACATTAATTATCACATGTCCGCATGTCCGTATATATCTACAGCCTTTGTTGAATTAAAAAAGTGTGCAGTTATATAAAGTGTTCAATTATGGAAATAATTACACATTGTCTATAGGGGTAAATGTACTTTTACTAATATTGTGATTAACTCTTTACCGACCAATAATACCTTTTGGCATCATGACGCGCAGTAAGCATAAACATATATAAACATAAGAATTTATCTCAACCACTCCAAATAATATTATGCCAATAATGTATACGTGTGGGTTTGCTAACACATGCATGTGAGATTGCTAGCTCAAGAAAATCGGACAATTTTGTAGATGGCCTGCTTGAATACTGATACCATAATTGGAATTATTATTTTATGGCAAAACCATCGATCATATAAACACCCTGGTATGTATGGGTGTTTGTATTGTACACTTTAATGCATACAGCATCTCCCCCAGGGTTAATCCAATATGCAGCTTTATTTGCATTATTAACTTATTGCTTGTTACTGGAGTGAAGAATAGGGACGAAACTGATGCGGAAGTAGTAGGGAATGAGCTGTATCTGATTAGTAGATTAATGAAGCTCTGAAGTAACTATACTGCAACTAGAAGCCCAACAGCTATAAATAGCATGTTGTAATGACAGCAATACTTGTACGTATCTCTAATGCGGGGACAGGGGTGTGGATTCATCGGACCATTATTCCATCAACACAGAGTCTGGCTCTATGGAACAGTGATGGCTGATACCTCCGCTTTTAATGGCTGTGGCAGATTCTGAAATTTAGTTTCAATAACTAAACAGAAATTTTCAAAGTCATGGCTACTGGTGAGTTTATAGCTCTGAATATAGAGTAGATTTAATTACTCCCTTGAGTTGATAATTAACCTCACCCTACCATAATTCCCCTATTTAAGGAGGAAGAATTGTATATAATAATGCAGCCAGCTTACCCTACTCCTTGTATTATACACAATTTTATACTAGAGGTGTTTCAGTATTATAGAGCTATATTTTATGGCACTGATAATATGGGCTTGCAGACCTTACACACTAGTACTCCTGTCTTATCGCCACTGTAGGTGATACAACCATAAAGCCACCTACATTAAATGAGCTACTGGCAGAGCTTCGCATTAGCCAAAATGTGCTTGACCAAAAATGCTCCAATGAGCATCTCACAGATATTTCCCGCTTCCTGGATTGGAGAGGGGTCACCCCATACCTGGGACTAGATGATATAGATCGCAGACAGATTGAGTCACAGACAACTGAGCATGAGAAAGGTCCTGAAACACTTCGATTGTGGAAAAAGAAATATGGTTTCAAAACCAAGTTCAAGATATTGGTAGTTGCCCTCTTGAAAATTGGTAATGCTGAACAAGCAGAGAAAGTGTGTAAAAGTACGTACATAAATGACTGTCTCAATTTTGTAATTGCATCTTAATAATTCCTTTCTAAAAGGACCTATATTTTATATCAATAGACTTCTTCATGCTTTTATGTAATATTAGTAACATTTATATGTGGTAGTTGTTTGAGCCTCAGTAATGCATACACTCACCCAATGTAGTTGCTGCTGAGGCGGCCGAAGAAGAGCAAAGTCATCAGCTGACTGCAGTGAAGCCTACTCACAACCTTCCACCTACTCATTCTGTACATTCAGAAACAGGTCTGTGACACAGTAATATTATGTAACGTTCACGCTGATTATATTTCTGTGAAAACTGTATGAAATATTGTTGCTGACGTATGTACATGCACACAAACACTCATGCATGCACACACACATACACACATACACACACACACACACACACACATGCACACATACCTGCATGCACACATACACACATACACACACATATACACACACACGCACACACACGCATGCACACACATACATACACACATGCACACATGCACACATGCATATACACACACACATACACGCATGTACACACACACACACACACACACACAAACACACACACTCACACACGTTCCGTTTAGTTTTATCCAAAGAAGACTACCCATATGAACTAATGGCAGAGAATCCAATACCCTCCGCTGCTCACTTACTTTCAAACACTTCTGTACAGCAAATGTCCGACCAAATACAGTCAACTACAGGTCAGTTTTGAATGGATATACATGTATACATTCACTGTAAAATTGCATGCGTATATAATTAAGGAACAAAAATGTACTTAGACCTAGTCATGAAGTATACCTGCCTAATAAGGTATCTAAATCTGATAGATACCAGAACGCTACACAGCTAGTGGCTAGCTGCTAGTTCAAACACTAAAATGCGGAAATTTGCGTAGCTAATATACGTTAAACTGCGATGTCAAAAACGTGTTGCTCCTAGCAATAAGCTGTCGAATCATTTGTTAAAATCACAAGTAGCTAGCTATTAGCTGCAGTTGCACAGCCATGCTGGGCTTATATAGAGAGAACTCATGACATTAGTGGCTGCCTATCACAACTGAAGCACTCAGCAATACATTATAATCCATACACAATAACAAATGCAGATCGATGGTACCCCCCAAAGTGAACATCTTCCTACACCATTATATTTCAACTGAATGTATGAACATGCATGTTTCATAGTGGCTTTTAAAGAAGAGCATGTCTAGTTACAGGAGAGAATCTGTCCTCATCAATCAGTTACACCCACCCACCTTTGCTGACTGATACCCTTAGACTATGCAGTCAGGTATACAGTTATTGAACAATGGAGCTGACATTCTGTTCCGCTAGACTTATATGTACAGCTACGTGTTTGCTATGGTATAGTGCGCTGTGGTTGTAATTTCCTCACATATTTTAAACACACACACACACACACACACACACACACATACACACTAATACGGGCATAGTTGTCACAGAAAACCAGCTACCTAAAGAGCATCAAACTTATGAAGTGGCTATCTTAAAACCACCTACATCCACTCCTCATGGTGCTATGCCTACTATTGCATGGCAGATACCTCAACCTTATCCTGTGCAGCCACAATCATCTGGTTAGTAGAGGAATCAATGTCCTCTAATTGTAGAGCAATTATTAACTTTATGCTATAGCAGAACTTTAGATGGTATAGCAGCAGTTGAATTTTGTTGGTGTGCCATTCGTGCTACATGTAATTATTTTCTATGATGTAAGCATACAGTTATATACACATTTAAACACACATCACTTGCCCATGTTTTCATAGTGGAATATAAAGAAGAATATTTCCATAACGTCACAGGTGAGAATTCACCTCCACCGTCCAGTTACCCAGTTCTGCAGCTAGCTGACACTCTAAGAGGTCAGTACATTTTGTGTTTTGTGTATGGCTACATGTGTTTGTTTGCTAATGGTCTAGTGCACTGTGGTTTTATTTTCCTGATACAATTTATTACTTTTCACTCACATGCACACCCACACTTTCAATATGCACGCACATGCACACACATATATATACATGTATAAATATGTACATATACACGTGCACAGTTGCCACAGCCGACCAGCTTCCTAAAGAGGAAAACATTAATGAACCAGCTATTATGAAACTACCTACACTCACTCCTCATGGTGCTGCGCCTGCTATTGCATGGCAAACACCTCAACCTCATGCCAAACTGTCACCGCCATCTGGTTAGTCTGGCAGTATAATGATAACTGATGTGGTGCCGCTGATGCTGTCAAAATCATTTGCATGTCCTTTCATCTAGAGTAATTAACCTAACAGTTTATTCTTGTATTATGGTATGGCAGCAAGTGATATTTTTGTGTGTAATCACTGGTACATATTTATGACATTAGTACATAAAACGTCCTATGCACACATACAAACACACACTACTCATCCATATTCTCAAGAAGATGAATTTGATCATATAGTCACAAAAGAGAATTTAGCACCAATCGCTTACCCACGTCTGCAGTCAGAAAGAGGTCAGTATACTTACCGCATCAAACAGTATGGACATTCTATTCCTGTTGGGTTTGTTAATGGTATAGTGTACTATGATTTTACTCGCACACTCTCACACACACACACACGCACACACACACTCACACACATACACATACATTTGTATATGCATGCACCATACATACACATGCTACGTAGCCAAAGTGGACCAGCTACCTAAAAAGAATGACGGCAATATTAAAGAAGCGGCTATTATAATGCCTCCTACACCCACTCCTCATGGTGCTACACTTACTATTACACGGCAGATGCCTCAACCTTATTCTGTGCAGTCACAACCATCTGGTCAGTCTAGGCAATCAAAAACGTTATTTTGTATCTAGAGATGTGGAGGAAGTACACATAACATCTTATGGTGTGGCAGTTAATTTTTTTGTGTATGATCACTGTTTCAATCGTACATATAATTATTTTCTGAGACGTAACCTAACATACAATGCACACATGCAAACACTCATCACTCATATTTCCATAGTGGAAATTATAGAGGAACATGTCCATGGAGTAACGGAAGAGAATTTACTCCCACCAACCAGTTACCCAGTTGTGCAGTTACCTTATACCATGCAGTCGAAAAGAGGTGAGTACACATATTAAACAGTATCTGTATTTACATACAGCTATTTATTTACTGGTACTATAGTGCACTGGTGGTTTATGGCATTCAGTTTGTTTCCAAATTCACTTCTAAATTTACCTAGCGCTAGAGCAGGACTATCGCTAGTGCTAAAGTTACCATTCGCTATCGCTAGATTCACTATCGTTAGCGCTATATTGCACTATCGCTAGCGCTAAAGATTCACTATCGCTAGCACTAAAATCATTACTATCGCTAGCGCTAAAGTTGTCACTATCGCTAGTGCTAAAGTTGTCACTTATCGCTAGCGCTAAAGTTGTCACTTATCGCTAGCGCTAAAGTTGTCACTTATCATTAGTGCTAAAGTTGTCACAATCCCTAGCACTGAAGTTGTCACTTATCGCTAGCGCTAAAGTTGTCACTTATCGCTAGCGCTAAAGTTGTCACTTATCGCTAGTGCTAAAGATGTCACTTATTGCTAGCTCTAAAATTGTCACAATCCCTAGCGCTGAAGTTGTCACTTATCGCTAGCTCTAAAATTGTCACAATCCCTAGCGCTAAAGTTGACACTTATCGCTAGTGCTAAAGGTGTCTCTATCGCTAGCGCTAAAGTTGACACATAGCTAGCTCTAAACCTGTGCTAAACTAGGGCTTCATTGTGGGTGTTGGTTGCTCTATACTGGACTCAGAAAGTCAGTCCGGTACAGGGGCTTGGAGTTTGAGCACGAGACTGAGGAAGCGTATGGAATTGGATCCAGTATTTGGCATGAAGTGAAAGAACTTTGTACCCATGTCAACCTACCCGGAATCTCTGGTGAGGTGTTTGAAATCATTGATAGGAATTGAGCATACTAAAATTTAATAGGCTATATCTACAAACCAACCGAGAATTCTTCTTACTTTCATGCCACTCTGAGAGGCCCAGACTTCAATTGTCACTAGATAGCTGAGCAGATAGTTCATAAATGTTTACTACTCAAGAAGCACAGTTCACTGCTGTCCCTCTACCTTGACTACCATTAACTTACTTACTCTGGCTGCTAGCAGCGAGAGTCTTAGGACCCCAATACTCAACAAAAGCTATATCAACTCTCGAAAACACCTTCTTGGGTGACCACCTCAAAATGTGTCACCTTGTAGTAAGTACCTAACGAAACTTCAATGTTATTTTTGCCACTATGCTGTAATCTTTATCACGGCTATCTGTGTTCTTTTACTTGATGCCAAATACTGGTCACCTTGTAGTAAGTACCTAATGAAACTTCATTGATATTTTCCCACTATGTTATAATCTTTATTACGGCTATCTGTGTTTCATTTAGGAAAATACCTACGGTTCGGCAAAAAAAAATTGGGAGACATTTTGGGGGTCGAGGGGTGCATGCAGATAGTGAGCTGCAGTTTCATGTATGATTTTCAGTCGGGTGGGAAGAATTATGCATGTGGAACCATGGCCCCTAGGGGGGAATGGGGGCATGTTCCCTCAGGAAATTTGCATGCTCTGAGGTTACTGCTGGTGGCTTCTGGGGTCCCAAAATTAGCTGTGCATAAATTACTGGGGGGGGTGGGAGAATCCCAGACCCCCATGAAACCCTGAACAATATTTATTTTTGGAAGATTGAATTCCCCAAGTGGGAGGTGAATGCTAACCTCGTACCCAAGCCTCCCACGCCCAGATTTTATCTTGCGAACGTAATTTTTCTCCACGACTGCGAGATAAAATCTGAGCGTGGAAGGCCTGGGTATGAGGTTAGGTGAATGCCCCCTAACTGGCTAACACAATACAATCATAAGTAGATGATTCATAAATGTCACTACTCAAGCATACTTCACTGCTGCCCCTCTATCATGATTACCATTTATGCTTACCCTGGCTCCTAACAGCAAAGGTCTCAGGTCCTTAAAGCCTCCACCACATTACAATGTGAATGCCATACGCTTCTTCAGTTTCGTGCTCACCCTCTGTACCGGACTGACTTTCCAAGTTCAATCAAAACCCACGATGAAGCCCTAGCCACATTTAGCACAGGTTTAGTGCTAGCAATAAGTGTCAACTTTAGCGCTAGCGATAGAGACACCTTTAGCATAAGTGTCAACTTTAGCACTAGCGATAAGTGACTACTTCAGCACTAGTGATAGTGACAATTTTAGCGCTAGCGATAGTAATGACTTTAGCGCTAGTGATAGTGACAACTTTAGCACAAGCGATAGTAATGACTTTAGTGCTAGCAATAGTGAATCTAGCACTAGTGGTGGTGCAATCTAGCGCTAGCGATAGTGAATTTAGCACTAACGATGGTGCAATCTTGCAATAGCAATAGCAAATCTAGCGATAGTGATGGGTATAACTTTAGCACTGGCGATAGTCCTGATCTAGTGCTAGCGATAGGTAAAGTTAGCAGTGAAGTTGGAAACAAACTGAATGCCATAGCTATGTACTGATTGAACAGCTAGTACTTTAGTGTTCTAAAAAACTTTATATATTGTATTATGAACTAGCCTTGTTCCCAGTCTCCAACTCGTGGCTTATCTTTACATGTAGTAAAAAAAGAAGGGAGCATGGTCCATTTTATCACCTGTGCAGTGACAAAGGCTTGCATGGTTGTGCAAGTGGCTGTGAGAACAGACAAACTGTTCAGCACAGTAGTCCAACGGACCACTAGATGTTCAATCTGCAGGTTTTTTGGTCTGTAGCTGCTTAATCACAATCACCCTGCATAATAATATTAATGATAATAATAATTGCAATTGGAATTAGCTAGGTCCTACTAACAAGTGCTACTAGTGGCTATATAAAGCTTACCCACTGCTCCTTTGCTAAGGGGATCCAGTAGCTCAAGGAATAAGATCATCCCACTAATATTCAAAAAGTCTTGGGTTAAAGAATTCCTAGCGTATTTAATGATGACCTGTTGTTTTTTTCATATAGCAATAGAGAGGGCACCAGAGGAATCCTTAAGACTTAGTCCGCCTAGTACTTCTGTGCAGCAATACCCAGCAACTGCACCACAGCTGAATGGAAGAGGTCCACAATCTCCTTTCAAAACAGGTCAGTGCAGTAATTTTAGAAGCTGTATACTAGGGTATCTAAGTTACGTTGCTTGAAGGGCAAGATTTAGTGCTCTTGCATTGTCTAAAAATGCATGTTTCGCGAAACCAGTCAAAATCATTTCCCTGCTACATGTGGAGCCTGGGAACGAGGCTAATAGAAAGAGTATTCTAAATGACACATAGTATGATACTACCCATTCACATTATACTTGGCAGTGTGGTTTACCCTCAGTGAAAATTGTTTCTAGTTTAATAGCGGGTAGAGATACAAATCATGACCAGGGTGTCGCTGAAGTTATAATGTCCAGAAATTTTGCACATGTATGAAACCATAGTATATAATGTCAGGTAGGTGCAATTTCTCATGCACCTAAAATGAGAGGACAAGATTGGCAGGGTGAAGACGTGTCATTATTAGTGGGCAGGCAAAGACTGCCCCTTTCATTCAGGAGTTATCTTGGTGCTGTGTGTAGCTACTTGTTAACATGGTGAACATGCGAAAGGTCACTATCTCCAGAACCGAAAGTACTTCAGCTTTTGGGAGACCATATCAGTTCATCAACTGTGTGATATCTTAGCCACTAATCCACACTCTTGTAGCGGCAGTCCTCTGCTAAGTGTTTTCCTGCAGCACTAGTGGTGGATCAATTGAATATGAATGTATTTGAGCAACTACTCAACATGCTAACTTAATCAACGAAGCAATAGCGACTGCAAAATCATTTATTGTAATGAAAAAGGGGTATCTTGAAACAACAATACAAGGCAATTTCTGTGGACTATATGTGTAACCTTTCAGCCATTAATAATGTACAATAACTTGATAGTTTTAGCTATTGATAGTGTTTTTGTAAGGGTGCAGTTTTAGTATAGGGAGCATTGCCCCCACCCCTTTATTGTATGTGACCTTGCGTGTTCTGTTGTCCTTTGTGGATGTCTAAATAGTATAATGTGTGTCAGTTTTTCAGCAGCTTTAGAGCAGAATTAGAGTAGTGAATTCAGATATTAAGAATTAGCGGATCATGCTCAGCTGCTACTTGTCACTTTATACTGCCAAAGACAAAATCTGGGACGGAAGAATAGGTCTGAGGCTAGGCTAGGGTCCTATTCACCGTGCTTGTAAATGATAGCTTAGTGATATCTTAGACTTTTAAACCAATGGACTCATTCAGTCACACATTAGTCAGATCTGCAGAGCTATAATCACAAAGCCATTGGTCTTATACTTCTCCATACATGAGAAAGCAGTATTTATTCTTATTACTATCATACATGGTTTAATTCCTCTGCCAATATAGACATAACCAATAGGAGAGCTAAGGCTGAGCGCAAGCGATTTCGAGAGTTGTCTATTGTTTGTATAGTCACTATCATAATAGCTGTGATGATTTGCATTTATAATAATACACAGGCACTGCAACTATGCAAAGGATTAAGAATCTGGAAAAGAAGTATAAAGATTTAGTAAAGAGAGCACAAAATGAAGTAATGAAAAAGAATCCTGACCTAATGGAATTTCGTACAAACATAACGCTACACCCGAGCTCCCTGAAGGAAGAGCGTCTACTGCAGAAGTACCTCAAAGAAAACGTACCTCAGCTTTGTTATGCAAAAAGTATCTCTGAAATCTTCTGTCTCCTCAATTTCTACTGGGATTATCTCAACTATGAACTGCTACAACGTATCATAGAAACGTACGGAGATGATGAAACAAAGATAGCAATGGAAAATTACAGCAGAGAAGTGGAAGTATTCCAACAGGAAACCACATTGGCTATGTTCTGTGAAGCCAGTCCAAAGCGAAAAAGATTCGACACCGCCCAAGAACTCACTGAGCTTATCATAACCCATGGTAAAATTACCCCCAATTCCTCACTTACGTGCGTTCATGACTTTCGCCGACAATTTGCTCTTGAAATGTCACTGCAAAAAATTGCAGTTATAGTCATTGAAGTGAAGCCTGGAAGTATTGTAACGGTTTGGCTGATACCAACTGTTGGAGCAATTAGAGTGAAAAATGATGTTGAAGAAGGCAAGATTGATTTCTTCAAGCAACATCACATCCTTGAGTTGCAAATGGATGGTGCTATTATATACTCCTCAGGTAATTATATTAAATAGTAATTAACTACATATAGACATGTTCTCCCATGGGTGCCTAAATTTGAAAAAGGAGTCTCATCATTTTTACTCTTAGAGTATTGTATTCAGCATCAAATTGCAATGTTCTACCTATCGTGATCAGTGATAGTCTAGTCCGACCAGTTCTGTCGCTATCCAACCAGTACTTGCCTCTCTCCAACCGGCACCAAGCTCAACCATGCTGAAACTTACTGCATGCACAATGATCGATCCTGAACTCTGGATTTGTCATATCTGATGTCTTTTTATGCTGTAGTAGCTGGTACACCAACATATTTAGTGAAGAACTTAACTTGGTAAGTGAAAAAATAGCTTAATACCTACTATGGTACAACTTTTAGTACACCATTTTTATAGACCCAAATGTGTGATGGTATCACGTGTGTGATGTATATCATTATAATAACATGCCATCTGCAAAAGTCTAGCTGCAACATTGACCACCACTCAGACAATCCTGGCCGATCTGAATTATGATGTTATTGCTTAAACACTTCTACGACTTCAGTGGTACTACATACTAAGTACTGCCTGCTTACATTTAATAAAAGCACACTTGAGTAAGTAAACAAAAGAAATGTTGAGCAGCTCTCAAAATTTGCACTATTATGTACTCAACGCTGTACATAATCTGCACCATGTTCTGACTGTTTTTCTGGCTGTTTCTTTTTAATCAATTTGAACGGCAAATAATAGCATACACACCATGTATATACAAACAACAGTGAGACTATGATCGTAGCTAAACTCTTAAAAGGGCTGATTTCAAAGCTGTCAAAAGCACACAACGTATGCAACGGACCACAGCAAGTACATGTGCATGTTCCTCATACATGCACCATATGAGCTCCTAGTGTAATAAGCATGCAAGGCTGACACAATAGTGAGCATATGCAATCTAAAAATTTATGATAATGGATTTAGTATCTATGCATATACGATTTTGATCAAGTATGGTAATTATTTAACCTCATTTTCTGATCAGATCGTTAATTTATGGAAATTGGAATGGCAGAAATGAAGTTACCTAATTTTGTTTGAATGATTAGACTCCCTCTGGTAGGACAAACAGCTGAATTTATTTGCATACATGCATTTACGAACTTTTAAATCCGCACACCCAATAGTCAGTAGTCAAAAGTATAAAGATCATGATTCTTTCCTAATGTCCTATCAAAGGTGCCGCTGGAACTAAAGTATCCCCTATAATTATGTGCACCCCTCTTCTGGATCCTTAGGTTTGTCTGACACAGCACTGCTAGCAAATTCAGGCAAACTGGGTGGTTGCTATCATCCTGTCCATCGCACGATATCATGTCCAGTTTTTTGTGTACTTATATCACAAATTGTACCTGGCTCTCTCATTTCACTTTGGAGTAGGGTGGACAAGGCTAGCACAAGACTAGAGTAAGCCATTGAATTTTAGCCACCATGAATTCTCATATCAAAAGAAAGTAGCATGCAGTCCAGCTCACTCCTGCACCAAAAGGTAGCATGGTAGTTCGACCCTTCCCCCCCTTACCACATTAGCTACCACTATTATTAATGTATTCCTGCAAAACGCCTATAGAGATTGCTGTGGCTTTTTGATATAGCTATGATAAAATGCCACAGCAATCTTGATCTGCAATGGGGGATAATGAGCCTCCGTATGTTTATAATTTTAAGTGGAGTTGCAAAGTTTTGATCAGCTCATCTCGTTTCTTTGCTTGCCCATGCTATGGTGAGGCCTGGTTGATTTCAAGTATGTGATAAAATGTACCTACCTCGAGATCGATCTTCAAATATGCCACAGATTTTTTGCATGTGCATGCTTTTGGCAGTTAGAATTTCAGCCACACACAGATCATGATTATTATAATATTATACACATGTCTGCTCACCGCTACATTTTACTCTTGGCAGTGCGGTTTGCCGTTGATTGCTATAAAATCAAACATTGATAGTATATAGTGTGAAAAACATTCTGCACTATAATTCCACACTATATGCCATCACTATTGCATAGATATTTGGCTACCTAAAATAAGCATGTACATATTCAAACAGACATTGCTTACCCCTGTTGCAGGAGCAAAATTACCCCCACCAACCAGTTACCCAATTGTGCAGTTACCTTCAAGGCAGTCAGGAAGAGGTCAGTACACTTATTGAAACTGTGTAAATGATATTCTGCATTGTACGTATAGCAATTTGTTTGCTAATGGCATATATAATGAATTGTGGTTTCATTTTTCTAATACATAATTATACTCACATGCACACCCACACTTTCAATATGCACATGCATACGCACAACACACATTTGCATAATGCATACACATTCACAGTAGCCACAGGGGACCTGCTACCTAAAGAGGAAAATTTTAATGAAGTGGCTGCCATAAAATCACGTACACCCATTCCTCATGGTGCTACACCCACTATTGCACGGCAGACACCTCAACCTTATGCTATACAGTCACTACCATCTGGTTAGTTTAGCAGCGTAATGATAACTTGATATGATACAGCTTCTGTGGTCAGATACCGTCTCATCTAACATTTTTGTAATCAGAGTGTATAGAGAGAAAACTCTTCAAGGAGTAAAATTTTGACGTTTTTCACAGATTTAACGTAAACTGCAAAAACTTTATCCTCAAAAATATAGTAGGTGTGGCTCCACCATGTCAAAAAAATTTAGCAAAAACTTTACTATAGGTCACTTTGTGAAAAGTTTGGTCCTCGCTATATTGTGATAATTATATTCTGTGATGTAAGTACACACCTAACATTAATGGTCATTGCACACAAACACACATCATGTATTGTCATAGTCGATTTTAATGATGAACAAGCTCAAGCTCATAGAGTCACAAGAGAAAATTTACTACCAACCAGTTATCCACCTCTACAGGCAGAAAGAGGTCAGTACACTTATCAAACAGTATAGTCCATTGCACTTTGTGTGTAGCTGCTGGTTTGTTAATGGGATAGTGCACTGTGTATTTACTCACACATTCACACACATCATATACACACGCATGCACTCTCACACAATTGCAATGCACACACATGCACCCATGCTTATACACACATGCATACATGCTCACAAATACACACATGCTCACACATACATAATTTTGTTTTGTACACACTTACTCCTGCACAGTAGTCTCAGTGGAGCAGCTACCTAAAGAAGAAAGTATTAATGAAGTGGGTACAATAAAACCTCCTACACCCACTCCTCATGGTGCTACACTTACTACTGTACAGGAGACACCTCAACCTCATGCCATGCAGTCACAGCCATCTGGTTAGCCTAGTATTATGAAAGATATGTTATAAGAAATACTGTATAGCGGGTTATTTTTGTGAGGTGCCAATTTTTGTTATTTTTGTGGTCAACCGACGAGTCACGAAATTTTCCACCCACGAATTTCACAATCGGTTACATGTGCTGTACAAAGTTGAGCAGACTAGGTGCTAAGTCGACTTTCACTATAGCTCTCTATAGTACCTGCGTCCCGTTGACAATGCCCTGGATCCACAGGGTCCTCTGTCACAAGCCGCCTTCATGCTGTGATTGAAAAAGCAGAGGCGATATTGAATTCGAGTCAAAGTTCATATTACGTCATCGCGTATTCACAATCAAATCGCCACAAAATTTAGAACCATGAAAATTATTTCTAACGACCTCTTGAGATTTTCAGGAAAATTTGCACCCATGAAAATAACCCGCTATACGGTAATCTAAACCGTCATATGATGCTCAAATGGAGTAGTGACGACTGAATTGAGACAAAGAGGTCAATATGTAGTCATAGTATGTACCTGCATCACAAATCAGTATATCTCTAGATGAGCAGTTAGGCTTTTTTCACCTCTAGGGAGGCACCTCCAGTGGTGAAAATCCTAACTCCCATACTCCATTGCAAAACCATGGATTTGCTGAGCCTGTAACTACCATATCTTAAGTCGAATTTGCTTCAAACTTTCAAAT
The DNA here is from genome assembly GCA_963921505.1 of Phakellia ventilabrum. Taxonomy (NCBI): domain Eukaryota; kingdom Metazoa; phylum Porifera; class Demospongiae; order Axinellida; family Axinellidae; genus Phakellia; species Phakellia ventilabrum. The sequence continues at coordinate 1,465,662 of OY997378.1, read as the reverse complement.
AGACGTTTATGTGTGGTGAACAGGTAAATACAATGATGTTGCTATAGCACCAAAATACACAAGGTTATTTTAACTGTGTATGGTCTATTAAAAGTGGAACAAGATTGATTTAAAACTTTTTATTTCCATGGCAACAAAATGTATGGATGGAGCCTACTAGTGGGCAGGATATGGATGCCATCTATCCTGGCATACCCCCAGATAGTGAATAATGACGTACCTTAGTGCTAGCACATGACAATAATAAACTCTTGCAGCAGAAAGATTCCATACAAGCTACATGGAAAGGGCATTTTCAGGAGGTAAACCCAGCAAGTTACAGACAGCACCAATGCCTTTTACGAGAGTTACCATTTTTAAATACATGCAGGCACAAGAGATTATATTCCTGTGTATGTTAGCTTGTCATTATATGGCAAAATTAAATATAAATACTATGACCTCATATTTTTACTCAGTTATGGAGTCTCAGACCTCTGATGAAGGCACTACATCTACAGTGCTTGAGGGTGGCCAGCATGGGGATTTATCTCCTATGAGGACTGAAACGAGGACAAAGAGTCCTGCAGATGTCGGTCAGATTAAACCTGAAAATGAGCAGCAATGTAAGTACTCCCTTAGTGCATTGCTTTATGATGTCCATAATTTGTTTTGGAGCCTCTACAATTTTACTATCAATGAATGCAGAATTATCCCTATAGGCACATTAACTTGGAAGACCTTTTCTCCCGAAATACAGATGCCCTTTTTGATAGTGGCCGGGAGCAATTTCCACAGTGTGTATCATTTAGAAACACATGCAAAGACATAGCTTCTGGGGAGTGTAGCCTTGTCTAGGAGTACCTAGCCAGGTTCTAATGTTCTGCCTCATTAAAATCTAATGTCCCACTCCACTAAAGTTCTTTGCTGTTATCAGAGAAGACATACATATGCAGTGTAGTCTCAAAGCACTGCAATCAAGAGCCAGGAGATGTGTGCCATATTGTAACGTCTAGCTCATACACGTAGCGCTTACGCCATTGACCACGCACCCACAGACGCAGGCGGAGCTTGTAAGACCTCCAGTCAGAGGACAAGAGCAAGAACAACCAGAGACCACACAATGCTGATCACCATACAATTCCTTCTTCCTAGTCTCCCATATCAATAATACAAAGCTCTTAACTAGCTTTAATAATGCTTTAAAATCATCCCTGTTCCAATTCTCAAATCCTAAAATAAAACTTGCCTTATTAAAATTATCAAGTGTACTAAACTCCCCAAACCTCCCCCCCAATAGATTTTCTAATTCTACCACGAAATTATTTCTAATGCTGTCATATGCTGGACACTCCCAGAGAACATGTACCACACTCTCACATTCACCCCTGCATAATTTACACTGCCTATCATCATTTTTACCCCTATGTCTTCCTAACTCTTCATTCAGACCGTTCGTACCTGACCGAAACTTAAACAATAATCTTGTACCCGGATCACCTACCCCCTGCAAATAATTCTTGAATTCTATTTCCTTACAGAAAGACTTGTACAGATTCAACTTAACTTTAGTATTCAAGCTGTCATTAAAGTCCTTGTATTCTCTATCCCTCAACGCTTCGTCTACCGTATCTAAAAACAAATTAATATTATCTGCAGCTAATACCTCTTGGCTATCTAAATCTAACTGCAGCAGCAATTCATTAATTACTTTCATCCAAGTTTTCCTTTGCCTACCTCTACATGGTTTCACTTCCCACTCAGCATCTAATAGTACTCTAGGATACCGCTCAATATCCAACTTATTGACTTTATACCACCACTTAAGTTTGCTTCTATCCCTCCTCCCTTTCAAGGACTCTAACCCCATATCTCCCCTTACCGCTTCATTACACGTTTTGGAAGAGCAGCCAAGTATCTTCTTAGCTGCTCCTAGCTGAATGGATTCTAAGGAAGCTGTCTGCCGTTTATTACAAGCCCACACTTCACTACCGTATTCTAAAGTAGGACGAAGTACTGAAACTAACAATAATCTCCTTGCAACGGTACTGATATTTCTATTACTGACAAACCGGTGCAAACGATTAAGCTTTTTCTTCCCATTATCAATTACCTTCTGTACATGACTATCCCATGACCCATTCTCAGCAAATTCAATCCCCAAGTAACAGTAACTTACAACCCTTGGAATTACGTTATCTCCCCACTTCCACGCACACATATCTGTAATAGCCACCTTAGAAAATACCACAACAGCACTCTTTTTGATGTTAGATTTCAACCTCCATTTGTTACAAAACCCTTGTACTACATTAATCAACTTTTGTAAATCCTCCGCATTAGTAGTTAAACCAACAAAATCATCTGCAAACATTAGTCCCCCAACCTTAACATCATTCTTAATGATTATACCAAGCCCAGCTTTCTCAACCTCATCTAGTAACTGATTAATAAAAATGGAAAATAGGATAGGCGATAGACTACAACCCTGTGCTACCCCCTGGCTTATATCAAATGGTTTGGATTTTTCCCCCTCCAGTAAAACAGCACTCTCTGTAATGTCATACATCTTCTTAATAACTCTCCACATCCTACCCCTAACACCCAATTCCCACAACCTAAACCATAAACCATCGTGCCAAACCATCTCTTCAAATGTCTCAACAACTTTTTGTCATACGTACATGTGCCTACTGTGACATGATGCAAAGTGTCATATGCATATTCAGCGTTTGATTGCACAATGTTTTTCAAAGTGAACCACTTACTAAAAGCAAAGGCTGCATTACTTTAGTCTTTATAGTGCTGAGTAACGGAAGCTAAGATTAAGAATTACAGCCGGGATCCAATGGAGGGTTTATATAGACTATACAATAGAAAATGGGAAGATTACTCAATGACATGCTTCGTGTAGTTTGAAAACAACCCCAGTTATTTTTCAATATCATCACTGGAAATGTATGTTCTTTTCATTTATAAAGCAGCTCAAATGGCAGTTGAAGAATCCTTACAGCTTAGACTCTATTCTATGCCACAACATCCAGCAACTTCACAACAGCAAACTGCAAATTGGTCAGCAAGTGAAGAATCCCTTACTGTTACAGGTTAGTACAGTTGAATTGTTGTATTTCAATGTTAAACTCTAGGTTTAAATAAGTCTTCACCAACTCGAGCAGCTGCTACATTGACGTTATTGCCACTGCATGTTTCTTTCAACCAGAGCCAGTATTAATACTGTACTTTAATGTAAACCTATATATTCAGTGCATAAAAGGAAGGCTAACCCTAACCCTAACCCAACGAGGCGAGTCTGGTGGCTGCATGGTTCTAAATGCCCTCGTCGTCCTCTGTAGCCAGCATTTTGAATATATGATTTTGCCTTCTGATAGTGATTATATAATCTGTACCTGATGAGGCTGTAAGGCCGATGCAGTTATCGTGCAGTGTGATTTATTTATCACTTTAATCTATGGAGATTGATATGCCCTTGCTCTCGGTGGTCGGAAATCAGAGCAATCTTCCACCGATGTATATCTTTTATCTGGGCAACTGGAAACGGAAGGAAATGGAAAGCTAAAACAGAAAACTGAAACGGAAAACTGAAATGGAAAACATTCCTACTCCTAATTTTTCCGTTTTCCATTACAGTAGTAAGACCTGCCTTTGCTCGCTCGGCGAGGAGGCCTGAGAAGGAGGCTAAATTCTAAGTCACCGACAGACTTCGCGGTGGAGTTTCGGAAAATACTAGCGCATTGGTAGATATGCTTTATGCTATATGCGTATAGTCTGTCCGTGTCCGCGGAGACGGGCCAGTTTACAAAACTAGCATATACATGATGCAGCTGGTACTATAAATAGTGTTCCATTTCAGCTTTCCGCATCTGGTTTTCATTTCAGTTTTCCATTTCCTACGTTTCCAGTTGCCCCTTTTATCCGGTATTTCATGCCCCAGAGAAGTATGAATACGTTTTTTACTGTGGTGTATTTTGGCAGAATGCGAACTTTTTGTGGTCATAATAGAATGATAGTATTACGTATAATATAGATTTCTGCTACATTTATTGATAGGTGCAACTGCAGGTGCTATAAATCCCAGAGTGATTACCTTAACTGTTGCACAGCGCAAGGAACAGACTGTCAAAGGAAAGTTCGGTTCCCTTGTGTCTACAACCTTTACAAAGCTCCAGGATAAGCTTATTACCGGAGAAAATGTTCGCATACATTTGGTAGCCTTCTATGGTAAAAATAAGCACTTTGATGCAAACAAATTTCTACGAAAGTTTATTAATCCAGGTCTAGGCTTGAAAGAAGTCTTTGATGCAATTTGCAAACAAGGCCTATGGGACTACATGAATTATGAACTTCTACAGTCGATTATTGAACAATTTCTTTCTGAAGACACTCTAGCCAATGACATGCTCACACAGTATCAGAAAGACATCAGAAGTTATTTATTTGCAACAAAATTAGAAGTATACATTAAAAATGCCCAGTCAGCAAAACAGTGTGAGCTACACTCTGATATCCTTCCACCTGCTTCTCCTGACAAGAATCTTTTTACTGTTCTCTCAATCGAAATTGACGGAGTGAATATTACACAGCAATCTCTGGCGTATATTAGCCAGTTTTGGAAATCTCTGGCTAATCAGCTTTCCCTTCCACTGCAAATGGTTTTACCACACATGGCAGAAAAAGGCAACATTATCATCACCTGGCTGATTCCATCATATGCAGTACCTCATGTTACCAAAATAGTGGGTGAAAGTTCCAATTACTTTGAGGAGGAGCACATTATTAGTGTTGTATTGGACCACAACTGCATCTACCCCATTGTGTTTGAAGAGAGTCCATCACAAGAAGCACCTCTAAAAGAGGTATATTTACCCGATTACTGGACTAAGATGAGTGTAGTTCATTTATGTTCAAGAACATAAATAATGTCCTGTTGCCTTTACTATCAGTATTCAGTATATTAAAGTTTGATGACTGATATTAGTTAACACCGAAATATACTTAAGGGAAGAAAAGTTGGATCTTAGCATATGCCTAAGCTACATAATGTGCTATTTGAATGCTCTAAAAACGTTATACATGCTGTACATATTACAAGTCATATAGTAACAGGAGCAGAAATAGTGGAAGTCTGACATTGAATGTATTCTGATTTAATCATTGTTACAGCAGTATCAAGAAGAAAATATGCCTGAACAGAATCTAGTGAAGTCAGAGACTGGGAGATATTCTCCAGGTTAGTAAACAATCACTGATGGCATTGATGTGTATGTCCACTGTATAAATAGTTTCTACGTTTTTTGATCATGTCCTATGCCATTTAGAGCTGCCAACTAGAACTCCATCAATGCAAGACCTAGAGATACCTGAGGATCCAGAGATGATATCAGACTTCCACCAGCGAATGCTGTCTGGTAAAGTAATTCGCTTAAACTATAGCTACTTGTACCAGCATTTGGTATCTGGCCCCATCCTCCAACAGCTGATGCTAGACAAATGTATTCTTTCTGAAGCAACGGCCAAAAAAGTGGAATTGTATCGAGAAAAAAATGCTCAGAATGCTATTATCATAGAAGCTCTTTTGACTTGGGAATGTCCTCCTGGAGGATTGCTGAAGCTTGCTGATACTTTGGCAGTAACTGCTGGGCAGGAACACATTGGACAAAAACTAACTAAAGGTAAACTTGCATTTCCTGTTGTGTCAAAAGTGAGCATTTGATGTGCATATCACCTCCACTTATTATTTGAAATTAAAGTACATTTTGTAATTACCTATAAAAGGTTGTCTGCTATGCTTGCACATACATAGGGCTCATTATAGGCACTCCAAACTACCAGTTACTTTCTCCATCACTTGTGCCTCCACACTCATGGAGGCTGTGAGTGCTTTAGTGTAGGGTAATGTACTTGCAAAAGTGAGCATTGAATGTATATATAACCTCCACTTATTAAAGTACAATTCTTAGCTGTAAAAGTTATCTGCTATGCTTACACATACGTAGGGCTCATTATAGGTGCCCCAAACTACTAGTTACTTTCTCCATCACTTGTGCCTCAGCACTCATGGAGGCTGTGAGTGCTTTAGTGTAGGGTAATCTACTTGCAGTATGGGAAGTAACAGGATAGTTATTTCAACCAAATATATATGTAGCATAGAAGTTTCTTCTTGTGGTATAAAACAGCTCTTCTTGCTCTCATCCAAACACTTCTGCAGCAGCAGTCAATAGTAGGGTACCTGTAGCAACAGCTTTTATTCCCCACATTGAACTAACAATCATTCCATATAAGAACGTATCTACACCTGGTACTTGTATTAATGAGCATACTGTACATATGTGTCCAGTGATTTCAAAATAAATGTTTTATACTCTACAGATTTCAGACACCAACAGCAGCTTTCAACTGATGAACATTCTCGGCCTACTCTTGTAGCTAACATCCATACTTCAAACTTCTCTGGCCTCTCTGAGCTCTTTCTTAGGGTACTGAGAAATGTGATTGATGGATTTGATCAAATTCCAAATGCACTTGAGAAAGTAAAATCCATTCTCTCTGCACTTGTTCTACCACTTGGAGATGGTAAAGTAGCTGCACTTGTAGACCCCAATGACTACAAGGATGCTCATACTCTTCGAGAGTTAATGAGGCTTATGGCTCCATACTGGAATTGCTTTAGTACTGATCTACTCCAACTTCTTTCTGAAGAATTGAGCTGTAGCCTAGCTACTGCCACAATGGATGAGTTAGTTCATGCTAGACAAATGAAAGATTTAGTAGTTGCAGTGCACACTACCTCTTCAGCATCTGATATGAATGACCTTGATTCAGGCTTATCTCTTGGGCACAAGTCAGCCCACTCTGCACCACTAGAGGAGCTTCAGTCTCAACACCCTGCAGTCTTTGCTAGGCTTCCTGAGCATCGTGTTAGTGCTTCCCGGAGTGTTGCTCGAATTTCAGTTGAAGTAGGTGTGCCAGTACTGCATCTTACAGGCTATTATAACATAGTCCAAGCAGTAAGCGCTTTCTTTCAGTTGCCATGTGCTGCTCTTGTCTACTGTGGATGTTCACAGAGCCCACTCATAGTTTGTTGGGAAATCGCTACAGAGTTGGTGAAATACATCACATCAAATAATCCCGGTCTTGGTGCCTACCGTCTGCTAACTGAACAGGAGATTACAGGGCTTGCCGTGGCAGACAAAATCAAGTACCAGTGTCCAAGCATCAAGGTATGCAAATTAACAGTAGTAGCTACCACTTTGCTAATGCCACCAACATGCAATGGAATATAGATCATATTTACCATGGTTAGAATAATTAGTTACTAGTACAACAGAAAAGTAGAAAAGTACTTTAAAAGTGCATAACCCTCGCGCCCGCTCTCTAACTTTAACGTCACAGTGGAGACGCCCCATTGGAGACAGTACAAGCATCCACACCAGTAGGCCCATCGATCTAACATGACAAAAATAACCTATCAGCGGATAGAAGCCGTGACCCTTGTCCTTCATATTAAGTTTAGTGTCATCAGCAGTTGTCGTTTGCGAGAAATCTTGGGTAACATTGATCCAGCCGTATGCATGCTTACCGTTGATCTAACACTATAAATGGCAAAAACAACACATCAGAGCATAGAGACCGTGATCCTCGTCCTTCATATTGAGTTTGTTACCATCAGCACTGGTCGTTTGTGAGAAATCTTGCATAAAGAATATTACAGAATGACTAAAAGAATGACTGGCAGAATGACAGAATGATAGACCGACTACAATAACCCTTGACGCACACGTGCGAGGGTTAAAAATGAGTATGCCCTACAATCAAAAAGATGCTACTACTTCACACCAGCACAGTAACTCTCCTGAATAGCTTTCTTTTTCTTGATGTTCAAAGTATCAATGGCTCAAATCTCTGGGAGCATGCTGATCTGTTTGTAATGGTACACCATGGTATGGGCACACTTTTTCTGAACCTGGCATGTGCTCACCATAGTTATTGGATGTGCCTTTTCTCCTGTGCCTAATTATTTGTCATTGGAAAGTAAGTAAATCTGCTAATTGTGGTCTATTGTGCCCTACTGTTGTAGCGAGCTCTAGCGGTTTATTAGCCTATGTCTGTAGTTTTGTTCCCACATGGCGACAGAGAACAGTTACCTACATGTGAGCATGAAGCTTGTCCAACTCTCCCATGTGGTCAATCCGCTGCCAGGTACAAAGATAAGAAGGGGTGTATGTAATATAATGTTTGGCATGAAGGAAAATTAAGATGTTTAACCTCCACTTCAATTTGTTTCCAGAGTTATGGCCAAAAACAACACTATTTATTGCTGTGTGCTGTTTTAGTAGTAAGTAGTTTCAAAATTATTTTTAAGCTGCCCTATAGATGAAGCAGGCCAGAGTTTAAATCCCAGCATGCACGATTTTTTTTGGGGGGGGGGGGGGAGGGGGAGGGGGCATTTTACGGAGCCCCTCCCGGGGACATGGTCAAATTGTGTCTCTGGCAGCTTACTACATGGATGCCATCTTCGAACTTGTGGCGCATTAATGGTATGGTTCACCAGTAAGCTCAGACATGCTTCGCATTAAGGATTTTGGGTAGTCTGGTGGGAGGTCTGGACACCCCTTGCATTGCCGATGTAAACGTGCAAAACAAGCGAGTGGCCTGATGCGTGCACAATAATGTTTGGGGGGTGAACCAAGCAGGGTCCCCCAACAGCCCCACCCAGACCAGATCATGTCTAGAACTATGCTGACTAGACGGAGAATTTATTAACACCAAAACTACCACAATTCCTAGTAACGGAAGAAGGCTTACTACAGCTGCCAGGTTGGTAGAGTTTGTATAGCCTCTGTGTAAATAGAAGCATGAGCACTATTAACCGACAGCATGATCGAGCGATGCGCATGTGAGCAGGGATAATATATTACGTGTGACAGCACACGTAATATAATATTGTATTATTATTATCCCTGATGTGAGCTTCGAGCAGCACAACTCGTCTCTCCACTCTCCCATAGCAGCCATGGCTGATCCTTGAAAATATGTTTCAGATAGAGACAGCAATCTGTCAAAGACTAGTCACTTTTTTGTAGCTTCTCCAGCAACATTGTTATGCATGGTTGACTGTTATTTTCGCGACAGCTTGGATTACGACCTGTTTTGGCCCCGCCCAAGTCATGGTTCAATTACATCCACTTCTACTCCCCCGCTACCCTTGGCAGTGCGATTACCCTTGTTTTCCTTAATTAAGGATTTCATGTACCATTGATTTCTAGGGTGTGTTCAGTAGTGTTGATGCCATTTATGCTGCAGCCACTCTATATTAATAGTGCCGACTATCTATAGAACATGCCATTCAAGATTCTTTTATGCAGGAAGTGGAGCTATGGGAAGCCTCAGCCTTTGGCCTGGTCAATAGGATTCCAGACCTGTTGAAGTGTGTCAATGTGAACGTGGGAATGCTGGTAAGCAAGACCAGTTACATTATTTGATTTTCCATGCTGGTACTTCTCTTGGTTTAGTCACGGTTCATGTACTGCATCTGAGGACTTCAATTAATGGTATCAACACCTATAGCTAAATTTCCTACATGTATGGCCTTGATAGCTAATAAATTGTTTAATAACGGATAAATGACCTCAGAGAGTCATTTGTGATTGATACACTATATTTTACATTGGCTACAATGCTACTAATTAATTATGGCAGTACTGTAGCATTGCAGCTAATGTAACATTGTATACACATCACAAATGGTGCTCCGTGGTCATTTATCTATTATTAAGCTAATCTGTTAATTGCCCAAACTTTACCAAAAAATAGCAATGCAATAATAAATAAATGATGAAAGCTGCCCTTTCCAGTTTCCAGTACCTCATGCAGCTGCTTGGTAACATACAAAGACTTGCTGTCACCAGAAGTGAGAGTACTGTGAATATGTAGCCTTGCTTGATCTCAAGAATTATTCCTGTCCTGATATTTGACTACAGAGATCCGACAGCCAAAATGTACCCAATGTGCCCAATGTGTGAATTTTTTAATTACCATTAAAGCTTAACCATCCTGTAAGTCCAAGACACTGTAGCCATGCATACCCACAGGCGTATCATGAAGCACCTAGCTTAGCTTGACTGTAACAAATTGCTATGACTCAATTTTCTGAGAGTGGTAAACCTAGGTAGATAATTATCTTTAGCAAATCCATTGTGATAGCAGCTACATTAAGTATTTCAAGTAAGTGAATGGTTCCAAAATTGTTAGTGAAGTGATATGAATGCAGCAGGTGATGCAGACAGTTAAGACTCTATTTACAGTCACTAAGCGGGGTAGGCTTATTGTTTACTGGTTTTGTTGTTGTTTTTTACAGGATAACTACACATCACTGCACTGGGCCTCCCAAAATGGTTACAGCCAGGTGGTTGAACTACTAATCAGTAGAAATGCTGATGTCAATATCCAGACAAAGGTTGGGCACTACATGACTGGTAACGTAATATAAGTTAATTGTTTAGGCTTCTCAGCTACATTTTACAGACTGTGATGACATAATAATATTCATGACAACTAAAATATAAACAGATAATTGAGAGTGAGGCATGGATTCAAAGTCCAACTCCTCTGAACATGATTCCTAAGTCCATTTGTACTGTAGCTGATGAAGGTCCAAGGACTGAAAGTTTTACAAAGCAATTTTGGTTTGTATGCTATGGCAGTAAAGCTCCAAGAATTTGCTAGTTTGTTAATTTGGGTGCAGCCGTGAATTCCTACAGGTCTGCATGGATCTAATGGAGTAAGGAATAATCTCAAATCATAAGCACAAAATTAATAGTAAGTGTAAATGGTAATGCAGACAGTTGTGACTGCATATAGCCACTAAGTAAGTTAGCCCTTGTTTTCTGTTTATGGTTGGAGAATTTGAACCAATGCTAGCAGTCACAAAACAGCTTTGGTTTAGTGTTTCTGTAGGCGTAGCATTTAGATATTGGGAGTGAAGTGTATGTGATAGTTACGTGATATGATGTGGCCTGTAGGTCCTTTCGCCGCCAGAGAATCACAATCAGCACTCTTCCAATCTATGTGATGGTCCAATACACAGAGAAAACAACTTGAGCATGCAGTGTGGCAAAATCAGAGCGCTCAGTAATCTACTAATTACATTCCACGTCTGTCCCTAATTGAAGTCAACGTCTACCCCCACGTCACACATGTGATAAGATTTCCAGGCATAACTCCCCGCCTTTTTCCATGGCTGCAAGATTAAATCTGGGCATAGAAGGCCTGGGTACGAGGTTAGTGTTGGGGGAGCAATCACAGGCAAGCTCTGTTGCCTTCAGCTTGTTAGACACCATAGCTATGACCTAGCTAGCTAGTGACATGGTTAAACAGTTTAAAATTCACAAGCTTGAATGTGCTGTCTGCCTCCTAGTGCTTGAACAAGTGGGGCAAACCCCGGTGCCTTCAGTCTTTGTGAGCATTGCCTGCCAGAAGAGCCACAGTCAGACTGCTGAAATGTTGCTAACGTGAACTTCCCACTATGCATGTAAGTGCATAATTCATAACTAGTGCATATATGGTAGTCCATGCAGAGGGCCTCATGGGAATTGACACTGCTCAACTGATCATTCAGCCAGTCCGAGGCTTTGAGAACAACGATCATCACTTTCCTGCTGTCGAATCGTCCTTACCCGCTGTCAGTGAACCTCCTGCCAATGTTCCTTCCTATCCTCACTACCACTACTTCTGTGTATTATGTGCATGTAGCTTCCCTAATCGCCGCTGCCCTTGCAGGCATCTCCATTGTTTATGTACTTGATCTTTGGCTCTATTGCACGTGCATGGAAGCAATGCCATGCCTACAGGAAGTATGTTTAAATAATTGCATTCCTGTAGCGTTATTTACATATATACATACATACATACACGGGGTGAAATAATGAAAGCAGGTAAAAGTGTACAATGAAAGGTTTTAAACAGCCAAGCTGTAATTTCTCTTCTTGTGCTACAAATAAGGTGCCTTGAGTATTTTCAATGTCATCTAAACAACTTGACACAGCTATAGGTTGGGAAGTGCTGCTGCAAAAGATAGATAATTACAGAATTTGTAGCAAGCTGAGATTGTTTACATTGTTTATTATTTGTATGTAGTTACTATGACAGTGGACACACCCACCGTAAACAAGGCCACGTCAATACTGCATGCCTTGATGGTTTTTTTCCAGATAAAACAGTTCAAAAATGCCACATTTTTGGCATCAACAGAATTAAAGTACTTGAATCTGACTGTGTATCCTGCCCTTGGTGTAGCCGTGAAGTGTTACAAGCATTTCTTGCTGTCATTGCATCATATTTGCCCATGTTCTTGTACTTCTTTGGATCCTGAAGTTTTCTCACACTTCAAGTCCTGATACCAAATACACACCAGCAGTAAAGGAGCTCAGACTTGTAGAAACACATTGGTATGCCCTTTGCCCCAAATGGGAGCGATTTTACCTTCCCCAAATGCCAACAAGGGTTCCTGTATCATATCACTTCAACTGGTAGACAGTGAAAATCATCGAGCCCTCAAGACTAAATGACAGCTCTAGTAAAAACTCTGGCTTTGTTCAAGAGTACAAGGCCTCTACCTCACAACTACAGTATAGGCAATAGCGCTTGCAAATAGAGGCATATGACTAATATGCCATCTACAAAACTGTGATGCTTCATAGTATCTCCAATTATTGGTATATTTCCATTACAGCAACAAAATTATGATATCTTATGAAGCTGATTGTTCTTTATGTAAATCTCTGTATTCGCATCACATCACTACACATTGCCCCTCAGAAAAACCAGTGTCAGGTTGCTGAATTACCGCTTAGCAAAAAGACTGCTGTCAATCTGTCAAATTGGCTACAATTAAAGAAACGTCTCCAGTGTAAAACCACAGAAGGGTACACAAGAGCCTGGGAGGAGGACACAATCTTTCCAGGAAATGGGGTGTATGTTCAAACAATTAGTGGGGGAATTGGAGTTACATTTAATCATAATTCAATTACATGTAGACAACTGTGTAGATTCTGCAGCCTTTGTTTGCTGTGAATTTGATTATTGCATGTGCTCACTGTTGTCTCAACTTGTAATAATGCATGCATGTTACACAAGGAGTATTCTATGTGTATACACTGCAGCCACTGTTTCTTATGAATTTTATTATAGCTTGTGCTCAGCATTTTGTCAGCCTTGTAATAGCATGTGCATGTTGCAATAGGGGCTTGTGAGGTGCATGCATGAGGAGCATGCACACACTGTTGCATATGATATGTGCCTCTGTCAGCTTTGACAGCAACCTTTTGAGAGTGTAGCTATCTGTGTATATGCAGTCTGTATGCCACTATTTGTTGTTGTGTTTACAAAGAGACCTGATGGAGAAGTAGAAGCAGCCAGGAAGGCAGTCAGAACATGGTGTAGATTATGTGCTGTTCTGAATAGATGACATACAGACTTTGAGAGCTGTAAGTGGGCAGTAGACTACTTAGTGTATAGTTGCACTGAAATTGTTGAAGTAGTGAGATTTATAATAGAGATTGGGTGTTCATTATTTTTCTTGAAAACTGTGGTTATCACTAAAGTCAGTGCTTCACTTTCAGTCAGCACTGCTACCGTAAGTGGGTCACCACTGGAGGTCCATCGATTAATCCTGGTGTCACATAATAAGGGGGATCTGGGGGCCTGCTCTCCCCAGGAAAGGTTAGGATTTCAAGCCTCCTGACATCATTTCTGTTGCAGTTTGGGATAATTTAGGTGTGTAGCCAGCCTCCAACTTCAGGTGTTTTGATTAGAGGCTGTGAAGCAGTTGAATGTAAATTTGAATATACATAAATTCCCGTGCTCAGCACGTTTCCGTACCTTTCCAGCGGCTACTCCTTAATAAATGCTTTGCGTATGAATGCACATAAGTCTAGAAAATTTTGATGCCCCGAAAAGTGGTCGGATTGAAATCTGACCAACCCGACTGGTGACTACAGCCTTGTTAAGTAGTATAACGGTACGATAAGAGCTCTATTCAGTGTTGGCACAAACTTATGCAAATTCATGAATTTTTTTGGAAAGGCAAGATGGTGCAAAAGGAGGTTCTTCGTTTGCCTGAGTAGACAGAATATTGCAGACAAAACAGTCGCTTCGCATCCATGATAAAAAAGCTGCAATGAGCAACAATGAGCTACAAAGCAATTTGTAGCTCACTTTGCATCAGAGAGCAGCCTACATGGTACATGCATACTGAATTCCATTAGTGGTGCATGCAGAATGACCCGATTCCATTCCATTCATTTTGAATGCTGTAAAAGACTAGCGAGTAAGCATGTTGAAGGAGCGTAGGCAGGCGTTATGGCATTTTCTGGCTCGCAAATCAGCGGAAAATAGATGTAGATAGCATGGCAACTACTGCTGTTTGTGTTTCTGTGTGTTTCCGTATGTGGTACACAGTGCCAGCCTACTGGTTTTGTGCCAATATGGCACATGCAATGTTTTGTGCTAGACAGGCTGTCCTTTGTAATTTCTACAGTTGCTGGGAGTGTTTTTATCTCAATAGCCTGCATCTTGATTGTAGCTCTCTGTTATTGACACCGTATCGTGCCAAAACATACTTCTACCAAACCTCTGAGCCAAGGACCTTGCTAGTGCTGAACCTTTGAAACAGCCTGCACAGGTCGTGGTCTCAGTCGGCTAGACCACAGCGGCACAGGACTAATGTCTGAGCAGAAGTATGGGTCAATTCTGCTGCAGCAACAGTGTAGGAGTAGCTATAGGGGGAGGACATAGTCTATGGGCAGGGTTAGATGTACACAGACTTCAAAAGGTGATGGCCTTTTGCCAGTTTGGCAATTGAACTGGAGGATTTTTGGTGAATGCTCATTTGGGGATTGTGTTTCCTGAGCGGTATTAGTCTCGTGTCCCGTCGGAAAATTCTTTGAAAAATCCGTCTGGTAACATTAGGTAAGAAGGCTTGGGGTTACAGTCAAATTTTTACATGTTCGCGGAGGAATTTGCCCGCAGCGCGTGCCAGCCAATGAAATCGCTATAAATGTAATTTCACTACAGCTAGCTCAATAATTAGAGTAATACCATGGCTGTTCCCAAGATAGTTTTAGTTCCTCAACTGTCCTGCAAGCATTTCAGAAGCTTGGATAGGATCATTCAAGCCCAAGATCAGGCGCTTGCGGTTCGTTGGGGAATGATGTTTTTGTCATGCTACCATCCGCTGGGGAGTGGCAAATCTTTGTGTTATGCTTCTGCGTATATCCACGACAGTTTTTCGACTAGCTGCTGGAGAGAGGGATGCTCACCACTGCATAGCTGTTTAGTAAAACATGGTTGTCTGCAGGCCAACTTCTGTTCGGTGGTCAATGTATCCCAGCATGTGCTATGTAAAATCTTGAATCGCCTTAGTGCTATCAGAAGACAGTGGATGAAGCAGCTTCCGGGAGAACCTTGAATACCCTTCCCACGCATGACACAAATTACCATAGCACTGCTTGTAGCCAGAGCGGTACTACTAAAAACTAAGCACATGGCTTCAATTAACACTATAGCACATTCCAGTGATGTCTGCATAGCCCAAGCAGCTTTACCAGATGGATATTCAAGAAATTTCCGACGGAGCTCTAGTCTCGGTATGAGTATTGCCCTAATCAGATTGAAACTGCATCCTGGGGAATATGAGTATTGTCCTGCTGAGCTGGCAGGCAGTGTTGTGGTACAACTGTTATTTTAGTGTTGATGCCTTTGGTATAATGGCTTCCTAAGCTGAAAGTAACTATATTCATTGGATTATGTAATTAAGGGGTCACTCTACTTAGGGCCGTCGGAAGCTCCCCAGGGTGGAGCGGCCATCGGTCGCGATGGCAGAGGCCGCACAGCG
The DNA here is from genome assembly GCA_963921505.1 of Phakellia ventilabrum. NCBI lineage: Eukaryota > Metazoa > Porifera > Demospongiae > Axinellida > Axinellidae > Phakellia > Phakellia ventilabrum. The sequence goes on along the minus strand of OY997378.1, from coordinate 1,449,773 downwards.
AAGTGCGGAATTTTTTTTGCAATTATTCAGTTCAGCTGCCAAGAAATTGCTCTCATAGTGTCTCGCTACATTGAAGGTCATGCACTGCCACAATGTAGCTCTACACTGTCTCTCTCAAAACAGGCAGAGATAGAGCACAGCACTCGAGTTGGAGAGCCTTGGACCCTAGCCTCGTAGCTACCCAGTCCTCCCCTCGCAGCTTTATCGAACCCCTGCCGCCTAAACGAGTACTTCACCTTTCCATTACTTCCAGTAGTCCAGTCCACTGTTCCATTCCACTGAATTCAGATGACCAGTACCTGTATGACTGCTGTGGTATAATTATGTGTAGACCCTGCAGACATTGTTTGTTATGAATTTGATTACTATGTGTGTGCTCACTGTTATATCAACCTTGTAATAATGCATGCTAGGAGCTCACTGTGTAGATACGGCAGCCACTGTTTCTTATGAATTTAATTATAGCTTGTGCTCAGCATTTTGAGGTGCATGCATGAGGAGCATGCTCACATTGTTGCATATGTTGTGTGCCTTTGACAGCTTTGAGAACAGCCTTTTGAGAGTGTAGCTATCTGTGTATATGCAGTCTGAATGCCACTATTTGTTGTTGTGTTGACAAAGAGAACTCATAGAGTAGTAGAAACAACCAGAAAAGCAGTCAGAAATGGTGCAGTGCTGAGTACATGATGTGGAGGCATTAGACTTAGTATGTAGTAGCACTTAGGCTGTTGAGTAACTAATTTTTCTTGGAAAACATGGGATTCAAACAGACTGACTACAGTAACTGTCTCACTTTTCAGTCAGTACTGCTACCGATAAGATTACTACTGGAGGTCCATTGATTAATCCTTGTAAACGGACAGTTTTGTGTCTGTGCATGACATTGACATTGCACATGCAGACTTAATTATCACCAGTACGGGCTTATGTGCAGTATCTTGAACGTAGTTTAGTTATAATAGACTGTTTTTCTATGTGATGTCACAGTATGCGGAAGCTTCGATTATTACTCCACAAATCATGGCTGGGGGTGGGGGAGTGGGGGGAGCCACATGCGTGTAATGTATTGCGGTCCATGGGGAAACCCAAATGAGGTAAGCATTTCCGCGTGTAACTCCACCTATAAAGTACCTGTGTCTGATTAACAAGTCACGCGTATTGACCAAGGAGAGATGTTTCAGCTGCCATTTGTTGCATCTCTCTATGACCTTCCCTCGCCAAGATACAGACGGTTGAAGCCTACCCAGTCTTTTTAATTATGCGCTCTGAAATGACTGGGTTGGCTTGAGCCATCTGTATCTTGACGAGGAAAGGTTACAACACATGGCTGCTAAAAGCTCTTTTTTAGCTCAATGAGCTTATAAACCTTGTAATAATTCATGCATGTTACACAAGGAGCATGCTATGTGTACTGTACGCGCTGCAGCTGCTGTTTCTTATGAATTTGATTATAGCTTGTGCTCAGCATTTTGTCAGCCTTGTAATAGCATGTGCAAGTTGCAGTAGGGTCTCGTGAAGTGCATGCGTGAGGAGCATGCACACACTATTGCATATGTTGTGTGTCTTTGTCAGCTTTGACAGCAGCCTTTTGAGAGTGTAGCTACCAAGGTTACCAAGATTGGGAAGACAATAACACATAGTTAAGTTGCACGTATATGCAGGAGTTGTATATGCAGGAGTTGTTTCACGCACTCACTGTAGATGGCAGATTGGCTGAATTTTTTAAGCCTGACACTGCTTCATTCATAGCAATAGTTGATTGAAAGTGTATAAAAAATTTGAAGCTTCTCGTTTCCAAGATTCCATTTATTGTCCCTGTATTGCCTGAAGGCAATACTGGTTGTGACGTCATGTGTACATCTATGTACATCATTTCAAAAAGTAAAAAAAATGTGGGAGTGGCTTTCCTTGCACATACAGTCAAATCCTTCACAATAAAAACACTAATTTCTTTGTTAGTTTGAAGGCTCTTAAAATTTGTTAATGGCCCTTTCTTGATTAAGACTTAAGGTTCCGGGATGCCCTTCGCGTGAGGGCTTAATTACCTGGAAATTACTTCCGCTTTAGCGCACGTGCTTGCCTCACAGCAATAATCGTGTTGTGAGAGTGGTAGAGAGGTGTGTGTAACTTCTGCGTCATTATACCAAGCCCAGCTTTCTCAACCTCATCTAGTAACTGATTAATAAAAATGGAAAATAGGATAGGCGATAGACTACAACCCTGTGCTACCCCCTTGCTTATATCAAATGGTTTGGATTTTTCCCCCTCCAGTAAAACAGCACTCTCTGTAATGTCATACATCTTCTTAATAACTCTCCACATCCTACCCCTAACACCCAATTCCCACAACCTAAACCATAAACCATCGTGCCAAACCGTATCAAAAGCCTTCTGGATGTCTAAGAAAAAAGCATAAGTGTATTTTCCTTCTCTTATTCTGCCTTGTATGATCTCGTTCAAAGTATAGACATTATCAACACAACTTCTTTTCGCTCTAAAACCTGCCTGCCCCTCATGAAGAGCCTTTTCCGATTCTAATCTTATTACCAAGCGATTATTTAAAATCTTACAAAACAGTTTACCAACAACGTTCAATAGAGTTATGCCTCTGTAATTACCTGGATCCTCAACATTACCTTTCTTATACAAACTAACAATTAATCCTTGCCTCCATTGTTTAGGAATACCCTCTTCTGTCCAGACTACTTCATATAAAGCTTTCAACAGATTCGCCATTCCAGAGCCACCATGCTTAAAAAGCTCCCCAACTAAGCCATCATTACCTCCAGTTTTGTTATTCTTTAGACTTTTCAAACACTTTTTTAATTTCGGCATAACTTATATCCCTGTCTAAAACCTTATCCTTCCGTGCACTAGACATCTCGCTGTACTCTGTCACCTTATTCTCTACATGCTCTCTCCAGCTATCATCAAACTGATCATCTACTGATGCTGTACCCAGCTTACCGTAATGCTCATGTAGAACTTCAAGCTTCCCCTTTGTACTGGTTACGCATGAACCTGAACTACTCCTTAATGAAGCAATGCTCTTACGGCTACCCTTTGAAGTCCTGCCAACAAATGCCCAAAATTCCTTCTTGTTTTCATCAAAATCTTTATTAGCCTTTTCTATCACCTCATTCCAACTATCTAACTTCTTCTTACGTACCAATTCCTTGATTTCTGAACGTAACTTGTAATACTGTCCCCATTTATCTTCCCTACCACTCTGAATCTCTTTGTAAACCTGTCTTCTTAACCTAATCTTATCTTTAATCTCTTCATCCCACCACCTCGCTGCTTTGCCACACACTATCACCTTTTCCCCAATTTCTTTTGATGCTACCCTCTTCACTGTGTCTTCCCAATCCTGAACCACTGCCTTCACTATTCCGACCCCCTTAACCCCTGGTGCTTCCTTGTCTGTATCCTTTCTTGAAATACTTCTACTTCTACGCCGAAACAAAATAATTTACATTTTATATATTTTTACGGGCCCCCCTCCCCCAAGAGGCAAGGTATATGCTCAAAATGGCGTCTCTGGCAGTTACATGGATGCCGTTTTTATGGTGCATTTAGAGTCAGAGATCAGGACAGACTTACAGCATGATTTTGCCAAGGGAAGCTTACTACAGTTCACAGGTTTTTGTAGCCTATAGAGATGTGAGCACTAGAAACTGCGTGAGCAAGTGGTGCGAATGTGAGTTTGAAGCATACAGTCCTTCTCTCCACTCTCCCGATAGAGACTTCTCCAGCAGCATTGCTTTGCATAATTGGCCGGTTTTGGATTAGTTGATATTCTCGTCTCTTGTGCAATTTCCCCATCTCATAGTACCTACATTCTGCTTCATTATAGCCACACCTCTGTATACTCACCCGCCATATTTACAATTGGAAGTGTAATTATCCTTGATGGGAATATTTTCCAATTGTTTTTTTGGTGGTATGCTAGAGTGATTGTAATTACTCTCTAAGTTAATTAAAATCTCTGAAAGTGTACGTACTCTCTATAGGCATGTAACAATGTATATTACATCAATATCTGCACTCTCATCACAGGGTTGTTTCACACCACTGTATGTAGCCTGTCACAATGGCCACAGCCAGGTCGCTGAGCTATTGCTTAGCAAAGGAGCTGATGTGAACCTCCCAGAGAAGGTACACTGAGTGTGAGAGTACATAACAGAAATGATGTATGGGACTTTTATAAGCAAATATAAAATACTAAGTACTGTAAATAGCAAGTGAAAGGTAACAGGTCTTTAAAGCTAATGACAATCAGTTTATAGATCTTTTTGCATGTAGCACTGCGTAAAGGATAGTGTTTAGGAGAGTACAAAAAGTAGTCTAGTACTCCTGGAGTAGCAGTGCTAGTCAAATGTTCATGTCAATTCCATGCCATGCTGTTAGACATTGAACTGGAGTAACTAGTGTATTCCGAGTAACAAGTACAACTGACAAAAAGAAACTGAACATCGCAAGCGCAACGAATGCGCAACGTATGCGTAACGGAAGCGCATGTGCCAGTTTTGATTACTATGTGTGCTCACTGTTATGTCAGTCTTGTAATAATGCATGCTAGTTACACTAGGAGCTCACTGTAGACACTGCAGCTGTTTCTTATGAATTTAATTATAGCTTGTGCTCAACATTTTGTCAGCCTTGTAATAGCATGTGCATGTTGCAATGGGGGCTTGTGAGGTGCATTCATGAGGAGCATGCACACACTGTTTCTGTCAGCTTTGACAGCAGCCTTTTGAGAGTGTAGCTATCTGTGTATGTGGAGTCTGTGTGCCACTATTTGTTGTTGTGTCGACAAAGAGGACTCATGGACACATAGAAACATCCAGAAAAGTAGTCAGAACATGGTGCAGATTATGTGCAGTTCTGAGTACATGACGTCCAAACTTTGAGAGCTGTAAATGGAAAGTAGACTACTTAGTATGCAGTAGTACTGAAGCTGTTGAAGTAGCTATTGAGTAATGGAGATTGGGTGTTCGTTGTTTTTTTCTTGGAGAACGTGCGTATCCAAATAGACTTACTACAGTAAGTGCTTCACTTTCAGTCAGCACTGCTACCCATAATATCACAACTGGAGGTCCATTGACTAATTTTGTTTGCATGACACTGTATATAATTATGACTAACAAAATAATGCGAGCATGTAGAAGTATAGAATATAATTACAGTACTCTTGGCCTAGAGAGTAGAGTTTGTAGAAATTACTTTGCTCTATTGCCTATGTGTTTTGATGCTATGCTCTCAATAGTGGAATACAAGTGTACTTATCATACCTAGTGTACTGGTTTCTGTGGCTTCAGAGAATTGTTTAATCTACATCTTTGTTTTGAGAGAGTCCAACCTCAAGTTTCACAAGCTAGATGTTAGTGTTGTGTGGCCATATCTCGGGATTGGTGATTTCATATTTAGGTCATAGGTAGGTTAGCACAAGCTTGAGTTTTAGAAGAGGTAACTTTGAAATTATTACTGTAAGGCTAGTGATAATCCATCCGAAATATTAATCCTTACCTCTGGTGATTGATTGACTCTTTTCTGTAATCTACATTGTACCTTTATTATATAGCTCCTGTATGGGCTATATTTAGGCTACTTGGTAGTATAATTCCAGATGTGCAAGATAGGCTCTGTGAACTGTCCATGCCAAGCTAGTTACCGTGTTTCTAATACCCTGTATGTTTTAATGTTCATCTGATGTGTATAAAATTTGTATTAGATCGAGGGTTAATTACTCTGCCAAGTGCAAAGTATGGCGGGCGAGTAGAGATGTGGATGTAATCTGGACGAGATGATCGCTCGATTGCGCGAAATTGTGAATGGCTCAGAAATTCGGGGTTGTGATATCAAAGTGCACCAATTCCATGATAAACGTGAGATACACCTTTCTGGGCTCTGTATTTAGGTTCCTGCATGCTGGAGAGTATCATATTAACAGCAGCCATTTGAGAGTGTAGCTCTCTGTGTATAGGCAGTCTGTGAGCCACTATTTGTTGTTGTGTTAACAAAGGGGATGCATAGAGAAAAGCAGTCAGAAAATGGTGCAGTGCTGAGTACATGATGTGCAGACTCTGTGGGCATTAGACTTAGTATGTAGTAGCACTTAGGCTGTTGAGTAATACATTTTTCTTAGAAAACGTGGGATTCAAACAGACTGACTACAATAACTATTTCACTTTTCAGTCAGTACTGTTACCTATGAGATTGCTACTGGAGGTCCATTGATTAATCATTGTAATTGGACAATTTCATGCATGTGCATGACATTTACAGTGCGCATGCAGAGTTAATTATCACCAGTAGGGGCTTATGTACAGTATCTAGAACATAGTTTGGTTATAATAGACCGTTTTCCATGTGATGTCACTTTGTCATTCAGAAAATTGTTTAATCTACATTTTGGTTTTGAGAGAGTCCAACCTCGGTTTTCACAAGCTAGATGTTAGTGTTGTGTGGCCATATCTCGGGATTGGTAATTTTATATTTAGGTCATAGATAAGTTAGCACAAGCTTGAGTTTTAGAAAAGGTAACTTGGAAACTATTACTGTAAGGTTAGTGATAATCCATCCGAAATATTAATCCTTACCTCTGGTGATTCATTGACTCTTTCCTGTAATCTCCATTGTACCTTTATTATATAGCTCCTGTTTGGGCTATATTTAGGCTACTTGGTAGTATAATTCCGGATGTTCAAGATAGGCTCTGTGAACTGTCCACGCCAAGCTAGTTACCGTGTTTCTGATACCCTGTATGTTTAATGTTCGCCCGATGTGTATAAAATTTGTATTAGATCGAAGGTTAATCACTCTGCCAAGTACGAAGTATGGCGGGCGAGTAGAGATGTGGATGTAATCTGGATAAGATGATCGCTCGATTGCGCGAAATTGTGAATGGCACAGAAATTCGGGGCTGTGATGTCAAAGTGTACCAATTCCATGATAAAAGTGAGGTACACCTTTCTCGGCTCTGTATTTAGAGTTCCTGCACGCTGGTGAGTATCATATTAGCGGCTGCCTGTTGAGAGTGTAGCTATCTGTGTATAGGCAGTCTGTGAGCCACTATTTGTTGTTGTGTTAACAAAGGGGATGCATAGAGAAAAGCAGTCAGAAAATGCTGCAGTGCTGAGTACATGATGTGCAGACTCCATGGGCATTAGACTTAGTATGTAGTAGCACTTTGGCTGTTGAGTAATTAAGGAAAACAAGGGATTCAACAGACTGACTGCAGTAACTGTTTCACTTTTCAGTCAGTACTGCTACCTATAAGATTACTACTGGAGGTCCATTGATTAATTAATGTAAATGGACAAATTCGTGTCTGTGCATGGCATTGACATTGCATATGCAGACTTAATTATCACCAGTAGGGGCTTATGTGCAGTATCTTGAACATAGTTTGGTTATAATAGACCATTTTCCATGTGATGTCACAGTATGTGGAAGCTTCGATTATTACTCCACGAATCGTGGCTGGGGGGGCGTGGGGGGCAGCCACGTGCATGTAATGTATTGCAGTCTATAGGGAAACCCGAATAAGATGAGCATTTCCACGTGTAACTCCAACTATAAATTGCGTATATCTGATTGACCAGTCATGCTTATTGACCAGGAGAGATATTTCGACTGCCATTTGTTGCATCTTTCTATGACCTTCCCTCGCCAATGGTTGAAGCCTACCCAGTCTTTTTAATTATGCGCTCTGAAATGACTGGGTTGGCTTGAGTCATCTGTATCTTGATGAGGAAAGGTTATAGAGAGATACAGCAAATGGCAGCTAAAAGCTCTACGGCCATGGGCCTATTCCTGCATGCTCGACTTACCAAGAGCACTTCCAGTACTGATTTGCAGAGACCCCATGAGAGCGATTCTTGACCACTTTAAAACGCCAATTTTTAAAAAAATTCGCGCTACACACGCGGGGGTCACTGGGCTGCTATGCAGCCCAACTCTATCAGCCCCCCTACTTGTTTCATGTTTACACCGCCACTGCAAGTTGGAACACCTCTAGTTGCTGTATGCACGTATGCAGATGTGATATCCCTATTCTAATTTGGGTACCAATTGGCTCCTCAATACTCTTTGTCGTGACACGATATGCATCAACTGGAGTCAGCATTACATAAGAGCATTTTGGTCTTATGGCACTTCTAAATATGTCTACTAGGTATACAGTTAGAATGCAAGGAGCCAGGAGCCTAGCGATAGCAAGGTGTATAAGTATTGGAGGCGGGATCCTGGGCAGGACAGGGCAGATTGTGTAATAATGTGTAAGACAGCCAGGCGCGAAAATAACAATTGCCATGCTGGCTACGAAATGGTAAATGTCTTTGTGTACCATCCATCTGAAGGAGTGGTCACGGCTGCTACAGAAGAGCAGTTGGGAAGTTGTTGATACTATAAGTACTTGCCCTGGGACTGGTGCTTATAAATCAACAATATCCCTCCTGGGCATGTTATAACATAATATTATATGTAATAGAAATATCCAGCTTATTTATTTATTGTTTGTCATGTTGTTTGATGGATAAAAATATTCAAAGGTAACTCTATTTGAATGGGTAATACTATTCAAGAAGTTTTAGTAATGGGCGGTACATTCGACCACCGAGGGTATATCCTGTAATGTCAGAAGCTATGGTTTAAGAAATTTGTAGCTCATTTTGCATCATAGAGCAGCCTACATGCGTAGTGAATTTCATTGGTGGCATGACCCAATTCCATATCAGACGCTGTGAAAGGTTGGTGATTGAGCATGTTGAGGGAGCATAGGCAGACGTTATGGCTTTTTCTGGCTCGCAAATCAGCACAAAGTTGATGTAGATAGCATGGTATACTACTACTGTTTGTCCGTGGCTAGTTTTGTTGTATTTGTGTGTGTCTCCATATGTGGCACACACTGCCAGCCTACCGTTTTGTGCCAATGTGGTGCAAGTTTTGTGCTAGGCAGGTAGCTATCCTAGCAACTAGCTGTCCTTTGTAAGTTCTATAGTTGCTGGGAGAGTTTTTACCGCTTTTTATCTTAAAAGCCTGCATCTTGAATATAGCCCACCGTTATTAACACTGTATTGTGCCAAAAGGTGTTTCTACCTGGCTCTGTGCCAAAGATCTTTCTAGTGCTCAACCTTTAATTTGTCCCGGTCAGTTAGACCACAGCGGCACAAGACTGATGTTCGAGCAGCAGCATGGGTCAATTTTGCTGCAGTAATAACGTAGGAGTATCTGTGGGGGTAGGATATAGTGTACGGGTAGGGTTAGATGTACAGACTTCGAAAGTTGATGGCCTTTTGCCAGCTTTGGATGGCAATTGAACTTGAGGAATTTTTGTGTATGCTCATTTGGGGCTTTTGTTTCCAGAGCAGTATTGCTAATTTCAAACTGCATTCTGGAGAATATGAGTATGGTCCTGCTGAGCTCGAGCTGGCAGGCAGTGTTTAGTCTCGTGCCCAGACCTACGCTCGCCCCCTCGCAGAACGGTCTGGCGTACAAAGTCGAATTTCTGGGGTTTATCGGCGGAGCAATGAGCTTGTTAAATACCTTGTATTGATCTTCAACTAGCCCTTGTATCACCAAGACTGGAGTTATTTAAACTTCTAAGCGGCACAAAGAACAATGTTAGCAGCCAGTTTGCTTAAACTGCTTCCAAATCTCGACAAACAATTCAAACATCGCCATTTTATCGTTCCGTAATGGCATTCCAGAATGTAGCAGGTCTCTAAGGGGCAGTCTTTGTTTTGCCAACTTAGACACTTGTGAAGTCAATTAGATACCTGTGAAGTCAGTTAGATACCTGTGAAGTCACTTAGATACCTTGTGAAGTCAGTTGGAGACCTGCCGTTGTAATTGTCAATTGACCTTTATCAATAACATTATTACTAGCGTAAGTGACCAATTATCACGCAGATTTTGTACCTGGATCCATAACTTCAGAACGGAACGGTGTATAAACCTCAGAACTTCACTCTGAGAATCGCCATCGCTTCTGCAATCTTACTCTCCTTTTAAGCGAAGGTAGGCGGAAACCCTTTTTTGTGCGAGCGATAAAGGCAGAGCTCATTTATGACCAATTAGCGCACATTCGTATGTATTATCGCGCACCACGCATGGTACCAATACTTAATGGCTATACCAATTATCGCGCAGTTAGCACAAAGGTAAGTGTACTAGTCGCTAAAAATTGATTTTTATTTTGTCTCACGTTCTCTTGTACTAAGCAACCTTGTTTCAACGTAGTAAGAAAAAACTTTTTTTGCTTAAGTACAGTCATACGTACTTAGTGCACCAAAAAAAAATTCGCTTAAGTACAGTAATACTTAGTGCGCGATAATTGGTACTGCGCGATAAGTAGTCACTTACGCTATGCCTCACAATATTTCACGACTCAAACCAGTCAACTGCATGTGTCACGAGAATAAACAACGTTTGAGATACTTGTAAAGAAACAAACGATTGGTGGTTGTATCCGCAAATCAGTAATGGCTACCACAAACAGGAGAGTGGAGACGAGGCTGTGCTTTAGTGTAGTATTCTTGTAAGTGGGGCCAATCACAGCCAAGCTCTGTTGCCTTCAGCTTGTTCGACACTGTAGCTATGACATAGCTAGCTAGAGACACAGTTAAACAGTTCAAAACTCACAAGCTTGAATGTGTTGTCTGCCCACTAATGCTCAAACAAGTGGGGCAAACCCCGTGCCTTCAGTCTTTGCCACCATTGAGCATTGGCTCTCACAGTCAGACTGCTGAAATGTTGCTAACGTGAACTTCCCACTGTGCATGCAAGTGCATAATTCATGATTATATAGCAAGTGTTCTCATAAGAAAAGAAGGCTACAGATTGTCTCATGTAAAGTCTGGCAATTGATCAAAACTATATTATATTGCTTCATAAATGTCCAGTATCATTGGAACTACATAGTGAGTACTAGTGAAATAATGAAGGCAGGTAAAAGTGTACATGAAAGGTTATAAACAGCCAATCTATGTCTATCTTGTTGTGCTACAATTAAGGTGGCCTTAGAGTATTTTCAATATTGTCTGAACAACTTGACACAGCTATAGGTTGGGAAGTGCTGCTGTAAAAGATAGATAATTACAGAATTTGACATAGCTTATCACACTTACATGGTAAGTACATTTGTATGTACTTCCCATGACAATGACACACTTATTATAAACAAGGCCTTCAATACTGCATGCCTTGCTGGCTTTTTTCTAAATAAAGCAGTTCAAAACGTCAAATGCTTAATTGGCTTTGGTGTAGCCGTGAAGTGCTACAAGCATTTCTTTCTGTCATTGCATCATATTTTCCCATGTTCTTGCATTTCTTTGGATCCCTACTTCCTGATACCAAATACCCACCCACAGTAAAGGAGCTCAGACTTGTAGAAACACATTGGTATGCCCTTTGCCCCAAATGGGAGCCATTTTACCTTCCCCAAATGCCAACCAGGGTTCCTGTATCATACCGCTTCAACTGGTAGGCAGTGAAAATCATCGAAGCCCTCAAGACTAAATGACAGCTCTAGTAAAAACTCTGGCTTTGTTCAAGACTACAAGGCCTCTACCTCACAACTATGGTATAGGCAATAGCGCTTGCAAATAGAGGCATATTATGAAGCTCTCCAATATGCCATTTACAAAACTGTGTAACGCTTCATAGTATCTCCAATTATTGGTCCATTTCCAATTGGAATACATAAGCCACCTTAGCCACAGTAAGCATAGCCTTGGATTGTTTAGCAAACTTGGAATAAAGGTGTGCATGTCTAACAGTTTCATATCTCTAGTTGGCAGTGCTAGCTGATCAGTCACTCAAGCCATAGGCACTAACTGGCCCAAGGTTGGCAAGCTGTGCTGGATAACACTCACCAGTCCCTCAGCAAAGAAACAGAGCAGGAAGTGTAAATAAGTTATGTTACTTAGCATGCTGTTATTGCCTAAAAGATTTTAGATCAATCCCTGATACTATATAAACCGCTATCCCGTAAGCTATTCGCTTGGATATGCACACTGTGTTAAATAATCAGTTGTTTTCTATGCATGTTGGGCACAAGATTTCATTTCACTAGTCCAGTCTAGCCTCATCCCCAGGGCTCCGCCCAGCTTTTGTAGCTAGCAGTACGAAGAACGCAAAGAGCCTTGGAACTAGGCTAAGTCCAATCCACCAGTTCATTCCACTTGTATAGTCCACCATTCCATTCCACTGAATTCAGATACCCATTGCCTTTGAACTGTATGACTGGTGTGGTGAAATTATGTGCAGCCCCAGCAGCCATTGCTTGTTATGAATGTGATTATTGTGTGAGCAGGAAGTGTAAATACTTAGCATACTGTCAGTGCCTAGATAAATCCCTGATCCGCTATCCTGTCAGCTATTCACATGGTTTATGTGCACTGTGTTTAATAATCAGTGGTTTTCTATATATATTGGGCACAAGATTTCATTTCACTAGTCCAGTCTAGCCTCTTCCCCAGGCCTCCGGCCGCTCAGCTTTTGTCACTTGCAGTTCGAAAAGCGTGGAGAATGAGGCTACGTCCAGTCCACCAGTTCATTTCACTAGTCCTGTCCGCCAGTCCAATCCACTGAATTCAGATACCCAGTGCCTTTGAATAAATGCATGACTGTTGTGGTACAAGTATGTATAGACTCTGCAGCCATTGTTTGTTATGAATTTGATTACCTTTCGCTCATGCACTGTTCTTGAACCATGGAACTGGACACGTGGAAAGTGCGAATACGCACATTAAATATGGACGAAAATGCTGAAATATTGGTGATTCCCCTTGCCGAAATTAGAAATTCTAAAGTTAATGGGTGGCGAAAATTTGGAGGAGCTGAATAGGAATTATACAGTAGTTTTGATGCCCCGAAAAGTGGTTGGGTTGAAACCTGACCAACCCGACTGGTGACTACGTCTACGGCCCTGTTAAGTAGTGTAAAGCTACGGTAGAAGCTTTACTCAATGTTCACACAAACATACAAATTCATTTTGGAAAGGCTGGATGGTGCAAAAGGAAGCTCTTCCACAATAAATGTGGCCAGGTTTGCAAAAAAAATCTGGCACTTACCGCAGTTTTGCAAAGTTTTCAATATTTGCCAAATTTCAAGCTTTCATATCTTGACAACTGTTAGCAAGATAATCCTTCTTGGTACAGTACAAGTACCAACCATTAGCTGAGGGAATCCCACACTAGAGGTTAGCAGCTCTCTCCATTTCTATGGTACAGGCCTTAGTAGCACTGCCATTATCTGGAGTATTGCTGCAGCAATGCCTTCTCTATAAACCACCCATGTTTCATTTGGATAGGGCATAGCTGCATCTGGAGATACGCGTCTTTGAAGTGTGTGCATTCAAAAATGCAGGAAGTGTCAGGTTTTTGCAATCTGGTCACATATTAGAACCACAATGACATTTTACCAATGTGGACTCTTGTGTACCTACTGTTACAAGAACTGAGCTTTTCATGATTTATGTTCTGCCTTCCCATTAGAATGGAGCATCACCACTGGCGGCGGCTGCAGAGAAGGGCCACACCAAAGTTGTTCAACAACTTCTCAGAGCTGGTGCTAACACAGAACTTCAGTTTGAGGTACAATCTCCTGTATTATAGTACCTAAAAATGAATGACATTAACTGGGATTCAGTGCTGTGGATATTTGCTAATTTTGTATCACACTATGACATATAATTATCATGAAGTATGGTAGTACTCCACATGTAGGGTCGCTTGGAAAAAAATGGCTGCTGCATTGAATGTATACAAAATGGAATGTTCAATGTCTGCTCTAGGTGTCATCATAAACCTTTATGAGTAATACCTGTTATTCTCAATCTTTTTTATAACTAACAAGACTGATGGAGTTACTGGAGAGCACCACTGAGGTACCAAACTGACAAATCGCTAAACCTCCAGTTGCTGTTTTCCTTGTTTCTCTCTCATTGAGCTGGGCTAGAGCAATCATGGCTGAAGTGATTGCAATGATTCTACTATAAACAAGTGGTATTTCTTTGGGAGTACTGCATGCACACCATTGCATTCTCAAACTGTTTGGCAGTAAATCTAAAGCACTCCTAGCGAGTACTTGCCGCTACATACCATCCTTGTTAAATATTCAGAGAGTACGACAATATAACGGAAGTTTCGCCTAACCTGAACACTCAACCTTGAGCAGAAATTGCTGTTTCGCTGGTTGTTTCACTGAATTGCATGCAAGTGAAGCGTATAACGGCACGGGTTCCAGTAGTTGTTCAATTCCATTTCATAGAGCTGTTATCTTGTGGAATCGCAAGCAAGCAAGCAGGCTAGAATATATAAACACCTTCCTGTCAGTATATGGAATTTATAACCTGCCTGTTACTCTAGAAATTAAAGAACTTTAAAAGTGCATAACTCTCGCGCAGCATTGATGATGGATAATGATTATATGGCATAGACTATCGTAATGTACAGGCCTGCAACCTCAGGTAGTGTTCGCATGACCTTGTATAGTGGAATCTCTATAATAGGGACTTTACATGTAGCAGCCATTCCGCTATATAGACTGGATTTCTGTAATTTTGCCACCTCTTATATTGCATGCAGCCATAAAGTTTACCTGAGCTGAGCATAGTACAGAGGTTCCCCTATACATGTCGTGAGATAATCTTACGCACAATGATTCATTTTGGAGATGACCACTTTGTGAATGCCCCCTTACTGAAACACACAGGACACTGAATTGTATGGACAAGAAAGCAGCCAGCTTTACTTTGCATACTTGTAAACAGCTGAGTGTGGTAAAATTAGTTTTGGAGACGTCCCTTAAATAGTGCATGCATATGCCCATTGAACTAACATCATAGACGACACAAATAACCCATCAGAGGATGAAAATTATGATCCCTGTTCTTCACATCAAGTTTCGTGTCCTGGGTACATGTCTATGATCCAGCCATGTGCACGCTGTCATTGGGGGAGGTGCTAGGGGATAAATAGTGCATGCATCCACACAAGTAGGCCTGTCTACCTAACACTATCGACGACAAGAATAACACATCAGAGGATAGAGACCATGACCCTCGTCCTTCATATCAAGTTTGGTGTCATCAGCAGTTGCAAAGCATTGGATTAAAAGAAATGACATAAACAACAAAAATGCTGTAAATTCAGGTAGGTCCAAGGACACAGGAAATCAACATCAGTTTCATAAAAATATCCGAACGCATAGCAATGAGAAAATTTTGAAAATGCAAATATTAATAGTTACTTAACTTCATTGGTATCGCTGCACGCAGCCTGCCGTCGAATTTTGATACACAAAAGCGATGACGTTCAATGCCTAGGTCGACAAGAGGATGCCTAAGGATGCTACTACAGTAGCTACACGGATAAGTGTCGTTTGACCAGCCATGGACCAGCTAGGAGCGGGATACAGCATGGAGGTACCATCTCCATATATTCCCCACTTCATCCTTGTTAACCCTCGCGCATGCGTGTCAAGGGTTATTGTAGTTGGTCTGTCATTCTGTAGATCATTCTGTCATTTTGTCATTTTGTCATCATGTCATTATGCAAGATTTCTCACAAATGACAAGTGCTGCTGGTACCAAACTCAATATGAAGGACGAGAATCACAGTCTCTATGCTCTGATGGGTTGTTTTTGTTGTTTATGGTGTTAGGTGATGGTAAGCGTGCATACATCTGGATCGACGATACCCAACATTTCTCGCAAACGAGTGTTTGCCCACCATTCCATTTGGTTGAATATATGTTGTATCGCATGTTTTTCCTGTTAGGATGTTGTGCAATTTTAATTGATATGTTAGATCACTGGTTGTGTAAGTATTTAAGTATGTTCTGCGGCATTTAAAGAGTATCGAAATGATGATGTTTGACTATTGCTAAAGAGAATTTTCACCCCAAAGTTGTTAACGATCTAGTTCCGCAGCGTAGCGTGTGTCACTGGGGCAGAGTCTACGACATTGTGACCATGGCTACATAAAAGTAGGTCCCACCCTAAACACTTTTTCAACCACACACACTCACCATAATTCCTGTATATCAGCCAATAAATGATTGCAGCACTACACAATACACACAACCTCACACTATGACTTGCAATAACATGCATTGCTCCCTCCATATCCTCCCTAGCTTTCACACACACCGATATCTACATTTTTCCACCAGTCACAAGACATCTCGCTATTCCCATGTAAATATATTGTGGTGTTGTTCCCATCTTGTTCGGTTACTGTTGTGACTTGTACATATGTGGGCACTAGGTCTCACTCAAATAGTCTACAGTACACGTCATAATCAAAAGAGATAAGCCACTCTATTTTTATGGGCCAACTTCAGTAGTACTGTAGACTCAGCACCCTTTTCATGTTTGTGGCTCCCTTTCATTGTTCTTAGTCCATTGTATGACAGTAGCCATGTCACAGTGTGCACGATGTTTGCGTTTGAGGATTTACATAGGTACATATATGGTTGACTACTCATAATTTGTCATTGAATGTGTTTAAAGTTCACTCAAGCATAGCAGTCTGGTTACTGTTATTCCTACTGTTGTTCTTTCCCCATACAGAGTGGGGAGACACCCCTCTACTTCGCCTCTCAGGAGGGTCATGTCGAAATTGTAGAGTTGCTACTTGGGGCTGGTGCTAATATAAATCTACAAAACAAGGTAAAGATTACATCACTTTTCAACCCAGGTTGAATTTATGACATTACGTTTGCTACAGGTTGGGCAGATGCAAACATTGTGAGATTGTAACTGTACATGTGGGGGGCAGCAATGAGTGGTTGTATAGTGGTTGTAGCTGTCAAATTACCCAAATATATATTGGCTAAAAGTATTTCCTGAAAGTAAAGTAATTGGCAAGCATACTATGTATTTGGTATACTATGAAGAAAAATTGTCGGTCTCTGGGTTGTCGAGGAAATTTCTGAACTCCAATTGTACAAACGTTTTCGACCCGAACTGGGTCTTCATCAGGCACAATGAAACATCCAAACACGACAGGTCTTTATATACGCAGGGATCTAGCAGAAAACGACTGTTTACAAGCAAGCAAGCTACATAATATTATAATGAAATCTTGCAAGCTAAGATGCTTGGCTTTTTACAAGCCAAGCTGTGTCAGTCAGTCTTGAGTATCAGTCATGGCTTCGGTGGTGGGGTCTGTAGGTTGGGGGCCGAGTCTCCTCGGCAGGGATGGTGGTAGGTGTGGTTCGGGGCGTGGTCTTTGACTCAACAGAGCATATACCTTTCGGTGTTTCCGTTGGAGGTGACGTGCAGTGATATCATCGTAAACACGCTTGATTGTAGCTAAGGCAGTGTCAAAATCAGTGTCTCGGGTTCGAAGTCGGCTCTCTAACAAACGAATATTGACCTCGAGTCTTCTGATCTCGCTTTCGTGAAAGTCCACAAGGAATTTGTATAACTTCCGTGAGGTCCTGAGGAGAGTAGCCCGCCATCGTCTTCTGACTTCATTTCCAGATGGTGTATCTGGCACTGCTAGGGGGGCTGACAGTACCCTTTCATACTATGTATTTGGACTGCACAGCAACATATCCGATTACTCCTGCAAACTACCATATATCAGATGTGACATCCCTTTTCTAATTCATTGGTACCTCATTCCAACTAAAACTCTTAGTAATGACATGATGTGCATCAACTGGAGTCAGCATTACATACTACTATTTTGCTCTTATGGCTGCATGTGCGCTTCTCAATATGTCTACTAGGTTAGGTATACATTTGGAGTGCAAGGAGCCTCGCGATAGCAAGGTGTATAAGTATTTGAGTTGGATCCTGGGCGGGACAGGGGAAATTGTGTAATAATTTGTAAGACAGCCAGGGCTGGCGCGAAGATAACAGTTACCGTGCAGGCTACAAAATGGTAAATGTCTTTGTGTGCTATACATCTGAAGGAGTAGTCACGGCTGTTACAGAAGAGCAGTTGGGATGTTGATGATACTATAAACACTTGCCCCAGGATTGGTGCTTATAAATTACAATATCCCTTCTGAGCATGTTATAACATATACATAATAGAATCATACAGCTTATATATTATAGTTTGTCACATTGTTTGAGGGGTAAAAATATTCATAAGGTAACTCTATTTGAATGGGTGATTATATTTAAGAAACACTAGTAATGGTTTGATAAGTATAGATTAAACCATAGCTTTTGAGGCATTGAGGGATATACCCTCGGCGGTCAATTGTACTGCCCGAGGGTGGTATAATTGACCACTGTGGGTATATCCCATAATGCCCTCAGAAGCCATCATTTAAGCAAGTTGTAGCTCATTTTGCACCATAGAGCAGCCTACATGCATAGTAAATTCCATTAGTGGCATGTGCAGAATGACCCGATTCCTTTCAAATGCTGAGAAAGACTGGTGAGTAAGCATGTTGAGGGAGCGTAAGCAGGCAACATGGTGTTTTCTGGCTCGCAAATCGGTGGAAATTGATGTAGATAGCATGGTATACTACTGCTGTTTGTCTGTGGCTAGTTTTGTTGTGTTTCTGTGTGTCTCCGTATGTGGCACACACTGCCAGCCTACCGTTTTGTGCCAATATGGCGCAAGGTTCATACTGGAGAGGCAGCTATCCTAACTACTGGCTTTCCTTTGTAATTTCTGCAGTTGCTGGTAGTGTTTTTACCCCTTTTTATCTCAAAAGCCTGCATCTCGATTGTAGTTCGTCGTTATTCTACCAAGCGAGGATCTTGCTAGTGGACCCTTGAAACATCCAGCGCAGGTCGTGGTCTCAGTCGGTTAGACCATAGCCATACAGGACAAATGTCCGAGCAGCAGTATCGGTCAATTTTGCTGCAGCAACAATGTAGGAGTAGCTACAGGGGCAGGAAATAGTCTATGGGTAGGTTTAGATGTACACAGACTTCAAAAGGTGATGGCCTTTTGCCAGTTTGGCAATTGAACTGGAGGATTTTTGGTGAATGTACATTTGGGGCATTTATTTCCTGAGCGGTATTAGTCTCGTGCCCCATTGGAATTTTTTTTGTCAAATCAGTCTGGTAACTTTAGGTAAGAAGCTTGGATTATACAGTCAAATTTTCACACGTTCGCAGAGGAATTTGCCTGCGGCGCGAGCCAGCCAATGAAATTGCTATAAATGTAATTTCACTATGGCTAGCTCAATAATTAGAGTAATACCATGGCTGTTCCCAAGATAGTTTTAGTTCCTCGACTCCATTGTGACTTCGAAGAGACTGTAGTCACTGTCGCTGTCCTGCAAGCGTTCCAGAAGCTGGGATATGATTGTCCAAGCCCAAGATCAGGCACTTGCGGTTCGTTGGGGAACGATGTTTTCGTCATGCTACCAACTGCCTCGGAGTGGCAAATCTTTGTGTTACACTTCTGCGTATATCCACGATAGTTTTCGACTAGCTGCTCGAGAGAGGCTCACCACTGCATAGCTGTTTAGTAAAACATGGTTGTCTGCAGGCAAACTTCTTTCGGTGGTCAATGTATCCAATATGTACTATGTAAAATCTTGAACCGCCGTAGCGCCATCAGAAGACAGTGGATGAAGCAGCTTCCGGGAGAACCTTGAATACCCTTCCCACGCGTGACACAAATTACCATAGCACTTTGCTTGTAGACACAAATTACCATAGCACTGCTTGTAGCCAGAGCGGTTGTACTAAAAACTAAGTACATTTGAGCCTAGCCCCTTTGTTTACATATCTCCCTCCACATGGCTTCAATCAATGCTGTAGCACATTCCAGTGATGTCTGCATAGCCCAAGCAGCTTACCAGAC
The DNA here is from genome assembly GCA_963921505.1 of Phakellia ventilabrum. Classification (NCBI taxonomy): domain Eukaryota; kingdom Metazoa; phylum Porifera; class Demospongiae; order Axinellida; family Axinellidae; genus Phakellia; species Phakellia ventilabrum. The sequence continues at coordinate 1,429,977 of OY997378.1, read as the reverse complement.
TGATATTCAAAGAATTTTCCGATGGTGCACGACACTAGAGCGGTATGAGTATAGCCCTAATCAAATTCCAACTGCAACCTGGGGAATATGAGTATTGTCCTGCTGAGCTGGCAGGCAGTGTTGTGGTACAGCTGTTATTCTAGTGTTGGTGCTTTTGGTAGTATGGCTTCCTGAGCTGAAAGTAACTATATTCATAGGTTAATGTAATTAAGGGGTCACTCTACTCCCATGTAGAAGTCAGTTCACACCACACACTACACAAATTCTACTGTCACTGAACCTGTAGAAATCCCTCTTTTGCATAATATTGTATATAGCAATATGCGAGTTATCTGGGATGGGCAAAGACATGTCTTAGAAAATTTTAGAAATAATTCTGTTTGATGTAGTGATGTCAATAAATTCATTAAAGTCACTGTTACAGGTCTCTAAGGAACAGTCTTTGTTTTGTCACTGTGAAGTCAGTTAGATATTTGTGAAGTCCGTTAGATACTTGCAAAGTTAGTTGGAGACCTGCAGTTGTAATTGTCAATTAACCTTTATCAATTATGACTCACAATATTTCATGACTCAAGCCAGTCAACTGTACGTGTCACAAAAATAAACAAGATTTGAGATACTAACAAAGGACTTTTATAAGCAAATATAAAAATATTTAGTACTGTAATTAGCAAGTGAAAGGTAACAGGTCTTTTAAAGCTAATGACAATCAGTTTATAGATCTTTTTGCATGTAGCACTGCGTAAAGGATAGTGTTTGGGAGAGTACAAAATGTAGTCTAGTACTATTACAGCGTTTGCAATTGAGATTAGAGCCTAGCAGCAGCCACTTGTACAACTACTAGCCTTAAACATGTATTTTATTGCATTTTGTACATTGCGGATTGTGTAGCAATCCTGGAGTAGCAGTGCTAGTCAAATGTTCATGTCAATTCCATGCCATGCTGTTAGACATTGAACTGGAGTAACTAGTGTATTCCGAGTAACAAGTACAACTGACAAAAAGAAACTGAACATCGCAAGCGCAACGAATGCGCAACGTATGCGTAACGGAAGCGCATGTGCCAGTACGCACGAGTACCGGAAGCGCATGTGCCAGTACGCACGAGTACCGGAAGCGCATGTGCCAGTACGCACGGGTACCGGAAGCGCATGTGCCAGTACGCACGAGTACCGGAAGCGCATGTGCCAGTACGCACGAGTACCGGAAGCGCAACGTATGCGTACCGGAAGCTATTCACATGGTTATGCACACTGTGTTAAATAATCAGTGGTTTTCTATGCATGTTGGGCACAAGATTTCATTTCACTAGTCCAGTCTAGCCTCATCCTCAGGCCTCCGCCCAGCTTTTGTCGCTTGCACTACAAAATGCGGGGAGAGCTTGGAACAAGACTAAGTCCAGTCCACCATTCCATTCCACTTGTCCAGTCCACCGTTCCATTCCACTGAATTCAGATGACCAGTACCTGCTGTGGTACAATTATGTGTACACCCTGCAGACATTGTTTGCTATGAATTTGATTACTATGTGTGCTCACTGTTATGTCAGTCTTGTAATAATGCATGCTAGTTACACTAGGAGCTCACTGTAGACACTGCAGCTATTTCTTATGACTTTTCTGCTACCTCCCATGGAAAGGGGGCATGTGACGGAGTTGGTGGTACAGTGAAAAGATTGGCTGACCAGCAGATAATGACGCTGCGCCAATTATTTGAATGGGCAGTTGATAATATTCCAGCAATGACGTTTCAGTACTTAACCGTTGATGACTACAAGAGTGAACAGATTCTCCTAGAACAGCGTTTTGGGCAGTCACGCACAATTCCTGGAACTCGTAGACTCCATTGTTTTATTCCATTGTCAGGAAACAAAGTGTCTACCAAAGTGTATTCCTCTTCAGCTATCATCAGCAGACTGGCTGATGGTCTCAAGGGTGGATCTGTCAACAGAGACCCACTGTTTGTAGACTATGCTGTCAATCAGGCTGTCATCCATTAGGGAATTGAGGCATTCCTTGAGTCCAGATATCCCAGGACATGAGTGGCAAGTACCTAAATAACAAGCAGGTTGTGGCGGATTGCAGATGATCTGTGCCAGGCAGTGATCATATGATTTTAGTGGAATATCCTCATTTGCTGTAAGGTCAGCAATGTTTCCACCTAGCATCATTAGCTTGACATTTTGATGGATTGTGCAGACACACACTGCATGCGTGCCACTTGCCCCAGCTAAACAGCAGTGCTTTGGACGCAGTTCAGCAAACTTGGAGAAGCCAATACTCATAGTAGGAAACTTTTCCTTGAAGAGCTGATAAACCTCTCTCAAATTGCTCAACACCAGCCTTTTTTGGACATGAATGCGCTTCCCTTCTTGTTTGACTGAAACAAAATCTTTTTTCCCAGGCAACATCCGACTGACTTCATCACATTCATAAAAGCTTCGAACATGATCAGCAGTTTCCGTTGCCAGTATTTGGCCTACTTTTGGATTTGGTGTTGACAAAATTCCCTTCTTTTTCACAAGGTCTTTTGCTTTTCGCACCATGTAGTTTGATGCCCCGAACTCGTCTTGAACTTTTCTAATTGACCAACTTTTAGGTAGAACTGTTAGGATCTGCACTTTCTCACTTCTCATGGTGGTTTCTTTAAACTTCTCCTTTAGTTGCCTGACAATTTCACTCTCATTATCATCATTGCTTGATCGAATTTCTGGCAGCATTCTACAGCTCCAATTCGAGTAGAGTTTGTGTAGCCTCTGTTTCAGCTGAGATCTGACCGCTGGGCACGGCCCGGACGGTGCGCAGATCGGTCGTGAGTGATACGTGAGTTTCAAGCAACTCTGCTCTCCATAACTGGTCCTTGGAACTGTGTTGTATACAGAGATATCCGTCTTCTAAAGGCCCATTCGCATGATTCGTGTAGTCGTCGCTTCTCCAGCAATTGTGTGAGCGATGCGGCTCCCAACCGTTCTTGTGGGTGTGTTTTTGTGCTAACTAACGTCATACCTCAGCGCGAGGCCCCATCTACGCAATGCGTACGTCTAGTACATAGTAGGTACTTAGGTAGGGTCGTAGCCACCAGATTTGAAGTGGTCCTGTTGGAAGCTGGCATCACATAGGAAAGTACGCAAATCACACCCACTTAGGGAGATCTGGGGGAATACTCCCCCAGGAAAAGTTAGGATTTCAGGCCTCCTGAGATCATTTCTGATGCAATTTAGAGGTACACACTATAGCAATGGTAGTTGTGTAGCCAGCTTCAAACTTCAAATAATTTTTTTAATTAGAGGCTGCCAAGCAATTGATTGTAAATTGATTGTAAATACTAGTGCGCAGCATGGATACTTTTTCCTACCTTTCCAGCAGCCACTCCTCAATAAATGCTTTGCATATGAATGCACATAGCGGTCTAAAATTTTTTAGGTGCCTCAAAAAGTGGTCCAGTTGAAACCTGAAATCAATCCGTTTTCCATTTGTTTCCATTTTCACCGAACTTGATTTTGAGGTAATCAGCCAAAGGTTCAAAGGTCATACTTACCAACTTTAACCTGCCATTCACAGTAGTTGCAAACACACAGTTTTTTCTTTGTAATTCTTGTGTTACTTCAGGTCTTTTCCATTCACACACCACATATATATCCCCTATAGAATGGAGACACTCCACTGATTATTGCTTCTTGGCAAGGCCATCGTGAAACTGTTCAGCTTTTAATCCATTCTGGTGCTGATATTAACACTATAGAAGAGGTAATTATAGTTATTAATCATTGCAAAATAAACTTAATAAATAAAATTAAGCAAAATATGTAGTGGTGCTCAGGAAAGATAGGTCCATATCTCTGTATGGTATACAATGTTAAAGGCATTATTATATCAGCAACCTGTTAAGGATTACGGTATGAAACCAACGCCCAAGCCTGACTTCAAAAATATTTTATGTGATGACTAGAAGAATTTTTTAGGCTTGCCTAGTCCTGGATAATGCTATTTTATTACCGGTATCATAATTATATCACATTCAGAATGGCTGGACACCCCTCATCTGTGCCATCAAGCGAGATCATGAAGATGTTGCTGGATTGCTGTTGACAGCAAGGGCCAACCCAGACACTCAAGATAATGTAAGTGAAATACCTTCTGTATATGTTCGTGTCAAGGCCACTTTCTTCTGAAGAGGTTGTGTATGCTATTTCAAAACCAATGCAGTTAGCAAAGCTATGATAGATGGGGGATGAATTACCACTCATCGTAATCATTCGGCTATTGGATTATCTTCTTTGTTTCCCTCTGTAAAGAACCAGGAAATAGCCCTTATGGTGGCAGCCAAGGCTGGGCATATCGGGGTTATCACTAGACTGCTCCATCATGGAGCAAATGTGAACATCACAAACAAAGTGAGTCGATTACTGATACTAACATAACGCACTTAGATTTCGCGGGTCTTTAATTAATTTTTATGAATTTCACTAATTTGGAATCATTCGCAAAATTATTTCAACGACAATTTTGATGCTTCAGACCTTACAACCGCGATGGCAAGATTGTTCTTTTCATCTATCAGATGGACTGTATCCGGGGTCTAAGCTACCAAGGAATGTTCTCCAAAGAAGCACCCTCGCATGCAATATCTGCAGCAAACACCGAAGCTGCTATGCAGCGAAAGGAGCTCAAAGATTGTTAGGCTCTGTAGCACACACAAGTTCCTAGTGGATCGATGTATCCCGGATGTCTTGGTAAACATGGCAACTACGGACCATTGCTTCAAGGCATTAATTGGTTTCTCCACTGACAGCTTGCCGATAATGTGCAAAATCAATCAGTGCACATTAAATAGAACTAGTCTCTAGTATGCCACATCATTATTATGGGTATCATGTGGGTGTGGCATATTTGAACAATGAATTTGCAAAATTATTTCAGCAAAATTTTCCAAAACAGCTATTTGCTAAAATTTGGACCTGCAAAATTAAGTGCTACACGGTATTGCAATTTGCCTAATGAAAGTGCAGAACTCAGTTGTAGCTAAGTCGTGTCAGTTAAGGTAGCTAGTAAATGTCACTGGTATCATGAAATTGCGCACTAAGTGGTTTAACACTGCCTATAAGACTAACTCAACTTTAGTTTAACGGTTTTTTGTTTCAGTATTGCTCCTTGATAAGCACAATTAGTCTAAGAAGGGAGCCTGGGAATTAGGCTATGATAGTATACATGTACAATAATTTTTTTGTACAAGACTCTACAATGAATGCATACTTAAGCATCATAACCATCTCCCCAGGCTGGACTAACAGCAGCGGACATTGCAAGTGTTGCAGGACAAACAGCAGTGTGTCAGGAGCTTCTCAACCACTCCAGCTGATGCTATGAAATATTTCTGTGCCACATGTACAGTTGACTGTAGTAGTAATTATATCTAGTAAGTTAAGACTTGTGAAACATTTGTTTGCCTGTATCTGATCTTGATAGCATCATTTATCTATTTAAAATTTGTGTATCGGTCACAGTATTGCTGCTAGAACACAGTTACTAATTTTGTGTGTGAGATTGAATGCTATGTTAGGGTTCTGAAGTACTTTCCTTGAATTGACTTGTAGCAGTTAAAAATAGTTTTGTAAAATTAAAGACGTTAAATTTATTGGCATTGTTGACATGCATGTTCACATGCTTACACTCACATACGTATTATTGCCTTCGTCTCATACAAGTTATATAAATGCATACTGTTTTCCACTGTTCTATAGTACAAAATTAATGCCACAAGTTTGAGGCCTTGAGAGCCTAAAACCAATGCATGAGTAAAGACATTGGCATTGTCTGTCTGCATGCTTACACTCACAGCCATCTTGTTTACAACAAAAGGAGAGTAAACAAATTAATCTGAATAATGAAGAAAATAATTCACCCAAGTTTCTATCCTTGAATTTCAGTGGCCAAATTAATTATGCACTTGTGAGCAATATTATGTGTATACATATTGCCTCATACAAGTTATATAAAATAATTGTATACTGTATTCTGCTGTTATATTATAATAGTAAACTAATATCATGCCTTATATTTGAAACCCTTTAAGTGATTGTTGCATGCATTATGTACCTAAGACATCTGATGAGCGTTGTCCACAAGACTCAAATGTACCGCCACCTTCTCCTACTGAGGTTCAGTACCATGATAGCAGTGTGTGTGTGATATATAAGTGGAAGTAATTGGCGGACCAGCACTCGGCTGTACAACAGAAGAGCCTAAATCCATATTATATTACACTAATTGTACTCCTAAAAAGAACTATAGTTAGAGAAATTGTATGAAAATGAATAACACATACGGTTATCCCTATAAGTGTATATAAAATTATGACCAAAATTTTAAACTTCAGCAGCTCCTAAATACATTTAAAGCCTATTCTTAGTTCAGGGGGAGGTTAGATGCGAGCCTCTCTTTATGTATACTGCTACACATATATACATGCACTAAGCTAATAGATTAGCAGTCATACCTTGATTCTGCTCGCATCACTACTGGCTATTCCTGATCTCAGTTTAGGGAAAACTGTAAGGAGACATGATACAGTATCCTCAAGGAAACAGGCACACTCTGGGAAGCGTTATCTACCCGGCAGCCTGCACCTCCTGAGGTTCAGGATCAGTACCATATCACATGCTGACTCGCAGCAGACAAATCGACTCATGGCTGATAAAAGAGAATTCAAACAATACTATGCATGGTCATTATAGCTAGGGAAAACAATACCTTGCAAAATAAACACACAAGTAGACAACTAATCATGTTACTGCCGTCCAGCAAACATCACAGCAAACACTCCTATGGCTGCATGGGTCAGAATCGGGCCCACAGTAGCAATGTTTTCGGAGACTACTTGCAGAGAGGATCGTCTTCTACGCCTCTGTCTGGGAGATCCGGTCGCTGTCCTCCACTCTCCAGATCCCACGTCATGTGTGAAGACAGAGTCCGTGCTGCTGCGAGCAGGCCTACCCCGACGTGCAAAGTCTAAAGTACTGAATCCGAGGTCCATGTAGTCACTGGTTGGGTCACTGTTGGCAGTTCTCTTGGCAGCTCTATTGCCACCTGTGGTGTGTGCACTACTGGGTGTGGGCCCATGACGGTTACTGTAGTCGGGTTTAACAGAGTCTTTGGATTGAGAGGGGCCATGTTGGTCCAGCTCTTCACCACTCGAAACTGGCTGTGACAGATGGAGATCTACTAGAGTCTCTTCGCCTGTTATGATGTGAATCGTTGAGCATGATCCAGTGGAACCGATAGAACTCTCTCGGGAGTGGGTGTAACGACCCACCGATATGAAGCCATGTCTGGATTCAACGACTGATGTTTGTTTCACGCTAAAAATTTCCATAACTGGGGTACCCCCGCCATTTCCAACAGAGATGACGTGTGGCATAGAACTCGGCCCCTCCTGGGAACCAGGGTTGTACGTACGAACAGAAGGAATTGGTATAGGGGAGCTTACTCTAGGGATTAAGAAAGTGTCATTGTTTCGGATACTGGGGGAGGAGTGTCTCCTGGACTCCAGTCTCGAAATACCAGCTGGAACACTGTGTATATTGTCAGTCTCTGATATATTATCTCCGCCTCCAGTTTGAGAGAGAAGAACTTCGACGCTGTTCACCCTCCTTCTGAGGTGGCCACCAAACGAGGGGCATCTCTCGCTGGCGAGGGGATCTAGGAACAGGCAATGGGGGTCAGCGACCCTCGGGTGTCTGACAGTGTCATCAAGGGAGTACGGCTGGTTTCTCGGGCACTGTGGTAATACAGGTAGGGGTGGGTTTGTTTGAGAAACTCTCGGCAGTGTGTGCTGCAAAACAGATACCGTATTGAGTTGCTGACATTAGATATACATGTATAACTCTGCCCGCCTATATTACTTTGCAGTTACTGCCATTTGTGTAATGCATACTTATAGCTTATAGCAACAATTAACATTTGTTCATGCATACAGTCCTGTGTCGCAAAAAAGAAAGTAATCATATATGATATCATGCATATGCATGTGCAGCACTCATAGTAGACATCAACACAGTATGCTCAAGATGGACTTACTGGTGTCCTGTGGTGAGCCATGGCCCTCTCAGCAGCTGTGGATGCTATGGCAAATGAAATCCCTCTACTCTGTAGAAGTGAAACGAGATGTATTTCAAAATGTGAATATGATGAGTTACACAATCAAGGAAGTAGAGTAAGTAATGGATGTTCGGTCGACAGGTATAATCGGACGCGCTAGCGCCGTACGCATAAATTACCGGAAGTGGGTGGGGCCTTCGATCGATACTACAGACCCTTCACACTCTGAGTTCCAAGTTTGGTGTTCCTCCGTTGCTTGGTTGTGGAGCTATAGCCTTCCAAAAGTAAGTCCGAATATATCAAAGATCGGTCAAGTGTATGTATTATCGGACTCCGTTCCCTGTCTCTTCTCTAAAGCAACTGTCGGTAAAATTTCTGCAGCATTGGGAAGCTCCACGACCCTGCTGCTGCACGCCAACTTTTCGTAGTTGTAACTGCCTCGAGCACTGAGGGGCGTTGCTGAATGTGAAGCAGGGTCACTCTATTCATGATCGGACAGTGAATTTCGTATTTTTTTGCCGCAGACGCCTTCAAACACCTGCTAGCATGACGATACGGCTATGAGTGGATTGTATAGGTCCTTAGCAGCATAACGGTGCAACTCCGATGTTTATACGATGTGGCATTCCAAAGATAGAGCTGTTTTGCCTGCTTCTATCCACTAAAAACTTCAGCATCATGTTCAGTGAAGATAATGCTGAAGTTTTCAGACAAACAGCTCTATCTCGAGAACCATGCAACGTATAAACATCGGAAATGCACCGTTATGCTGCTAAGGACCTGTACAATCCACTGACAGCCGTATCGTCATGCTAGCAGGTATTTTAGGGCGTCTATGGCAAAAAATACGAAATTCGCCGTCCAATCATAGATAGAGTGACCCTGCTTCACATTCAGCAACGCCCCTCAGTGCTCGAGGCAGTTACAACCACGAAACGTTGGCGTGCAGCAGCAGGGTCATGGAGCTTCCAAATGCTGCAGAAATTTTACCGACAGTTGCTTTAGAGAAGAGACAGGGAACGGAGTCCGATAATACATACAACTGACCGATCTTTGATATATTCGGACTTACTTTTGGAAGGCTATAGCTCCACAACCAAGCAACGGAGGAACACCAAACTTGGAACTCAGAGTGTGAAGGGTCTGTAGTATCAATCGAAGGCCCCACCCACTTCCGGTAATTTATGCGTACGGCGCTAGCGCGTCCGATTATACCTGTCGACCGAACATCCATTACTTACTCTACATAAATATGGCTTCCCCATAAGAAAAAAAGAAGGAAAAAGCTTGTTATACATGTATTTACTTTACGACGCCCTTCATCGGCAGGATGGACACAAGATGGGTAGTGAATGCAAACATCAGAGAGAGTTACAAAGCAGATGATGGAGTACAAGGGTTGTTTACGTGGAGTACCATTCACAGAAACTAATTTTCCAACAAAAGTATTGTTAAAATTCTGTGCACAATAGAGACAGCAATACACTGACCTCAGAATCAGGAGAAAAGAGGTCATACCCCATGGCTCCCACGGCATCCACTAGCCCCTCTCCCTCCTCTTGGCTTTCCCTCTTCCTCCAGTCCTCGTAGTCTGGGCTCACCTCAGGGTGGCTATACCCCTGCATCATTGCATCCTATTGAGCAGAGAGAGAGAATGAGGGTGTGGGGAGAGGAGGGGATATGAATATAATTATACTCTGAAACCTTTCATACGTATCCCTTTAAAACATGTCAGGTATGTGTAAATGCAACTAAAATCAGCTCTAATTTGCCTAGCACCCACCACTGTTAAGTTGAAGTCGGTAAAGTCAATCTGGTATTCCCCATTGAGGTTTTCCTTTCCCTGCTTCCTGGAATCACTCCCTCCACTAACTCCCTCCTCTTCGACACCCCACTCCCACTCCCAACACACACGTACAATCACACCCACACACACACACCCACAGACAAACAACTTACCCATCCCCCTGAGGTGAGTATCAAGTCCCACGAGTTGTCCATGACCCTCTGGGTGTAGCCGGTGATGGTGTCTCGTAGCTGTGGCACAAACTCTAGGAGGCGCCGCCCAAAGCATGGGATCATAAAGATTCCATCCTGGATATACTGACCCTGTGGTGGACAGTTGGATAGTATATTTCATTGAGGAACTGCCCAGCCCAAGTGTCCAAATCTAATTACTCAAACCATTCCCCTCCAAACAGGTACATGTACACTTTTCCACATGAGAATGAGTTCCCCATTGTTATAACAATTACCTGTAATAACAGCTACATGTGACAACCTCTGAACCCAGGCCTTCCACGCCCCAGATTGCATCTCCGGAGCAACCCCAGATTGTATCTCATAACCGTAGAGAAAAAATGGAGAGTACACAGGCATGGAGAAAAATCGATGCATACTCCCTGATATTTCTCCACAGTTGTGCAATAGGTTCACACATGCATGTACCTGGAGCATGAGCTTTTTTGCTGCTCGGCTGAAACTGTCCCAAGTGATGGTGTTCTTCAGGACTTCAGTGAAGAGAGCATCCAGGGCCTGGTTCAGCTGGGTGTCATACTTGGCGTCGATCGCATCTCCAATTAGCGCTATCTTGTAGGAGATGTAGTCCGACCTTGTCGGCTCGTGATCTAGCTCGGCAGTGTAGACTCTAAAACCAGGGTCATCAAACACATGGGATGGCAGGTCAAGGGCTTGTGAAGGTTCGCGTCTGCTGGTCGAAGTCGAAGTCTGCTGCGAACTAAATGCAGCTGTTCCACATTTGTTCGGTGGCCCTGCAATTCTTTCTTGTTTCTGTCCTCGATTCTCTTTCAAGGCCTCTTGAAATTCCACTGAAAAAGGATTTACTTCTGCTTCGTAGCTGTAGTACCCATGTGGTGTGTTGCTATAGCGACAGAGACCGGTCATGTACGGGTGGGAGACAAACTGGAGGCTGTTTTCACCAGACGTCAGAGAGAGTTGAGGAGAGGAAAAAAAACGTTTGTATCTTGAACTACCTGTTGAGGGGTTGCTATCGAAACTGGAGGTGTGTGAAGAACCGTCTAGGTAAAACATCTTTGCTTTGGGTGAGATGGTCTCAAAGGATCCTTCAGTCTGGTCCTCGGCAGTGCCCTTGTGTGGTAGAGTCGTGCTTACGATGGGAGAAACGGGAGAGTGGTGGCCGGGAACTAGGTCCCCACCAGATGGTGGCTCCTGGATTTGAGGTGGAGCTACTGAACTTTCTTCACATTCCTCTCTCTCGCCTGCAAACATCAGTAATTCTTGTTCAGAACTTGGAATCACATCTTCCCACATCTGGCCATTCCCCACAACCGGAGCTTGTATCTCAGCTTCCTCATGGCCAGCAGCATCACTGCTCTGCACCTGGTCACTTGTGGCCACTTCTTGGTCTTCGTACATGTACTTCTCCACTGGGGCAGGCTCATCTTCCAGTTCAGAGTCTTCAGAGACACTATCCAATGCTGAGGACATTTGTACCCGTGTGTGGTGTGACTCCTCAGTGATGGCGGTGGTAGAGTGTCCATTTTCCAGAGGAGGTGGAGCACCCATTCCTACAATGATGTGACCGTGTGACATTGCTGGTGGTGGGGTTGGCGAGAGTTGAGAGGTAGATGTCGGCTTGGTTGGAATAGGAGAGTCCGCAGAGTCTAAATCTGCTGTAGAATGAGAGGTACGTATACAGTAAGTTAATCTTTAGAAATTTTAGTAGCTGTTTGCTATATTAGAGCATAACTGTTGCTATGCTACTTCCACTAGTACAATGCATACTTATAATGCTTATGGCAAATATTAACACTGATTAGACATGTACTCCATCTACTGTTCCTGTGTGGGCGGAATTTTTGTGTTCTGGCAGTTCATATACATGTGGCAGTCCTGGGTAGAAAACGAACATTATTCCATTGCATATTTCAATCGCACCCGCACATTCAAAGCACTAATCACGTATTGACGCTACTACGTAGCACATACGTATGAGCCCCGCCCCGGAGATTCAGAGATAGAGCACAATGTTCATTTTCTACCCGGGACTAACACACATGTACATGTACATGTATTTGAAATGGGAAGTAACCTGTAGAAATACATGTACAGCTCTATCAGCTCACCCTGAAAGACATCGTCACCTTCCTCCTCCTCTCTTTCTTCAGGAGAGGTCGTCCTGGGAGCACCCACCGGACTTGGGGTGACCCCCACTAAAAAAAGTATGAAACAAAATATGAAACCCTGTTTATTTGCATACAGGTATGTAAACAATTTTAGGTATTTTTAAAGGCAAACACTAACTCTTACTGTCAACACCCTGGCTATGTATACTATGTCTGACTACTACCCGCCAAATGTTTCCAGCTACACAAGTGCACAATACCCGTACTACCCATGCGCCCACCAATCTGTAATTACTTTTCACTCCTCTCTCAGTGTCTCTCTCCCTTCCCCCTGGAAAAAGATGTGAGACACTTCGTGAGGTGCAAAAGGTAGAGCATTCGCTACTAACAAAATTAGTGGATATAAAAGAATACAGAGATAATCCCCGACCAATAGCTTACAGTATTCAAAAAGCAATCATATCAACTTGATATATGACTACAATTATTCATATATCTGGTGATATCAGCCTTCCGTAACAGCAATTATATACAAGTCCAAAGATTCAAATTTCTTCAAAACATCCGTAACAGCTATCCAATCAAATTACAGCTGCATATATTCATGCAGTGGTTATGGAAAACTGACAAGTCACCAAACTGTTCTTCCCCTTTCCACAGTCTAGCCCTTGAGACTATACATGTACATTGATGTGGTACAAATAGTACCTCAGTAGTGGTAGAAAGTGATCATTTGCTAGGGCTATTGTAGTATTAGGGAACTGAAGCACATTCTCAGCCTTTCCTCACAGGAAGTGCTCACACAGAAAGTGACAGGAAAGGCTCACACAGGAAGTAGAGCAGCCATTATCCTAGCCTGGTTCCCAGGCCTCCACCCAGCTTTTGGACCTTTCCTCTTGCTCACTTCGCTCGCCCGCATTACGTAACACACACGGAGCGGGGAGGCCTGGGAACAAAGCTGTCATTAGTACATGTGCTCAGTTACTGCACAATATAGATGTCGCAAAAAGACAAAGGTGAGCTTGGATAACTAAGTATTTTACTCTATCCTTGTCTGCAGCTACAATATTTTGCTGACCTGAGCCTTGTCCACATTGTACTTGAGTACTAGCTGCAGTCACTATTTGAGGGTGGCGACCAGCGCTCTCGCCAGAAATTTAAAACCAAGCGGTGCGGAAGTGGGTGTACTTCCTTTGACAGTTCTTATTATAGTATTACTAACTGGCTTGGGTTAAGTGGTATAATTGTGTACTCAATAGTACTATGAATATCATAATTGCCATTCAAACAAAGTGGTGCACAGGGGTTAACCAAGACAAACCAAGTGGTGCGCACCACTCTAAAAAAGCCTAGCAAGAACACTGGCAGCGACTAGTACTCCCGGAAGTGCAGCTACAAAATCGAGGGCAGCGTTGACATGTAATTGAGGAAATACGGTACACATAAACTGCAACTAGTGGATTAACTGAATTGCGCTGTATGTTTAGCGGCTAGTGTGGTATGTACTGGGGACTGGGAATGAGGCTACACACAGTACATGTATATGTGACGTACCTTGAATTGCACTCCCACTGCACTCAATGGGTGTGATGACACTTGACTTCTGTTTTGATCTCACGGAATGAAGAGTATGCTGGGACTGAACTCCACGCAATGGACTGGATTCCGAACCAGTAGGTTCATGGGAAGCTCCGACACTGCTCAGTCTAATATCTGCATCTACAGAAATCCTGCGATTGGCCATGACATCTGACTCTCTAATTCGCTCGTACTGCTCAAGAGCATCACTTCCTGCACGTTCCTGTCTCCTCCATGACTTCCTCCTCACCTCGGATACATGCACCTCACTGTCTCCATGAGAAGTCTTAGTTCTACTGGAGTGTCTTCTACCGGTCCCCTCACTCCAGCCAGCTGCTTCTTCCAACAGTCCTTCCTCGACCACATCCCGATGGTGCCTCCTCTTTTCTCCCTTGCTTCTTCTCCACCCTCTGTCCTTCTTTGCAGATGACTTCTCTTCGTTCTCCTTCACACGCTTCTTGCCTGTCTTGAGAAGGTGATGCCTTTTCTTCACCTTCTTCTCATCATTCGAGACTACTTCAAACATGCCCGGCTCCATCTGCTCGCTTGCTCTGCGCATATCAGTTGGTTCACTATCCCGTCGTTTCTCTTCAGAAAGCTTCTCCGGCTCCAGCTGCCCACTTTGTCTTGCTTTCACCTTTTCCAACTCGGCGTCTGAAATCCATCGCATCTGCGTTGAGGTCAGCCGATCGAGAACCCTTCGCTCCTTTGGTGGAATGCTGAAGAAATTGTCAATTACAAACTCGCTCTGTTGCCGAATGTAGTCAGCTACTTCAGTTTCATCGGTCTCCTCGTACGCAGTCACCAGGAAACTCATGCGACGTGACAAGGTTGGACGAGCGACTACCCGGCGATTGAACATGCGCCTTGCACGAGCAAAGGTCTCCCTCTTCTCCAAATGCTTTTGAACTACTTTCATGCTGCGTAGCTCGTGCAGTTCCTCCTCCTGCGCCTCCATTATCTTGTCTTCCAACGCACTCCCAATATCCCTACTCCCAACCACGACCCTGTCACCCTTAATACCATCCGAAGACTCCTCCTTTGCTGATTTCCGATGCCTCGCTCTTTTTCCCCTACTGGTCTTCTCCCATGAGGTCTTTCTGCTCTTGTGCTTCGTGTGCTCGTCCAGGGGTCCAAAATTGACTTTCTTCAGTAAAGCCCTCGCCAGCTTGTGGGTTTTCCTTTGATTGAGGGCAGTCTTCACCTTTCCCAAACCCCTCAGCTTCTCCAACTCGCGGTTCCTCTCCAGCTCAATCTGGTGGTCGATCGCCGCTATCACGGATGCTTCAGAGGCAGGGGGGTTTGTTGGGCGTGGCGCTGAGCCTGTGTCCGTACTCGTAGCCATTGGCACCTACTACCGTCACGCGTAAATGCCTTAAAAATAGTACCTCGAGAGCATCTGTTGCTTGGCTACAATCGATCGATTAGACACATGTGTAAGCGAACTCAAGTCTCAACAAATCTAGGGATCCCTGGAGGTGTTTATTATCGTCGCGGGGAAACACCTAAAAGAATGTAATTTCCTTCCGCAGGACGTCGGGGGAGGGGCCGGGGGCCGGTTGTTATGTATAGATAATGCAAGGGACTTACTCCCATCGTTCTGCACATTGCGGTCATAAAGATGGCTGATGTATCAGCGAACTCCCATCGCTGTGTCACCCCTACGGAGAAGACAGCAGGTACCCCACCAACTAGCAGCAGCGGAAAGCGCTCGGGGACCAAGAAAAAAAAGGTACGACTCGTTTGACAGAACTGTATTAGTCTTTTCAGTGGTCGTTTTGCCTTTAATAATTATTGTACTGTCGATATCATAATAAATACCCAACGCACGCACAGACATAATGAATACCCAACACACGCACAGACATAATGAATACCCAACACACGCACAGACATAATGAATACCCAACACACGCACAGACATAAGGAATACCCAACACACGCACAGACGAACACATGTGACACATATACGGACTGACAGTTTGGAGACAAATCATGTAGTCGGGTGTAATTTCACGAACTTGAATTTGAGCTATATATGTGCTGTGTTTTTTTGCGTCTCTAGCTAGTTGATATGTTGATTTACATACAGCTCAGCTGGTTTCTAGTATGCCTATACTTGGGCCACTCCTAATAAATTTCCTGTTTCTAGTGCTGAAAACGGCTTCTTGCACGTGCAGTCGGTTGATTATTATGATTATTGGTACGGTGATGTTGTCACATCCGTTCGCACTCATGTACTGCTTTCGGGCAAGTTCAGCCTATGATTGTCGATCGCCCACCAGAGCAGGGACATCCCACAGTAATTACAATGTCGAAGTGCTGTCGTTGACTGCCAGCATACTAACATTTAACAGCAACAGGACAGAGCAACTTGGATTTGTAGAGAACGGCTACAATAAGGTGTATAATCGACCTGCAACATAATCACACTGCTCCATCCATAGCAAACATATGTTCAGACATCAACCACTGTAATGTATATGTGGTGTGTATGGGATGTTTATCTCAGACTTGTGGAGTTCGCTAGTGATTAGCCATAGGCAAATTTGGTATGTGTTACAGAACATTTGCTTCCTACTGTTGAACTGATCAACAGCAACAAAGCACAAAAGGAACTGTATATATAGTTGTCCCAACAAAGCTACACTGGGTAGACTTTCCTGCCCGTGACTATGCCAGCCCTACACTGGGTAGACTTCCCTGCCCGTGACTATGCCAGCCCACACTGGGTAGACTTCCCTGCAGCTGCCCGTGACTATGCCAGCCCACACTGGGTAGACTTCCCTGCCTGTGACTATGCCAGCCCCACACTGGGTAGACTTCCCTGCCCGTGACTATGCCAGCCCCACACTGGGTAGACTTCCCTGCAGCTGCCCGTGACTATGCCAGCCCACACTGGGTAGACTTCCCTGCCTGTGACTATGCCAGCCCCACACTGGGTAGACTTCCCTGCCCGTGACTATGCCAGCCCCACACTGGGTAGACTTCCCTGCCCGTGACTATGCCAGCCCCACACTGGGTAGACTTCCCTGCCCGTGACTATGCCAGCCCACACTGGGTAGACTTCCCTGCAGCTGCCCGTGACTATGCCAGCCCACACTGGGTAGACTTCCCTGCCTGTGACTATGCCAGCCCCACACTGGGTAGACTTCCCTGCCCGTGACTATGCCAGCCCTACACTGGGTAGACTTCCCTGTCCGTGACTATGCCAGCCCACACTGGGTAGACTTCCCTGCCTGTGAACTGACTACATGAGTACTAGCCTCGTACCGAGGCCTCCCCTCGCAGCTTTATCACAGCCATTCCAATGAAGTAGACGTCTGTCTGGACCACAGAGATTGCCTTCTTTTAGCTGTTCTCGGATAGTTTGCCCTTATCTTTCCAGCTTTTCAAATGAACCCACACCGTCCCATTCATGCAGTGACGTTCTACCTCTCCAGAATAGTGGGCTGTGACGACAGGGGCAAACATCACATGCGAAATTCACCAGGCCTTCCCTACGTTTTTTTCCACGGCTGTAAAAAAAAGCTGCAAGTGAAGGCCTCGGTACGAGGCTACATGAGCACTGCGTAGGAGTTTCTGACTCACTGGAGAGAAATTCAGGATATTTCAGATTTTGAGTTGCCTAGTTTTAACAATAGCTGGAAATCAAATTAGCAACTTTTTGACAGATGTTTTCACTTGTCATTTCACTATGGAGCCTAGACCATCACAATCTCCTGATACCTCCTACACATGTAGGTAAATGCCATAATTGCATCAGTAATATGCACTGCACTTTGACCTAATTACGTTACTTTAACTCTACCTTTGTGCCTATAAGGGGGCTTTGTACAGCCGCTTCCTAGTTAGTGTAGCTGAACATCGGTGTACTCTCTATTAGGCCTTGTCTTTTGGCACACTATATAGTTGTAGTTGCATCATTAGGCTGTCTTATCAGACATCTACGTAGACTTATCACAGTAGATTTATCACCAGCTACAAGCACCCACGAGTGCATAATGCCTCGCCATTATGTACTCCTGATGTACCTAAAGTGCAAAGACATGAATAATCTGCCCGGTATAGCCTATAGCTACATGCACTCTGACATAATATGCGCGTTTTGAGTGAGACCAACATCCACAGAACTTTTGAGTCAAGTGTCCTACGACGCCCTCACACGTACACATTTGTACACATGCACACTGCCATTATGGCAATATTGTGGCCTGCTATGTGGCTAGATCAAAGCTACCCCAGTGGTTGGTGCAAATTTTTTTTTATTGCACTGTGGTTTCTGAAGCTATGTAGCTATTGCGAGGGCTACAAGTCAGTTAAATCAGCCTGTATGGTACTCATCAGTAACCAACTAGAGCACTTGAGCTTCGCCTTGTGCTCTAACGTGGTTACATAATCATGCAATATACCATTTGAAGGGTTGGTTTAACTATAACATAGGTGTATCGGCAATACGATCCTATGTAGATTTTAATAGACTCAGAATTTGTGGTTATAAATTTACAGTGATCGAATAATAATTATCTCTTTCCCAGCCAAGTTTTAATACATCTGTAAGGGCTTATGTGAATTTATATGGGCTTTTTATATTATCCTTTATTATAAAGGAACATAGTTTTCTCTATTGTATTTTATATAGGCACATAAATGTGCCCGAGGCATTCAAAGAGATAAGGATATTTTTAGCTGCCTGTTTGTCTGCTCTCACCACCTGCAGCAGATCCCAGTGACCATCCCCAAGCCGTTCAACTTGGGCCTGGACAAGAGGCTCCACGAGCGACAGCTCTTCAAGGACGAGCAGGACCAGCGGCAGAAGACGGCAGAGGAGAGGGAGAGAGCGTCCCAGGAGGAGAGGGAGAAGGAAGAACTGAAGGCACTCAAGGAGTACAGGAAATCACTCGATTTTAAGGTCATCATTAATGTAGTGGGTGTGTACTATTTAGAACTAAGCATCCCGCTAAATCTTTGGTTACTTACCAGCCAGACATACTCTTCTACATCCGTTTGTTTGTTTGTGAATCCATACTCTATCACATGCAGTGTTTCCCCCAAAGGTTAAAGGGGTACCAGGGTGCCCCCTCCCCCCTTTCCTAACTCGGTTTCCTTTGATGTGGTCATTGGAATGTTTAATTTGCTTTGATCTCATGGAAAAGTTATATCTCCCCCCCCCCCCTGCCCTTTCTTTTGTACTCGGGGAAAACACTGATCACATGCACTAAGACTATGCTAGCCTCAACCCCAGGCCTGCACCCCAGCTATTGTCGCTTATGGTCCTGCAAACGACAAAAGCTTGAGTGCAGACCTGGAGACGAGGCTAGGGCTGTGCCACTATAACCATGAGCACAATAGAAGCCTGAAAGTTTGCACCAATTTACATCTATTTCTGAACATGGCTAGCCTCGTTCCCAGGCCTTTCCCGCAAGAGTCAGCTTGAGCGAAGCCAGCAAGTATAAACCACTTTACACTTGCTCAGTTTGCTCACTTATGCGGGGAAAGAGGCTATTTCTTGTAGCGGTTTTACAGATGAAGAGCACTGCCTGCTGCTAGATAAATAGGTATTTCTTTGCCCTGCAGGCTAGACCCATTGGCAAGTACCGAGGTATCACCTTGAACCCCAGCACCAAGGAGCTAACGGTACCCCAGGCTCCCCCTCTCTCTTCTGTTAGTAGAACACGGGTCAGCGGGGCCAGGCTTCCCAGTGATGGCGCCAGTCCAGAGGACCTGAACATGAGCAGTCCAAGTTCCATTACACAGGTGTGTACATGCATGTATGTGAGTGTGTGGGTGTATGTACATGTACATGTATGTATTATGTGTGTACGTGTGTGTACATGTGTACATACCTGTATGCATGTATGTGGTGTATGTGAACAGGAAGCTGTTAATTTAAAAGCTGGCGAGTGAGCATGTACCTATATACACTTGCAGTACATGTACATACATGTTGATGGTGAAATTCACACGTGGCAACCATGTCACTAAATGTAATAACATGGTAGTACCACATCTCCAACTCTGGAGTAGTCATTCCAGGAAACAGTAGTACTCACAATCACTTCAGCCATTGTTGTTAGAGGGATTCTCCACATACCATCTGAGTGCATGCTCCTATGGATCAAGCCCGTATTTGGTAGTTACTAAACTTAACACTCTAGTAACGATTTTTCCTGTCTCTATCAGTCACATGCTAAAGCTCAGTGCACCCATGGTGTGGTAGTGTATGTGGTTTTTTGACATGGCATTGTGTGTGTGTGTGTGTGTGTGTGTGCATGTGTTTGTGTGTGTGTGTTAAGGAGAAAGAGAGACTGAGCTTGTGTGTGTGCGAGAGAGAGTTTGTATGATTGTGTACATGTTATATATAATATGAGCGTGTGTGTGTGTGTGTGTGTATACTGGTATGAGCATGTGTGTTGTACGTGTATGTATTATGTATCGGTCTTTTCTTTTAGGAAAAGGAAGACCACTTCGAGAAGATTCTGTGAGCAGTAGTGATATTGAATGAGCAGAGATCAAGAACTTGATGCTGTCCGTGTTTATTATTTTTTTCAAAGACAATAATTTGACAATATCATTTCAACATCGATTCAAATTTTAATTTCTATGTCACTCACCTATGACCCTCATAGCCATGTCAATACATAATTATCCGATAATCACTTGGATTTATTAATTATACCGTGTTCACTCTTTGTGTGTTACTGTACGCCTGCAACTGCAAGCAGTACGTCTGTTTGATTATAACAAAACCCAAATATAAAGCAACCTATGACTGCATTCATATATGTGCTAGCTGCTTGTAGGTGTGGGCTATATATATATATATATACTAGGAGATCTAGAGATCTATTGCATGCGCAGTCCTATAGTACTAGTGCGGAATATCACTTAGGCGTTATTTTAACAGCCAATAGTGCAACTCACATATTTTAATGTTTCAGCAACCTACATATCATATTATGTAGGATACAGAAACGTATAATTATGCGAAATGGTCAGTTCAAGCTCGCCTGATTCATGGCAACTGTCATTCATGCATATAGCAGGGTTGAAAGAAGATACCCCACGCAGTGAAAGTATGAATATCTTTGGACAAAACTGTGAGTCTCATAAACACACATACAAGATTATGGTAGGTACTCTACAGAGTATAATAGCACAATATCACACTGCATATGCACGGGTGGTGCATACTGCACTTTAAAAGTTGGAACAAGTACAGCTTCGTCATCAATTTCCCTTCAGCAGTCTCTGCCTCAATCCCATGTAAACCTTCTTTACAAGGGCTGAAAGACCAACCAAGTCTTTGGCAAAGAAAGGCATGACAGTAGAGCTTATTTGGTGTAGGTAGGTCAGACTACACCTCTGCTGCCCATCAGTGCCACAGTCCTCCATGATATAGCCAGAAGAAAGAACCTGAAGAGGTTTTTGGTAGACAGGTTTGTGCAAGCAGAGAGAATGAGTACACAATTTTACTAAAGCAATGGGGAGGGGGGGGGGGGGGGGGTTCTAAAAAACACCCCATAATCAAAATACATACATGTGATTGTGAATATGCGCCCAAAACAGTGCACCCTCCCTCCTCCTATGAGCACAGGAAGCCTAGCTATAGTTATGTATGTACCTGTGATCTTTCGTAGTCTGTGAGTGGAGGCAGATCAGTACTCAAAACAGAGCTGAAGGCCACATAGTAGTACTTGTGGTAACTGGAAGTGCACAGAGATGAAAGTTTAAAAACTAAAATTCAGAAAGTAAGAGCTATTGTGTAGGGGTGAAAACACCAGACTGCAAACTGCAGCTAAGATATAAGTCTCACCTCTGTGATCTTAAAGGCTTTATACAACACTGTGTGATCTCAGCGTTTCTCCCAAAGGGGGGTATCCTTTTCTAACTTATTTTCCTTTGATGTGGTCATTGGAATGTTTAATTTACTTTGGTTTATGGAAACACCATATCTTCCTCCCTCCCTCCTTTCTTTCTTGACTTGGGGGAAACACTGGATCTAGTGATGCTCCATAGTTTAACCCAAATTTCCCAGGCCTCCACCCAGCTTTTGTCGCTTGCAGTATGAAAAGCCCAGCTTTCTCTCGCTAGCGCTCGCTTCACTTGTTCACATTACTAACACACACGGAGCGGGGAGGCCTGGGAATGAGGCCAAATACATTAATTAGCTTCTGCTGCAGCTCTGTTACATCACCTGCTGTACTCCTGAGGAACTCTGTGGGAGCTGAGGAGCACAAAGTCTTTGGCCTTTTGCCCCGCCTGAGGTGAGCGCATGACTATGTGGATCACTTCGTCATCAGCCGAGATACTCTGAAACGCTCGACAGTTCCTGTAATACGTAGGAAAGAGGAAAAGATGGCTTGTGTTAGCATTCACTCAAAATCTATGTCATGATGTAGTGGAAGAGAGTATGATTCCATTTACTACCTTATAGAAAATAATTATTATGCTTTACATCAATTGCGTAGCAATATGTGACAGTCATGCCACACTATGATGTTTCGGTAATAATTAGGGCAAGCCTGAGCTGGCCTCACATAAGCAAATACATGTCACATATGCACTTATGCTCCATATTATACAATACAGTCCAATTTCTCTCATTCCCAAAATGAAATGTCGTCAGTCAAAGTCTAGACTTGCCACATACAAAAAGAGTGAGAGATTTGTATAAGTCCATTGCATACATGTAGTTTTATCAAGAAGGTTTACTATAGCTCCCAAGTTAATAGAGTTTGTGTATCCTCCATAGAAATAGCAGTTGATTACTGGAGACGGACGGCACGATTGATTGATGTAAATGTGACTTTCAAACAGCATAGCCCATTTTCGCTCTCCCGTGCTATCCATGGCTGAGCCTTGGATACGCATTGCAGACAGAGATTTCAACCCTTCTGAAGGCCGATTTGTTTTTCATACCTATCCTAACAACCAGCTGGCTCACAAGACTTTTATACCAATCACATAATCTTGCAGACTACAATATTAATCTTGAAGAATCCAAGTCTCTATATAAATGTTATTAAAACAGTTTATGCCTGGCCCGTAGTCTGGCCTCCTTGCTCTTTTTGCATGCAGTCATGACATTATGCACTCACTCTGGCTTGCTCCACAATGTCCTGCACTCACCTACCTGTAATTGTTCATTTAGTCAGTAATGCAGGGAGACTCACTTGCACAAGCAGTCCCACTGGGTTCGATTGCTGTGGTCGGTAAGGACCTTGAAGGCCTCTTTTGCGGTCACCCCTTCCAGTTTGTCCTGAATTCGAAACACTAAGTTCTCCCTTGTTTCATGCTTGAATACCTCAAACTGCAGGAGAGAATCAACACCGAAAATTAAACTGGTGCCAAAGGATGTAGGCTGGGTCTCATATTCTGTCTACTCTCCGATACTACACTACCATCTGCACTCTTACACAATGTGAAAAAAAGTAAGGATTACAATTTCACTTTTAGACATGGGATGGTGCATGTGCATATTTCAGAGCAGAATATGCCCAAACAGATGGTGACTGGAGCTACATGTAAGTCATGAACATAGAATTGAAAATTAGCAGGAAAATGTTAGTTATTGTTGAGGAAAACTGGTGTCAGGTAAATATTCACTAGCTATTTTGGCAGTGCTATATCACAACCCACCGCAGTAGAAAACACAATGTATATACACAAAGCAACAGCTCACCTCGGGATAAACCTGCAGGAGCTTCCAGTCTGTGAGTGAGAAGTTAGTCATCAACATCGTGGTGTTCTTCAGGATTAGCTCGTACTGCAATTCAGGAATCAAAACAAGTTTTAATAAAGCAATTGGCTAAGGTTCTGAGTTGTGGAGCAATGTACTACATGTAAAGGTATATGTACATTTGGGAAACTGTGGAATCATAAGCATACTTTTGTAGATACATGCACACACACACACACACACATACGAACACACACACATATTGGTACGTCAACTCACAGCATTCTCAGAATTAAGGGTCACTGGTCTTTCATCATACTGTATGGCCCTCCTATAGAAGGTACACATAGTGGAAGATTATAGATGACAATAAGTGTATCTTTTAATGTAGCTGACCAATTACACGCAGCTCATACTCCAAATATCAAGTATGACTAGTAGCATAACTGAACAGCTATCGGGATGGTCTGGTCTTAAGGTCGTACTGGTGGCTTCATAATGGCATATGCAAGCAAAATTATCGTTTTGCAATACTGCTCCTTTTGCACATGCACTCACCTGTCTAGCCAGAGGCAGTGGCGTGCCACAGCATGAGCTGCTCTCTCCACTTCAATCTAGATAGGAAGTATTAAAGTACAGGGAACTGATGATACATACATGTATGAAACAGTACATAGGTTCTGGCTACCATGCTAATTGTCATTTCATAAAACATTGTACAACAGCCACTATATAATTATGTACCTCAGCGTCAGTGATTAGCTCTGGTAGCTGACAGTCCGTGTCAACCGGTCGGAAGGTGAAGAAGGCACTGTTTATGTGTCTCTTGCCCTCACCAACTGCATAGCCCTCAACACGCACACCAACCTCAAACCTACAGTAGCCAGAGGATGAAGGGAATGAAGACGAAAACACTCACTCTTACCAAGTAATTACTGGTAAATAAATATTCAAGGTAAGGGGCAGCATTTATGTCCAAGAGAAAGAGACACATGCATGCCTCAAATACGCCAGAAGCACAGGCCCTTCCATTAGGCCTTCATACAAAAGCCCCTACTATTGATCATTTTATGCCTAGTATGCAGCAAGACATCTATTTATTACAGTATTTTAATAGGGCCTTGGAATTTCTGAATACCCTACACCTGTTCTTTATTGTCCTATGTGCATTGTCCAGAAAAGCAGTGACAATGCAATGCTTCTCTGGACATTCACATAGGACAATAAAGAACAGGTGTATGTAGGTATTCAAAAATTCCAAAACCCTATTTCAATCTTAAAATAATGAAATGCACAGATGTTTTGGTTGCAGTGCTGTTCTATGAATTTAGCAGATCTTACTTCTTTGTGGAGAATACTTTGTTGACAGAGGACCTCAGTGAGACCCTCTCACCGACATGAGAGGGTCCTCTGAAGTGAACAGACTCAATCCCTTCAAGCACCAACAGTGAACGGCTCAATCGCCTGAGGGAGAGAGGGAGGGAGGGAAGGAGGGAAGAAGAGAGGGAGGGAGGGAGGGAGGGAGGGAGGGAGGGAGAGGGAAGGAAAGAGGGAGGGAGGGAGAGAGGGAGGGAGGGGAAGAAAGGGAGGGAGGGAGGGAGGGAGGATAAAAGGTAAGAATGTCGATTCTGTCATTAAATAAACTTAACACACATGGCTGAAATAGTCGCTACATCGGTCATCCATTCCATTATCTGTAGAGGTAAGAGAATGGTCAGCCTAAGAACAGTTCTTAATGCCATCTTCAGGCTCCCTGTTCTCAGATAAAAAAAGATTATCAGAGCAAGAAACAAAGCCACGTGTATAGCATTACCTGCCCTCCAAATGTGGTACCATGGTGGTTGGCATGAACCGGGAGTACGATGTTGACAGTCTGCACTTGCGTTTCGCTCACTTTCAGCTTTTTCAACACTGAGCCATCTGGCAAAAGATTCATGGTCAGATATATTAGTGGAATGCAAACATCAGGGCATATAAGCTAGAGCACATATATGCTCCAAAATTACTCACTCGTTTTCCTGTCCTCGTCAGGGTGAAGGGATTTCATAACTCTTTGTATGTCCTTGGCATAGGTTGTCCTGTAAAATTTGGAGTTGAAAGCTGGATGTTACACGTGGATTAACACCAGTTGATAGATATATGTAGTAAGCTTCTATGCCTAATTGGAAGGCTTTCAAAGAAGTTTAGAATATTAAACACAATTATGTAGGAGAGCAGTGCTGTAGCCATGGTAACAGTAAAGTATTTCTACATCACTCCTATGTACCCAGGAGCGCATAATGATGTGAGAAGCAGAAGAAAGAGAAAAAAAGGAAGGAAAAAAACAAAACAACAACTCTTTCTTCTACTTTTCACGTCACTATGTGCTCCCGCTGTACCTCATTCGCCTTCTCTCAGCCGCCAAGAGGTACTCCCTGTTCTCTTCTTCAGTGTTGACAGCCACGGGAGGAAGCTTCACCTGTGGAAGGTAGAGGATAATGCCGGGCAATGTTAGAGCAGGAGATGTTACATAAATAATATTGATGCCAATAACAGTAAAGGATACATGAGATTGTAAGGCTGCAAGCAAAATTTACAATTCATAGAACTTCAGATAGGTGGCCACACCCACAGCAGGTCTAGGAGTAGCCTCGTTCCCAGTTTCGAGGGGGGGGGGGGTGGACTAGGTACAAGGAGCTGACTTCATAAGGACAGACTAATGGGGTATACGATGGATGCATGGCTGTCTCCTTTACCTTGAGGCTCATAAGGTCTGGGGTACTGTTATAGAGTGAAATTAGAGATTCTAGAAAGCAGATATGTTGGCATGCATGGAAAAGCTGCACTGGCATGTTCATCTAGCCTAACAATGTACTTTTTGTCTCAGGAGCTATATACGTATGTTGTAGGTAGGAAGCAAAATCATAACCTTGTTTCCAGGCTCTGCTCCCACACAAAAAGAAATAATAGGAAAGGCAATATAACATTAGGGCTGTAACAAATTGTGATTCATCACTTCCAGAAATATTAACAAATTTCA
Organism: Phakellia ventilabrum; assembly: GCA_963921505.1. Taxonomy (NCBI): domain Eukaryota; kingdom Metazoa; phylum Porifera; class Demospongiae; order Axinellida; family Axinellidae; genus Phakellia; species Phakellia ventilabrum. Next base: position 1,403,496 of record OY997378.1, on the reverse strand, counting down.
ATGACATTTCAATCAAGCTAACAGTATGCAGTTCTCTCGGAAGTGCTACCAATAAATAAACAACAGTATGAAGTAAAAACATCTAGCCATGCTCCAGAATAATATGGTCTGTTCAAGGAATGTCAGGTTGCTAAATAATGAGTACCATTACCTTCGAACCATCCTTTGGTTTGGCAACAAAGACTGAGTATGCCTGTGAACAGAAGAAAAACAGCTAATTCTTTATGCAATACAGTTCAAGACAAGTACACAAGACTGGGAATTGGAGATCACATGCAAACCTTCATTAAATCATATACAGAAGTATAGATGAATTTGCACATTCGCATTCACATACATCAACCCGCACCTCAAAACCACACTCATGAGGAGGCTCTCACGCAGTTCTCTTGTTAGCTACAAGGGAAACTACTCAGTTAGTGACTATCTGATTACGTTTCCTGTGACTGGCTTCCCTAACTGGAAGTATGTGGCTGTACTGGCTAGCTTTCGGGTGCCAGTCAAAAGAAGTATTTTATGAGTGAACTGATCTAATGCCGAAGTATGCAGTTCCAGTAATAACAAAGTGGTTGAGTTTCCTTTGTAGCTAGCAACACAGGAAAACTCTAAGTACCTTGTTATTCCTGCAATATACATATACGAATGAGGTGACCCATCTAGCACCCTACAACTGCAGTAACCACTCGGTATAGTTAAATCAATCTATTTATTTTTATACTGATACTATGAGCAGGACTACACAAATACTGACCAACCTTGCAGACATGTTTTCTCTCCCCAGTCAGTGGGTCTTCACTCTCAGCAGAAATACCAACCTAGAGCAATCAATCAACCATATCAAGATATTACCTAAAGTTACTAATGGCAATTATCTAGTTGGGCCTCCTCAGTGCGGTGTACATAGCACCTAGAACCTACCAGCGACTCCTAGCAGACCAGCAGCTAACCACCCTAGCTCTGTACCCAGATCAAAGTGGACCCAGACATTGTCATTTACTAAATAAATGAACACGCCCCCCCCCCATAACAACTCTCAGATTATATCATGCAGTTCTGTAGTACTTACTTCTAAACTGCTGGTGAATGCACGGTGGACCACTGCTCTCAGTACCACAACATGCCCAACTCTGTGTAAAGTACATGGTAATAACATTCTTAACTTCCGCTCTCCCTCCAGCATATCATGAGGGTAGGAGTTGGAATGAAGTGATGTACATAGGCTACAATCCTAGCCTCATTTCCAGGCTATCAAATTGTTACTGGCATGCTTATATAGCACTGTCTCACCTGACAGTGCGATCAAATGAAATATCATCGACAGAAACGGTCACACACGGATGTTTGGCATGTTTCTCAGCTACAGGGAAAAATCGGCAAGGTACACTAATTTTAATTTCTGAACGTTTAAATCTGTCATATAGGTATTACCATTAAGGCTACATTAACCATGTTACTTTATATTAGAAGGTGTACTTTCTGTATAGAGGGTTTAACTCGTGATTGTAGTATAGGCTGCAAGCCTGGCGTTTTATTATCTATAATTACTCATACATTGTAGCTTATGTCGGTGCCTTTTAGCAAGACTTGTCCTCCAAGTAGCAACTGTGTATTACTGACCAATGATTCTCCAGACATTCCAAAACTTACGTAATAACATCATCGATGACGTGTGATGTAAATGCTCGGCAAGGTGCACACATTGCCCGCCATATACGTACTACTATGTCAGTGCCTTTTTAGCAAGACTATTAATTTGATGTGGCTTAATTTGATGTGGCTCTTTTAACGAGATGCTGTCTTGATCCAGTACATGTGCTGTAGGTTTGCAGATAGCTAACTCTCAGCATCTTACTGATCAGTACTAGTAACACTGTTACAGTGAGACCATGGTTTAAAGGCTCTAAATGTGAGGGTTGTGGCAACAGCAGGAACAGGATGTGACATACAGTCCATCTGAACCCAAAACTCTAAAACATACCCTTCAATCATTTGATGAAGAGCTGTTGATTTACCGGAAAGGCAAGCAGCAATGTCCATCCAGCGTAGCAACTGCCCGTGTCTGAGGATGTGGTCGTCGTGCTGGTGATGGTGGCAGTGAGAGGGCTGTACCCACTCGTGCACCTCCACCAGGGTAGAGTTGGGAGGAATGTTTGCCAGCTTTGACTTCCTTTTCTTTAAGCTCCAATCCGGCTCCATCGTCTCACTATTACAAGATGCACATGGCAAGTGGAAAGATAGCCTCATGTAGCCTCGTGCCCAGCCGTCCCAGCTTTTTTTCGCTTCCAGTAAGGGTACCGGTTTTTCTTACTGGAAGCGAAAAAAAGCTGGATGGCTGGATACGAGGCTAAGCCCCGCGTAATTACAAGACTCACATCGTATTATAGAACTTCCCTACGTCGAATGTTTAGCTGCAGTCACTGTGAATGTAGCTACTGCCTTATCCTATAAAGAATTCAGGAGGGTACTTGTCTCATACCCAGACACGTACCTAGCCTTGCATAGCTATGTGGAAAACAGAGTGTCTGGTCTATTGCCTATACCAGAGTTGTAGAGCAGGAGTGTGTGTGGAGGTGTGATAGATAGATAGAAAGATAAATTTCAATTTTAAACAGGAAATGTCCCATCAGCCATGGCCAAGGGACTGGTCTACCTGGGAGTCCTGCGTGTGATTACATAACCGCAAACTGAGGTGGGTGTTAGCCATGGCCACTTATATTACATTTGCTAGTCAACTTTATTTGCAGTTGGCAACAGGAAGCCATACGATATACACTAGCGCATAGGATATAACTCTGCTATAGCATTGGACCTGGTCCTTCATTTTCCACGAAATGCTAGGTATACAAGGCTAATGTGTAGCCTCGTTCCCAGTCTCCGCTCCCAGCTACGAGGCTAGCTATTAAAATATGTATAGCGTCTTCTCCCACATAAATCAAAGTGTAGGATTTACTAGCCCACTGCAATTCCTCCGTGTTCCTGCAAAAGCCCACCTTTATTTATCACCGTATAAATCATGAAAATAGCTAGTTTAATAGTATTACTGTATAGGCTTACCTTTGATTAGCGTTGACTAGCTACAACACAAATGGCGACAACTATATTTGTAGTCTCAGCACTTTAGTGTCTCCTGGCTATTAAAATCTTGCGTGGGCGGGGTCTCGAGTAATTATTTAAAGGTCAGTGGTCGGCAGCGTAGTTGTGCGTCTCACTGGTATTGATGCGTGGAGTGAGAAACGCTTGGTGGCTGTGGCTGGCCCTGGCTGGCTGTCTCGTGTGGGTATTTATCGGGGAGGTGGGCGTCTTCTACTTGCATTCATGGTCGTGGGCGTGGCCAGAGCCACCAATGATCAACGAAGGCAGACTGAAGGTTCTCTTCCTTTCAGGTACGTGTGATGGCAGACATGACTGCTTGGATCAGTGGGAATGGGTGGTTATCTCTCAAGCAACCCATCAGTGTTCAGCCGACACTGGTTGGCAGTGAGTGGATCTGTCTCACTGCATCATAGCTTTTCTGACCACCACTCAACTACTTTTACGATGACTTACAGTACATAAGCGTCGTACCCAGGCTCCCCTCTCGCTACATAAGCGTCGTACCCAGGCTCCCCTCTCGCTACTTGTTTTGCAACCGTGGGAAAAATGCTGTTGTGAAAAAAGCTGTGAGGGGAGGCCTGGGTATGAGGCTAAACGTACAAAGGGAGAAGTCATTTTAGCTGATAATTTCTCGCATAGATTAATTTTTGACCCTTATTATTCAATTTAGATCAGGAACTATTTATGTAGGCAATGTCAGATCAAACACATTCTAAGTGGTTCATGCCAGCACGCCTTTCGCATCAGTTTTTGCTTTTCACTCACTGTTGCTAAAACGACTGTATGTCCTCAGCGTTCTAAAAACTTTAATTTCTGATTTAGATCCACATATTCAGTGCAGCTTTTCTCAGTATGAGCCCTGGCTATTCCGATGGGATGCTGATCGCTACCTCAGGAGCTCCTACTCCCTTCTCATGAAGACCCTCAGACCACAGATGGTCGTCGTTCTGGGTGACATCTTTGCTGAAGGTTACAAGGCATCAGACCAGGAGTGGAAGGACTATTTACAGGTGTGGCATACCTAGGGTGAAACTATAAAGAACTTGTATCTCAGGGATAGTTATGAAGGCCTAAAGAAGGCATATTGAGGGGGGCAGGCAGTTTGCAGTCTACATGTCCACAAGAAAAGGCACCTTAAGTGCAGAGAGATTCTGCCCTTCCATCTGCTCTGTTGTTATTAGCCCTTAACTTGAGCAGGGGTTCGTACAGGGAGAGGGGGGGGGAGACCTGGATATCCTCCCCCCAAAGCTATCCCCCCCCCCCCCCCCCCCAAGAATTTTCACAACCAAATTTCAACAGTAATACGTAACAGCAACAGCAGTAACTAAGTAACTATAAGTACCTCCAGAAAGCCTCAGAATCAATCTCAGAGCATCTATGGGGGGACATGCCCCCAGACCCCCCTAGTTGGAGCGTACTAAAGCACACCCTCCACGTCAACGACAAACTTCCTCCAAACTCTAAATCCTGTAGGTATGCATGTAAGCTCGTACTTATTCAGTCCGTATGCAGTTTATATGAATTTTTAGTGTTGAAATGGCTCGTCTTCAAGGTTTTAACCTTGAGACCGTTGTGTGTGTGTGGATAGCTGGTCCTCTAGCTGGGATTACGTTAAGCTTGTTAACGAATCATCTAAGTATTTTAAGGGTTAAATCATTAGTTTTGAGTAACTCTTCATAAGAAGTGTTTGAAAACCTTCCTCATCAGTGGCGGAGTTAGGGGAGGTTTGTTTGGTTTGTACGAACCCCCTCAGCCTTACCCACGCAAGTTCCGACCAAAGGGGGAGTGACTGACACGATACAGAAGTGATGTGCACGAACGTAGACAACAGGTTCTCGAATTACAAGCGTGGTTGTCGTGCAGGTCACGTCAGCCTTGACCGACTGTGGAAGAGAGCAAAGGAGCCTTTAGGTAGAGATGTTATGAATTAGAGGCGGTTTGGCATGTCTTATACCCTCTCCGTTTTGTTTTTTACTCTGTGCGGAAAAAAAGCTGGGGAGTGGAGCCTGGGAAAGAGGCTACCCTAAATTCTAATATTGAACCTTACCTCTATCAAAAGTGGATAACACACCCTTACCTCTACTGCAGTGCATGGACACTATTCTTCCCGTTCCTGATGGTGTACAGTTTGTGGTTGTCCCCGGTGACAATGACATCGGAGGAGAAGGGCGTGATCTCATGAAGGCTGAAATCATCAAGTAAATTGTAGCATAGTGCACTTCTCATTATCTCTTAGATACTGTGCATGGCTCTTCCTACATACTTTATAGACGCAAATGGATCTGAGATGGTCTAGGTCCTGTAAACTATCACCTCCACCGGAAACATGTTTCACTCACCGTAGGTTCTTGGAATTATATTGTTGTTGTTGTTTTTCCCCATTTACAGCCGGTATGTCTCACAATTTGGCCCGATGAATGATGTCATTAGACGTGATGAAATTACATTTATAAAGGTACGTATCTCACGTTTAGGATTCTACTAGTGTATCTTATGTAGATCAGCTTGTACGTATGCTTGTCCATTTTGCACATGCACAGCTCAACACAGTGTGCTACATAAGGTACCACGACTTGAACAGTATAGAATCTCAAGCAAGACTCCAGCTCAATTCACTCCTTCAGCAGTACTCCAATAGCAGCTCCTCTCGACAAGAATCAAAGGCAACCATTCTTCTGTCTCATGTCCCACTGAAACAAATTTCAAACGACAACCTCAGAGGTAAAATTGCGCAGGTATTGCAACCTCACTACGTTTTCAGTGGACACATACACCATTCAGACCACCAGATACATTGGTACGGAGATTTGGACGCTGATAAATCCATCGATGAATTTACTGTACCAACTTGCAGCTATCGAATGGGCCAGACTTACATGGGCGTGGGTGTGGCTACTATAGGTAAATCCCTATATAAAAACCTCAGTATGTGTATGTATTGACATGTGTACATTATAGATTGGAAGATCTACTAATTTTAGGCCACTCCAATTATGGTTTTGCTCATGATTATGATCTTCAAGAAGCGATGTGTCATAGATTAATATCAAACAAACTTGTGCTCATGCCGGGCTCTACCAGCAGCAGTGGTAGCATGACCGCCTGGAAATAGGCACTAATGGTAGCTGCCTTTGTTGTTACTGTTGAGAATCTTCCATTGTAAGACTTAGTAGAGTTTTGGAGAATACAACGTAGCGACCAGAGCCAATATGTGTGTGAGGAGGCCCATGCACATGCGTAATAATGGGATTTGGGTAATAATGGTGAAATTTGGGCAGCCCCAAAACAATGTAGGCGGGTGAGCAGAATCTAACAATCATATTGTAGTGACTTACATTTCGTAGCTGCATTATAATGTAAGAGTGTATTGGTATAAATTGTTTGCTTCTTTTTGTTAGGTGGTAGTGGCACCGTGACATATTCAGTACTGTGGTTACCGCAACGGTACCCTTTCCTCTTGTCATATGCAATATTTGGAGGTCTTGCATGTTTCGCCATTCTCTACCTGGCATTAAGAAGACACATACTGAAACTGATGTCCACTCATTCCTGATGTTGTAAGCATTCATGTTTGTTAGCCCATGCAGAGCAGATTCTCATTAGCGTTCGCCTCTACCTGAGACCTACGTACCACCCCAACTGTCGTTGTGGTTATCCAGACCTGGGTCCGCCCCCTTCTGATTAATTAAACTCACGTGCACATGGTACAAGAAAGTTCATTTAGAACAGCAGACGTTCTTTCGCCGGTGGGGCGTGAATGTCTGGGCACGAGACTAACATTATTATGAATAAACATTACATTGTGACGGTCCTGCTATATATGCAAAGTTCTAGGGTAGGGAATGATACATTGCTCATAAGAGGAAATAGCACCAGAAATTAAATGACCCCAGAATTAATGTCAGAAATGTAGGAGAGATATGCCCGCCCCTTTTCCAACCCAGACCCCTAAATTAAAGCTCGAGACAAAGAATATAATTACGGTTTCTCCCATGCCAACAACAACAATCCTGATTATCGCATTGACTTCGAAATTCTCAGCAGTTACGTAATTCTTTTAGTTCTTGTTTTGTATTTAAAAGAGACCTGTATGCTCAATTCTGTACACCGTGAAGAAGACCCAGTTGGGTCAAAACGTCGTGTGTGAATTTTTTTTATCAATATCTATTTGGCAACCCTGAGACTATCAACTTTCATTTCAGTTATTGCTCATCCATACGTCTCTACTAACGAGTGTGACGCTGTAGCGAGGCCGATCCCACTTCCTAAGTAATTGCAATGAGTGGCTGAAAAGTGTACAGACATCAACATCGCACACAAAAGTAGAAAGGCTTGCTAAGCAAACATGCATAAAATACACAGACTTACCCTAGGGGTCATAATAATAATTACAGTGAGGAGGATAAATAAATGTTATCATCTGAGTGTCCACACATAAACAAAAAGTAAGATGTTTCCCTGGTTAGCACGTATGACGTACGTCCTGTACATAAATGCAGTAGGATCTTGGCACAATAGACAACAAACACGAAATACAACCCTCTTACTAACTATTTTGAAGTTGGTGTTTGGTTTTTTCCAGCTCTTCTTGGAGTTTTCGCTTTTCTTCCTCAAACTGTCTCCTTTCTTCCTCGAGTTTCATCCTCTCACGCTCCCATCGAAATCGCTCCTCACTGGCAAGTAATCTCTCGTGCTCCACCTGCAAATAAACATTGTGGTTTAAATACTAATAGAGCTATTACATAGCTTAGAGCATAGAGCTGCCCATGCTCTAGGCCATTTAGTAATGTGTACACATTTCCTGCATTTCTTGCTCTATGGGATTCTTACCATGCTCTATGACTATACCATGTTACTATAGTAACATATACTAAGTTACTATAGTAACATATACTAAAGACATTGCATACTGGAAGGACACTCAACTCACCTCTCTGAGAGTTTCTGCAAACAGAACCTTTTCTGTTGGGGACAGAACAGGGTCTTTATTTACTTCCTCCAACATTTGAACACTCTCAGTCCTCTTCTTAACTTCTGTCTCCGAGTGCTGTGCTATGTGTACCTGTCTCCTCTTGAAGAGAATTACGCCCTTCCCAGTCTCAAGCGGTGATAAACTCCCGTGGCCTAAAGATGAGAAATAATAATACGTAGCATATTACTAGTGATACACAATGTGCAGGGATGTCCTCGCTTTGCGAGAATTGCTGGGCGTGGCACATGGCATGCAGGTGGCACGCCCATAGCACCCACTCACAAACGAAAAAGTGAAACACACACCCATAAAACAAAATGGCTACTTGCTATTATGTGCCCCGAAGACCAGAGGCTGAAGCAAGCTTACTGTGATAGTGATAGCTTCTAAGTCTCCCCGTTTGGAGTTTTATAGCGAAGGTAAGTGTTCGCTGTGTGTTTGATAGGCTATACCAGGAGAACTGGCTGGAACAGGTTGGCAACGACAAAAAAAGGTCAATCAAACCAAAAACTACATATGCTAGTTGTTATACGAACACAAAGTACTGAATGCTAACCAGCTTGCACTAATGGGTCTTATTCCGAGTTTTGAAGTGAGGGCACGCATTCTCGAACAATTCGATAGTAAATACCTATATACAGTTAGACAATGACAAAACACTTGAGCAGTCATGTCCACTGCTAGAATACCATACTCCATTGCACTAGGTCACTCCCAGTATCGTACGTAGCAGCATTAAATGAAATTCCTTCTGCTCCCAATCGGGGCGATAAATATGTGGAAGATGCTGCCTAGCCTCGTTCCCAGTCTCTCCGCTCCAGTTTTTACGTCGCTTACTAGCCTCGTAAAAACTGGAGCGGAGAGACTGGGAACGAGGCTAGATGTTGCCTCTCCCCACAGCTAAGCCTGGAAAAAAAAGTTCCGAGGAGAGGCCTGGGTATGAGGCTACACGTACCATGAGTGCTGCTCTCCTGAATCTCCTCAAATTCTACCTCATCATAGACTGCTTCTGAGTCCCAGTGTTCAGCCACCCCATTTGTAAAGCTCGTATCGGCTTTTCGTTCTTTACTGGGAGATTTCGGCGGAAGTGGGGGGAGATAGCTTGTCTTCGCATTCAGCTCAGTTGCTCTGTTACCTCTACCTTCCACTTGCCGTTTTTGAGCCGAACTCCCTGCAAGGCTGGAAGAGAGTGTGGGATCAGCTGGAGTCACCTTCTTGCGTTCACTCTCCGGTGATTTCGGTGGTAGGGTTGGTACGGCATCTAAACCCACTGCATGTCGTGGTGAAGGTGGCGAGCCCTTTCTGGGCATTCGTGGTGATGGAGAAGGCTTGCGTGGAGAAGGAGGACTCTTTCTTTCATCTTTTGTTACAAGGAAACCGGACGATACGGCCTTACCTTCCGTCTGCGGAGATGGCGTCTTCTCGCCATTTTCTTTAGAGGGGAGGGGAGGTGCACTTGTACCTCTCGGCGAAATAGGAGGGCTGTTGGTATCTTTCGGTGGTACAGGAGGGATGTCTACATCCTTTGGTGGGAGGGGAGGGATATTCCCGTCTTTTGGAGGAAGGGGAGGGAGAGGGGAACGGGAACGTGCTCGAATATCCTCTTCATCCCCAGAGTTATTAGCTTCTACAACACAATCTCGATGCTGTCCGAATCTACGGCTGCTTGAGGCGGCATCCTCCACGTCTTCATACAGCGGTTGATTTTTGTCTACAATATCGTCGTAGATCTGCGACGAGTGTTGTGTCACTACCGGGATGGGAGGCAAGGGCTGGTTTTTGATGGATGCACTGATGGGGCTGTTTGGTGCATAGGAATCCACGGGCTCATAGACGGGCAGAGGTTGATCATCATTCTGACGTTTTACGGGGTCCATTTGCTCGTAGCTCTCTGTGCAAACGTCTTCTGATTTCAACTGGGGTGGTGTTTCTTCTGCATGTGCAAGATCGTAAATAGCTTCAACGCCGGGAATTAGGGCATCATTGGTAGCAGTTTGAGGTACAGTCGTGGCTCCACTCTCCTCCATACTGAGGGACACACTACTGTCATTGACGGATTCTTCCAAGGGCACGGGCTCCGCTCCTTTTGTAATGCCATTAGATTTAGCAGGTGTACCATTCTGTCTGTCTTCCTTGGGACTGCTTCCTGTTTAGTGAGGGAGTAGAATAAATTAAAATTGTTCACACCCACATACTGTGTGTTAAAACCCAAGAGTTTAGAAGCATATATGCAAAAAAACACCGGCTTTGTTTTTACGTATGAAATATCTATCTTGTTTTGATCGCTATACATCAACAGGAGCCGCTTCGCTGCGCTCATGGGCTCCTGACATCAATAATCTGCAGTTGTATAATGAATCACAGGTGCTGTACACAACCAGATATGCACAGTCCTATAGACAACCACAAAAAGTGCAGATTAATAGGGTGAATGCAATGTAGGTTGGTTATAGATAAGGTGAGAATCATCATTGTGGCCATATTCTAGACTCAATCCGCAACTGTCGTAGCATTACAGAAAGATATATACGTAGACAGAGGGAAGACAGACACACAGACAGACAGACAGATACAGCACATGTTGCGACACTACAATCACAGCACTGAACAGGCGAACGATGACAAGGAAACATCCAAGTTCTGTAGCTCCTACAGTACACTAAATAACAACTTGCCAGAACCACAGAAGATATTGGAGCTATTTCCAGTGATATTATAGACAGCACAACGTACGTACATGAACCACAAACCTTCACTGCTCTCACTGGCGCTGCTAATACTGACGAGACTACTTCGTGTCACCAACTTGTTGGCTGGAGAAACGAGAGACTAGCTGCAGTCATAGGGGTTACCTCAATCAAGTGTCCCTCCACAAGTTCGTTAAAGTACTTAGTGAATGCTACATATGTAACTGCATTAATTTTATCATAAAGCCCGGTTCGATAGCTAGCACTGATTTAGATTATTAGCCATCCAATTAGATTGCAAGGCCTCATAATCACATCATATTCAAGTTAAGATAAAGCTTACCAATTTGTAGATAGATACATTTAATTAAGAGGCATTAAAGTGACTGCTTCCTTGAGGTCATGTTGCCGTGTGGCAGACTAACATGGAGAATGCATCATGTTTCGATTACACTTTGGTAATCTTCTTCAGGTATACAATATGTATGTATATACGCTACCAAAGTGTATGCCTGAAGAGGATTACCAAAGTGTACTTGAAACGTTCAAGCCGTCAGTGTCCAAGATTTTCTCTGCATGTGAAAGTGACTGGTCAGTAACAGTTAGTCATGGGACCAGTGCTGTGATCCACTGCTTGTATGCACATGTATCATGTCTGTGTGGTCATGTTTGAATGATAAGCAGCTGTAGGTTTACCAATATGCTGTTTGGGCACTACACCAACATCCCTACTAATACAGTGGGCATTATTTGGGACTACAGGGGAACGGTAGAGGAAACACAATCACACCTGTTGCTTGAGTACAGTGTTGTAGCAACATGATGCAAGGGAGTCACTCCCATAGACTCTATAGTCACAACTGCGACCGTAGTTAGTCAGCGGTCAAGAGTCAAAGATGTTCAAAAGGGTGCAGCCAACGATCAAAGCGCACTCAGAAGCACACAGTCTACGATCAAAGCACGATCAGAAGCACTGAGAATCGCTGCAAAACGGCAAGTCTGGGTGAGATTACAAGTGAGGTCAAAGGTTAAAATCAGCACAGTCAACGGTCAAACCGCTGATAAGAGCTGATCGAGGTTTTGACCCGCGGTCGCAGTTGTGACTATAGACTCTATGGGAGTGACCCCCTCCCTTGTGATGTATTCTTTCAAAGGATGGCGAGGGAATTAGTTGTGTCTCACAAAAGGTGCATAAGTCATTAGGTGTACGTCTGTACAAGTACATGTAACCCTCCCAAACTCTTGTGCCATGTCGGTGTGATCTGAAAAGTGCTACCCTGTAGTTGTAATTGTCGTGCCATGTCGGTGTGATCTGAGAAGTGCCACCCTGTAGTTGTAATTGTCGATGCAAATGAACAGTTGCAGTGAAAATCATGCCAGAAACATTACACAGATCATTCCTCTCCCTTCTGCCACTGCTAGATAACATTGCTATAGCAATTACCTGCACGCCATGGCAAATTGTGCCGAAAGCATGCTTACTTTTTCACTTCTCATTCATCACTGTATAATAATAATAACCCATTGTAGCCTCGTACCCAGAAAAAGCTGGGACGGCTGGGTACGAGGCTACACCCATTGTACGATATGTTTTAAGTATCCGTAGCTACCCATTGAGGAATTCTGTAATACCTTTGAAGGCATTCTCCCTGAGGAGGTCATGTGCCGTCTGTAGCACACGCTTCCATTCCTCCGCCTCATCTCTGCTGTCTGCGTACATGAAGTACGTTCTGGGGGATGTGACGATGACAAGACTGGACTCCATATTGGTGACTGCCTTGGGCCATGAGCAGTCACTTTTCTCACCCTGAATATGTGGGGGGGGAGGGGGGAGAGGGGGAGGAGGGTTGGAGAGGGAGGGGGGGAAGACGGAGATTAAAGGTCAGATTCAACATTGGACACAGCACCTACTATACTTTACAGTGATAGCCCATACTATTTACCCGTGATCATGCACAAGAGATGGAAGTCATTCTAACTAGGGAGGCATCAATCAGGTGACTCTTTGATATCAGGTGACTGGATCATGGAGTCAGTATGCCCATGCATGCCTATGACAATATTCTATGTGCCAGATAAGTGATTAACATTTGTGAAAATCCACTTAGTTCGAAAAAACGGGTGTGTTCCAGTTTCATATTAATCTTAGCCCTCTGACACCGCTAGTGGCTTGCCCCAAGAAAACATAATCCTCTAAAACGATCCGGCTACTTCAATGAATCTGCTAACCTGCCGAACTTTTAAGTGTGGGTCCCTGAGGGAGATGACCCCGAGGTGGCCCTTCGCCGTGTCCTTGTAGTAATACAGGCAGTAGTCATTTCTGAGAATCATGTATCGCTTGTGCCACGTCTTCCGCTTCCCTCCGCACTTGTGTAGCACGCCCGAGTACAGCTCTTTGTGCATGTGTACGGCGTACATCCCCTGGCGGACTGTAATGCAGCACACGGGTAGTAGTAGTAGTAGAGGTTAAACCTCAAAGTTCAAGGTTCAAATCGAGTATCTGCAGAGACATAGGGATACTTATCATCAGGAGCCCATCCATAAGGCTTGTGCCACTTTATGAGGGCATTTTATATTAGGCGTTAATATAAAGTACACAGTTTTTTCTGTTTTATATAGGCACATAATGCGCCCATGGCGTTCAAAGAGTTAAAGCACGGCAAAGCCGCACTCATGGGATCCTGTTATCATACAACACCTGTATAGATGTATTATTAAGATTGACTGAGATGCCTTTATACATGTAGGATACAGTTTTGGATAACAAGGACACTAGACTTACTCGGAGATTACTGAGGTTGCTGGCTGACTTCCTTAAAGCCAAATTGATGTTTGAGTGATTATAAACTGAGACCACTAGGCAAACATATAAACCAATCAATAGGCAGTGAGCCTGTAATTTGATTGGTCAATAGTACTGCAATTTAGCCTCGTACCCAGGCCTTCCCTCGCAGCTTTTACACAGCCGTGGAAAAATGCGTGGGTGCTAAAAAAGCTGCTAAGGAAGGCCTGGGTACGAGGCTAACTGCAATTACCTCTACAACTCAATACGTTTAATATGTTTGCATAATTGGAACAGTAAACCGATTGAAATTTACTCGAAAAACACGTAGTCTAGCTGGCTCATTTGTACAATGTATGAAGAGAATTTCAGCGGTCATCTTCAAAAGTGAATTGACTATAAGGTTTCATAAAGGATTGTTTCAAATGGAGTGCAAAGACATGCAATATGCAGATGTGTGGAGGGCTACGTAGGCTGCTTAAGACCCCCCCCCCCAAAAAGATATTTTGTGGTTCAAGCAGCCAAAAGTTGCGTGTGGTACCTTATGGGGGCCCAAGAGAGGGCTGCTAATAAATCAGTAAATACCTAAAAGATCTACCAAGGGTTTTTGGGGGGGGGGGACTTGGGTTAGTCCCCCCTTTTCTGTATTGAAAGCCTCCATTCCATATACACTATCAATTATCCCAACTAGGAAGAATGCTTGTCTGCTGCTATGAGTGGGATAGACCCCCTCCAGTGTCTCCTTACTAGTCTCAAGAAACAACTGTTACAGTTACATACAGGTGTTCCCCCCCCCCCCTCCTAGCCTTAATAGTACCTGATAAGAGTACACATTGATTTGTGGGTTGCACTGAGGGAATTTTTCATGAGACTGTGTCACTACCTAGCTTATGTGTACGTTACTCTGCTAGTTGAGGAGCCTTATTTTCAAGAGGTATGGACTACGTTGCTTTCTATGACACTAATCACACCAACACTGAGCCTACGTACGGTATGTCTTTTTCAGGTTTAAATTTTACGCCACCCTAAAATGTTGCTGTACCACGAAAGATCTTGCTACAGCCATAATTAATCAGACTATGAAATAATTGGCAGGGATTCCACCAACTTCCATAATGGCTGAATTGGGAGAAACCTTACCACTAAAATGGCCTGACTAGACAGATGCCAACACTCAGCCACCCCAGCAGCTGTGCTGCCATTCAAGTCCTCCTCCACTGCACTCCAGGGGATGCTGATTTGTCTCTGAGAGGCCATAAGTCCTGCAACTACCAGCTCATGATGACTTTAGGTTCCTTTCCACAAAAAGGGCCATGTACATGTCATGAGAGTTGAGTGGGCAGTACTGAGGGATTCTATTGTGTCACAATTCCAGGCCATTGGAATGGAACTGAACTGTTTCTGGGCTGGTACCGGTACAACAGGCCAGCAGCACTGCCTTGTGGAATGGGAATGGGAATGGGACTAGCTAAGTGGCACGGAATGGCATACACTTGGTTCCAATCCAACCTCATGGAAGGGGGGAGGGGGGTTATGCACATATTTGACCATGGGGGGGGGGTGGGTTATGTACATATTTGCATGTGTACATGTATATTTGAAGGGACTACTAGTCAGTACACCATTGGAAGCCACTAGGTGGAAATGCAAAATGGTTGCATGGAATTTGTTAAATCACAGGAATCTGGAAAGTGTGATGTCAGTGGAAAGTGTGCATGACGTCAGTGGGAAGTGGTCGACCACAACATGCTCTGGACCAGATGTCATGTCATTTTCAGGGTCTTCATTAGAGATTGGACTGGCTTCAGGGTTAGTTCATAGGTGTAGTAATCATGGAATGAACTGAGCTGGTACGTTAGGGTTAGGGTGGGCTTAATTACACTGTAAGTGTACTTTAACCTCTCTCTCGGGCCTCCCATTCTCGGGCCTCCAGTTCTAGGGCCTCCCAGCTCCCAGGCCTCCCCGCTCCGTGTAAATGTGAGTGAACGAAGTGAGCGAGGAGAAAGGTTTTTGTACTGCAAGTGACAAAAGCTGGGTGGAGGCCTGGGAACGAGGCTAAGTGCACTTATGATACAGTTTGTTAGACTGAGCTTATGGTACAGGTGGGCTTATACATGTAAGACTGAGTGGGTGGGCTTATACATGTAAGACTGAGTGGGTGGGCTTATACATGTGAGACTGAGTGGGTGGGCTTATACATGTAAGACTGAGTGGGTGGGCTTATACACGTGAGACTGAGTGGGTGGGCTTATACACGTAAGACTGAGTGGGTGGGCTTATACATGTAAGACTGAGTGGGTGGGCTTATGCTATTCGAAATAAACTCATAACACAAGTGGACTTATATATTAACACAAAGATGAGCTGATGAGTGGGCTTACAGTCTAAGACGGCCTTATAGTGGACAGGTGGCGTACACTCTGCAGGGATTGTACTCTCATGGTACGGTAGGGTTATTTCTAAGCCTGGGGAAATGAGTAGCCTTGTACCCAGGCCTCCCCTCGCAGCTTTTTTATATACAGATATATACAGTGCTTTGGACACAGTGACACGGTCAAAATGCACGGTTCATTTTCTTCCCAAGACTGCCACATAATATTATAGTGATAGAAATCACAAACAAATTGCATAGCCAAGCAACAACGAATCAGTTATGAGACAGACAGGTGAGCCGCTGACGTGAATCGTTTGGCACTGACTGTCCACCAGTTCAGGTGGGACTGTCCACCAGTTCAGGTGGTACTGTCCACCTGCTCAGGTACTAGCTCTGGTGGGGCAGCAGGTGGGTGGTGTGTTGGCTACACCCAGCAGCCGGTAGTCCAAACGCCATGGCCACCCTAATGGCCGGCCAAATCCCTAGCCATAGGCACTTGGCAACAGGAGTGGGATTTAAAGCATAAGGTATGCGCCTTCTCATAAGCATTCACACGTGTCTCATAACCGATGACATTAGTGGTTTAAGCAACACTTTTTCTGCCCGTGTGTGTTAGGGAACTGGCACCGTCTAGTGACCAGAAACTGTAATTTCGATCTACTGTTCAGATAGATGTCTCCGAGGGACCTCAGACATGATGTGATGAGTGAGGAAACTAAACGAAGCCACACCCACAGGAACTGAATAAAGCCACACCCACAGGAACCGAATGAAGCCACACCCACAGGAATTGAATGCAGCCACACCCATAGCAGCTGAAACAAGCAAAGTGAGCAAAATCTGCTTTGTATTTTAACAAACTGAAAGTGTGTACTAATATTAAGTTTTCCTTTATGGTTTAATGAAACCTAGCAATGAATGTCACCCTGCCATGGCCTCTAGTAAAGCACATGCCGTGCACACCCCCGCGAATGAGGACAGACACACACATGCACAGCTTGAACCTTGAACCTTGAAGCTGTCCATCGTGTAACAGTAGTAGCGGTGTCCCAGGCCTCACCCTGGGAAAAATAACGAGCTTGCTGCTTGGGCACTGGCACAGAAACGACTGAGCCATACCACGTCGCCTTATTCGGCGGAAAGAACTACGAAATGGGCAGCGATGATTGGCAGTTCTATTCACTCAGTGGCTTCACACAGATTGGAATGAATGACTGGAAAATTGAGTAGTAAGTGCTGACAGCCATACAACTGTAGATCAGTAGGTAAACATATGCACATGTATGGAGAGGCTGACTCAGCATCTCAGGCCATGTAGTGACTGTTGTGAATATATTTTGGTTCTCTTCAAGTGTATGGTTAGTGCCACTTCTAAAAATAGTAACATAATAGCCCCCTCCTGGGAGTGATTAGTGGTAGGTAGTGCACCCAGTCATGTCACGCCTCCACGGTGCTTCTGGAAGTGGAAACAATCTCGTGCCCTGGCCCTAACTTTACCCTAAACCTGTCCCATCGATTCAGGTTGAGGCAACATACATTCCCAGGCTCCACTGCCCAGTGGTGTTCATGTATACTGCAAAAAAAACAACACTGGAATTGGAGCCTGGGAACGAGGTTGGCAACAGGCTTATGGTAGTCATGGAAGTATTGGCAAATACAATGTAGGTAGTTTTCCCTCTGAGGTATAAAGGATGGGACAACAGGAAGTGCCACCCCCCAGAGGACAGCTGTGAAAGTATCAATCCAGGAAACTATGTTACCATAAAGCTGTACATGTAGCTGAGAAAACTTCCTGAGGTAGCCACCAGGTTCTGGTTACTACAACAAGTCTGCCCTATATTTCCATAGAGTAGTATATATGTGGTTCTAGACCTTAGACTAAGGAGTGTGCACTCCCCCCCCTCTCCTCATTGTAACTGCTTTGAATATCATTAAAATTCCTCCACACCTCTGAAAGGAAACTACCTATAGACAGTCCATATATAGTAGTTTGCATATTCATTGGCCACACCATGCCCCAGAGAGACACTTCCACTCCACAGCCTTGACTAATAGTGTCAGGTCTACTGTAGCCTACAGCCACACCAGCCACACTAGCATCAATAGAGGCTATGCATTTGACGTCACATCCTGCTTACAACTGTGTCACTTTCCATTTTCGCCCGTAATGGCCTCTCGTGTGTGGGCGGCTAGAATGGTACGTTCTACAGTGATCTCGGAAACAAGAGCAGCTTGGAACTTACGCTTTCAGTATATCATCTGTCGCTATGAAACAGTTTTCGGCCTTGAACAATTTAGTGAATCTGCCGTCTGCAGCATGAATTCTAAAATAACTTCACTAGCATGCATTGCAATATATTAACTTTGCCTCTCAAGATGGCGCCCTAGCAACAGTTGCTAGATGCAGATGGCGTAAATGCACGGCCTCTATGGGGAGAGGGGTGGGGGGCAATCCAATTGACTCTATAGTCCAAACTATTATCACAGATGGTCAGTGGTCAAAGCCACTCAAAAGGATACAGTCAACGGTCAAAGTGCACTCAAAAGGTGCAATCAATGTCAAAGCCACTCAAAAGTACAGAGAATCACCACAAAGTGGCAAATTTGAGTGGGGACGTTATGTATGAGGTTAAAGGCAGAAAATCTGCACAGTCAATGAAATGGCCAAGGTCTTGGCCCATGGATGCAGCTGTGACTATAGAGTCTATGGGAGTGACCCCCCCCCCCCCCCCCAAACACACACACAAATGGAACCATAAAGTGTACTACAATACAGTACACAATTGTTTCGGCCAATTTGAGCCTTCCTGGCAGGCTCAGCAGATTTGAGTGGGCTTCTGCTTAAGTTTGGGACTGAAGCCAGTTCCAAATGAAACGCCCGAAGCTAAATAAGTGGACACACAATCCCTAAATGAAACCCTGCTGAGATATTTAGAGCCAGTGCCACTAACAGCCAAGGTAGCAGTACCACATGTGCTGTCACTGCTACCGGAGGTGGAGTGCGTAGCCGTAAAACAACAAAATGCTACACAGTGAAGCTGCTTAGCTTGGCAAGAGTCTGTTGCTATGCACAACCTATGAGCAAACTTGGGGTTACCGTGGAGACCAACAGAACTGGAGCCCAGCCATGGAATTTCTTCCACTGCCGTAACTATCGTTCTGTGTCACTATCAAAGAACATCTGAATTATATGTTATAGCATACCAGGAGCCCATAACCCAAAGGGAAGGAGCGTTAAACATGTGTATGTATGCTGATTCCACCTGTTGTCAAATGGCACTTGCACAAAACTCCTTATATGGTAGCTATGCGCTAGGTAAGCGCTACGGTTCACATAGCACTAGTAGCGTAGTAAACCAGCCATGTATAACCGCTAGGCATTCCATATATGGAGTTTTCTTGTAGGTGCCATTCGACAATAGGTGGAATCACTAGTTTAATGCTCCTTCCCTTTGGGTTATGGGCTCCTGAGCATACTAAACATCTGGAAATAATGCTGGGCTTCAGTCCAGGGGCACTACTGAGACTAGCCTTGTACCCAGCACTACTGAGACTAGCCTCGTACCCAGCACTACTGAGACTAGCCTCGTACCCAGCACTACTGAGACTAGCCTCGTACCCAGCACTACTGAGACTAGCCTCGTACCCAGCACTACTGAGACTAGCCTCGTACCCAGCACTACTGAGACTAGCCTCGTACCCAGCACTACTGAGACTAGCCTCGTACCCAGCACTACTGAGACTAGCCTTGTACCCAGCACTACTGAGGCTAGCCTCGTACCCAGCACTACTGAGACTAGCCTCGTACCCAGCACTACTGAGACTAGCCTCGTACCCAGCACTACTGAGACTAGCCTCGTACCCAGCACTACTGAGACTAGCCTCGTACCCAGCACTACTGAGACTAGCCTTGTACCCAGCACTACTGAGACTAGCCTTGTACCCAGCACTACTGAGACTAGCCTCGTACCCAGCACTACTGAGACTAGCCTCGTACCCAGCTTTAATGTTTGTAGCCTTGTTCCCAGGCTTGGAGGCTGCCCCTCGTCCCCAGGCTTGGAGGCCGCCCCTCGTGGATCAGGCTACATGCATCCATGTATCTATGTACATGTGCATGTGCAACACACACACCGACTCTCTCTGTTGGCTACAACACACACACCGACTCTCTCTGTTGGCTACAACACACACACCGACTCTCTCTGTTGGCTACAACACACACACCGACTCTCTCTGTTGGCTACAACACACACACCGACTCTCTCTGTTGGCTACAACACACACACCGACTCTCTCTGTTGGCTACAACACACACACCGACTCTCTCTGTTGGCTACAATCAAATGCATCACAGCTTTCTGTTTAAGTTGCCTTGTTCAGGGCCTCTGAGTAAACATGCCCACCTGGCCAGCTGGCCGTCTCTGGTGCTATAGCTTCCCTGTGTACATAGACGGCGAAAAGAAATAGCATGAACTACTGCGTAAACACTCCATGTAGGTGAGAGTTGCAATTACGACTGAAGATAATTTGAAAAGACCTCTCTTAACACGCTGTATACTATCAGGGCTCCATTTGGAGGGGGGGGGGGGGGTATTCACCCCCCATGGAAACTTTGTGCCCCCCCTTGGGATAAAAATTGAATACTGATCACTGTACACACACACCCCCCCAAAATGTCTTCCGACGTGCTTTAGCCCCCCCCCTTGGGGATTTTCCTGACTGTAGCATACTTATTTATTGATCACTATACACACCCCCCCAAAATGTCTTCCGACATGCTTTAGCCCCCCCTTGGGGATTTTCCTGACTGTAGCATACTTATTTGTTGTTCTTTCAGTATAAAGATACTAACACTATGGCTTATTGAGCGATATGCAACACGTCTGCTGAATGACCCTTAATGGCTTTTTGCTGGACCCCTTATTAACAACAACATCACACTTCACCGCTAGCCTTGTTTCCAGGCAACACTAACTGTACTCTACATGTACATGTATGATCTTCTATATAATGTGTGCAAATTTCTAAGCTGCTACTAAATATAGCGCTCCACGTCACTGACCATGCACAAATTGTCACAAGGTCTGCCAACAATTGCCAGGAACTCACGCACAAGTCTCATACAGGACAAACAGACACTCACTCTTACCTGGCCTTCCACCCACATTTCATTGGATAAAATTAAGCAAGAGCCCCAGTATGAATCCACTGGATAGCCACAGACAAACTACTGTAGGTGCTCTAATAGACCATATTCGGTTAAGAGGACTTCTGGCGTTTTTGCTGCCATGGCAAAAATAGTTCCTTGCATGTAATGTTTATCACACAGAAATGTCATCTTTCAAATTTGAAGTAAATTGGACATTAAATGGTGTAGGCATGACCTCACAAACTTATACACATTTTATATATGCTCATATGAGGGATTTGGTCTGGAGGCGCCTCCAGACCAAATCTCTAGTAACATAAATTTTTAATTATTATATGGGGCTAAGATATTGCTTGGGTATGAGGCTAAGACATAGCCTGGGTATGGGGCTAAGACACTGCATGGGTATGAGCATAGCCTTGTACTTAGAGCTGAGAAAGTTGGGGGGGTTAAGGTATGAAGCTGTCAGTAACCATGACAGCTCTGTGTTCATGGGTGGGTGTTGTATACACAATCACTGCATAACATGTGGAAATGATCAAGACATTTCCTCCAACAACATCACATCAAGCTGAAGGAGGTGCATAAAAACCATTCATGGTTACTGACACAAAAATGAAATTTCTGCAGGCTCTCTGCAGTGTCAATTTTGACTGGTACTCCTCGGGGAAACAGTGGGTGGTGTTGGTCATGCACTATAGAGCACTTGCATAACCAACTACGAAGAAAAGCAATTTAATTACAGAAGGCTATTAGCCTAGCCCCTGTGGACATACCATCACAGATCGTACCCAACTACGGAGAACCACCAAATCAACAACTTAATGGAGTGTACTACGTAGATTAGTTGCCAAAGAAATTGATGAGGCACTGCCAAGACACCTCGAGGGCCATTAACTCCCCAAGGTCAAAGATGGCAATATAACCCAGAGGAGGTTGGACACAGTCACCTGCAAACAGACACTTGATTATGTAATGCCATTCTCTTGGCCGCTAAAACGACAAAGAGACTGCCACAAAGCATCGGATAGCACAGTATATACATGTATACCCACTCTAACCAAAGAAGTTGGCTACAGTATGACTACACTAGAAATAGAATCACAAGGCTCATCATACAATCTGATGTACTGAGGATTTTCTCCAGCACGGTTGCCTTTAGTATCTCAAGGTAGGCTAAGAACGGCAGGGTTCCCCAGCAACCAGCAGGGGTATACTCAGTTTCAAAGTGGTTATTAACTTAGTACAATGTATACTATCAGTAAATTAACTTATTGGAATATAACGAATGAAACGTCACCGCAAGTCGTGACTATCCTCCTCTGGGTAGAGCCCAAGGTCATGGAACTCTAACTGACTGCATGTTGGCCATAATCATTCATTGCGCAGGTACTGGTAACCAACATTGGACCACTACTTATTCAATATTAGTTTTGTATCAGGGGCTTTCCCGGAAGCTCATGGGTTGGGGGGGGGGGGGTGCATTAATCCACCACAAAAAGGAAATGACTTTTGCCACACTCCCAGCATGATTAAACCAGTGGCATTTTATAAAACAGGCTGCACATACAGTATAAGACTGACAAAGTCACAGCATGATTATATACATAACCAGCGGTATTCTAGGCCGCACACACAGCATAAGATTGACACAGTAACTGCATATTCACAGTAATAGTGAGAATGGCCGGACAAGGTGAGTCTCTAAAAGGCGTGCAGGCGAGCAATAAGAATTGGAATTTGATATGTTTTGTGCGCCAATTTGTGGTTGGTAGAAAGAGAACCTGATCGATATGAATACTGAGAACCAACCGAGATCCTTTTTGAAGAGGACTAATATGCGACAAATAGTGCCCTGCAATCCAGCAATCTGATTGGATTATATAGTGCAGCAAATATGCAAGGCATGCACACACCCACACTAACTAATCACAAGTAGGAACAGCACTAGGTACATCTATGAGAAATAAAAATAAACAAACAACAAAATGAAGTAGCCACCAAGGGCTTCCCATGAGTGTGTACACTACAGCCTCTTTCTTGTGCAGGCTTCTTACCCCCCCCACAACTTAACACAAACAATCTGAAGGTAGGATAGCTATATATAACAATCTGACTGACGGGAGACCTGAACGTGAACCTGGTTTGGGCAGTTCGGACGCTGTCCTGAGTACATATAACGTCCACAACCAATCACCCAAAAGCTTAGCGCCGTGTTGAACAGATAGAGGACCCGAAATTTAATATGCGGGCTGTACCATTATACAAGAAAGATAACTTACTAGATATTACTGCTAGTAATAACTTTAACACTGCTGCTGCAGCAAATTGAATACAGCTGCATTGAATTAAACATCCCAACTCACCGTAACTACGCACAGCTTATATCTTCTTTCTCAAGCTTGGTACTGTGTATTCGAAACAGGATGACTGCAAACACACACAGCTGTACTCTATCGCAGTAGTACTAAAACTGGTACAGGAGATTTCTTTCGCAAATACTTTCAGCTTCCGTTTACTAAATACTAAGACAAGTGGCTTCCTGGTCGACTTCACCAATATGGGGCGTGGCTGAATGGTTTTGATCTCTAATTAACCCCCACCATAAATAGATCACTGAGCTCTTCAAGCTTAGTACTACTGTGGTGTATAACCATCTACTTTGCAGTCAGCATAATTTTTCGTACGCAGTACACCAAGCTCAAAAAAGGAGTAAAGGTAAATGAGGATAATTCCGATACTGAATGCCCTGAACCTTGTCAGATTTCAGCCTCAACATCACAATCATGCATCAGGAACGCTAAATGCTCATCTTGCTTTCAGATTTCAGCGTTCAAATTTCCTGGATACTCAACCAGCAAATGAGTGTTCAGGGTTCCTGATGTCGAGGCTAAAATCTGACGCAGGATCAGAATCCTGGTGTGCAGAGAAACTGACGACGCTGCTCGTCCAGTTGACATGATAAGATGAAAGCAGATTGGCTGGTGGGTATACCCAGCAGGTTGCTCGCGTTCCCAGGCCTGCACCCCCTTGCAATATGATCTGCGTGCTGTAAGTGCTGAAGCCAGTGTGCAGGCCTGGGAAGGAGGCAAGGAGGAGGCCTAGTAGCAGGCCTCCAAGCCCATCTATTCATGTTGCAGCTTTGATAGACACCGCAGGCTTAAGCTTCATTGCAGTTATGTGTATTATAACAAACAACTGGCTTCTTACGTACAAAATAGTTGACTATTCCTCCTATTGCTCCTACCTCCCTGGTGTACAAGATGGGTGTGGCTTGACGGGCATAATGCAAATGAGCGATATATGTTTTCCATGGCAGCTAGCCTGAATGTGTAGAAATGATGCACTTATCGTTGTGTTGCGTAGCTCCACCCACTAAAAATTATAAGTGAGACTGAAGCCAATCCAGTATTCCTCTGTGTGCCTTCACTGTCGGAGAACTGCAGCTGTCCTTGCCCATGCAAAATTTTGCCCTTCTACCCTCCGCGTCACGCACGTGAGAAAACATACCAGGCCCACACAGTGAGAAAACATACCAGGCCCACACACTGTGTGGGCCTGGTATGTTTTCACGTGCGTGACGCGGAGGGTAGAAGGGCAAAATTTTGCATGGGCAAGGACAGCTGCAGTCCTCCAACTCATCAAGGAAGGCAGTGAATCTATACTTCTTGTAGCTACACTTCGGAGCCCATTTGTACCGCAGACTGAGCACTGAAACACTATCACCAGCAAAAGGTAGAGAAGTGAAACAGTCTTTTGAGCAGTCCTGCCCACGCACAATTATGTAGTAGAGTAGTCTACTCTACTATGAGTATCTGCAGCAGCAGAAAATTGCATGGTAAATTTACAACCCGCATGCTTTCTCGAGCAGTCTCCTCCCTGCTCTCTGCCTGCTTCATTTTAGTATACCGAAATCCCCTTGACTCTCCCTCCCCTGCAGCGCAGTCCAGCATGGCACCAGAAGGGGGATATACCCTGGTGTTTCAATGTATCCTGATGGCCGGGCTGGGGCTGCTGGCCAGCTATGTGGTGAACCAGTGGAGTACAGCGGTGCCCGGCTTGCAGAGCTCAAGCCCCCATCTGCAGCAGACGTGCAAAGGCTTCATAGAGAAGACAAAGCTCCTGCCAGGCATGAGGATGTCCACTAAGACGCCGTACCAGTTTGATGCTCCTGTGAAGGATGAAAGCCTAGTGGATGGCTGTAGCGCTGTACAGGTAAAAAAAAAAGGCTACACTAATTTAATAACACTGCCGAAATTGAAGGGTTGCTTTAACCCAGGTAGGAGAATGTGCATGCAGTTTCACTGGTTAATCACATACTGTATTGGTGACAGTACATTTACCCCTATAGATAAGAGAGCGATTATTTTCATAATCGCACACTTTTTATAGTTCAACAAGGTTGTAACCATAGGAACTGTACTGATATGTGATTAACATGGATTCTCGGGCCATTTGGGAATATTTGCATATGCAATAGGCAAAATTGCACTGGCTTCGCTCATGCAATTACTTTGCCTCCAATCCATGTAATTACCCATACCAATTACCTAGACTTTGTTTGCCTATACAGATCTAGGGAGTGGATTAAAGTTTATTATTCACATTTCAACAATTATGAAAACATCTAGGGAATACATGAATGTATGTCTGTGATCAAAGTTGGTACTCATGTGTGGTCTATAATTAGAATTAACATGTACGTGGGCTCATTAGTGGGTCCCGGAGGAAAAAAACAGAATAATATGGTAGCCTTACGATATTACTCAGAATGTGAATAAGCTACCCCAATGACCTGACAGATGGTCAGAGGAGAATCATAATGTAGTCACCAGGAGCACATAAGAAATGGATCACCAGCAGGTAATTTCAACCAAGTTATAACTCCTTCATCAGTATAGTGCACAAGTTTGCAAAATATAACTCCTTTATCAGTATAGTGCACTTGTTCAGATATGGAGCAGTTAGTTGTGTTATGGGTCAGGTTAGAGTCAGGATCAGGTTATGTATATAGCGACCGCATTCTTTAGTTTATCCTGAGTATACTGTATACTAGTCTCGTTCCCAGGCCACGTGGTAAAATTCGAAAAGAGTCTACTCTCCCCTCCACTAGAGCCTGGGAACGAGGCTAGTTGCATACTTCCTTAAATATAGCTCCATGACCAGTAGAGTCCAGCAATCTGTGGCATTGGCAACAGAGCTCAACTGCAACTAGTGCAAGCAAGCAGACACAATAATTGAACAAATAGTGATTGATACCAATTTATTGGCTAGTTTTATTGATCAGACCTAGCCATGTTGGAGCAAAATTACCGCTTGTCTTGTGTTGGTGATGTATTTTCGCTGTCATCTAGTAAGTTCCTGCATGCAAGCTGGTTTTCGGAGTCATTAAATGTGGCAGAAATAACATAGTCAAGAAATCTCTTCTGTTTACATATTAAAATTAGTATTAGAAATGTATCATATTTTACGTTTCACTCTGCCACGTGTACACAAAACAGTGTACACAGACATTGCATGGATTGTGTAATCTATTGCAAGTGCTGATATTATATGAAACGAAGCTACACTATGTAATCATACACATGCCAACTGTTTCACCATCTAAAGAACATACAGTATCACCTTTGAGCTAGAGGTTTTGAGCTTAGGCAGCCCTGGTGAGGTATTGTGGAAGGGCTATCTTTCAGAGATTTTACATCAGAGGGGGGCTCATGTCCAGTATTGCTTGGACCCATTAGCTAATTTAGCAAAGCCATTTTGTAGGTGAAGGATAGGAGGCCTTGTCTTTATCACACTGAGTTCCTCAGGGGGACAATAATTGAGAAGAGAGAATGAGGGAGGGGGAGGATGAACAGTTGGATAGTCTAGCCAGATTATGATAGCATCATTGGCTGATTGCCAGCCTGTAGGCAGAAATGGCGATTGCAAATGAGGACGTGAGTAGTTTGCTCTCTGTACTCCTGAGTGCCTTACATATTTAGTTTGCTTTCTGTCACACTGGGCGACTGTGTGTACACTTGAGGTTTGTTCTTTGTCATGCTGGGCAACTGTGTGTACTCTTCAGTGCCTTATGTGTTTTAGTTTTCTGTCACACAATTAAATGTGTGTACACTTGAGCTCCTAACATAT
The DNA here is from genome assembly GCA_963921505.1 of Phakellia ventilabrum. Taxonomy (NCBI): domain Eukaryota; kingdom Metazoa; phylum Porifera; class Demospongiae; order Axinellida; family Axinellidae; genus Phakellia; species Phakellia ventilabrum. The sequence continues at coordinate 1,376,307 of OY997378.1, read as the reverse complement.
TTTGTTTGCTCTCTGTCACACCGGCCAATCATGTGCACTCCTGAGCATATGAGGAGCATGTGACTGCTGATTGAAGGCACATCCAGTTGCTATTAACTAAAGGGTTGTTACATGTCTAATACTGGACTGAATATTACTCTCACTTGTGATAGGATTGAATGTAGTTTACCCCATCGGGTGACTTGTGATAAATACCTTTAAAAAGTATACAACATTTACACTATTAAGAAAATAAGTTAGCAAACGGTTGAGTAAGTCACGTACATGCATTTTTTGCAGCTGTATGCTGTGTTCCGCCACGGGTCACGGTTTCCCAAGGATAAATACATTCCCAAGTGGAACGACTTTCAGGCAGAGCTGGAGAAGAGGCTGCCAAAGGGAGCAGCACTGACCCCCACTGCCGCAGAGCTAAGCCAGTGGAAGAACCCCTTCACAGTGCAACACGGAGCAGAGACCAGAAGAGGCCTGTGGGAACAATACTGCCTCGGCAAGAGGTTTCAAGAGAGGTTTGTGTGGGCTGCCGTACCTTAGGCACACAAATAAATTAAAAGAATAAGTGTTGGTTCACCTCTGCAGTAAACTAGTATGTATTTTAAGCTGGTATCTCTATCATCCATTTACAGATTTCCCAAACTTCTTGTGAAGAATTACTCAGCAGATGCTTTCTCCTTTAGATCAACACAAAAATCTAGGACTGTCAGAAGGTAGTTACCAGACGAGACTTAGCCTACGTATAGTTACAGTGGTAGACTGTCAGAAGGTAGTTACCAGACGAGACTTAGCCTACGTATAGTTACAGTGGTAGACTGTCAGAAGGTAGTTACCAGACGAGACTTAGTTACAGTGGTAGACTGTCAGAAGGTAGTTACCAGACGAGACAGTTACAGTGGTAGACTGTCAGAAGGTAGTTACAGTGGTAGACTGTCAGAAGGTAGTTACAGTGGTAGACTGTCAGAAGGTAGTTACAGTGGTAGACTGTCAGAAGGTAGTTACAGTGGTAGACTGTCAGAAGGTAGTTACCATAGTTACAGTGGTAGAAATCTTTTGGTGTCTCTTTACAGCGCTCTGTCATTTGCACAAGGAATGTTTGAAGACACGGGACCACTGAATGGATACCAGGTATGGTTAGGCAGTTTGTGCATATACATATATCAGTAACCAACCTAGCCTCGTTCCCTGGCTCTTGCATGGGCGGAGTAAAGAGCCCTGGAAAGAGGCTATACGAACCAAGAGAAACAAAGCCGAATTACCCTGCAGCAGGTTCCCTGCCAAATCAATAGCCTCATTTGTATACTATTAGGCACTCCCTGGCCATTTTTTGGTGTTCACTGTGCAAATATGCCGGGAATTTGGGCCTAATGCAACATGTTATGTAGACCATATTGACTAGATTTGTTTATCTGTCAGGTCTCTGCCATAGGACTGTTTTTGATTAAATATGCACAGTGTGCCCTATATAGCTGTCCTGTATATGGATGGTGGCCCTTGGGTGGTTGCCACAGTGGCATGATGGGCTGGCCTGAAATATACCATAGTATAGGAAACTACCGTAGGCATACTTTTTTGCGAGACAAATTTTCGCTATAGTCACGATTGAGTCCCCAACCGCGAAATTTAATGTTCGTGAATTACAGTGTTACGTATGTACATTGCGTAGCATGAGACCCTGAACCACAAATTTAAAATTGCACAAAACGTTTGGCCAGGTGCAACAGAACTGCATGATGTTTCAACACTATAAACATGGGTACATGATCAGTACATGTCACATGGTACCATTTGTTGGTAGGTTACCACATTGGTTTCTTTGCAGGGAGATTTTTGTATACTGAAATGATACCGTAGTAGGAAACTAGCTACAAGCTATGCCATCAACAGCAGTCAGAGGTTCTCCCACTACAACAGGTAGATTCATGGAGTAGATTCATGGGGTACATGACCAGTACATGCCACATGTATGCTATACAGGAAACCTATACATGGAGCAGTCCTGAAAAGGGCAATAGTGGCATCTCCTTCAAGACACATAACGGTAGATTGGCAGCGTGGCCATAGGCACAGCTAGTAGACACACAGAAAGTTTAGTTAACTAACTATAACTAAACTTAAATTTGCACTCTAAATAGAGTTTTAACTAAAACTAGAACTAAATTATATGAAGCCATACTAAAACAACACTAACAGAAACGCAACAAATTAGCTACAGACTAAGAGCGATAGCTTACCATGCTTTCTTACAACAGTTGTCGAACGATTTACCAGTAAAACCTGCCGTTCAGTCGCTCTAGGCTACACTGCACTGCTGCACTTGTCAACCTGGCTGGGAAACTACAAGCTATCTATCCAACAGCAACAGCTAGGTTCATGGAATACATGACCAGCACATGCCACATGTGTGGTACAGGAACATTTACATGCATGGGGCTGTCCTGAAACAGTACTTACAATCAGATGTTACTGTTGCCCCACTAGATGGTTTGTGAGATACATAACCAGTACGTACATGCCACAGGTACCAGTTATCTGCAGGTTACCACATTGGTTTCTTTCTAGCTTTATACTGGGAGTTGTAATTTGCTTGCACAAGGTTGTCCAGAAATAGTATAATCCTTCCAACTGTGGCTGGGTTAAATTACCCTTACATTTTGTTGGTGTGGATACCTTCCCTGCAGCCCATTGACCTGGAGTCTACCAGTCTGGACCAAGACTTTCTCCTGAGATTCTTCGATGAAGAGTGTCCTTTGTATGACGAGCGGGTTACCAATAATGAGGTAGAGTGATAAACATACATGCACCTTCCCATTAATCCCAGGCATGAAATCTCTCTCATCAGTGCTTACAGTGTTTGCAGAAATAGTGAAGCAGAACTTCTGAACTCAGCCCTATAGTAATAGTTGCCTGGTTTTGCCACTCTTTTGCATGAACATTCTTTGGTGGCTTTTATTGATGTGGTGGCCGTATGGATCAGTCAGACTTTGGGGCAAGTTTACCTAATATATACATGTAGCAGGGTCTGCCAGTATTTGAGACCCGAATGGCTCAACCTGGAAGAAGACAAGGGTCTGGTGCTTTCACTGGACTCTGGTCAAGCATTTCCCAGCATTGCTCAGTTGTAGTGTTTGTATCATGCAAAGCCATATAATGAAAGGACTGCAGAGGGTTATATTTCATTTGAATTCGAAGAACCCTTTTTTGAAGGGAACTTGCTCATTTCCTGGGGAATGTTTCCCTGGAAATGAGCCCTGGCAACTGCATTTTCCTTTGAAGGAATGTGGTAAGCCATACAAGGACAAGCTTGCCCATACGAGAGTTGCAAGGGAAGGCTTCTGGTCACTTGAGTCTGTTTAGTTTTTGGATCATGGGGAGTCAGTATGGTGAATACGTAATGTCAGAAGCAGAGTTCTTCAGTCCTGCGATGTCCGCTTGCCCCAACTGAGTGCCAAAATGTCTAAACTAACTACTATTGAAGCTGGTTAGAGTTGTCCCCAGAATACAAGCTATTTAAACCATGCCTGTTCCTTGACTCAATTATAATAATCATTAATCCCTTGGGCTTTGCTCTCGGCTATCACTTCGTTTATTACTGATAAACTGACAGGCATGGTCTAACTGTAACGAAGACACCATAAATAGCCAGGGTGTCATACGGGGGAAAGGGGGGATATCCCCCCCTAACCCAGGTCCCCCCCCCCCTAGATATCAGACCAGAATTAAATTAATTTTATCTTAAAACAAAGTAGTATACCAAATTAAAGTGAATACAGTTAAAGCTCAATGTATCTATTTTGTTATTAAAGTGAATACAGTTAAAGCTCAATGCGTCTATTGACCGATGCTTCTTCGAAGCACCATGGGTCGCGGTTTCCCCCCCCCCAACCTAAAATCCTGTATGACACCCTGATAGCCCTATCATTTGCCACTTACTAGACACTGTCTGCGATGCTAAAGAGTTACCTCAACTCTTCAGAGATGAATGCAGTGGTGAAGAATGTCCAGTCACTCATAGATCCAGGTATGTATGTATACAACATTCATGTATGTATGTATGTATGTATGTATGTATGTATGTATGTATGTATGTAACAATAACATACTTGCTCTCCTGAGTGTTTCAGTGACTGTACCGTGCCTTATCAGCATGTTGACAAAGTACTGTGTCTATACTCCTCATAGCAGTGTGTAATGTGCACAAGGCCTTACACCGGAAATAGTTTCTGCATTAAAAGATATGTAATGTAATGTATGTGTGCCCTGTATATTTCCACAGGACAGCAGCTGTGGAACCTTACTACTGATGATGTGGTCACAATGTATGAAATCTGCATCCACGAAGTAGCAGTCTTCAGGAAAAGCAAGTAAATTGTACACGAGGCTGCAGTAATCAGATTATACTTTAATAGCAAAAGGGAAATATGTTCTGCTGTCATATCAACAAGGTGATCCTCGCATACCATCGTGTGCATGTACATCTATCACTTCATAGCTACACAATCTTCTACTCCTAAACTTCATCTCATGCACACCTGAGTTTACTAATCTAGTAACACACTATTATCTTTCAAAACGTTTTCTTTTTTTTAGTTGGTGTTCCCTGTTCAAGGATGATATGGCAGTTGTGGAGTACTACAATGACTTCAAAGCGTACTGGAAAAAAGGTGGGAACACTATAATTGGAAGAGTACTGTAATAGATAGAACCCTCCAGTATCGACAATTGGTGGCATTTGTTTTAGCTAAGGAAAGTGTAGCCTCAGTCTAGCAAGTGATTTGGAAGAAAGAGTGTACTGGCAGCTGGACACCTCCGCACATGTTTCTGGAAACGTTTCCAGAAACAATCCTGTGCCCTGGCCCTAACCTTACCCTAACTCCATCCCATCCATTCAGTTGCAAGAATTGTGCGTTCCCAGGCCTACGCAGCAGCTTTTGTCGCTTGCAAATAAAAAGCTGCTGCGTAGGCCTGGGAATGAGGCCAGGGAAAGGGTGAATTGACTTTATAATAGCACTCCTAATGGCAGCAATGTGGTTCCAGCTGCGTAGGCCTGGGAATGAGGCCAGGGAAAGGGTGAATTGACTTTATAATAGCACTCCTAGTGGCAGCAATGTGGTTCCAGCTGCGTAGGCCTGGGAATGAGGCCAGGGAAAGGGTGAATTGGCTTTATAATAGCACTCCTAATGGCAGCAATGTGGTTCCAGCTGCGTAGGCCTGGGAACGAGGCCAGGGAAAGGGTGAATTGGCTTTATAATAGCACTCCTAATGGCAGCAGTGTGGTTCCAGCATCACATTATTCCAATCTTTGGTTGCTCCTTCCCTCACTCAATCCGAGATAATTGTTTAGGTGTGGTATTTCTATCCAACTCAGCATAATAGCACTCCTAATGGCAGCAATGTGGTTCCAGCATCACATTATTCCAATCTTTGGTTGCTCCTTCCCTCACTCAATCCGAGGTAATTGTTTAGGTGTGGTATTTCTATCCAACTCAGCATAATAGCACTCCTAATGGCAGCAATGTGGTTCCAGCATCACATTATTCCAATCTTTGGTTGCTCCTTCCCTCACTCAATCCGAGGTAATTGTTTAGGTGTGGTATTTCTATCCAACTCAGCTTATGGCTTTGACATTGTGTGGAAGCGAAGCATACCCTTGGTCAGAGACATTATGGACACTTTCCAGGAATCCACAAAGCAAAATGTAACAAGGCAAATGAAGTTAAGGTTAGCTACATGTACATTGCATTGACACTTGTGGCAAAAATTTGGGACAGAACAGACATTTTAGGGGGGGGGGGGGGGGGGGGGCTACCAGCCTCTCCAAGGGTAATGTATTAGCCATTTTCTCCTTGGTTACATAGATTTGCACACGCAGAAACTCTCCTGCCTCTGGCTGCCTTTTTTGGTCTCTTTAAAGATAACGTCTCACTGCTGCTTAATAACTATGAAGGTATGTACATGCATAATATTATTACATTTTGATATATAGTGCATGCACCAACTTGTAGCATCTGCATTTTACAACATGCATGCTCTCTCTGTTCTACACACATTAATCCTTTGTTCCATGTAACATGTGTACATGTATGCACCAGCATATTCCTCTGTGAGGCTATAAATTGGAATAGGTACCCCTGTGAAACAATGCTTTACAGACTTGGAACTGCACTGAGACGTAATGCACATTATTGTACTCTCCATACAGAGATGAAAAATCGCAATTTTGCTCTCCGAAATGTTGTCCCTTTCAGTTCCAGTGCTGTGTTTGTGCTGTATGACTGCAGTGGGAGTGGAGTCTCTGAAGGTATTTGTTAGTATAACTTCTCCTTCATAACCTATTATGAAAGGGAGCCGTCCTAGCCTCGTTCCCAGTCCTGGGTACGAGGCTAGAGCCGTCCCTGCTACAGCTTCAATCTCTCTGTTGGAGACTAGCAAGTAGTCCGCATATTATGAAGAAAAATTGGCCGTCTCCGGGTTGTGGAGGAAATTTCTGAACTTCAATTGCACAAACGTTTTCGACCCAAGCTGGCTCTTCATCAGGCACAATGAAACATACAAACATGACAGTTCTTTATATAGTCAGAGATGTAGCAGACAATGACTTTGTTTACAAGCAAGCATTATGAAATCTTGCAAACTGCTTGGCTTTTTCAAGCCAAGCTGTGCCCTTGATTTCCAGTCATGGCTTCGGCGGTGGGGCCTGTAGGTTGGGGGCCGAGTCTCCTCGCCAGGGATGGTGGTAGGTGTGGTTCATAACTGAACAAGCTTACGACTCTGAAGGCTTTTCATGAGGACTGAAGGCTCAACAAAGGCAGCAGCTCGTGATCCATAAATGGGTAGGCAGAACCCTCAAAATTGAGATAAAGACAGCAGAGCTTGCACAGCAGTGTGTTTTTACCTCCTGGTTATAGCTTAGCTTACTTTTGGTGTTATCTGCCATTCTCAATGTAGCCTCGTACCCAGGTTTTCCACGCCCAGATTTTATCTCGCAGCCGTGGAGAAAAATTGATAGCTTGTACTGGGGTAGCTCTTTTATACAGGAAGTTGCAGTGTAGTGTAAACCGCAAGTTCTGTGACTCTAAAGGCTCAAGAGGGAAGGCAGCAGTGTTTATTGAGATAGCCTTGTACCCAGGCTTTTCACCCGATATTTCTCCATGGCTGTGAGATAAAATCTGGGCTTGCAAAGCCTGGGTACGAGGCTATCTCAATAAACACTGCTGCCTTCCCTCTCGAGCCTTTAGAGTCACAGAACTCGCAGTTTACACTACACCGAAACTTCCTGTATAAAGAGCTACCCCAGTACAAGCTATATAATTATAAAATCGCCCTACAACTGCTAATCCTCTAACCCTTTTCTTCCTTCAGATGAACTATTTAAAGTGCGCCTCCTCTTCAATGAAAGTCCGATAACCATTCCCTCCTGCAATAGTAGCCTTTGCCCACTGAATACCTTGCTGCAATACACCGTGCAGGTCACAGGAGGACAGAATTTCACTCAAATGTGCAGTTTATGATGGCCTTTTGATCTTGACATTTTACGTTAATCTTCTACTCTACTATCTATGGTTAATGCAGAATGTGTACATGCTTTTTGTATTTATGATGTACTATGCCCTTATACATGAGTACATTTAAGGAACAGCTACTGTATTCTATTTGGTACCTTTCTCACCAAGATTGTATCTCGCTCCCATGGATTTTCTCCATATAGCTGTGAGACAAAATCTGGACAAGGTTGAAGACTATCTTGGAATATGTACTGTACCCTCAGATATCCATACAGTTTCAGCTTGCATGACTGCAATTTTGCAAATCAGCAAAAACATACATGCAGCTAAAACGCGAAAATACGTGCTAATGCAACCCAAATGTAACAACTACTGCATACTATAATGTGTTGTACATGTAGGCCATAGTAATTTGTTACGGTACCATGCCTCACTATTGACAGAGATGGAGAGAGGTTTAAAATAGCATGCACATTCCTATATATTATGGCAGCAATAGATCTCCATCATCATTGAGACCGGTAGATCTACTCCGTTGCCACCCAGGAGTTCCAGCTTTGCATGCACAATGGCCTTTCACTGAAAAAAAAAACATGCAGTAAACAGTTTGCAGTCTGTCAAAAAAAAAAGTATGCAATCCAGTAGATATCAGACTAAGTTAGTACAGTTCCTTTCTTTATTGCTTCTGAACCATCAGCATAGCTAGTATATGTTGCAATCAGCTTATCCAACTCGGGAGTTGTCTTCTTGATGTACTCATGCTGAGAAATGGCAGCATACCAGGTGTGGTACCGCTTGATTGAAGTCCTCGTCATCAGGGATGCTGAATTTGCGGTATATACGTAGTGTGGCAGTACTGTCTGGAACCCTATGGCAAATGGAGCAAGCATGATATCAACTTTACCCAGTGTACTCCCACTGAAAAATGGGCCTTCTGCAGCTGGCCTTGGCTCGCTCTTTATTAGCTAACCGCTATAGTGTGTTATTCGTTGTCTCGCACCGCGCAGTCTCAGCCCCACCCCTTCAATTGTTCGAGAAGGTAAGCTTACAAGCAACACGCAAACAAAACTCAAAACTAACATACTGCTATAAGTACGCCATGTTACAAAATAAAAATGCACACTATCACAAAACACATCAGCATAATCTTTTGTTGCCTCTTTCCAAAACATACAACAGTTTCCAGTAAATTATGTATGTGATCCAGCAATCAGACTAAGGTAGCACAGTTCCCTTCTTTATTGCTTCTGCAACCATTGAAGTAGCTGAACCGTCAGCATAGCGAGTATATGTTGCAATCAGCTTATCCAACTCAGGAATTGTCTTCTTGATGTGCTCATGCTGAGAAATGGCAGCATACCAGGTGTGGTACCGCTTGAAGTCCTCATCATCAGGGATGCTGAATTTGCGGTAGTGTGGCAGTACTTTCTCGAAACGTACGGCAAATGGAGCAAGCATGATGTCAACTTTACCCAGTGTACTCCCGCTGAAAAATGGGCCTTCCGGGTCCATCTCTGCTATCAGGGTCCGCACACCCTTAAGGATGTCTTCCTTCGCCTGAGTTCTTTCCGATTCTTCCTTCTTCATCAGAAGTCTGTAATACGGAGGCTCAAGCTTTTTGGAGATGTGGTCGCTCCACATGCGAACTCTTGCCCTACCGTATGGATCTGTTGGTAGCAAATGTTTTCCTGTGTTCCAGGCCTCATCGATGTACTCTATACAGATGGAGGATTCGTACACTGACTTTCCATTGTGGACTATGGTGGGTACCAGACCCTGGGGGTTGAGTGCCAGCCATTCCGGGGTCTTGTTGTACGGATCTTGCTCGATGTATTCAAATTTGACTCCTTTCTCCAAGAAGGCGATCCACGCCCGTTGTGCGTACGGGCAAAACCACGCATTGTACAGTTTCGGTAGCTGAGACGCCATATTAAATTGCCAGCGAGAGCTCAGTCCTCAGTCCGCTCCTTCAACGAATGGAACGGCGTCGCGCCGACCTCAACGCCCGACGGCTTCTAAATTACCAAAATAATTGGGTAAAAATTTCTAGACCTCCCCTCAGGCTCAGCTCAGAGCTCAAAGTCGCGGAGCTCGAGTATGATGAGAGAGAAGTAGGCCGTTGGAATCTGCAAGGTAAGTATCAAGTGCAGCAGCTGTGTAGTTAACTTTAATACAGTATGATACATGGTACAGTAGGACTAGGATGAGTGCGTGGTTGTCGTTCCAATTCCGGGGGCCTTCCCTTCACGTTTGTACGCATCGCGAGAGGGCAGGGCAAAGGTAGCTCAGGGTACATGACAATGTACGCAGAGAAAAAACAAACATCTGATCTTCATACCCTCCACTTACCCTACGCATCCCTTTTGGTGTGTCTGAAAAGGAGCGAACTTCGTCCACTCCAAATTAGTATTTAGTGTCTGGTCCTCTGCCCGTATCCATTTGTCACAATTGAGCGACTAGATTACATAATCACAACATGATCCAGGATAATGGAATGCACGTGGTGTACAAGGACTCTTGTAACGGTTGTGTAGTTCGGGAAAGGTGGAACAGAGTTCTCTATCCATGGAAGATACTAGTCTCGTGGGCCAGCCCCCTTCCACAAAATTTTGCGGAAGGGGGCTGGCCCACGAGACTAGGAAGATACTTCCTCCCGAGTATCTTCTGTTCCCTTCCGCATGACATCATCGAGCAAGCGTGAAATAGTACAGAATGGAAAGGGCATAATCGTTATGTTGTGTACAATATTCTGAGGTCTGGTGAAGATAATGAAGTCCTATAGTCCTTATCACCCACCCACCGCATCCTGAAGAAAGGAAAGATTAATTTGGAGTGGCCTTAATCCTTTATCATGCTCGTCTATGACAGTGTATCGTATACTGTAAGCAATTCTTAGCCTTGATGTGGTCTGGGATTAGCCTCGATGTGGTCTGGGATTAGCCTCGTACCCAGGCCTCCCCTCGCAGCTTTTTTTTTTGCAGCCCTGGAGTCGTGAGTGGCTGTGAGCCAGACCCAATCGACTGACTCATGACATGATGTACGAAGGGACCCTTGGAAACTTTGTGCCCCCCCCCCCTCCCCCTTGGGATTTTCAACTAGAGCTTCAAAATTGATTACTGTTCACTATACTCACGCCCCCCAAAATGTATTCCGATGTGCTTTTGCCCCCCCCCCCCCCCCCTTCTCCTTGGGGATTTTCCTGAATGAACCCCTGTATAATAGTGTTTTATCACTTCCCCTCAGGTTGCAGTTACCCTGCCAAGTCCGGCCATGGATATCCTGAAGGAGCTGTTTGGTACGTGTGATGAACTACAGATCAACAAGAGCCTGTTTGGCAGTGAGGTCGGACACGGTGACATCAGTCTCGGTCAGTGGCATACCTGTGACCTTTTAGTTACTGTTTGATAGCTACATAACATGTAGGGTACTATGGAGTAGGCCTGTGAGTAAACATGTGACGTACAAAGTATTATGGCATTGTTGAGGAATTCAGTTTTTGATTTCTTGACAAACTCTGTCCCACAAACCACAAACGTTTCAGTAGAGCTAGTATTCGAGTTTCATTGATCATGCCCCCCTCCCCCTCCCCCTGCTGTATTGGGCCTCATCAGTGTAGTGTAGCAGTAAACAGTGATGCACCAATGGCTATCAGAAAATTGCCTGATTTCCAACAATATCAGTATTGGTAAATTTGATATAATAGTTATGACATACGCAGAGTGTGCAAAGTAGGGCTTTTCCGCAAGATGTGATGGGAGAAAAAGTAGGCACTAAATGGAGAAAACACATGAAGACATGCATGCTTTCATGTATGAAAGGTACACAAAAGCATAAAAATATGTAATTTCTCCTTTAGTGCCTACTTTTCTCTCATTTACATGTACATCATAGCAGAAAAGGGTCCAGTGTCTGTGTAGAAAGAAGTACCTTTGCATGTCTCACAGAAGGCTCCAGTTCAATTCCCTGTAATATTTTCTTACAGACCAGAGTCCTGCTTTAAACCGTGAAAACATCCAGCATCCCCTCCCCCTCCTGCCTTGTCTTCGTCCACCAAGTAACCCTCCTCCGTTGCCTCTCTTGCCTGTGGAGCCCCATCCACACAACACCCCCATCGTTCGGAGCCATTCGTTGGACAACCTTCACGCTGGTGGCGAGGCCAGTGAAGAGAAAGACTTGTTGGGGAATTACAGGTGTGTGTGTGTGTGTGTGTGTGTGTGTGTGTGTGTGTGTGTGTGTGTGTGTGTGTGTGTGTGTGTGTGTGTGTGTGTGTGTGTGTGTGTGTGTGTGTGTGTGTGTGTGTGTGTGTGTGTGTGTGTGTGTGTGTGTGTGTGTGTGTGTGTATGTGTGTGTACTGTAGGTGTGTGTGTACGTGTGTGTGTGTGTTCCCTCCACATGCATGTACTCGTACCATCTTGGGAATTAACTGTGTCCGTGTACAGTGTATGTCATCTGCAACTCAAAAAATTATAGTCACAATGACAATCTCTGAATTCATGTCATTGGGGGATACCCCAAGGACCATTTTTAATTGCGAGGTTTTCTAATAATGGCGAATTACAAATTCATAGCCAGGTCACAAAGTTTAAAAATGCAGTGAAGCAATGATTGCATCCTGTGGCTGTCTTAAATATGGGCTGTTCTATCGCAAACACAATTACCATTCAAAAACTGATCTTTTATTATACAATTAAAACCAGTCATACGCTACCCTGGGATTCTCCTCCCCCCCCCCCCCCCCTCCCCCCATTTTTTTAGATATGTATTTGTTTTTGATTTTAAGGGTTAGTCGCTCTGCCAAGTGCAAAATATGGCGGCCGAGTAGAGATGCGGATGTAAAGAATCACGATCTGGGCGGGGTGATCGCTCGATCGTGCAAAGGATGAGAAATTGCTGATGCAGGAAAACATGTGGCACAGAAATTCAGGGCTGTGAGGTCAAAGTGCGCCAATTCCGTGTTAAAAGGAGTGTACAAACACTCAGAACTAAGAGCGGCATAAGGGTCTTTGCACTTGGCAGAGCGATTAACCCTTGATAGTATAAACCTTAGTCTCATATAATGTACATGTGTCACCACCTTCTGAAATGGGGGGAAATCGTCTGGAAACTATCATTTTCCATGCATCATCATAATGACATCACTGCTCGCTAATTGCGTGTACATGTATTAAGCAACTGCTCACTAATTGCATGTACGTGTATTAAGCAACTTGTCTTTCTGAACTGGGCTTGAATCAAATTTCAGTTCAGTCATCCATCTATATTGTAGAGAGAGAGGCCAACTCTGCCCCCCCCCCCCCCCACACACATTTCGAAGCTGGGGTTCGAAAGCCTGTGTATAAGGAACCTAAAATCAGATTACTGCAGGGTGTCATACAGAGGGGGCGTGTGTGTGTCTGTGTGAGGGGGGGGGGGGGGGTGGGATTTCCTTCCCTCCCCAGAATTTTGAAGGTAAACTTTTTTTTGATACTCAGTAGACTAAGTTCATTAGTAGCTAATTTCCAGCCTTTTGGAGCCCCAGAAGCAACTTCAGAGCATGTAAATTTCAAAACTTTCCTGGGGGAGCACCCCCCACACCCCAGCTATGACTTTAATGTTGGCATGGCTCTGTGCAAATCGTCTTTCCTACCCCCACTGAAAAATTCTGTATGAAACCCCAATTAGCTATCACTTTTACCCCACTTTCATATTACCCTGCATGCTTCCTCCTCCCCAGGTCTGACAGTTCATATTACCCTGCATGCTTCCTCCTCCCCAGGTCTGACAGTTTCCGTTCTCAGTCTGTCTTTGCTCGGTTCAACGCAAATCCAGCCACTGCTCATGGTAGGTTTAAACTGAAGAAGATTGACATATGTCTGGCCATAGTAATTGATCGCCTCATACCCAGATCTCTGTATTTTTTCACTGCTGACTGGGACTCATACACACTGCATAGAAGGCTCAATACCTACGCAGCATGTATGAGCCCCGCTCTTAACGAAAGCGTACAGATATAGTGCTTTGAATGTAGTGACGCGATGACAATATGCGATGGACTAAATGTTTTTGTTTTTTCTACCTGGGACTGCCATATATGTAACAGAGTGGACATTGAGTATTGAGTTACTATCTGTTTTGATTATCTTTAATTTCCTCTGTCCTGCATCCTTTGTCTTAACCATTGTCTATTGTTATGTTCTGGCTATATATTATTGAGTGGAGCAGCGCAGTGATTAGCATTCTATAGTAGTGTTGTCTGTTACCTCCTTCCCTCTGCAGTGGATCTCCATAGCGTTCCACAAGAGATGCCTATGTACCTCTTGCAGGAGGACGAGGGAAATGACGAGGAGATCATGCGACTCATGGGTGCCAGCCGGGAGGCGTCTTCAAGGGGGGATTCCCCTAGTGATAGTGGCAGTGGTGATGATGTAGTAGAAAGTGGTGTCCAGGTTGATAGCATGCATGTTGGGGAGCAGTGTTCAACATCTAACCAGGCTAGCGCTTCGGAAGCATGTGTTTCGAACTTAGTGATAACAAATGCGAGTGGATCGGTTGTCATGGCGGAAGAAGAGGACTGCAGAGAATTCCAGCTGCTAGTCAATGAAACCACTAACGAGGTCCCTGTCGGTGACGATATAAGCGGCAGTTCTAGTCTTGTTCATGATGTCATTTCAGAAATAGACGTGGGTAAGCTTGATGCAAACATCAGTTCACTTCTTGGCCTCACTACCGCTGCTACACAGAGCGAAGTACAGGAGCTCAGCAGCAGTAGTGATGTAATACACGATTATACAGTTCCAATTATAGCATCAGTTGATGTTGATATACCTGCACCTGGTAAAAACAGCGCCACCCCACCCAATGTCTCAGCCAGCAGTCTCCTGCAGCTGCATCCCACGTCTTTGGCACACAGTAAGGTATTGCAGGACAGTACAACATCACTTGCTTCAATGCCTATTAATTCAGCATTCTCCCATACTACTAAAGAATCCAGTATTGGTGGAGCTTCAAGTACGCTGCATAATTCCAACTCCATGCAAGTACGCCTTGACATAGCCAAAAGTACTAGTTCGCACCCTACCAGCCGGTATAAGCATCCACCTTCAGCCAAAGCTTTAAAATCCAAAAGGATGATGGTGAACGAGGGGACACAAACAACAAAAGACATACACATGCATCAGAAGAGAAGACCTGCGAGTAGGAACGGCAGTAGGAGAACAACAACTACTGAGAATGCAAGGCAAGCCTCTAAGGTAAGTGAGAAGCGTACCCGTTGTCTTAATGGGCCACCCTCGTTCGAAAGTCGTCAAACAAAAGCTACTACGCAACAGAGCAGCACGCACTCTAATGGTCGAAAACCACAGCCTGCAATGCCTAAAGAGTCACATACTAGTGAAAGTGAAAAAGATGGGAGTCCATGTGACAATGCTCAACACCCGACCGCAGTTACTCCCAGTTCAATACCTGATCCGATTACGTCTTCTGCCATGGAATCTTCATACAGTTCCATGCCGCCTCCGTTGGATGCCACTGCTACCCCTGCTATCAATTCTACTGCTAGTAGCCCAGCGGTTCCTATCCTCCAGAGTGTCTCTCCTGCAGTACCACTAATGAGTGCTCTACCCAGGCTTGACAGCCCGCTTCAGAGAACGCTACCCACTCTGCCTTCCACTGCAACCCAAGCAGTAACCTCGTTATCGGCTTCCTCCATACCTACATCTACAGTCAGTGCACAACTGTTGACTTCGTCTGCACACTTACAGCTAGCGAGATCTTTGCTGAACCTATCTTCTCTCTCCATTCCCACTATCATCCCTCTGTCTGTGTCTGGCTCATCTGAGCCAGCTATAGCTGTTCCTCTTCCATCCTCCCTGGTGAGTCTTGCATCCACGTCCCTACCTATGGTTGCCGCATCCCAGGCTTCTCCAACTGCTGTAGACATACAGCCAGGAAGAAGTAGAAGTGATATTCTACGTACATCGACTTCGATTAGCGTACAGTGTACCACACAAGCTGAATCTAGCAATACCATTAGGCATGGAACTAAGTGGGATCTTATTCAGCCCCTTAGAGTACCCAAAGTTGCTCCACTTGGCCTGCAAATGCCATCTCCACCACCTGCTGTTTTGTCGTCTAACCCACAGCACTGCCCGAGTGGCCTACCAGATACGTGTTTAATGGGTCCTGCAAGTGTAAGCGGTGTTGAAACCAGTGGCTTACATCAACATGCATCTGCAGTAGGGAGTGGGAATACAACAGCGTTACATGCACCACTGACAGCAGAAAAGACTGAAAAGACTCAGAGAACTATTTCCATTGAATCGCTTGAAGCACAATTGACTCCACAGAAAACACTCACACAAATTTTGCAGTTTGGGAAAGAAAAGGAAAGTTCAGAGAAAGAAATTCCTGCAGTTATCGCCGGTGCATCAGATTCTATGGACGTTTCAAATTCTCCAGAAGCTGAATTTCAAGTTAATCCCTCTCCAGTATTTCAACATGACCTGACACCTCTGCTTCAGAAGATGTCCGGGCCACATTTTCCAAAATCGTCAACAGCTACCAATGCAGCCACTCCCAATGGAACAATGTTTCTTAGCAGGCATGAAAAACAGCCGAACTTTACCGAATGCGAAGCTTCAGTGCCTACTCCGAACCAAACCTCTAGTCTCCTCCTTCCAACTGCTTCCCACGGGACTCAAGACGGGAGGTCGTCAAACTCTCCTGATGCCAATCTCATGATTCCCTCTGCCATTTCTATTCATTTTCCCGTCATGGATCAGAAAGGCAACCAAGTTAGGGGTCGGATACTTGGGCTGGCAGCTACACCAATAGAGCTGGTTCACATTTCAAATCATCCGTGTTCCAACACTGAATCGCGGGAAGGTAGCTATCAAAAGAAAGTGAGTCTGTATACATACAAGTAGTATATAGGGCAGTAGTGATTACATGCACATGTTCCCGGCCTGTAGAAACGTCGGCACGGAGGAGGATGGCCGAAAGGCAAGAGACGTAAAGTGGACGATGAGCCCAAACCACCCAAGCCACCCTCAACTGGGTTAGTGTGGAATAGAATAACTAATGTACCAGTGGCATATCCCTTTCTTTAGCCAATATTACTATATATGTACATACGACTATTATCTCAAGAATTTAGCAGGAAGTATGATTTGTATTCGCTGGTGTTACAATAGCATAGTGAAAGTTGGTTCAAACACAGCAAAGCCAGTGTACACGTACAGTATTGTATGACTTAGGTTACATTATAGAACTGAAATCGTTATGCTAAGCACCAAAAACAACAGAGTTTGAAGGCTGTTAACTTGCTTGGATCACAGTATATTTATCTCCTATGGTATAGTTATCGTCTGTTTTTGTCCGAGAAGTGGTCAGAGGTGCAGAGAGAGACGGGCTGCCAGTCCAGCCCCCACCTGTCCAAAAAACTGGGCCACATGTGGTCTGCCCTCAGCAAGGAAGAGAAAGAGGTCAGCTCAGCAAAGGCTGTAACTATGGGAACTGCAGTGATTAACACGGAACCACATGATATTTGGGAATGGGTGTGCTTGCAACAGGCAAATTTGCACTCACTTCTCCATTTGCTCTACTTTCCTTTAGTCTTACTGCACGAGGGCAGGCCTGGATAGACAGCGCTATCTGGAGGAACTAAAGATTTACCTGGAGAAAACATGTGAAGGTGCGAGCACACTTTTGTGGTTTCCAACTTGCATGAGAATTGTATAAGATAAAGGGTAGTGTATAGAGAGAAGTATGACTTTAATGTGTATGTATACACTGCCTGATGTTTATTCCTTGTAAGAGGGTTATAAATTGGGTAGTATCAAGTCTTGCATTTATTGATGCCTCTCAAACAGTGCATAAAGTACTGATTGCTCTATTTCTTAGAAAACTCTACTGTTCAGTTCGAAACATTGGATAAATTTCTAAGCCAGAGTTTTGAAAATGAAACAGATGATGATATTCTGATCTGCCAGCTTTGTGAGCTGACGTTTACCTCGCTTCACAACAAGAGGTGCCACTATTCTGGGAAATCCCACACTGAAGCACTGTGGCAGGAGCTGAACAAACTGTCAGGGCGTACCAAGGGCAAGCAGACGAAAGGAAAGAAAACACGTAATTCAAAAGCGTGTAAAAGTGCAATTGCACCTTCACAGGATGTGCGTGTGCCACAAAATGAGTGCAGTGAACGAGTTTATGTGTCAATGGCAAACCCTAATGATGAACCAATGGATGATTGTACAAGTGCAGAACTTGACTGCAGTGAAGTTGAAGTTGGTATGTGGGATGAGGCGACTGATAATACGACCAGAGGTAGTGGCAGAGTCAATCACAGAAAGCAACAGGATGGCAGGAGACTGAATACATCTGATAGTGGCATTCAGAATACGAATGTGCCTGATTCTGCAAAACTTGAAAAAACAGTTAAAGAATTAGTTCGTACATCATATTCAGCGAAAGTAGACGGTTCACCTCCATGCAGTAGTCGTATGTCAACTACACCTAGTAACCCTGTTCATGTTGACGTTTGTGCAAGTACATTACCACTACCAATCAGCACGTTGTCTTCCCCCATCAGTTCAGTGTCCTCTGAAAAGTGTGTGTTGGGTGTAGACGGAGGAAATGTTGGAACCAGTAGGGAGTTACCACATCCTGCCCAACAGGGAAGCATGAATGTGCTGTTGGAACACTGTGAGACTGTGTCCACATGCTTCAAGGAATTTGCATCTAGAACTACTTGTAAGTTATCACTCTGCATGTATGGTAGTGATGAGGTAACAGGATACATTTTGCTTGTGTGGATATTATTTTACAGTGGCAGCTATTCAAAGGCGGCGTTTGTTACACAAAACGATCCACATGCAACGCACCTTCAATCTATGTCCTAGCTTTTCTTGAAACTAGTCTGACACTCTTTACTGTGTTATGTGTCTCTATTCCATCCTCCAGCAAATATGCGAGTACTATATGAGCAAAGACAGCTGCACTGTGAATTACTGAATGAGTACAGTACCTTGCAGCAACAGTGCGAAGAATCGGAAGTAAGTGTATTTCCCATTTCATTTTTTTTGCATGGCGTTGTCTTATATCTCATGGATGTGCAGTAGTGACTATGTGTATCCATATTGTCCTCTGATGTACATCTAGAATGCTGCCTGATTAACTGGTAGAAGCTTAAATCATTTCAGTATCTATTTCAACCCATTTAGTACTTCTGCAGCTGCTATGAAGAAGAGTTGGGTCACTATTCACTTGCGGACGACAACCTGTGTCAGCAATTAGCAAGTCTATTATCTCTGTTCAAGTGCACAGGAAACACAGCCTTGGTAGCGAAGCTAGAGGCATCAACGGATGAAAACAGATAGATTATGACTGTGCTTACAGGTTCACAGTAACACTAATCAGAAATTAACAGGTTTATAGAACTATTTTTATAGATTCGTTTTTGTTTAATAATTTAAAGTGTCCGTACATTATCACTTGCATGGGGCTGACCTCCGGGAGCATTACTGGAGAATTCATGTTCTGGAGTACATTTCTAAGGCTGACGTTAGAACTGAGAATGCTTATAGTCCAGAAATAATATTAATGAGAGGCACTTTGCATGGCAAGCCAACTGATAGCTAATTATATTCCCTGAAGAATTGGTGTATAGTTCATACACTTATGTTGAGCATTCCTTGCACCATGTTTGGGATTATGTAGCGAGCGTGACCATTCTGCCAAGTGTAAGTACAGCGGGCGAGCAGACGGTGTACCACAAGTTATGAGATGTGGATGTAATATAATCAGGAGCCCATAACCCAGCATTAAACTAGTGTAGGTATGCTGATTTCACCTGTTGTCAAATGGCACCTGCACAACACTCCTTATATGGTAAGTGCCACGTGAGCGCTATAATTCACTTAGCGCTAGCTACTTCTTGTGGTAATTGAATCACCACCTGGGCGTGGCGAGACGCGAATATTTTCACGAACCACAGTCGCGAGAATAACAACTAACCCGGAATAATGTATGGCTCCTGGAGAAGCTACTAAAAACGACTGGTCTTTGAGAGATCTATCTGCAACGTAGTGCAGCGACAGGTCAGTTTCGACTATTAATTTTATAGCCTCGCACGTCACGACGCGTCGCGTCAGGGTAGACCAGAAGATCTCGCATGAGCTTTTCACTGGTGTGTCCCTGCACTGAGTTTGGCAGTGAATGTCTTCACCACTAGTGCTCTCTGCCAAGACATAAACCATCTGCCCTCTGTAGATGACTATTGGAAGCGAGAACTTTAGCTGTAAAACTGAAGTTTGAAGGCGATCACACCAAGTGGCAAACTAGGTATTATTTAAAAATAATTCTGCCTAATAAAGATATACAACAAGGACACACAAGTAGCAACAATGCTAACATACAATGTACCCAATAGTAAATAATAAAAAACAAAACAAAACTGGAAAATAAAAGCAGTAGTTACATGTATGTGTCCATAACTGACGTTTAAAGGAGGTACAACTCTGGACACGTAAAGGTAAAGTGTTCCAATTAAAAATTGTGTTAGGAAAGAAAGAGTACTTGTAGGCATTTGTGTGAACAACAGGTCTCTCAAACTGAATTGCATTAGAACTTCTCAAACCCATTGGAATATGACATCTCTCCAAGGGTACATTTGGAAACACAAATGTTCCATCTAGAACTTGATATAGTTAGCTGAGTTGCAGGTAAAGCCTTCTTGAAAACGGTGTGGGAAGATTGCAACAGGTTAGTGTAGTCACTTCTCCAGTTCTTTGTGCAGACTCTAAGTGCACTCATGACTGCTTTTGTGAGCTATCACGTTATCTCCACTTTGTTAACAATGACACTTTGGTGCCCCGTGACTCACCAGGCTACGATTGGCTGGTGATTGATCAGCCAGGTCGTTATTAACGAGGTGATGATGAAGTTCCATCATCCTGTTTCATGCAGTTACTGAATTTCTCATCTCCCATCACTTGATTGGCATACCTATTACTCTAATCATTAGGTTAGAAGAAGAGCTCAAGGACTTCCAGTGGAGAGGCAGAGATCGGGACTGCTGGACCAACAGTAGAGGTGAAGGGGTTGATGGTGACAGCATGCAAAGTAAACGACCATGAGGTGGACTGAGCAGTAAAAATGAGTACGTTAGCAGTAGAGAGGTTGACAGCAGTAGAAACAGGGGTTGGGTTTGTTGCTGTCTCGGGAGAGCTTGGAGGGCTGGGAGGCTATTCAGGGTCTCCGAAGTTCTGATGGTGCATTTACATTGCATGACATCATTTGAATGTAATCATTACTTTAAAATTAATTTCTGTTATATTTCATGCGGGTAGCTGATCGATGAGAAACTAGCTTAAAGTGGTAGATAACAGTCAACACCGACAATAAGAAAGAGCTGGAAATGCAGAGAAAAGAACCACTTTTGCACCCATCACGTGTACATCTACTAAGATATGGCGACTTTCATCGCTAATGACTGTATTTTGAAGTCACTAAACCCGCTAAATCACCTAGCTATTGGAAAGAGATTAAAAATTTTGTATGACAGACGTACAGACGAAACCAATTGCATTACACCGCCTCCGCATACACGGCGCGGGGTAACAAACCCACCATTGTTCCTCTGGAGCTGCGCAAATCAGCTGTCAGAACTCTGCCCAGTGCTAGAGTCAAGATATGTATGCTTCATGGATTGCCTGGCACAGTTTCCATGATTATTACAGCTAGTCAGTATTTCTGCTCGCGCGTGCTTGCTGCAGCAAATTTAACACTTTTGTCCATCTTGTATGTCTTGTAGTAGTGTTTCTAAAACCCAAGACTTGTCTGCGTGATAGACTATTTTGGCTTTCTCATGCAGTACAGAATCTATTTCTCCGAATTCAATCTATTTTTGAGGATGCATTATATTTCTCAGCATAATTATAACTAGTAAGATGCTGATAATTATCGAGGGGCGAGCCTGATCAAGCGTCGTACATCTGCTCAAATGATAGATATAATATTAGGAGCAAAACAGTGGTATAGGCATGCATAGGTACTGTACTTGCTTATCAGTTTTACCACAGGGAATGGTACATATTCAGGATGTAAACAATGGCAGAGCCAGTTGAATGTAATTATTAGTTCCACCAGGTCTGGCCTCCCTCTCCTCCGGTTAACCTGCTACTCATCGATGGTCCCTCTCTTCCGGGGCACCTGCTACCCTTTTCTCTGATTGGTGGTCTCTATCCCATTGATGCCTGATCTCCCTCTTCTCCGGGGCACCTGCTACCCTTTTCTCTTGTTAGCACACCCTCTTCTGTTGGGGCCTGGCCTCCCTCTCTTCAAGTGTACCTGCAGTGTTTAATTCGGGAGCATTAGGACCAATCCCCACCCCCCTCCCAAATTACTAAGATGACCATTTGACACTAGTAGCATGGCACTGAAAAGACAGTGTGTGGCTTATATCAATAGCTTAGAGCACCAAGCTTTCCTAGTGGAGCATGTTTCCAGACTCCCAGATCGTAAGCAACCAGCTTCTGCTTTTGCCCACCTCCCCATATCGGTATCCCCCCTCTAAACTAGAAAATATTATACTACGTACCTACTACCTCTCTCTCTCGTTGGCGCCTGATCCCTCCGCAAAATTTAGAATTCTCAGTCGCTCCTGATTCCTCCTGCAGGGTTTCATACAGAGAGGGGTGGGCGTTTGAGATCCCCCCACCCTCCCCACACAATTTTGAAGTTGATAGGATTTCTCAGTACAGAATCTGTTTTTCTGAATTCATTCTCTGTTTCTGGGATGCATTCCATAAAAGGCTACATCGCTTGTACTACATGTATACATACCCCACACCACCACGATCACATTATGGTAAGAGGAACTGGTTAGAAGGTAAACTACATTGTGGGAGAATGGCGGAAAAGGTACATTCCATAGTTGCTACTCCTCCAATTTCCTAGTCCACACTCCCAGTCTGAGTATGATAGCTGATCTAATTACATTCCAACAAACCTCTCCCTTATTCTCACAACAGTCCATAAATGAAGAGTTCAGAATCATAGTGGGCTAACCCACAAGAAAATTGCATAAATTATATACACTGCAATCTCCTTGGATATGTTTCCTGTCACCAAGGACACTTGATACTAACGTGTCCTTGCTGTCACGGAACCGAATGTTTCGCCACATCTGTTCAGCTTTCGAAAGTCATTTTATTGCAGTCTATAGGTTGGGCAGTACAGGAAATTATTTGCTCGGATTCAGTAATGGCAAAGGCTTGTACCCACTGAGTATATCAACTTCTAAATTATAGGGGGTGGGGGGGGGATATCTCAGCCCCCCACCCCTCTCTGTATGAAACTCTGCAGGAAAAATCAGGAGCTACTGAGAATTCAAAATTTTTGTCAATATGCTCATAGGGTGTGCATAATTTTTTACTACATTTTTGTGTCAGATGTTATCCATTTGGTGTTCAGTTAGTCATAAAATTTGTCCTGTAGTCACCTCTTTGGCTTCAAAACTTGATGGCAAGATGCACCACCATTAGTTCTTTGCAGAGCCATTACAATATTAGTATGTAGCTAGCTAGCTATGTAGACGAAAGTCTATACATCCATATTTAGTTCTGACCTCTGTCATTGCTCGTATATAGTCTCGCGTAGCCAGCTTTACATGAGGGTGAGGCCACTGTCTGAAGCACGGGGTATGTGTTCTCGGAAAACCTTCAGTGTATTTATGGACTGTTGTAAGATTTTAAGGCGAGAGGTTTTCTGGAATGTAATTAGATCAGCTGTCACACTCAGACTGGGACTAGCTATATAGGACATTGGAGGAGTAGCAACTATGGGATGTACCTTTTCCACCCTTAGCTAGCTCATTCTCCCAGAATGTAGTTTACCTTCTAACACTGCAGGAAATGTATTTCCTGCATTCTTCTCTGAAGGAATGCGTGAGGTACAGACTAGAAATTGCAAAGGAAATTCCTCAGGGCACTTGCCATATACTGATACTGTAGGCGTTTCTTCACAATACTTGATCAGGAAATTAGCTTTTCTCACAGTGTGACCATAATGTGATCATGTTGGTGGGGGGGTACAAGCCATGTAGACTTTTATTTTTATATGCAGCGAAAATAGATCTCAGCTATATGCCCGAGAAATGGAATCAATCCTCAGAAATAGAGAATAAATTTGGAGAAATAGATTCTGTACTGAGAAACCCTAATTAGATTATCACTCATAAAAGAAAAAAACGGACAAAACAGCAGACTTTATAGCTAGAAGCTGTGTCAGGCAATTGCTAAAGCATGCATACCTTGACTCGAGCACTGGCCACACAGTTTTGTGCAGCTGATCTGTGCAGCTCTGAAGGAACAATGGTGGGTTAAAATAGTAGGTTTATTTATGGACTGTTGTACATTGTAAGAATAAGGGAGACGTTTGTTGGAATGTAATTAGAACAGCTGTCACACTCATACTGGGAGTGTGAACTAGGAAATTGGAGGAGTGGCAACTATGTAATGTACCTTTTCCGTCCTTGTAGTTTACCTTCAAACCATTTTAATGTGATCATGCATGTGGTGTGTGTGGGGGTGGGGGGGGGGGGGGGGGGGGGGGGGGTATAGCTAGTACAAGCCACATAGAATTTTATAAACCCATTAGTTTTCCATGGCTATAAAAGAAGAGACAAGCCTCGAGTTTTACAAATTGCAAAATTAGGTCATCTTAAACATCTGTGAAGGTTAGCTATCAGACTTGAAAGAGATATACAAATTGCCTGTGTAGTTTGTTTTTCATATCGGACTGTTTCACAAATTGTAAAATTTACTTCACAGAGATCATGCTTAAACATCTGGAACTAGAGTTGTAACCACCAGGTAGTCAAAACAATTATCTATTTTTTACAGTGAAAGTTCTGCAGCAGCTGATGAAAGAACAATGGGGGATTAAATAGTGCATATCACTGTAATAAAAGAATTGTCATCTTGACTATAGTTGTCTGTTATTTAGTTGCAGATGATTACACATTACATGCATGGACACAGCTAATTGCCAAGATGGTATGAGTACGTGGAGGGAGTTGGTCAAGAATGCGGAAAAACACATTAGAACAGTAGTCACTCCCAGCCAGCCATCAGCTATGCCTACTCATCTGCATCAGAACTAATAACCATTGTTAGGCTACCCCTTTAATACATTAGTAATCTAATTTACTGTTATTGTGTGTTCCTCATTCTTGACCAACTCCCTCCAGATACTTCTACCATCTTGGCAATTGTCTGTGTCCATGTGTGTAATGTGTTCACTCATCTGCAACTCAAATAACAAATGACTGGTCAATATGACAATTCCTTTTTAACTGAGCATGGCTTTATTTATGGACTGTTGTAAGAGGTTTGTTGGAATGCAATTACAACAGCTGTTACATGCACTCACGCTGTAAGTATATATGAACTCATGAATTTTAGCCTTCCACGCCATGGCTATAAAAGAAGAGACAAGTCTCGGGTTTCAGAAACAGTACCACAAGACGTACAAGATGGACAAAAGAGTTGGATTTGCCGCAGCTTTACTCTTCTGCATCACTGTTGAAGCTCAGCTGGCTCTTAACCTGCTGAATGACACTTCTCTTCCAGTGAACTACCCTGCAAAAATCCTGGAGGGAGGAGAGCAGGTTTGTCCTCCTCAGGATCAACTGGAGATGGCAAGAATGCTACTCATGAAAGAAGTTCAAGCACTGATTCTGAACATTTCTACTCCGGAATCAATACCAGGTACTTGAACATGATACTGCATTATGACTTATTGAAGTTAAAATTAGCACAAAGCCAAGAACACATTAAAATGTACTGACTGTATTGTACACATTTGTGATTTGCATAAATCTCTTTCTTAAACTGCTGTGGAGGCATGACTAGCTATCCGCAGTCACAAATCATAATTACACATGCTTCGCTTGTTTGAGACTAAATATAATACTAGCAACTTGGCATGCATGCACATGTACATACATATTACATTGTTTATAGAACTCTCAGAACTGTACACTGTGGTATCATCTATTTTTAAGGATTTGGCCACTACTACAACGACTGCAAGGATGCCTATGAACAAGGTGAAACAGAAAATGGAGTCTACACTGTAAGACCAGATGACGGACCACCATTTGATGTATACTGCGATATGGAAATCGATAATGGAGGATGGACCGTGTTCCAACGCAGACAGGATGGCTCCCAAGATTTCTACCTCTACTGGGATGACTATGAACAAGGCTTTGGCAACCTGACTGGTGAATTTTGGCTTGGCTTAAGCAACATTCACCGCCTAACCGCCGCTGCTCCACACACGGAACTACGAGTAGATTTGGAGGACTTTGAAGAAGCTACCGCTTATGCTAAGTATAATGAATTCGCAGTTGGAAATTCCACTTCAAACTATGTGTTGACGGTAGGAGGCTACAGTGGAACTGCTGGAGACTCCCTCACTCACCATGATGGTCATCAATTTTCAACACGAGATAGAGATCATGATAGTCACGCGACAATCAACTGTGCAATTGAATTTAGTGGAGGATGGTGGTACACCCACTGTCATGCTTCGAACCTGAATGGTCTCTACCTCGGTGGCGCCCATACCTCCTATGCCAATGGAGTAGACTGGAATACATGGAGGGGACACTTCTACTCCCTGAAATTCACTGAGATGAAGCTTAGACGCGTATGAACAGTGAACATACACATAATCACAATTGCTAATTTAAGAGATTGACTGTCTTGCATGCTTGTATATATAGTGGCTGTAATTTACAATTATCATTCCTAGTCTTCCTGATTTTGTAAGGTTATTCAAGTCAGTTTATGCCTCCTCGTGTGCAATAGGCAGTACTGCTGTTGATCTGCTGTGTTTCTGCATAAACAGTTCATTATATTATAAGCTACTTAATTTGTGTAACTATGCATGCAATTATAAGTTAATTAATTAATTATGGTGTGTCGCATATTTTAGCAGTGTATATATTTTGGTGTGCAGTCGACATGGCAATTCTTTTTTTACTGTGATAATCATGTATACATAAAAAGTCATGATCTGAGTAGCTATAGCTAGCTGCAAATGCTTAGCCAGGGCCTGCATGGAGAGGGAGAGAGAAATTTATTACCAACTTTAAATAGGCCGCCGCGGAGAAGGGGGGCATGTGTGGCCTCCCCCCCCCCCCCCCCCCCACGGCCACTTGGCAGTTCTGTGACGTCACATCTGGACATAATCCTAACGCTGTTCTAGCAATCATGCAATATATTCTCACGATCACACCTCATGGTTATAATTATATAGAGCTAGAGATCGATCGTGGAAGAACATTCTATATTAAAAGCCAACTCTTTCACTGGCAGGGGCGGCGGCTGTGGCGTCGTAGAGGGTGGGGCTGAGTGCAAGTCGTAGTCTTACGTAATTACGCTACGTGGAAAGGACAACTTGTAGGCAGGTTTGTGCTATATTTCATGTATAAAATCTTCCACGCTTCGTGCGGGGGCCGGGCGCGCCAGGCCACTCTCGATCACCTTTTAGACCCACCCACCCAGCCACCTCGCTCCCTCCCCGTCACTCTTTCTCCCTCCCTCCTTCCCTCACTCACTCATGTTGACGGGCCTTCTACAAAGAGCAGTAATTACTACATTTTATCAATGGCAACTGTATACAAACATAGATCAGTTATTATTCTCTAGACCATGCATGAGCATAAATACACTGACTCCCAGACAACATACATCATGTTATCTATAGAGTCTTGCCAAATCTTTAACGGTAGGATAGAGATCGTCCAGCTCCGTACACCTACAGGAAAAAAAGAGCACTTCAATCACAATGTAAGTCAACTTAGTACCAGCGTTGAAGTTGGCATCTCACATACTTCGCCACAGACTCTAAAAATGTTGCTTGCTGTTCTGGAGTCACTTTCTGGCCACACGAATTCTCCACAGATGTTTTCAGCAACTGGCATGCTGGCTGTGTGTTTGTGTGTGTGTGTGTGTGTGTGTGTGTGTGTGTGTGTGTACATGTTAAGTATGAAGGCCATTTGTGTGTACATGTACCACTGCTACATCAGGCAGCTTGTTCTTGTTTACATTAGCTTCTAAAACGAATGAAGCTACATCCATCCTGCATTTCAAAACAACCAGTGTCGATAAGGGAAGATTATTTGCATTAAAAGTGCTATTTATATGTCTACTACTCCAAAGTGTAATTGTGTGTAATGCAGAGCTGAAAATATATTATAGGAGGGGGTAGGCAGTGTAGAATAATTATATATAGTTTCAGCCACTAATAGTGCTGTCCCTTTTCCTAAACATTGATGCACTCTCCCTAGCATCTTTATGTTGTGGTAAGTGCAGCAACAAGTATCTTTGCAGGCTTAAACTCATAACCTGCAACTGTTAGAACTATTAGAGTGATTGAGTTCATTTTTTGAGCTCAAAAGCCTTCAGTTGAGCTGATCACTGGTGTTGCTGTATGAAGATGTGCTTGCAACAGACGGACGGGCAGACTCATTTCTGGTCAAATGAATACAATAGTCCTGCCTACATAATAAAATACCAGTAGCTAGCCACAATATACATGCTTACTTCTCTAGCAAACTTCATTAGTTCCCATAGAACTTCAGTGGACTCAGATATCATAAAAGATGGTAGGGTTGATGAATCCTGTCACAAGGCCTGCCAAATATCGGTGAATGTGTGTGTGTGTGTGTGTGAGTGTGTGCATGTGTGAGTGTACATATGTGCAC
Organism: Phakellia ventilabrum; assembly: GCA_963921505.1. Classification (NCBI taxonomy): domain Eukaryota; kingdom Metazoa; phylum Porifera; class Demospongiae; order Axinellida; family Axinellidae; genus Phakellia; species Phakellia ventilabrum. Next base: position 1,348,053 of record OY997378.1, on the reverse strand, counting down.
GTGTGTGTGATTGTGTGCATGTGTGGATGTATATGGAAGTGTGGACGAGGGAGTGTGTATTATGAAAATACCATTACTATCAAAAATAGCTAGCTATGCTCGTTCTGTTGCTCACCGTTCATCAAGACCTGCCCATTCTGAGTTAGGAATGTTTGGACCGCTGACAGTCTTAACTGAGCATCTGAATCACTCTGCAGAAGAGTAATGGCAAATACAAAATTATGCCACGATCAGTCTTGAGAGATTTGTAAAATGTTTGTCAAGGTTGATGCTAATCTACCACAATAATTGTCAAGCGTAGCGAGGCCAATAATCGCGACCTATTGGACTCAGAATCTCGGCCGCTGGTAGATGGTAGTCACATTTTCAACAACACAAGTTCAAAAATGGCGTCGTTCAAAATGTTCGGGGGAACAACACGAGTTCAAAATGGTGTCTCTGGCAGTTACATGGATGCGGTCTTTGAACTTGTAATGCACGAAGAGTCAGAGATTTGGACAAGTCTACCACACAAGGAAGGCTTACTACAGCTCCCAGATTAGTAGAGTTTATGTACACTACAGCCCCTCTCTCCGTCCCAAGGTAGCCATGGCTGATCTTTGGAAAAATGCTGTAGATAGAGACATCATTCGCTTGGATGTCAGTCACATTTGTTGTAGCTATTCCAGCATTTACTGGCAACTGGTTCAGTTGTTATATTCTCACGACTTTCTGACTCGCAGAAATAGTCGACTCTGTGTGCATCTCATGGTGGCACTCATCAGTTGGCTATTGTGCTCTGCTAACAACATATTAGACTTAGCATGGTTGTAAATGCCAACAGTGACCTGACTCCTGTTACACCACACACTGAGTAGAAAGGCTCTAAGTCTCTGTAATACTAATCACCAGCATAAATGACTGGGAATGAGGCAATGCTCCCACGTACTAGTCCCTCCTCCAAGGGAAGGTGGATGAGGTCCCTCAGAAACTTCATGATGGAAACGAAGGCATCCCTGTGGTTGAGGGTGCAGGCAGCCAGGGCACACTGGATGGCCGGGGTAGCCACTGCAGTTGAGAGGAACACTATGGGACTGCGCTGAAGGAACCTGGACAGAAAAAGGTGTAGTGTGAGCTCTGTTGAAGTATAAGCTGCCGCATACTGATGACTTGAACAATAACAAAACTGGGAATTTTTACTGCTTTTAAAAACTTCTTTGGCCATTTATGTGCCCGTGAAACTTGGTGGACTAACCCTAGAGGCCCAATAGGCTAAACAATCTACATAGGTCGACCAATTCTCTTTTCTAGTGTATACTTGTTCCCTTATTTGCAAGTGCACACTTGCAGGTGAACTATGTGCTCTGACATCGGTCCTATAATTAGGCAAGGCAGTAGCTAGGGCTATTGAAATTGGTAGCTGCCAACGGATCCAGAGTATTCCTTTCACTGTTGTTCAACCGCTGTTTCAAATATTCTACAACATTTCAGAAGACAAACCACACTTCCCCCTTCTCCTGCAGAGCTGTATGATCCTAGATAATACCGCTGAACAGTTTTCATTTACAACATAACTACATGTACATGTATATGCCACGACACCATACCTAAGAACTTATCAAGCACACGCTTTTGTATTCTGGTGACCTTGTATCCTATAACACTTCACACCAGGCCTACCTAGCACAGAGTCTAAACATGTCATCCACAGTGTCGGGATGGTTGATCAGTCCCGGAGGCCCACTGAGTATGGGAAAGGAGACCTCTGCAAATGCCTGCAGCATCCCCAAGAGCCCCTGTTGGTAGGCCTCCTCTGCCCCGAACTCATCCACTATGATGGAGCCCAGGTAGAGGAAGCAAGAGTGATGGTGCTCACGGTAGATGGAGACAATCTGTGTGTGTGCGTGTGTGTGTGTGTGTGTGTGTGTGTGTTTGTGTGTGTGTGTGTGTGTGTGTGTGTGTGTGTGTGTGTGTGTGTGTGTGTGTGTGTGTTGCAGTATGTGGGGGGATATTTAATTGCGATGTATTTGAACAAGCATGCACAATAAACAGGAGGAGGGCCAAGGTTGACCTTTACTTATTAAGGTCTCATTAAGTTACATGACAAACTAAATCGCATGTAGGCTTGTAAATAGCAGCTTCTGATGCATTAGCCATTTGGTAGGCTATTAATTGTCCAATGAAGTGCATTATTCTGCAGTCTGAGCCACTTACTGACCTAGCCTCGTCCCCGGGCTCTCCTGCACTTGAGAGCCTGGTACATTTTCTCATGTGATTTAAACTTACTTGCGTGTGGGTAGGGATTGCTAGTGCTCTAAAGATGGTTGCACTTCTCTATCTTTAGCTGGTGACATTGCTTCAGCACTTGGTCTGTCGTGTGGTACAAAAGGGCTCCAAAGAGCTACTAGCTATAAGAAGTATAGATTCGCTGCCTTTGTTCGTTGACTGAGAACTGCAGCTGTCTCCACGTCACCCATGAAAACATTCATTCCTTTCTACCCTACATGTCATGCACGTGAGCAAATGTACCAGGCCCCAGCTAACTAAAGTGAAACATTCACGTTGGCCTGGAAACAAGGCTACTGCTGACCTGTGATTGCTCATATCTCCATTGAGTCCCGGAGGTAAGTTGTGCATTCAAGCATGGCTGCGCTCACTTCTCCATTTGCTCTACTTTCCTTTAGTCTTACTGCACGAGGGCAGGCCTGGATAGACAGCGCTATCTGGAGTAACTAAAGATTTACCTGGAGAAAACATATGAAGGTGTGAGCACACTTTTGTGGTTTCCAACTTGCATGAGAATTGTATAAAGATAAAGGGTAGTGTATACAGAGAAGTATGACTTTAATGTGTATGTATACACTGCGTGATGTTTATTCCTTGTAAGAGGGTTATAAATTGGGTAGTGTCAAGTCTTGCATTTATTGATGCCCCTCAAACAGGGCATAAAGTACTGATTGCTCTATAATTTCTTAGAAAACTCTACTGTTCAGTTCGAAACATTGGATAAATTTCTAAGCCAGAGTTTTGAAAATGAAACAGATGATGATATTCTGATCTGCCAGCTTTGTGAGCTGACGTTTACCTCGCTTCACAACAAGAGGTGCCACTATTCTGGGAAATCCCACACTGAAGCACTGTGGCAGGAGCTGAACAAACTGTCAGGGCGTACCAAGGGCAAGCAGACGAAAGGAAAGAAAACACGTAATTCAAAAGCGTGTAAAAGTGCAATGGCACCTTCACAGGATGTGCGTGTGCCACAAAATGAGTGCAGTGGACGAGTTTATGTGTCAATGGCAAACCCTAATGATGAACCAATGGAGGATTGTACAAGTGCAGAACTTGACTGCAGTGAAGTTGAAGTTGGTATGTGGGGTGAGGTGACTGATAATACGACCAGAGGTAGTGGCAGAGTCAATCACAGAAAGCAACAGGATAGCAGGAGACTGAATACATCTGATAGTGGCATTCAGAATACGAATGTGCCTGATTCTGCAAAACTTGAAAAAACAGCAGTTAAAGAATTAGTTCGTGCATCATATTCAGCAGAAGTAGACAGTTCACCTCCATGCAGTAGTTGTGTGTCAACTACACCTAGTAACCCTGTTCATGTTGACGTTTGTGCAAGTACATTACCACTACCAATCAGCACATTGTCTTCCCCCATCAGTTCAGTGTCCTCTGAAAAGTGTGTGTTGGGTGTAGACGGAGGAAATGTTGGAACCAGTAGGGAGTTACCACATCCTGCCCAACAGGGAAGCATGAATGTGCTGTTGGAACACTGTGAGACTGTGTCCACATGCTTCAAGGAATTTGCAGCTAGAACTACTTGTAAGTTATCACTGTGCATGTATGGTAGTGATGAGGTAACAGGATACACTTTGTTTGTGTGGATATTATTTTACAGTGGCAGCTATTCAAAGGCGGCGTTTGTTACACAAAACGATCCACATGCAACGCACCTTCAATCTATGTCCTAGCTTTTCTTGAAACTAGTCTGACACTCTTTACTGTGTTATGTGTCTCTATTCCATCCTCCAGCAAATATGCGAGCACTATATGAGCAAAGAAAGCTGCACTGTGAATTACTGAATGAGTACAGTACCTTGCAGCAACAGTGCGAAGAATCGGAAGTAAGTGTATTTCCCATTTCATTTTTTTTTGCATGGCGTTGTCTTATATCTCATGGATGTGCAGTAGTGACTATGTGTATCCATATTGTCCTCTGATGTACATCTAGAATGCTGCCTGATTAACTGGTAGAAGCTTAAATCATTTCAGTATCTATTTCAACCCATTTAGTACTTCTGCAGCTGCTATGAAGAAGAGTTGGGTCACTATTCACTTGAGGACGACAACCTGTGTCAGCAATTAACAAGTCTATTATCTCTGTTCAAGTGCACAGGAAACACAGCCTTGGTAGCGAAGCTAGAGGCATCAACGGATGAAAACAGATAGATTATGACTGTGCTTACAGGTTCACAGTAACACTAATCAGAAATTAACAGGTTTATAGAACTATTTTTATAGATTCGTTTTTGTTTAATAATTTAAAGTGTCCGTACATTATCACTTGCATGGGGCTGACCTCCGGGAGCATTACTGGAGAATTCATGTTCTGGAGTACATTTCTAAGGCTGACGTTAGAACTGAGAATGCTTATAGTCCAGAAGTAATATTAATGAGAGGCACTTTGCATGGCAAGCCAACTGATAGCTAATTATATTCCCTGAAGAATTGGTGTATAGTTCATACACTTATGTTGAGCATTCCTTGCACCATGTTTGGGATTAATTGTTCTATGTAGCGAGCGTGACCATTCTGCCAAGTGTAAGTACAGCGGGCGAGCAGACGGTGTACCACAAGTTCTGAGATGTGGATGTAATATAATCAGGAGCCCATAACCCAAGAGCATTAAACTTGTGTAGGTATGCTGCTTCCAAAGTTCCACCTGTTGTCAAATGGCACCTGCACAACACTCCTTATATGGTAAGTGCCATGTGAGCGCTATAATTCACTTAGCGCTAGTAGCGCAGTAAACCAGCCGTGCATAACTGCTAGGCATTCCATATATGGAGTTTTCTTGCAGGTGCCATTCGACAATAGGTTGAATCACCAGTTTAACGCTCCTTCGCCTGGGCGTGGCGAGACGCGAATATTTTCACGAACCACAGTCGCGAGAATAACAACTAACCCGGAATAATGTATGGCTCCTGGAGAAGCTACTAAAAACGACTGGTCTTTGAGAGATCTATCTGCAACGTAGTGCAGCGACAGGTCAGTTTCGACTATTAATTTTATAAGCCTCGCACGTCACGACGCGTCGCGTCAGGGGTAGACCAGAAGATCTCGCATGAGCTTTTCACTGGTGTGTCCCTGCAGTTTGGCAGTGAATGTCTTCACCACTAGTGCTCTCTGCCAAGCCATAAACCATCTGCCCTCTGTAGATGACTATTGGAAGCGAGATCCTTAGCTGTAAAACTGAAGTTTGAAGGCGATCACACCAAGTGGCAAACTAGGTATTATTTAAAATTAATTCTGCTTAATAAAGATATACAGCAAGGACACACAAGTAACAACAATGCTAACATACAGTGTACCCAATAGTAAATAATAAAAAATAAAAAATAAAAACTGGAAAACAAAAGCAGTACGTAGTTACATGTATGTATCCAGGTATAACAATAACTGACATTTAAAGGAGGTAGCTACAACTCTGGACACATAAAGGTAAAGTGTTCCAATTAAAAATTGTGTTAGGAAAGAAAGAGTACTTGTAGGCATTTGTGTGAACAACAGGTCTCTCAAACTGAATTGCATTAGAACTTCTCAAACCCATTGGAATATGACATCTCTCCAAGGGTACATTTGGAAACACAAAATTAATGTTCCATCTAGAACTTGATATAGTTAGCTGAGTTGCAGGTAAAGCCTTCTTGAAAACGGTGTGGGAAAATTGCAACAGGTTAGTGTAGTCACTTCTCCAGTTCTTTGTGCAGACTCTAAGTGCACTCAAGACTGCTTTTGTGAGCTATCACGTTATCTCCACTTTGCTAACAATGACACTTTGGTGCCCCGTGACTCACCAGGCTACGATTGGCTGGTGATTGATCAGCCAGTTCGTTATTAACGAGGTGATGATGAAGTTCCATCATCCTGTTTCATGCAGTTACTGAATTTCTCATCTCCCATCACTTGATTGGCATACCTATTACTCTAATCATTAGGTTAGAAGAAGAGCTCAAAGACTTCCAGTGGAGAGGCAGAGATCGGGACTGCTGGACCAACAGTAGAGGTGAAGGGGTTGATGGTGACAGCATGCAAAGTAAACGACCATGAGGTGGACTGAGCGGTAGGAGGGTACATTAGTAGTAAGAGAGGTTGACAGTAGTAGAAACAGGGGTTGGGTTTGTTGCTGTCTCGGGAGAGCTTGGAGGGCTGGGAGGCTATTCAGGGTCTCCGAAGTTCTGATGGTGCATTTACATTGCATGACATCATTTGAATGTAATCATTACTTTAAAATTAATTTCTGTTATATTTCATGTGGGTAGCTGATCGATGAGAAACTAGCTTAAAGTGGTAGATAACAGTCAACACCGACAATAAGAAAGAGCTGGAAATGCAGAGAAAAGAACCACTTTCGCACCCATCACGTGTACATCTACTAGGATATGGCGACTTTCATCGCTAATGACTGTGTTTTGAAGTCGATAAACCCGCTAAATCACCTAGCTATTGGAAAGAGATTAAAAAATTTGTATGACAGACGTACAGATGAAACCAATTGCATTACACCGCCTCCGCATACACGGCGCGGGGTAACAAACCCACCATTGTTCCTCTGGAGCTGCACAGATCAGCTGCCAGAACTTTGCCCAGTGCTAGAGTCAAGATATGTATGCTTCATGGATTGCCTGGCACAGATTATTATAGCTAGTCAGTATTTCTGCTAGCGCGCGCTTGCTGCAGCAAATTTAACACGTTGTCCATCTTGTATGTCTTGTAGTAGTGTTTCTAAAACCCGAGACTTGTCTGCGTGATAGACTATTTTGGCTTTCTCATGCAGTACAGAATCTATTTCTCCGAATTCAATCTATTTTTGAGGATGCATTATATTTCTCAGCATAATTATAACTAGTAAGATGCTGATAATCATCGAGGGGCGAGCCTGATCAAGCGTCGTACATCTGCTCAAATGATAGATATAATATTAGGAGCAAAACAGTAGTATAGGCATGCAGGTAGTGTACTTGCTTATCAGTTTTACCACAGGGAATGGTACATATTCAGGATGTAAACAATGGCAGAGCCAGTTGAATGTAATTATTAGTTCCACCAGGTCTGGCCTCCCTCTCCTCCGGTTAACCTGCTCCTCATCGATGGTCCCTCTCTTCCGGGGCACCTGCTACCCTTTTCTCTGATTGGTGGTCTCTATCCCATTGATGCCTGATCTCCCTCTTCTCCGGGGCACCTGCTACCCTTTTCTCTTGTTAGCACACCCTCTTCTGTTGGGGCCTGGCCTCCCTCTCTTCAAGTGTACCTGCAGTGTTTAATTCGGGAGCATTAGGACCAATCCCCACCCCCCTCCCAAATTACTAAGATGACCATTTGACACTAGTAGCATGGCACTGAAAAGACAGTGTGTGGCTTATATCAATAGCTTAGAGCACCAAGCTTTCCTAGTGGAGCATGTTTCCAGACTCCCAGATCGTAAGCAACCAGCTTCTGCTTTTGCCCACCTCCCCATATCGGTATCCCCCCTCTAAACTAGAAAATATTATACTACGTACCTACTACCTCTCTCTCTCGTTGGCGCCTGATCCCTCCACAAAATTTAGAATTCTCAGTCGCTCCTGATTCCTCCTGCAGGGTTTCACACAGAGAGGGGTGGGCTTTGAGATCCCCCCACTCCCCACACAATTTACATGTATACATTTCCCCGCACAGACCATGATCACATTATGGTAAGAGGAACTGGTTATGGTAAGAAGGTAAACTACATCGTGGGAGAATGGCTAAAGGCGGAAAAGGTACATTCCATATTTGCTACTCCTCCAATTTCCTAGTCTACACTCCCAGTCCGAGTATGATAGCTGATCTAATTACATTCCAACACACCTCTCCCTTATTCTTACAACAGTCCATAAATAAAGAGTTCAGAATCATAGTGGGCTAACCCACAAGAAAATTATACTGCAATCTCCTTGGATACGTTTCCTGTCACCAAGGACACTTGATACTAACGTGTCCTTGCTGTCACGGAACCGAATGTTTCGCCACATCTGTTCAGCTTTCGAAAGTCATTTTATTGCAGTCTATAGGTTGGGCAGTACAGGAAATTATTTGCTCAGATTCAGTAATGGCAAAGGCTTGTACCCACTGAGTATATCAACTTCTAAATTGTAGGGGGGGGGGGGGGGGGAGATCTCAGGCCCCCCACCCCTCTCTGTATGAAACTCTGCAGGAAAAATCAGGAGCTACTGAGAATTCAATTTTTTTTTCAATATGCTCATAGGGTGTGCATAATTTTTTACTACATTTTTGTGTCAGATGTTATCCATTTGGTGTTCAGTTAGTCATAAAATTTGTCCTGTAGTCACCTCAAAACTTGATGGCAAGATGCACCACCATTAGTTCTTTGCAGAGCCATTACAATATTAGTATGTAGCTAGCTAGCTATGCAGACGAAAGTCTATACATCCATATTTGGTTCTGACCTCTGTCATTGCTCGTATATAGTCTCGCGTAGCCAGCTTTACATGAGGGTGAGGCCACTGTCTGAAGCACGGGGTATGTGTTCTCGGAAAACCTTTAGTGTATTTATGGACTGTTGTAAGATTTTAAGGAAGAGGTTTGCTGGAATGTAATTAGATCAGCTGTCACACTTAGACTGGGACTAGCTATACAGGACATTGGAGGAGTAGCAACTATGGGATGTACCTTTTCCACCCTTAGCTAGCTCACTCTCCCAGAATGTAGTTTACCTTCTAACACTGCAGGAAATGTATTTTCCTGCATTCTTCTCTGAAGGAATGCATGAGGTACAGACTAGAAATTGCAAAGGAAATTCCACAGGGCACTGATACTGTAGACGTTTCTTCACAATACTTGATCAGGAAATTAGCTTTTCTCACAGTGTGACCATAATGTGATCATGTTGGTGGGGGGGTACAAGCCATGTAGACTTTTATTTTTATATGCAGCGAAAATAGATCTCAGCTATATGCCCGAGAAATGGAATCAATCCTCAGAAATAGAGAATAAATTTGGAGAAATAGATTCTGTACTGAGAAACCCTAATTAGATTATCACTCATGAAAACAAAACAACAAAAATATTGACTTTATAGCTAGAAGCTGTGTCAGGCAATTGCTGAAGCATGCATACCTTGACTCGAGCACTGGCCACACAGTTTTGTGCAGCTGATCTGTGCAGCTCTAAAGGAACAATGGTGGGTTAAAATAGTAGGTTTATTTATGGACTGTTGTACATTGTAAGAATGAGGGAGACGTTTGTTGGAATGTAATTAGAGCAGCTGTCACACTCGTAGTTTACTTACTAACCATTTTAATATGATCATGTATGTGGTGCGGAGGGGATGTATAGCTAGTGCAAGCCACATAGAATTTTTTAAACATTCATGAATTTTGATAATTTTCCATGGCTATAAAAGAAGACACAAGCCTCGAGTTTTAGCAACAGTACCACAAGACGTACAAGATGGACAAAAGAGTTGGATTTGCCGCAGTTTTACTCTTCTGCATCAGTGTTGAAGCTCAGCTGGCTCCTAACCTGCTGAATGGTACTTCTCTTCCAGTGAACTACCCTGCAAAAATTCTGGAGGGAGGAGAGCAGGTTTGTCCTCCTCAGGATCAACTGGAGATGGCAAGAATGCTGCTTATGGAAGACGTTCAAGCTCTGATTCAGAACATTTCTGCTCCTGCATCAATATCAGGTATTACATTGGGCTTGACTGAAATTCAGGGGCACATCGAAACAGTAACAAATGTACTAACTAACTGTAGTATTTTTAAACTGCTGTGAACCATAAATTATTGCATAAGTGCATGATTTAATAGATATCCTTGCATACATGTTTGTTTTTTTCCCTGCAGTAAAAGTGGCAGATCTTAATATGAGCAGGCCTGGTGAACAGTGTCCAGATGGACTTGAACTGCTTACAACTCCCAGGAGGGGCTGTCGTCAAACTTCAAACTGTACTTCTGTTGTATACCCTACCAATAATATTCAGTACAAATCTGTATGTGGCATAGTAATTGGACGTGCCGCTGAGTTGGAAGATGCATTTTTGCGAATTGGTTGCAGTGGATTGTGTGAAACAATCGAAGGCCCATACGTAGATGGCGTTAGCATAACCCATGGTAGTCCTCGGGAACACATCTGGAGCTTTGCTGTACAACATCCTGGTACTGTCCGCTGTCCGTGTAGTACCGGCTCTACCTTCACAACGCCTTCATTCGTCGGTGATGACTACACTTGTGAAACTTACACCTCAACAGAGCCAGTATGGGATGGACAGGGCTGTCATTGCAGAAGATGAACCATGCTGCCAGAGACCATCAGTACCCATATTCTGCAAAGAGTTGCCTGAACCCACTACAGATGATATTGAAGTACGTCTGTGCACTGATGAATTTGACAGACCACCCTATAGTGAGCGAATTACAGTGGAAAATATTGAACTCTACATCGATCCAGTAAATATTAATAATTAATTGTTTGAACATTTTTGCCTCCTCATAGTGTAGTAACCAGTAGTACTTTTTGATCTATGTACACTATCTTACAACATAGGTAAAGTGGCGTTATGGCTCATTATAATTATATAGGCTTAATAATCTAGCAGCTAGCTAGTATCTAGATCTCTGTGTAGCATAGTATCTCTCAACGTGGTGTGTATATAAAATTTATTGCGATTTTTCCCCCAGTATTCCCTGTAAATATACATGTATTCATTGCTACTTTTACTCTGCACTATAGCAAATATCACCTGCATGGTGTATACAAATTTGCCTCGCTCCCAGGCCCCTGCTTATTCAGTTGTACGAAGATAAAGTACTTTACCTTCGTGCAACCGAATAAAGCGGGGGCCTGGGAACGAGGCCATCTGCAAATGACAATTTATGCATAAACTTAGTAACAGATGAGACCAGGTTTTAATGACAAACCAGCTAGCTAAGCTATTTTCATTGCTATCACATGGGGCTGCTGAATTCCTTCTAACACCCTAATGTAAGAATCCAGTGACATTTTTTCATCCAATAAAAGTGCTAACTTACCATCATATCATTATGGGGGCAAATTAAGTGGCCTGGTTGCAACCATACAGGCAATTTCCTGAGTGCATGCTAGTACAGCCTAGTAGCTATATGTTTGTGATTTTCAAAGTGCTATACCGCAATGTAAGAGCCACAACTATGCAATGTATATACATGTATATATAGCTATGCGATTTTACACTGCATGAGTTCATGTACCTTCGCAGTGGTTACCATACTCACACACTATCATTTTTGTGTGAGCACAAATCAGTTACCATGCATGCTCTGCCAATGCAACCACTCCTGCTTCTCGGGAACACATCTGGAGCTTTGCTGTACAACATCCTGGTGTTGTCCGCTGTCCGTGTAGTACCGGCTCTGGCTTCACAACGCCTTCATTCTCCTGATGCTAATCTGATGATTCCCTCTGCCAAAGTTAGGGATCGGATACTTGGGCTGGCAGCTACACCAATAGAGCTGGTTCACATTTCAAATCATCAGTGCACCACCACTGAATCGCAAGAAGGTAGCTATCAAAAGAAAGTGAGTCTACATACGTACAAGTAGTATATAGGGCAGTAGTGATTACATGCTAAGAGAAGCAATACTAGCTACAAGGTATACAAGATGGAAAAATGTGTTAGATGGCTGCAGCAATTTATAGCTATATGGAAAGTGTGCCAGGCAATCACAGAAACGTACCTTGACTCTAGCAATAAACAACACTGCAAAATATAGATAGTTGTTTTGACTCCTTTTTGCCTCCTCATAGTGTAGTAACCAGTAGTACTTTTTGATCTATGTACACTATCTTACAACATAGGTAAAGTGGCGTTATGGCTCATTATAATTAAATAGGCTTAATAATCTAGCAGCTAGCTAGTATCTCTGTGTAGCATAGTATCTCTCAACGTGGTGTGTATATAATGATATGGTTTATACTATTTCTACTAGTTAGTCTATATTCACCCCTGCATCTGTACTGGTGTGTTATAAGAATAATAGCTAATAATATAATTGAGGTTACCCTAGCTAGTTCCAGGAGTTTCTGTGCTTTTACCAGACTGTGCAAATTGCCTGTGTAATTTGTTTTCATATCAGACTGTTTCACAAATTGCAAAATTACTTCACAAAGGTCATGCTTAAATATCTGTGAAGTTTACTTGAAAGAGATGTACAAATTGCCTGTGTAGTTTGTTTTTCATATCAGACTGTTTCACAAATTGTTACAGTAAGGTTTATTGCTTGACTTCAGAATGAAAAACTAATAGTAAAGCCACAGAGGTATGACTCCTCCATAGTTTTGACTATATATACTTGGGGTTACCCTAGTTCCAGGAGTTTCTGTGCCTAATTTACCAGACTGTGCAAATTGCCTGTGTAATTTGTTTTTCATATCAGACTATTTCACATTGTTTTTTATATCGGACTGTTTCACAAATTGTAAAATTTACTTCACAGAGATCAAGATCATGCTTAAACATCTGGAACTAGAGTAACCACCATATTTAATGTATTGCATTGTTTCGAACTCTCAGAACTGTATATACACTGTGGTATCATTTTTTTAAAGGATACTACCGCGATTGTAAAAATGCCTATGATCGAGGAGAAACGGAAAATGGAGTCTACACTGTAAGACCAGATGACGGCCCACCATTTGATGTATACTGCGATATGGAAATCGATAATGGAGGATGGACCGTGTTCCAACGCAGACAGGACGGCTCCCAAGACTTCTACCTCTACTGGGATGACTATGAACAAGGCTTTGGCAACCTGACTGGTGAATTTTGGCTTGGTTTAAGCAACATTCACCGCCTAACCGCCGCTGCTCCGCACACGGAACTACTGGTAGAGTTGGAGGACTTTGAAGAAGCTGCCGCTTATGCTAAGTATAACGACTTTTTAATTGGAGACTCCAGTTCAAACTATACGTTGATAGTGGGCAACTGGAAAAGCAGGGAACGGGAAACGGAAACGGGAACGGGAACGGGAAGCGGGAACGGGAAAGGACCACCGATGGTGCGCAAAACGGCATAGATAAGGTTGAAAACGCATTAATTAACGTGCGTAGTCACGTGCCATTCACTGCCGTTACATTCCGCATTGCATTCCAATGCCATTTCCTCACTGAGAAGCTAAAAGCTGGGAAGGAATCAACAAGGAGTTAGCAAACGCCGTTATCGTTAAAAAGTCTCTTGAATCTCGAGTGATTCTCAGTGATTCCACGGTGCCAGAGCTGGACAGAAAACACCGTGAGCGATTAAAAGCTACACGGACTCAAGTAAGAATAGCTCGTTTTACAGCTGCAGTAGCCTGTAGATAGATGTAGGACAGTTTGTACAGACCTACAAGGGAAGCATCTTACTGTTTGTCGATCGCCGAATCGACGTAGGTACTCCAGCCTTGCCGACGGCTAGATAGTTTAGCACCGCAACTACCCAGGGGTTGAACGGGGTTGACTCGCTTTCCTGAAAGCACTTCACAAGCGGATTCCAACAACATGCGTTCCTTTCAACCTCCTAGAGCCACGTCCCGTTTTTGTTTCCCGTTCCCGTTTCCGTTCCCGTTTCCGTTTCCCGTTTCCTGCTTTTCCAGTTGCCCGTTGATAGTAACAGGCTACAGTGGAACTGCTGGAGACTCCCTCGCTAATACTAGTAATGCAAATGTTAACGGGCATAATGGTCGGCAATTTTCAACGCGAGATAGAGATCATGATAGAAGTGCATCTCGCAACTGTGCAATTAACTTTAGTGGAGCATGGTGGTACAACGACTGTCATTCTTCGAACCTGAACGGCCTCTACCATGGCGGTGTGCACCCTGACTTTGCCAACGGAGTAAATTGGGAGACTTGGAGGGGATACAACTATTCGCTGAAATTCACTGAGATGAAGCTTAGGCGTGTGTGAACGCATAATCATAATTGCTGACTCATTATAAGCTACTTAATTTGTGTAACTATGCATTCACTTCTCAGCTAGCTAGCATCTATGCGTCGCATATTTAGCAGTGTATATATTTTGGTAATCCTAATGCAATCGTGATTCTCTAGTCTCGTGACCAGACCTTGGCTCCCGCCGCGCCGGGGGCGAGCGTAGGTCTGGGCACGAGACTAGCGATTCTCTGAAGTTTATACACCGTTCCGTTCTGTGATACGTATTAAATTGCTTTGACCTTTGACATTGCTACGTGGAAATGACAACTTGTAGGCAGGTTTGTGCTTGTCTTCTGCACTTCGTGTGGGGGCACGCCACCCACCTTTTGAATATATAGTCTCGTTCCCAGCCGACTTTTCTCTGTCGGGCGGAGGGGAGGGGCGAAAAGTCGGCTGGGCACGAGACTACCTTTTGGACCCACCTACCCAGCCACTTCACTCCCTGCCGTCACCCTTTCTCCCTCCTTCCCTCACTCACTCATGTTGACGGGCCTTCTACAAAGAGCAGTAATTACTACATTTTATCAATGGCAACTGTATACAAACACAGATCAGTTATTATTCTCTAGACCATGCATGAGCATAAATACACTGACTCCCAGACAACATACATCATGTTATCTATAGAGTCTTGCCAAATCTTTAACGGTAGGATAGAGATCGTCCAGCTCTGTACACCTACAGAAAAAAGAGCACTTCAATCACATTGTAAGCCAATTCAGTACCAGCGTTGAAGTTGGCATCTCACATACTTCACCACAGAATCTAAAAATGTTGCTTGCTGTTCTGGAGTCACTTTCTGGCCACACGAATTCTCCACAGATGTTTTCAGCAACTGGCATGCTGGCTGTGTGTGTGTGTGTGTGTGTGTGTGTACATGTGCCATTGATGTGTACATTTACAAGTGCTACGTCAGAAAGCTTGTTCTTGTTTACATTGACTTCAAAAATGAATGAAACCACTTTTAATGCTCCCCTTAGTAACACTGGTTAATGTCTACTATTCCAAAGCGAAATTAATGCGAAACTGAAAATATATGGGAGGGGGTAGCTAAGCAGTGTACAATAATTATATACTTCCAGGCACTAATTGTCATGTATGAAGTATTGTATATACCATGCAGTGAGGGGGACCCTGCCATTGCCGTCCCTTTTCCTAAACATTGATGGACCCTCCCTAGCATCGTTATGTTGTAGTAAGTGTAGCAACATGTATCATTGCTTAGAGGCTAGGCTCATAACCTGCAACTGTCGCCACCGCCTATGTAATAAAATACAATTAGCTAGCTAGACCTTACACCATATACATGCCTACCTCTCTAGCAAACTTCATTAGCTCCCATAGCACTTCAATGGACTCAGTTAGCATGAAGGATGGTAGGTTGATGAATCCTGTCACAAGGCCTGCCAAATAATGGTGAATGTATGTTTGTGTGTGTGTGTGTGTGTGTGTGTGTGTGTGTGTGTGTGTGTGAGTGTACATATGTGCACGTGTGTATGTGTGTGATTGTGTGCATCTGTTGACATATAATTATGGAAGTGTGGACGAGGGAGTGTGTATTAAATAATGCTAGCTATGCTCGTTCTGTTGCTCACCGTTCATCAAGACCTGCCCATTCTGAGTTAGGAATGTTTGGACCGCTGACAGTCTTAACTGAGCATCTGAGTCACTCTGCAGAAGAGTAATGGCAAACACATATGCCACGATCACTCTTGAGAGATTAAATTTTAATATGGATGCAAAATGTTTTTACCACAATAATTATCAAGCTTAGCGAGGCCAATAATCGCAACCTATGGACTCAGAATCTCGGCTGCCGGTAGATATTAGTCACGTTTTGTCCCGGGGGACTCCTGGGGCAACGACACAAGTTCAAAATGGCGTCTCTGGCAGTTACATGGAGGCAGTCTTTGAAATTGTAACGCATATAGAGTCAGAGATTTGGATAATTCTACCACACAAGGAAGGCTTACTACAGCTCCCAGATTAGTAGAGTTTATGTACACTGCAACCCCTCTCTCTGTCCCAAGGTAGCCATGGCTGATCCTCGGAAAAATGCTGTAGATAGAGACATCATTCGCTTGGATGCCAGTCGTTCTTTTTTTGTAGTTATTCCAGCATTTACTGGCTACTGGTTCAATTGTTATTCTCACGACTTTCAGACACACGGAAATAGTCGGCCCCATGTGCATCCCGTGGTGGCACTCATCAGTTGGCTATTGTGCTCTGCCAACAACTGGAAGTTGGTACATATTAGACTTAGCATGGTTGTAAATGCCAACAGTGACCTGACTCCTGTTACCCTACACGCTGAGTAGGACCCACTAGAAAGGCTCTAAGTCTCTGTAATACTAATCACCAGCATAAATGACTGGGAATGAGGCAATGTTCCCACGTACCAGTCCCTCCTCCAAGGGAAGGTGGATGAGGTCCCTCAGAAACTTCATGATGGAAACGAAGGCATCCCTGTGGTTGAGGGTGCAGGCAGCCAGGGCACACTGGATGGCCGGGGGAGCCACTGCATTTGAGAGGAACACTATGGGACTGCGCTGAAGGAACCTGGATGGAAAAGGGTGTAGTGTGAGCTCTGTTGAAGTATAAGCTGCCGCATACTGATGACTTGAATAATAACAACACTGGGGATTTCTACTGCTTTTAAACAGTTTGAAAACTTCTTTGGCCATTTAGCTATATGCCCGTGAAACTAGGTGGACTAACCCTAGAGGCCCAATAGGCTAAACAGTCTACATAGGTCGACCAATTCTCTTTTCTAGTGTATACTTGTTCCTTTATTTGCAAGTGTACACTTCAGTGCTCACGATAACAAGCTGAAAATGGTCGGTCGAATTGTCCTAACATAATCAAAATTGAACGGACATTCACAGAAATTGACTGGACATAATTTGCACCCGCAGATTTAAAATTATTTATAATAACAATGATCATACATATACAATAGTGTGTGTGTGCATGTGTCACAGTGTGTGAAGCCTCATACTTATAGTCTAAGAGAATATTCAGTTATTCTTAAGCGATAAAGGACTCCCAGTCATCCAGGCTGAAAATGTAAGGCTCAGTTTCACTGCTTTCATCCTGAGACCTGGAGGTGCTGGCCTTTGGTGCTGCTCGTGTGTCAGCCACTTGTCTGCATAAGGTCAATAATATTCATACGCTAGTTGTTGCTCTAGCAGCTGTAGCGCCTCCTTCTTCACAGCAGTTGTAGTGCTTCATATTAGCTGTGCTATCAAGTATTCATTGCATTGTAATGAGCCAATCTAGAAATGAATATCATTCCTAGTGCCAAACCCACAAGTGTAGCGGTAGTACGTGTAGTATAAAAGGCAGCCACAGCGCCTACCATAAGGTAGTGATGGGCGATACCAGCAGCCATAGAATTGATATGATACTGATACTTTGACCACAAGTATCGGTAGTATCGATATAATGCGATACGATACCGGATGTGGGTAGAATGGCCAAACAAAAACATTTTTCAAGGTACATGCACATACACAAACACAAGCCAGAGTTCCTTGTTTAAAACAAACTTAAAGATAAACTCAGAGGTTCTTGTTTAAAAACAGAAACATGTTTACATGCTTAGGCTTGAGCCTATTCCTTCTTGCCGACACAAGTTCACCAGCTTTTGAAAACAACCTTTCTGCTGGGACTGATGTGCCAGGAATGCATAGGTACTTCAACACCAAGTGTTGCAGGTGAGGGTATTGGCTGTGATTTTGATGCCACCACAAAAGCGGATCTTCCTTCCTCCCAATGTTCTTCAGCTGCACATACTGGCGGATCTCAACCATGGCATCTGAAGCTGGTGTTCTTTTGGACGTCATCTCAGCAACCTGTCGATCAAACGCATGCCACAGTCCATCACTGCCAGCCCTAGCACCCACACCGTTTTCTGTACTCTCCATCGATGTATTCAACTCCTCTTCAGTATCCATGTTCTCACTCGCTGTCATTTCACCTGTCAAGCGTCGTACACACTGATCAGCAGCACCTACATCTGCGAATGCCACCTTCTTCAATCGAGGGTCCAGCAAGGTGGAAGCTGCCAACATTGGATTGGATTCTATGTTAAGGAATCGCCGCCTCATCTGCAAACACAGTTGATCACCAAGCTCAGTGATAGTGGTGCTAGATCCGGCTGTCAGCTGCTGGAGGGACCTTGCGAGGGGTATCAGCTTGGAGATGGTGAGGAATTGATCACCTGACATTTCCCTTGTTGCTGCTTCAAAAGACCTGAGGAGGGTGACAGCATTCCTCATAGATCCAATGTCCTCAGCGCTAAGGCAGAGACGGTTCTTATCGAGCAGACACAGTGTTGTCGTAACTGCCTCGTGCTGCTCAATCAGCCTCTCAAACATGTAGAACACAGAATTCCACCGTGTCTCAACATCCTGTATCAGCTTATGGTTTTCAACCTTCAAGCGATTCTGGATGGATACTAGTTTGTCGGTAGCCTTGCTGCTGCGATGGAAGTATGACACAATGTCACGACACTTCTTCTGGATTTCGGACAACTGTGGGTCAGCTTTTAGGGAATCCTGTACCACAAGGTTGAGTGTGTGGGCAAAACATGGCATGTGCTTCCATCCGTTTAACCTCACAGCTGCAACAATATTACTTGCATTATCTGTGACCACACAGACGATCTTCTCCGTGATCTCCCACTCTGTTGTGATGCTCATAAGTTCAGCTGCAAGATTTTCAGCTGTATGGGCAGTATCAACAAAAAGAGTAGCGAGAACGGCTGAGTGAAGTTCCCAAATGCTTGAGATGAAGTGGCAAGTGACAGTGATATACCCTTGAGTGGCTCGGGAAGTCCACAGGTCAGTGGTTAGAGCACAATACTTGGCATCAACAAGTTTTGCCTTGAGCTCTTGCTGGACTTTCTGATAATGGTCGGGAAGGAGGCTTCTCATGATGGTACGACGGCTTGGAGGCTGGTATTTTGGGTCAATGGCATGCAGGAAATTTAGAAATCCCCTGTCTTCTACAATTGAGGCTGGCTGCAAGTCAATTGCCAGCATCCTAACTACAGCCTCATCAATCTTCTTGCGACGGGGTGACTCCTTTCCGTAAAGTTGCGATCGCTCTAAGGCCGATTTTATAGTGACTTGCTTTGGCTGCTTTGCTGGTGTCTGCTCTGCCTTCAAGCGTTTGGTCTCTTCCTGCTCTTCCTGAACAAGCCTAGCCTGCTCTGCATGTTTGCTCTTGAGGTGCTTCATCAGGTTTGACGTGTTGCCAGAAGTCTTGACAGTCTCCCCACAGAGGGTGCATTTTGGGTTCGTCAATGACTCTTCGCCGTCAAAGTATGTCCAGACAGCGCTCCTTTTTCGCTTACTCATACCTGCCTAGATTGACTACAGACTACTAGAAGCTGCATGTGGCCGGACGTGGTGAGCTATGCCTAGTCACGTTCAAGGCACGTGATGTATGGTATCGTATCGCTATACCGCGGTATACTATTAAAATATCGATACTGATGAAAACGGCACCGGTATCGGAGTTATCGATAAGTTGGTATCGGTATCGCCCACCACTACCATAAGGTCTGTGCTGCGGTGTTTTAAATGTCGAGCGCGCTGAGCCAGAGGCAGCTTTTCTCTTTCGCTCGGACATTATTTCCGTCCACGTGCAATATTGAACGGACACGTGCCTCAATTAACCGGAAATTGTCCGATGTCCGGACGTTATCGTGAGCACTGCACTTGCAGGTGAACTATATGCTCTGACATCGGACCTATAATTAGGCAAGGCAGTAGCTAGGGCTATTGAAATTGATAGCTGCCAACAGCTCCAGTGTATTCCTTTCACTGTTGTTCATTGTTTCAAATATTCTACAACATTTCAGAAGACAAACCACACTTCCCCCTTCTCCTGCAGAGTTGTATGATCCTAGATAATACCGCTGAACGATTTTCATTTACAACATAATCCTAGCAGTCTACATGTACATGTATATGCCGGCACGACACCATACCTAAGTACTTATCAAGCACACGCTTTTGTATGCTGGTGACCTTGTATCCTATAACACTTCACACCAGGCCTACCTAGCACAGAGTCTAAACATGTCATCCACAGTGTCGGGATGGTTGATCAGTCCCGAAGGCCCACTGAGTACGGGAAAGGAGACCTCTGCAAATGCCTGCAGCATCCCCAAGAGCCCCTGTTGGTAGGCCTCCTCTGCCCCGAACTCATCCACTATGATGGAGCCCAGGTAGAGGAAGCAAGAGTGGTGGTGCTCGCGGTAGACGGAGACAATCTGTGTGTGTGTGTGTGTGTGTGTGTGTGTGTGTGTGTGTGTGTGTGTATGTATGTGTGCGTGCGTGTGTGTGTTGCAGTATGTGGGGGGATATTTAATTGCGATGTATATGAACAAGCATGTACAATA